>CATNEN010000039.1:1200000-1800000 GCA_950097015.1 Macrostomum hystrix | reverse complement strand
ATCTTCTGCTTGGCTGTGCTGGCGATCTCACCCGACTCCAGCAGCGAATCCGCGTGCCGATCCCGCACGAACGGCAGCGGAATGGCCAGCGTGGCGCACAGCACAGTGCTGGCCATGGTCTGCGGGCGGGCAGGGGAACTCACCAGTGACCTGAGCTCGTCTCAGACCGTGCTCATACTGTACTCATCGATCAATAGACTCATGCTGTACTCATCAATCAATAGACTCATACTGTACTCATCAATCAATAGACTCATAATGTACTCATCAATCAATAGACTCATACTGTACTCATAAATCAATAGATTCATACTGAACTCATCAATCAATAGACTCATGCTGTACTCATCAATCAATAGACTCATACTGTACTCATCAATCAATAAACTCATACTGTACTCATCAATCAATAGACTCATGCTGTACTCATCAATCAATAGACTCATGCTGTACTGATCAATCAATAGACTCATGCTGTACTCATCAATCAATAGACTCATGCTGTACTCATCAATCAATAAACTCATACTGTACTCATCAATCAATAGACTCATGCTGTACTGATCAATCAATAGACTCATGCTGTACTCATCAATCAATAGACTCATACTGTACTCATCAATCAATAGACTCATGCTGTACTCATCAATCAATAGACTCATGCTGTACTCATCAATCAATAGACTCATGCTGTACTCATCAATCAATAGACTCATACTGTACTCATCAATCAATAGACTCATAATGTACTCATCAATCAATAGACTCATACTGTACTCATAAATCAATAGATTCATACTGTACTCATCAATCAATAGACTCATGCTGTACTCATCAATCAATAGACTCATGCTGTACTCATCAATCAATAGACTCATGCTGTACTCATCAATCAATAGACTCATGCTGTACTCATCAATCAATAGACTCATGCTGTACTCATCAATCAATAGACTCATGCTGTACTCATCAATCAATAGATTCATACTGTACTCATCAATCAATAGACTCATGCTGTACTCATCAATCAATAGACTCATGCTGTACTCATCAGTGAATAGTTTCATACTGCAATAATCAATAAATAGTTTCATACTGTACTCACAAATGGCAGACTCACCCATGCCGTGCTTAACAATGACTTTTCCTAATGGCATGCCTTACTAAATGCCTTATAAAAAATTTGAGCATTCCAAATCTCAGATCAGCCGAACTCAAAAATGATTGGTAATGTAAAACTTGGAGCACAGCATCTCCCACTTGCTCACCTGCAGCTCCTCGCTGGCCATATTCTTTTTGTGCTCGCGGTGCAAATTGAAGAGCTTGTGCAGAGCGGCAGCATGGAATAGGTGACTGCCGCACTTCCAGAACACCAGAGCCACCTTGGTGTAATAGTTGGCCATGATGCTCGGCTTTGGCGACTTCTTAGACAGCGTGACGAGATTCCAGATGTCCTCGATGGACTTGTAGGCCTCGTTGTAGAGTTCCAGATTCATGGAGAACTCCAGCTGGGATAGGCGAGTCTCCAGGTGATAGCCCTGGGTGTCGGGGTTGCTGAGGTTGACACCGGTGGTGGGCACAGGCTGGCCAGAAGCCAGCTGGGCCTGGAACTTGCCTAGGTGACTGCGCAGGATGTCATTGAGCTTGCGGAATTCCGTTTTCCTGCCGTACTTCTCGCAGAAGCGAAACGCCATCTGGGCCACGTCGTGGTACAGCCGCTCGAGCTTGTTGTTGTTGCGCAACAGGTCCAGGCACTGGCGGTAGCTTTCCCACATGAACTTCAGCCAGGGCACCAGGATGGCCCTATCCGAGCGATCCTGCGTTGTCTCGCCGCTGACAGCCGACATCATGAGACTCTCGGGCGTCTCGATGACGTCCAGATCGTCAACTTCTTCCTGCTCGGCGGACACGGCAGCTTTCGAACGCTGGCGCGCCTCTTCGGTCTTGCGATCCGCCTGCTCCAGGTATTTGCGCACAATGTCAATCAGCGAACTGGGATTCACATTCAGCGTCATGTTCTTGTACTGGTGAATGACTTCCTTGAAGGTCTGGTTGCGTCGCAGTTCCACGCACAGGTCCATGAACATCAGCATAATGTCCTCGTGCACCCGGTTCCACTGCCGGTGCCGCTTGGACTTCATCACCTCGGCTAGGATGTCCAGGGCCGATTCTTTCTTCTCCACTTCCATGAATTCTTGGGCGCGCTTCAGCGCATTCTCCGGCTTGTTGAAGTACTGAGGCATGTCGGCTCAGCGCTGCGGGTGCGGAGCTGCGAAAGTTAGACCCGGTAGGTAAGGGCAGGTAGGGAAAGGCAGGTAGGGAAGGGCAGGTAGGGAAGGGTAGGTAGGATAGAGTAGGTAGAGAAGAGCAGGTAGGATAGTGCAGGTAGGATAGTGCAGGTAGGATAGAGCAGGTAGGATAGTGCAGGTAGGATAGAGCAGGTAGGATAGAGAAGGTAGGATAGTGCAGGTAGGATAGAGCAGGTAGGATAGTGCAGGTAGGATAGTGCAGGTAGGATAGAGCAGGTAGGATAGTGCAGGTAGGATAGAGCAGGTAGGATAGTGCAGGTAGGATAGAGCAGGTAGGATAGTGCAGGTAGGATAGAGCAGGTAGGATAGAGCAGGTAGGATAGTGCAGGTAGGATAGAGCAGGTAGGATAGAGCAGGTAGGATAGAGCAGGTAGGATAGAGCAGGTAGGATAGAGCAGGTAGGATAGAGCAGGTAGGATAGAGCAGGTAGGATAGTGCAGGTAGGATAGAGCAGGTAGGATAGAGCAGGTAGGATAGAGCAGGTAGGATAGAGCAGGTAGGATAGAGCAGGTAGGATAGAGCAGGTAGGATAGAGCAGGTAGGATAGTGCAAGTAGGATAGAGCAGGTAGGATAGAGCAGGTAGGATAGTGCAAGTAGGATAGTGCAGGTAGGATAGAGCAGGTAGAGCAAGCTACAAATGTGTACACTCTAGAGTCAATTTGTTTGGAGTGATTGTATGAAACTCTACTTTGGCACAGTAACCAGAAAAGAATAATTGAATGAAAGTCGAAACAAACAGTTTTGAATGGGATAAATTCACAGAAGCGCATTTATCTGTCGGACGCAACTCATGGGCTACAACCAGAAGCATTGAGACATCACTAGACGCTAGTACAAAAACGAAAAAGAGAAAAAAACTGAATAACCTAACTCTTTATGTATTCTATGCTGTACACTTAAAAGTACAAATCAATTAAAAAATGCAAGCCACACATCTCAGTGTCAGAAGTGATCTATTTATTGTTGTCTTTAAAAGCAAAAAGTACAAATGAACTAGAGGAGGCGACTCGAACAATGAAGCTGATCAATCAGTTTCTTCTACCTCACTTTCGGACAAGGAGGCCGTCAAATTGGAAGAGGTTCGAGGACTGGACACACCATTGGTATAGTTGCTAGGTGTCTCCGTGGCAAATGAGTCGTTAGTGGTGCTATTGGGCCTCTTAGAGTAGAGTTTGGTACACCTAGACTGCAGCCAGAGCAGGACGCTGCAGATTAGGCCGAGTATAAGCCGGATGAGGGTGGCCAGGCCCCACAGGCACAGGAAGATGAGCAGGTAGCCCCAGAAAGTGGGCCAGTAGTTAAACGCGCCAATGTTGGACATGCTGAAGCACTTGGTGTCTGCGAATATCAGGTGAGTAGCAGGTGAATAGCAGGCGAATGCCAGTGAATTCACAGTGAATAGCAGGCGAATACCAGTGAATTCACAGTGAATAGCAGGCGAATACCAGTGAATTCACAGTGAATAGCAGGTGAATGCCTGGAGAGTAGCAGGTGAATGCCAGGAGAGTAGCAGGTGAATGCCAGGAGAGTAGCAGGTGAATGCCTGGAGAGTAGCAGGTGAATGCCAGGAGAGTAGCAGGTGAATGCCTGGAGAGTAGCAGGTGAATGCCAGGAGAGTAGCAGGTGAATGCCAGGAGAGTAGCAGGTGAATGCCAGGAGAGTAGCAGGTGAATGCCTGGAGAGTAGCAGGTGAATGCCAGGAGAGTAGCAGGTGAATGCCAGGAGAGTAGCAGGTGAATGCCAGAAGAGTAGCAGGTGAATGCCAGGAGAGTAGCAGGTGAATGCCAGGAGAGTAGCAGGTGAATGCCAGGAGAGTAGCAGGTGAATGCCAGGAGAGTAGCAGGTGAATGCCAGGAGAGTAGCAGGTGAATGCCAGGAGAGTAGCAGGTGAATGCCAGGAGAGTAGCAGGTGAATGCCAGGAGAGTAGCAGGTGAATGCCTGGAGAGTAGCAGGTGAATGCCAGGAGAGTAGCAGGTGAATGCTAGGAGAGTAGCAGGTGAATGCTAGGAGAGTAGCAGGTGAATGCCAGGAGAGTAGCAGGTGAATGCTAGGAGAGTAGCAGGTGAATGCTAGGAGAGTAGCAGGTGAATGCCAGGAGAGTAGCAGGTGAATGCCAGGAGAGTAGCAGGTGAATGCCAGGAGAGTAGCAGGTGAATGCCAGGAGAGTAGCAGGTGAATGCCAGGAGAGTAGCAGGTGAATGCTAGGAGAGTAGCAGGTGAATGCCTGGAGAGTAGCAGGTGAATGCTAGGAGAGTAGCAGGTGAATGCCAGGAGAGTAGCAGGTGAATGCTAGGAGAGTAGCAGGTGAATGCTAGGAGAGTAGCAGGTGAATGCCAGGAGAGTAGCAGGTGAATGTCAACTGAATTTCAGGCAAGATAGTGAGTGATAGATGAGACTATTTAGTAAATGTGAGAGATCAGACTGCAAGTGGGTTGGGCTTACCAAAAGCAAAATAATGGAACAGATAGGCTGCGAAATGTTCAGGGCCAGCTACCAGGTCTCGGGCATCCAAAAGTACAAAGTGACGCGTCGGCCGCCAGCCAATCGGAGAGTGTCCGTGTGTCGCGCAAGAAAGCTGGCAGCCAATCCGTAGGCAAGAGTTGGCAAGCCGAAGTTCGCGGCCTTCAAGTAGGTGTAGAATCGGTCCTGGCTGTCTAGGCTGGGGTCGGGCGGGGCCTTGGTGCAGTGGTATTTCACATAGGGATAGCAGCCGGTGCGCAGTACATGGTAATTTGAGCCGTCAACTGGCCAGTTAAATAGGCTGAGGCCCCACTGGTCGTTGATGACCTGGCTGCGCCTCACAAAGAATGCAGTCCAGCTGGGCAGTTGGCGCTGCCGAAGGTAGGCGGTGAGCACGGCCGATGAGAGAGGCCTGTGGGGATCTGACCAGCTGCCTAGAGATCTTATTAGCCGCTGTGCCTCGCCGCGGAGGAGCTGCAATCGCTGCGGTGGCATCAGAGACATGGCAAGACACGGCAACAACCCTTACGGTTTATTTTCCATTTCATTTTCATTTATTTTCCTGATTCTATTTCACTTCCAATTATTCCCAATTTTCCCGCTTGTGTTGTTCTCTATTATTTCAAATGTCTCCCTTGCCTTCTGCCCTATTATTCGCACCCTCTCCCCTTGCCTTCTGCCCTATTATTCGCACCCTCTCCCCTTGCCTTCTGCCCTATTATTCGCACCCTCTCCCCTTGCCTTCTGCCCTATTATTCGCACCCTCTCCCCTTGCCTTCTTTCTTATTTTCTCCACTATATCCCTAATTGTACTCACTTTATCCCCATAACTTCTTCTATTTTCGCTACTCTCTCCCCTTGTCTTCTCCCGTATTTTCCCGACGCTTCCCCTTGCCTTTTCCATATTATCCCCACTCTCCCCCTTGCCTTCTCCCGTACTTTCCCCCACTCTTCCCCTTGCCTTCTTCCGCATTTTCCCCACTCTTCCCCTTGCCTTCTTCCGCATTTTTCCCACTCTTCCCCTTGCCTTCTTCCGCATTTTTCCCACTCTTCCCCTTGCCTTTTCCATATTTTCTTCACTCTTCCCCTTGCCGTCTTCCGCATGATTCCCATGTGTCCCTTGATTTCTTTCCTTTTCTTTCCTCTTCCCTAGTCTTCCAGGTTCCAGGACACAATGCTGTTAATTTAGTCAACGCACTCAAAATAAAAAAGATTTAAGTAGCGTGTGAGGCGTAATTCGCGCAACGCTGCCAGTTTCAAGTGGCCTCCATCAGGTGCGAGTGGGCGCTTGAACTGCTAAGAAAATCGGTTGCACTTATTTTTAACTGGCAACAGAAAATTTAGGCAACGCGAGTCGAGCGCAAACAGAGAACAAAGCAAAACCTGCCGCTTAGTTTGGCCAATCAGCGACCAGCTTCTAAGTTGTGCTCCTATAGCCATTTCTCTCTCGAAACTAGGACACAACTATTCCTAAGGGGTGGAGTACCTGAGGGGTGGAGCCCAACTCACTGAAGTACCTGAGGGGTGGAGCCCAACTCACTGAAGTACCTGAGGGGTGGAGCCCAACTCACTGAAGTACCTGAGGGGTGGATCCCAACTAACTGAAGTACCTGAGGGGTGGAGCCCAACTCACTGAAGTACCTGAGGGGTGGAGCCCAACTCACTGCAGTACCTGAGGGGTGGAGCCCAACTAACTGAAGTACCTGAGGGGTGGAGCCCAACTAACTCAAGTACCTGAGGGGTGGAGCCCAACAATTGAAGTACCTGAGGGGTGGAGCCCAACTCACTGAAGTACCTGAGGGGTGGAGCCCAACTCACTGCAGTACCTGAGGGGTGGAGCCCAACTCACTGCAGTACCTGAGGGGTGGAGCCCAACTCACTGAAGTACCTGAGGGGTGGAGCCCAACTCACTGCAGTACCTGAGGGGTGGAGCCCAACTCACTGAAGTACCTGAGGGGTGGAGCCCAACTCACTGCAGTACCTGAGGGGTGGAGCACAACTAACTGCCGTACCTGAGGGGTGGAGCCCAACTAACTGAAGTACCTGAGGGGTGGATCCCCTCAGGTATCGGAGGGATCGGAGGATCGGAGGGAGAAACTCACTGCAGCACCTGATAAAGAGAAAAAGAAAGTCCCAAAAGCGCAAAAACTCTAGTGTCTTGAGCCACTGTTGGATGACATTTTTTAATATAAGCTAGCAATACATAAACAAAACTGAGAAATGCAAGGATAAAATTTTAATTCAGAACACGCAATGGCCAGGAGACAGCTCAGGAGAACTCCACCTCTGTGCGGCTGCAGTTAGTGCAGGTGTACACCACAGTCTGGCCCTCGTCTGCCGATCTGGTCTGCATAGTGCGATAGTACATGCGAGAGCAGCCGCAGTGCTGGCACTCGCGCCTCACCGTTGGCAAACTGCTGGCAGCTTCTTCTGCTTGCTGCTGCTGCTGCTGTTGCTGCCGGTGTTTGTGCTTCTCCGAACGCTTGGCGGAGCCCTCAACTTCTTCGTCTGCTTCCATCTCGCCGCCGATGAGCTCACGACGAACGCTGGCAACGAGCTTGGCGAACCTGTGAGGTTTGAGACATATTCTCAATATCGTTAGGACTGCAAATTATGAGTAGGCCATTAGCACTAACGCGGTTCGGACAAAAGTTCAAGATTCTTAGAACTCACTTCGGATCGACTGGTATCCGTTCGTGCTCGCAGCCTTCCAGCGAGCTGTCATCGATGAGTTGGCTCTGCTCATCCTGCTCTGCAACGGCCGCGGCAGCAGCAGCGGCAGTGGACTCAAATAGCAGCTGGAACTGAGCGGGCGGACAGTTGGCAAACCAAGCCAGAAAGGTGAGTCGCTTGCAGGCCGAGCAGGCCACGTGGGATTCCCAGTAGGCCGGCAGCATTGCTCCGCAGCTGTAGCAGAATTCCAGGTGCATTCGGTGCAATTCAATTGAAGGCGGCGGCGGCTGAGCAGCAATTAACTCGGAACCCGAAACTGCGGCAGATTTTCGCCTATGACCAGCAACCGCACCAACAGAAGGTCGCTGCTGCTGCCTAGCGGGTGTCATTTGAGCTGTTAGGTTTGAAGCTGTGGGGAAAGTCAAAAGCCGCTTCTGTTGATTTAATTGCCATTTGTGTCATTTAACTGCAGATAGAACTTATACATGGCCTAATATGCAATCCTGTTTGGTCAGACTAAAAGTGTTACTTTGCTGTCACTTGCTGTCACTTGATATATTCACTTAATTATAAGGAAGTAAGTGCTCGAAGACACGATTTTTTCTGTGCTGAGATCTGAACCCCTAGGTTGGGAGTCCGAAGCCGTCAACAGACGACTAAAACTTATGGCCATGGGGAATTTACTAAAAAAACCTTGTAGTTAGCATAGCAAACGATTACTTAGATCAGAGGAGTATATCCAAGAAAGAGTCAGAGGGGCGAAATCTTGCCACCCATATCGTTTAGCGAAATATCGGCATAATCGCCTAGCTAAGCTATCGTCTGAAAGCGAGACGCGGTAAAAAAATCGCTCGTGCTCAAATTGCACCTGTGTCTCATTGATCTTAAAAGCTGAATGAATGACTTAAGGATATTGACTTTCCAGTTATGGGAGACGGTCCCAGTTCAAAATCGTATGAAAATGTGAGGGGTGAGAAGAAGCTCGCTATTGAAAAGGAAAATGGAAACGGCAGTTAAGGCGGGACATTATTGTGAGAAAAGAGGGGGCGCCATAGACTTGCACTTGTTCATTCGCTGATAAGCTTTAGAAGCTTGGCCAACTGTGAATGAATTTCGCTTCTAGCTTTTCTTTCTCAATTTTGGCTAAGCACAAAAGCCGTTAAGGGAGGCAGGTGTTTCTAGTGCACATAATTCAATGTGCACATAATAATAAGGATATTAGGCTGTAATCAATCGGGTCCTTGCGTACAGCTCCGGCATGCGGCCAGACCCGATAAATAAGACAGTCTAAGAAATCATAAGCCATTGAATCGAAGGCAACGCTTTATAGGTAACTAATTTAAACGCCATGTGGGATTAAAAGACAGCTGACAAGTCTCTATTCTGCTAATCGTAGCTCGGGGCCGAGAGCCGAACAGTTATGAGAAACGTCAGCGGTGTCGGCCTATGCCGACTGCGAAGATTAACATATGCTGCGTGCTTCTCCGGAGCAGCGCTAACGCTGCTACTAAATATCTCGAAGATAAACACTGACGCCTGGTTCAAGCAAAACAGAGTCGACGTGCCAGAGGTGGCTAGCGTCTTTGACATCAATTTGCACGAAGCGACGTTGGCCAATGCCTCTGGTTGGAACTATTATCTGCCACAGAATGAGAGCGCATTGCGCCGGGCTCTAGCTGACGGCAGCATTCAATGCTGGCAAATCGGTCGGCTCTATTCTAAATCAATACCACCAATTGTGCACTTTACTAGCAAGCACGGTCTGGCTATGGAGAGACACGAGCCACATTTGAAGTCATGGAAACGATTGTTAAATGCCTCTGCCGCTGCTGAACCATTTCGATTTATGCATTGGAGTGACAAGCAATTAAAAAAGTTAATAGGCAAGCACTGGTGCGACCTTCCTTACTTACGAGTAGTAAACATGATAATCACATCATGATTATCAACACGCTTTCCTACTAGACTTAACAAATAAGCAGATCTTCAAACTACATATCTGACGCAAATATATCAAACTTAATCATTTTAAGCTAACAATATCCGTTTAATATTAACCGTTAAATTTGATCCATTTAACTGCATTTTTAATGCTAGATTAACTATTTAACTATACCCGATAGGGCCTGTTCAATGCAAAAAGTTACCTCAACAAATACGGCAGCTTACAATTTCATAGCGAGTCACTTATCAATCTTGCAGGCACATACTATCCCACGGTGTATCGCATCTATCGCCAGCTAACAAACGGACTAGAGCGCTCAGATATTGGACGGCTAGTTATACTCCATCACGTTGGCGGTGTGTACGCCGATCTCGACGTAGAACTCCGTCGCGATTTCAGCCCGCTGCTAGCCAATTACTCAGCCATGTGGTCGCAGGAGCCGCTGGAGCATGCCATATTTCTGTACGACAAGCCGCGCCTAGTGTCCAACGCTTTGCTAATGAGCCAACCTGGACAGGCATTTCTAACCTACGTATTGCAGCGCTGGCCAGCATGGTTTCAGCGCAACTGGGCCTATAAAAAGCGCAACTCTTGGCAGGCTGTCTTCTCAACCGGGCCAATGATGCTCAACGACTTCTACGAACAGTATTTAGCAGAATTCGGCAACGAAATGGCCAGCACGAGCAGATCGATGGTCTTGGCTCACCCAGATCTGTTCCAGCCGATTTGGGACGCTGCTTATTTGCCAAGACGCAGTCGACTCTCATGCTGGACGCCCGGTCATCAGTCGCCAATCAAGCGCCGCATCTGCCAACAATTGGCCAAGCGAAACTTCACTACAAAGCCTGTGCCGCCTGAGGCCTACACAGTGCATTGGTTTCTGCACACTAGCTACAGAACACAGAAAGACAAGCAAATACCAATTCGACAACTGCTGCCACTGTCACACTGCAAAATCTGACAACTTTTAAATTACAAACTACGAAAATTATCTATAAAGCTGTGATTGTTCTACATTTAGAATATTTTATACTAAAACAGCTCAAACTTGAAGGATAGGGGGTTACTTTACCTGATATTAAATGACCACACAAACTATATTAGTTTACAAACCCACAAAGCCACAGCAATATGACAAGCAACAATTGGTGACCAAGTTTGAGTATTTGGATGATTTTCACTGCTAAGGCTTATAGAAGCTTTGAGTAATATAGCCATAAAAATGCTGTTTCATATATATAGATAGAGATGCTATTTAACATGCACAATTTCTCTCCTTTAAGGTCATAGTTCACTTGTACTCATGCAGTCATGGTTAAATGGTCTACTAGTATGTTTTTTATTTTGAAAGCAAATTCGAATATATAATTTAGATTATGTCAACTTGTTTTAACAAAAAAATACTAATTACATTTGAACTCAGATTTGTTTTATATAGTATAATATTGGTAAACACAGTTTACACATAAAAAACACAATGAAGTATAACAAACTATACCATGTGGACAATCTTTTTGAATTAGTGAAGCAAACAAACAATATGCTTGTTAAGTAAAATAGACTTCATATTTCCTTGTTTTCTAAAATAAATGACTCATCAAGTTATACAGACAAATTTAGCAGTGTCCTTGGTAAAAAAAATTATATGGGCTTAAGCCCATTTATTAAATTTCAGTTGGCATGGCACCTAGTGGGGCAAAGTATGGCACAGTGCAAAGTATGACACAGTGCAGCCTGGTGGAAGTGTTGTAGGGCAAGGTATGGTGGGGTACAGAGTTGGTGTTGTTAGTTTTGAGCTAAACTCTTTAGAGCCAAATTTTACAGTTCCCAGTATATATCAATAAACTTTATGCTAATATTATAATGGACATAGCTAAAATAAAACATTTGCAAATGCTAAGTTTGTAAATTTAACAATAGAATATCCAATTTATAAATACCTTAAAAACAACAAACTAAGAAAGAGAAAGTAGAAAGATTATGAAATAATCATTATGACATAATCACAAACACTATATAGGGTAATGTATCATCAACTAAAAAGTGTATCTTCAAAACCAAACAAGAATTTTGACTCCTTCTTTGGTCTTGTGTGAGACAGAAACAAGCTATTGTGTTTCACAGAACAACTAATTTGAAAGTCGAAGAAATTATCTACAAGCTAAGGCATGACATGCAATGAAGCTTTAAGAGGAAAGAAAGATATTGATGTTTCAGTAAAATTTTTATCTTAAAAGCGTAATTTTTAACAACATTTTTTCAGTATGTACATTAGACTAAGATTGTATATGGTTGCTTTCCAATTAAATGACCATAAATGTAGTTATTTATAGAGCATGAAAAATGCTTTCAAATGACATAATTCATGATAGTTCACTCCTTAAAATAAGATTAAACCACTCACTCAAATCGTAAAACCGAACATCAAATTCTCTGTTTGGTTTAAAGATACATGAAAATCATTGTTCGGTTTTAGATTAAAAAAAAACACAAATAACTTTTTTTCTATTTGACAAAATAGCAAAAGTAGATACTTTTTAGAAAGATATAACTGTTTTCTATAACTTGGCTTCTGATTTATTATCATATCTTAAATAGAAAATCTGTAGCTTAGGTCTGAAGTTAAAAAAATACACATTCTTGTTTAGTTGATGATACATTACCCTAATGCAAAAGAATCTGAAATCTCTAAAAACAATACTTATTTTGGTCTAAGTATATCAACTTTTACCTATAGAAATTCTAAATAAAATTACTAGCTTAACTCTAATTGCAAACATAAATATTTTTAAATTAAAAAAGTTATATCTTAGAATAGACCTAGAATCAAGACAGAATAATTAATAATTTGCAATTTATCTTTTAGCTTATGTTATGATGTGAATACTAAGTAACTAGTCTAGTCAGTATGATTTAAGTTAGCTTAATATGATTTTAGAATGATCAAATCTTGTTCTGACAGATCATTTAGTGAATTCAAAAATATACTTTTGTATTGAAAACTTTAGTATCAAGCTACTTTAACTAAAATAGTTTTAATGACAATAATCACATGAAAAATATTTCTATATAAGTATTTTGCTATATAAAACTTCTTGAATGTGGGTGACCAAATCTATAAATATAAAGGGTGTCAAAAAGAGTAGTAGCTATAACTATGTCATTTTAAAGCTACATATCAGACTAGACTAAAAATATACTATCCAGAAAATTAAAAAAATATCTAGACAACATTCTCAGAAACATATTCTAAGAAAGCCCTGTAACATTTTTGTAATTACTTAGACATTATTTTAAAATAACACTGTAACAACTTTGGTGACATCATATCCTTAGTGTCAATTAATTGAGAACAGAAGGCCTAGGACAAAGTTAGCATTGTGAAGATAAAGTTAATAAAAGTAAATTAACACTAAAACAGTCAGCAAAATGGGCAGAATTGCCTCTTTGCTGGCTGCACGTCGAGTGTCACCAAATTTTGTGCCATTGCCCATAGCCCTCCTGCAAATTTTGTTTCTTATTAGCTAGGTTCTAGTTTCTATGACACATTTATAAGTTTAGACTTAGTTATACTAACAAATATTATACTAGTTATACTAACTTTGAAATAGGCCTAGAAAATGGATGACTCCAGTCTATGATCCTACTTACTTTATTTAATCAGGGTAAGTAAAAATGAAACTCTGGTCTAAAGCTTTTAGGAATTTTAACCGGTTGATGCAATTTAAGCTGTGCTGAAAGTTGTGTAACAGTATTCTGTAGACTGTATTAGTGTGCAAAAGACTAGAGCCAAATAAATAAATTTAGACGACGGCACACGGGACGATAGAAGGCTTAGTCGTTCGAACTATTATGTGATGTGATTATTGTGATTATTGAATATTGGGATAATTGTTAGGCGCTATTGTTGTCGTATGATGATGCCGAAAAGAGCGAAAGGTTTTAAACTTCGTGTGGTGTCCTGTAAAACAAATTTTACAGTTTATAGTTTTCTGGCCAAGCATTTAGATTATTTCACTGTCAATAACAAAATTGCTTTTTAGTATCACAAAAAATATTATCACTTCTAAATACTTAATTATATTTATGAGTCTATATGTGTTTTTAAAATACATTACTAAGACAGTTTTTTTGGATTATGGTGTAGAAGAAGTGTAACGTTTCTAGAGTTGAACTTTTCTATAACTGAACTCTTTGAATTTCTACAGTCAAAGAGTTCAGTTGAAGTGTTTTATACTTTAATATGCTGCTTATAATTTGTTTCTGGGCGCTTTTACCCTGACTTAAGACCTGACTTAAGATCAGTTCAACTGTGTGGTAATGGCTGTAGACTGCGCCGCGATATATTTGTCATGACTCAATACATTACCTTTGTTTTGTCCGAACTGACTCCGGCTGCATTTATTTTTAATTGGTTGTTGTTGCAGCTACTTTCAATATTATAAACCACGTATATAAGTAATTTATATTTAAAATTATATATCTGTATTTTTTATAGATCACTAATTTAATTCTAAACGTTCGCGCTTCAATTAAACTAAGCAAAATTTTGAGAATAATTAAAATAATATATTTATTTATCTAGAGTTAATGAGATAAGAAATTTCAAATCTCAATAAATTAAATTCGAAACGAAAACAGTTAATGAAGCTATGCTTAAAGTGTAGTGTGAATTTACTGTAGTCCCTGTAGGTATATGATGAAATATTTTCTGAATCTATCTCCTCCGATCATTTACCAAATAGATTAGGCAGTTTAAGTCTCAAATGTATGTTTATTTTTCTATATAAATTAAAGTTATCCAAATAAAATCACAAGAGCCACAGTTTAAGCGATGCAAATCTGCACAGAAAACAACACTGAACAATAATCTCCATGCCCGTAAACTAAAAGTGAAATATGCATTTTTTCATAGTTATCGGTTCAATGTAAATCTGTTTCAGAATTGAAATGCTGCACGTTACAACGGAAGTTGGCAAGCCTGGATTTGTCGGTGAGTTCCATTTCGAATTTGGAATGACATTTTTTTCATTTTAAATGCCAATTTTGAGTGTAGAAAGTTGACTATTTACTGCTTTGAAGAGCGCGAAAAGCGGCACTTTCCCGAGCAGCACAACACGAAGGCGCAGCCACCTGAGAGTCACACGATGCGGCGACGCCGGTTCCTGCACCACGGCCACTGCACAACCGACGACACCGCCTGGAAACCGCATGCGATTGCCGTGGAACCGGATTACACAGAGTGAGTCCTTACTCAAGGGTGTGCATTCGATTCACCAAAAGCCTTTTTTCCACGTCACTATTAACAAAATAATTTGCATCGCTTGAGTTAACACTTTTTAGATTTAAAATTTATAGCAACTAAATAAGTTCTAAACTACCCAAAATATTCAAATAAATTTCGCAAATGCATATCTTATCCAATTATCTTCATGCAGTTTTTCATCGGTTTCAGTCGACAATGGAGTGGGCGAGCTGCCTAACTGAACCACTCATTTACTAAAACTGTAAGCCAATGCAGCTCCAGAGCACAAGAGCTGTCCATCATATCACTCTGCTTAATTGATACACGCGATTACTGTTCACTCTTTGTTTATGATTCTTGTGTAATCATTTTGCTGCTCTCTAATAATCAATGTTTTTATCTAAATTATCAGTGATCAATGACCTGATTGACCTGCTTCGAGTTCTGATTGCATCATTCTATCTTATTTCCACACGTAGTCTATCTGCTCACGAAGCTGCGTTATTTATACTTTCGCTAGCTATTTAGTTAGTTATTTAGTTAGTTAGTTAGTTAGTTAGTTGGCTAGTTAGTTACTTAGTTAGTTAGTTAGTTAGTTAGTTAGTTAGTTAGTTAGTTAGTTAGTTAGTTAGTTAGTTAGTTGGCTAGTTAGTTACTTAGTTAGTTAGTTAGTTAGTTAGTTAGTTAGTTAGTTAGTTAGTTAGTTAGTTAGTTAGTTAGTTAGTTAGTTGGCTAGTTAGTTAGTTAGTTAGTTAGTTAGTTAGTTAGTTAGTTAGTTAGTTAGTTAGTTAGTTAGTTAGTTAGTTAGTTAGTTAGTTAGTTACTTAGTTAGTTAGTTTGTTAGTTAGTTTGTTAGCTAGTTAGTTAGTTAGTTAGTTAGTTAGTTAGTTAGTTAGTTAGTTGGCTAGTTAGTTACTTAGTTAGTTAGTTAGTTAGTTAGTTAGTTAGTTAGTTAGTTAGTTAGTTAGTTAGTTAGTTAGTTGGCTAGTTAGTTAGTTAGTTAGTTAGTTAGTTAGTTAGTTAGTTAGTTAGTTAGTTGGCTAGTTAGTTACTTAGTTAGTTAGTTAGTTAGTTAGTTAGTTAGTTAGTTAGTTAGTTAGTTAGTTAGTTAGTTAGTTAGTTAGTTAGTTAGTTAGTTAGTTTGTTTGTTTGTTTGTTAGTTTGTTAGTTTGTTAGTTTACTTAGTCACCTCAATAGTTACTGCTGCAATGCGCCACTCACGCAGCTGCGGGCCGGATTGGAAGTCGTCGCTGCGCTACATTCCGTCGCCGCGGAACGACGCTCGCAAGAATGAGCAGCTCTGGCCTGAGCTGTCCTCGCATCTGCGCACCTTTCCAGGTGAGGAGTAGCCAGAAAACTTAGGATCGTTAATTTCCTTGCATCGCTACTGTGAGTAGTCCAGTTCGCAACAGCAGCTGCTGTCCAATCCGAACCCAGGCTCGAACAGCTGCTCTGCAATGGAGTGGTCCTACTACACCAACGGCTATCCAACTGGCAAGAAGTGCTTCTTCGGCGTCGACAAGCAGCACAAGCGCAGCGAGTACAGCTGCGACCACGTGGACTTTGACGCCACAATGGGCAGCAAGCGGAAGGGTGAGGCACAGTTTCCGACTGTTTCTGTAATTCTCCTGCGCCACGAAACGGCACCTCCCCATCTCTTCAATCCTAACCCAGAGGCCCAGATCGACCAGCGCAACGGCTTCTGCTCAGCCGCCCACGGCGACAAAATCTATCAGGCCGCCGAGTACGCGCCCGACTTCTACAAGCAGGGCGCCACCGTCCCCGCCGTGAACTTCGGGTGAGCTGCCAAACTGCTCACAATAGGCTTCGTACGAGTAGAAACTCAATCCTAATTTCAAATCCCACAGTGGAAACGGAACAAGACGGCCGGAGACTTTTATACCATTGTTTCCATTGGAGAAGCCGCTTGGGTGAGTTCGGCAAGTAGATCCTTAATATAAAGTTCTCATTCATGCTACTGTGAAGTAGCCAGTAGGGGATATCGAAACTGACAGCAGGCAAAACAATTATTTTCGCTCAACGAATAGGCCGGACTACGCCACGAAGGCACGAGGGAGGCGCGTTCACGAAGACGAACGACAAGTGGCTGCACTGGAGCGGTGGCGGCCGGCCACGCCTCTCGGGCAGTCAAGCCAGCAGCAGCAGCAGCAGCAACAGCAGCAGGCCACAGGCAAGGAGGGCAAGCGGCTCGCAGCGAGTTGAACCCTCTGATCTGCTCACTGCTCAAATGTGCTGTGCGATCCCTAACATTATTTGATTCCGAACATTTGAAAAAGTTTTTTTTCTTCTTGATTCTACCTTTAGAGCTCGCTTAATAACTGAATTATTGCACAAATGATGTACACAATTTTGACATGACATGCGCCTCAAATTAACGCTGTAGAATAATAACAATAATAATAATAATAATAATAATAATAATACATGAAATGCTGAATTTCAAAAATTCAGCCACCCGATAAGCAGCTGTGAGATCTCTGCTGAGACCATTTTGAGCTGGTGAGGCAACTTTTAATTTGTACTCAATTTTAAACTATTTTAAACTGGAGATATAGATAATATACACTTGCTGGTTGAAGTGACAGCCATTTCAAATCAGTGCTGTCTGTCACTCAGCCCTGACTGTAATATGAAAATATGTTATCTTTATATTCCTTTCTTAATTATTGCGCGCTCTGAAGGACTCGTCCTGTTCTAAAACTTTGAGTCCGAGTTTCTGTTAACTGCAGAACCGCCAGACCAGTTAGCATTTAGAGGTCCTTATAGTTGGAAAGCTTGAGGTGGGTGTAGCCTACTGGATCTGTCCACGGACTGAACAGCAGCCTACTGGATCTGTCCACGGACTGAACAGCAGCCTACTGGATCTGTCCACGGACTGAACAGCAGCCTACTGGATCTGTCCACGGACTGAACAGATCCGGCGCAGCTGCATGGGCTGAGCAGTTTCCATTTCATCTATGAGTTCGGGCGATGGCATTGGGTCGGAATCGCTCGTTGGCTTCTCACCTAGCAGATCGGCTGTGCCAGTAGAAGAAGATTTTCTATTTAGATTTTAATCTTCCACAAATCATCCGGGAATATTCCTAAAGCACCGCAGTTTGCCTGAGGCGCGGAAATCCACTGTTAAATAAGTGAAGCGTCAGGACACTCAGCCGCCTGCAGCTGACGGCCCCTCCCACCCACTCCGTCTCCGCCGAGTGTCTTCTTGTTCCCGAATTCCCCTTAGAAATATCCCAAAGAAATCCCTAACGAAAAGAGAACGGAAGACTCACAAGCAGGGATCAGCGGACCGAGGCTTGGGAGAGAAGAGCACAGATCGGAGCCTTCGAACTCAAATGATTGTCGAGCGGGGAGAAACCGAATCAGGCCCGGAGATTAGCTGAGAGCTCTGGGGGTCAAGCTTTTAACAGAAGGCGATGCACTTCAGCGCCCTGGCAACACAGTTACTTAAAAGCTTGACATGCAACTCATTCCACCAACAGAATTGCATCCTAATCTAAGGAGTGAAAGTCAAGGAAACTCGGATTCTAAATCCGAAAATACCAGATTGAAAATCCCAGATTGAAAATCCCAGATTGAAAATCCCAGATTGAAAATCCCAGATTGAAAATCCCAGATTGAAAATCCCAGATTGAAAATCCCAGATTGAAAATCCCAGATTGAAAATCCCAGATTGAAAATCCCAGATTGAAAATCCCAGATTCAAAATCCCAGATTCAAAATCCCAGATTGAAAATCCCAGATTGAAAATCCCAGATTGAAAATCCAAGATTCAAAATCCCAGATTCAAAATCCCAGATTCAAAATCCTAGATTCAAAATCCCAGATTCAAAATCCCTGATTGTGTTTGTTTGTTTGTGTCTCTAGCCAGTGGTTACTAAATGATATATAAGTAAGGCATCAAAAGGCATTGTTAGCGAGTGTCAGTCTGCCAGTCTGTCTAGACATGGCCAAGGTCTAATCTAATCAGAATGCTGAAGCCCTCAGCCCTTGTTACGGCCGTTGGGTGGCTACAAATTTAATTAGCACTTTTGCCTGCTAGGAGCGACAGGCCGGCCCTGTGTTGCTGGGCCACCGGCTCAGCCGCTGGTGTGCTCACAAGTCACTTTCGCGTCTGTGATCAGCAACTGAGATCAAGCTGCGTGACTGCAATTTTCTTTGAAAATTTGCACCACTTATAGCTTGAAAACCTGTAGCACTTATAGCTTGAAAACCTGTAGCACTTATAGCTTGAAAACCTGTAGCACTTATAGCTTGAAAACCTGTAGCACTTATAGCTTGAAAACCTGTAGCACTTATAGCTTGCCTTCACAAATAGGTAATTTCTAGGCGGCAAAAATCCGTGTTAAAAAATACCTCGATTCGGAAACCGCCTTGCTAAAAACTTTTTTGTTTTTAGAAATCCCCTATTTGTAAACCCCATTGTTACTGGAACTCCATTGCTACAGGAATCCCATTGCTACAGGAATCCCATTGCTACAGGAATCCCATTGCTACAGGAATCCCATTGCTACAGGAATCCCATTGCTATACAGGAATCCCATTGCTACAGGAGACCCATTGCTACAGGAATCCTATTGCTACAGGAATCCCATTGCTACAGGAATCCCATTGCTACAGGAGACCCATTGCTACAGGAATCCTATTGCTACAGGAATCCCATTGCTACAGGAATCCCATTGCTACAGGAATCCCATTGCTACAGGAATCCCATTGCTACAGGAATCCCATTGCTACAGGAGTCCCATTGCTACAGGAATCCCATTGCTACAGGAATCCCATTGCTACAGGAGTCCCATTGCTACGGGAATCCCATTGCTACAGGAATCCCATTGCTACAGGAGTACCATTGCTACAGGAATCCCATTGCTACAGGAAACCCATTGCTACAGGAATCCCATTGCTACAGGAATCCCATTGCTACAGGAATCCCATTGCTACAGGAATCCCATTGCTACAGGAGTCCCATTGCTACAGGAATCCCATTGCTACAGGAATCCCATTGCTACAGGAGTACCATTGCTACAGGAATCCCATTGCTACAGGAAACCCATTGCTACAGGAATCCCATTGCTACAGGAATCCCATTGCTACAGGAATCCCATTGCTACAGGAATCCCATTGCTACAGGAATCCCATTGCTACAGGAATCCTATTGCTACAGGAGACCCATTGCTACAGGAATCCTATTGCTACAGGAATCCCATTGCTACAGGAATCCCATTGCTACAGGAATCCCATTGCTACAGGAGACCCATTGCTACAGGAATCCTATTGCTGCAGGAATCCCATTGCTACAGGAATCCCATTGCTACAGGAATCCCATTGCTACAGGAATCCCATTGCTACAGGAATCCCATTGCTACAGGAGACCCATTGCTACAGGAATCCTATTGCTACAGGAATCCCATTGCTACAGGAATCCCATTGCTACAGGAGTCCCATTGCTACAGGAGTCCCATTGCTACAGGAATCCCATTGCTACAGGAAACCCATTGCTACAGGAATCCCATTGCTACAGGAATCCCATTGCTACAGGAATCCCATTGCTACAGGAATCCCATTGCTACAGGAGACCCATTGCTACAGGAATCCCATTGCTACAGGAATCCCATTGCTACAGGAATCCCATTGCTACAGGAATCCCATTGCTACAGGAATCCCATTGCTACAGGAAACCCCACTATTAAAGAGTCCTTTGATGTCAGAAATGCTGCAGAGTTCTATGTGTGATTGAGAAATCGCATTGTTTTAGAAATCCTCTGGTTTGCCTCTTTTGTCTCGCCATGACAATCAGTCGGCCAGTCGGCCCACGCAGAGCTATTTGAGTTGGTTTCAGATCTGCTGAATTCAGCCAGTCAATGCTAGCGAATACAAATCAAATTGAATTGCGCGTTTTCTGTAAACACCACGGCCAGTCTATTGTGAAGCAGGCAGGCCCATTGCTCTGTTGACCAAAGCAGCCTGTTGACCTGACTGCGTGGACGGCCACTTCACTATTCTTCATCTCTATACCTGGCCACTGTGAAAGCAGAAGCCAAAAAAGCAGCCCCAGTTGGCTGTCAGGGTCCGAGCAGATGCTCATTGCAGCGGTGACTGCTTTTTTCACTGAGAAGAATGCAGCAAATGGAGCACATCTTGCGTTCCTGAGACACAGTCCTCGGTTTTATTTCAAATGAATGCGCATGTGCTCAAGAATGCAGTGCGTTTTTTCTAAATAAGAATGAACTCAGGCATCGAAATTGTGCATCGGGCCGCCCCTCACTCTCTTCTGAGTCCGGAGAAGCCAGAGAAGCCCTGGGGGCGCTTTTTCTGCTCATATTTACTAAAGCAGGCCGGGCATTGGTAATTGAGCTCAGCACTTCAGCACACTCGCGCCGCCCCTGTCCCTGTCGCACTATCTCGGGCTTCCTAGCTCGTTACTAGGCGAAATTTTATCATCCAGCCCTCTGACTCGGCTTATCTGACTGGACCACTGCCACCTTAGCAGGCGCTAATTACCTACCGCCTTGTCCTGCGAGCTAGGGAATGCGATCGGCCGATAAAAGTGCAATCGGATGAGAAAAGTGTTTGAGTAGAAACTTCATGGCTCTTGCCAAACTAATGTCTAAGAAAACTTGTCCAATTGTAGATGTAGATGGGCTAAATTAGCAATCCATTCAAATCCTTCATCCATGGGATGAGTAGTAATCCATTCTTATCCTTCATCCATGGGATAGATTAGCAATCCATTTTAATCCTTCATCCATGGGATAGATTAGCAATCCATTCTAATCCTTCATCCATGGGATAGATTAGCAATCCATTCTAATCCTTCATCCATGGGATAGATTAGCAATCCATTCTAATCCTTCATCCATGTAGGATAGATAAGCAATCCATTCTAATCCTTCATCCATGGGATAGATTAGCAATCCATTCTAATCCTTCATCCATGTAGGATAGATAAGCAATCCATTCTAATCCTTCATCCATGGGATAGATTAGCAATCCATTCTAATCCTTCATCCATGGGATAGATTAGCAATCCATTCTAATCCTTCATCCATGGGATAGATTAGCAATCCATTCTAATCCTTCATCCATGGGATAGATTAGCAATCCATTCTAATCCTTCATCCATGGGATAGATTAGCAATCCATTCCAATCCTTCATCCATGGGATAGATTAGCAATCCATTCTAATCCTTCATCCATGGGATAGATTAGCAATCCATTCCAATCCTTCATCCATGGGATAGATTAGCAATCCATTCTAATCCTTCATCCATGTAGGATAGATAAGCAATCCATTCTAATCCTTCATCCATGGGATAGATTAGCAATCCATTCTAATCCTTCATCCATGGGATAGATTAGCAATCCATTCTAATCCTTCATCCATGGGATAGATTAGCAATCCATTCTAATCCTTCATCCATGGGATGAGTAGTAATCCATTCTTATCCTTCATCCATGGGATAGATTAGCAATCCATTTTAATCCTTCATCCATGGGATAGATTAGCAATCCATTCTAATCCTTCATCCATGGGATAGATTAGCAATCCATTCTAATCCTTCATCCATGGGATAGATTAGCAATCCATTCTTATCCTTCATCCATGGGATGAGTAGTAATCCATTCTTATCCTTCATCCATGGGATAGATTAGCAATCCATTTTAATCCTTCATCCATGGGATAGATTAGCAATCCATTCTAATCCTTCATCCATGGGATAGATTAGCAATCCATTCTAATCCTTCATCCATGGGATAGATTAGCAATCCATTCTAATCCTTCATCCATGTAGGATAGATAAGCAATCCATTCTAATCCTTCATCCATGGGATAGATTAGCAATCCATTCTAATCCTTCATCCATGGGATAGATTAGCAATCCATTCTAATCCTTCATCCATGGGATAGATTAGCAATCCATTCTAATCCTTCATCCATGGGATAGATTAGCAATCCATTCTAATCCTTCATCCATGGGATAGATTAGCAATCCATTCTAATCCTTCATCCATGGGATAGATTAGCAATCCATTCCAATCCTTCATCCATGGGATAGATTAGCAATCCATTCTAATCCTTCATCCATGGGATAGATTAGCAATCCATTCCAATCCTTCATCCATGGGATAGATTAGCAATCCATTCTAATCCTTCATCCATGTAGGATAGATAAGCAATCCATTCTAATCCTTCATCCATGGGATAGATTAGCAATCCATTCTAATCCTTCATCCATGGGATAGATTAGCAATCCATTCTAATCCTTCATCCATGGGATAGATTAGCAATCCATTCTAATCCTTCATCCATGTAGGATAGATAAGCAATCCATTCTAATCCTTCATCCATGGGATAGATTAGCAATCCATTCTAATCCTTCATCCATGGGATAGATTAGCAATCCATTCTAATCCTTCATCCATGGGATAGATTAGCAATCCATTCTAATCCTTCATCCATGGGATAGATTAGCAATCCATTCTAATCCTTCATCCATGGGATAGATTAGCAATCCATTCTAATCCTTCATCCATGGGATAGATTAGCAATCCATTCTAATCCTTCATCCATGGGATAGATTAGCAATCCATTCCAATCCTTCATCCATGGGATAGATTAGCAATCCATTCTAATCCTTCATCCATGGGATAGATTAGCAATCCATTCCAATCCTTCATCCATGGGATAGATTAGCAATCCATTCTAATCCTTCATCCATGTAGGATAGATCGGGTTGAGGACGGCTTAGATCTTGAGGCACCAATGCAGCCAAATCTAAAGCAAACAATGCTAGCAAGTAGCAATAGAGCAAATCACAAACTATATGAGTTTTCCATCTAGAATCACCCATCGTTTTGTTGATTTTCTTTGTTTTAATACGGCGCTAAATAGATTGCGCTTAATCGCGCGAATTCAAATGAAGCGCTTTATTTAAGAGAAGAAGAATTGAAATACCGTAAAGAAATTACTAAGTTAAGCGAGCGCGGTTTTGAGATGCCGTTTGACATGCGGCTAGCAACAGAAAATGTTGCAAGCAGCGACTGGACGCTTGAGCAAGCAGGAGAAGAAATCTTTAACATAGTAAAAAATCAACAATAAATATACAGCGGCTCGACAAAAAATGAAACATAATAAAAGTTCTACAGTGAATCTGGATCGAACATTACGCGGCCGCAGCTACGGAACTGAGAAAATTCACAATGAAAAGTGCAAGTGCTTAGCATTGAGACCCACTACATGCAGTGACTGTTGATTTACAAACATGAACAGCGAAGGTAATCAACGCGTTTTAATAGCATTACAGCTAATTGATGTGTTCTACCCAAAGCATGCAAAAATACCATTCGGTAAGCAAATAAATCCTGAGGTTGGCTTCAATCATTTTTGTTTATTTGAGAGGCCTTGTTTTTTAACAATGAGCTGATGGTTGACGATTTGAGATGGAACAAGTTCTGTGTAATTTCTAACACGCATTTCTAGTAATCTAGTACGAGCTAACTGCGAGGTAAGGAAAAAATAACACAGATTGCTTATCAACTCAAAGTCAATCGAGAGAAATCCTAATCCTAAATCTTATCTCGTTTTGTAGCAAAGCTTAGCCTTGATTGGTGTCAGGCTATCCCATACCAGGTTTTATTCCCCATTAGCTTCATTCCTTAGTTTTCACGCTATCTGTTAACACTGAACTTGCATGTTTTAATTGAAGCTAAAAATAGAAACCCTGATTTCAATCCCGCTGCGCCATAAAGCCAACAGCTAGGAATCCACCACCCCAAATTTCAGCTTCAGCCTACAGCCTAATTTATAAACAGAAACCCACCACCCCAATTTCACACCCCACTGTGCGATAAGACTACTAGAACTAGACTATAACTATGATGTGCACTTTAATAAAAAATGCGAGAGTTTACTTACTGTTGACTGAAAGTTATCCACGAGCTGATATCGAATTAGCAATCGAAATGATCAATAGTCATTTTTCATTCTGGGCAAAGAGAGAAAAATATTGCCACCAGGGCAAGATGACCGACCATCTAAAAATAGAAAAGCAGAAGCAATCACTAAGCAAAGTCGGGCAAAAGTGACTTAATGCATCAAAATGAAATGAAATGTAGAAACTTTTTTGCTAACTGACTACCTGCTTCAATGAGGCAAATAACCCCCACCATCATCTAGCGTTCCTAACATAATACTTTTCTGAAGGTCTTTAGATCAGTCGATGAGGAATTAATACCTGCCTTCTAGTCCAAACCCCTAAACCTGGTCCTGCGGGAGCTTACGAAGCTTTTCGCAAAAACTGCAATGAGATCGAACTCAAATCAGCGCAACATCTTCGCACTGCCTGAGTCCGGAGTCCTCCGCTTCCTCCTCAGCCAGCCTCGCCGCCGCCGCAGCCGCCGACGCTGTCGAGGTCGCACCGGCGTTGTCAATATCCAGCGGCGCTTCTGAGATCAATAGCCGGTCGCACTGCTGGAACAGGTGGCAGGTGAATATGGCAAACACCGACTCGTTCTGATAGTGAAACGCCCGGCAGGTGTCGAGGCCCTCCGAGTGCGCTGAGCGAGTCACAATGGCCATCCTGTCGATCTCTGTCACGCTGCCGATGCTCAGCAGGCCGACTACCTTGAACTCGTTGCCCAGTTCGTGCATGACCAGCTCCAGCAGGTCGCTAGCCAGCAGGTTGGTCAGTCGCGAGCACCACACAGGCTCGTAGAGTGCTCCAGACAAGCGGCGCTGAAGCATGTCGCCGATACAGTCGGCCAGCCGGCGGTCCCACTCGCGCCTGTAGCTGGACTGTCGGGCGCAGCGCCGAAGCCAGCGAAGCTCGAGCGGCGGCTCCGGCTCCGCCAGGCAGTAGTTAGTCGTCGGCGAAGGCAGCAGCGAGCTGAGCAAGACGCCGCGTAAATGACACTCGGTCTCCGGCTTTAGCGAGCCCAGCTGTGCAAGGGTCGCCTCGGTGATCTCGAGGCGCAGCTCGCCTGATGATTGATGCGCCGTCGAGTGCGGCGGCGGCGGTGACGGAGAAGATGGCGGCGAGGGGGACATTGTCGGCGAGGGTGATGCGATAGCCAGGCCTTCGTCTGGATAATCAACAGTGTCCAAAGGCGGCTGCGAAGGCAGTGAAGGAGTTGGAGGTGGCGAGAGGGAGTCAGGTAGCGCTGCTGCTGATGCAATGTCGTCCAGAGCGAGTCCATTGCCGCCGCCGATGCCGGCACTTCCGCCGTCCTCGCCGCTGCCGCCGCCCAGAATTCGGCCGAGGCTGCGAAAGCACTCCGCCATGCTCATCAACCGCCGGCCGGGCGTCCAGTTTGGGTCCAGCGCACGTCTTTGACGACGTCGCTGCAGACGGCGCTGCTGAGCGCGTAGCCTTCGCATCTGGGCTTCGAACTCCGGACCTAGGCAACGACCGGAGTTGAACATGGCGATGACGCGGTCCAGCATATCCGGCTGGCCGGGCTCGAATCGGCTGGCGATGCTCTGCAGGAGGTCGCGCAGAGCTGCGTCGTCGATTTTGAGCGTCAAGTGACCGTTGCGCTTTAACGGCTGCGGCAGGAGACGGCGAAGCGCTCTGCGCTGCTCGCGATCTTCCTCGGACTCGTCATCATCGTTGTCGCCCTCCTCGCCACCGTCGTCATCTTCTTCTTCCTCTTCTTCGTCGTCATCGTCCTCGCCGTCTTCGTCTCCGCTGCTGGGGTCGTCAAAAAGCTCGTCGGGCAGGTGGACGATGACAGGCTGGCAGCCGGGCCGGTCAGGGTGGCAGCCGTGGTTGCTTCTTATCGGCGCAGTGGCCGTCCCTTTCTCGCGTTTTTCGTCCGGCTTCCTCTTTTCCTGCGTCCTTTGCAGCTGCTTTTCGGCTTTTTTCTCGGCGTTGATCTTCAGCAGCATCCGCCTCAGCCGGCTGATTGTGTCCGCCGCGGCGGCTGCGGCGGCTGCCGGTGTCAAGTCGCGAATTGTGGAAGCCGGCGCCGTGGTTTTGCGGTCTTTGTCCGCGTCCATTGGCTGAGCGGCCGCCGGCGGTGCTGTCCGTCTAGAGAGGCGTCAGGAATGCGGCTGATTTCGAATTCATTCAGCAACAGCCGGCAGCGTCTGGCACGCGCTGCTGCGCCACTGAAGACAAAGTGTTTGTGTGAGCTTCGTGTGACAGGAAGCCAAGCACCAGCGCCGCGGCCTCTTTATTCCACTTCTTTTTTCTTTTTTTTCGTTCTCTCTTTCGCCTCCTTTTTCACAATAATTTTCTGTACCGATGAGTGAGACAGGAGGGAGAGGGCGCCTGCGATGTTGTGGGCGTCGCGAGCACAGAACCGCAGGCTGCAAGTTAAACAAAGTTCTACCTTACTGGGTGGGGTTGGTGGCATTAAAGGCAGCTCTCTCTCCTCTCTCCTGCTTCTCTGCAATGGCTTTTCAGCCAAGCCTCTCTACAGATATTCCAAGGCAGGCATAGTATCTGCTCAGTTGGCTGGGCCGCAGCCATTGCGCAAGTACATTTGGCCAGGAAGCCGGGCCCGCCCGCTCACCTACTCTTTCTGTGAGTCTTTAAATTGCGAAAAATGCGAAGAGCGTTGGCCAGCTCGCGTTTGAGAAAATATCAGAGTGTGCGTTCGAGCGGCAGCAGCTCGTTGGGCCTTTGCGCCTGCATGGGACGGCAGGTGGTCAGCTATGAGAACTTTCATAGAAGCACTCTCGACCATTTGGGGTTGGGGGGCACCCGAAACCTGTTCTAGATTGCACAGCTCATGCCGAGCTATAGTGGGTCACTGAGTGCCATTGAGGTTCTTCTTTGCGTCAATGCCAAACTCTGGCAGCACTTAATTAGCCCAAGCTGATTGACATTCTCTGACGCACCTTAGAGGCCATGGACTATCTGTCCTGTCACTCAGTCACTCAATCAGCGGCTTTATCACTCTGTCACTCAGTCACTCAATCAGCGGCTTTATCACTCAGTCACTCATTCAGCGGCTCTGTCACTCAGTCAGCAGCTCTGTCACTCAGTGAGCAGCTCAGTCACTCAGTCAGCAGCTCTGTCACTCAGTGAGCAGCTCAGTCACTCAGTCAGCAGCTTCAGTCACTCAGTCAGCAGCTCAGTCACTCAGTCAGCAGCTCAGTCACTCAGTCAGCAGCTCAGTCACTCAATCAGCAGCTCAGTCACTCAGTCAGCAGCTCAGTCACTCAGTCAGCAGCTCAGTCACTCAGTCAGCAGCTCAGTCACTCAGTCAGCAGCTCCAGTCACACAGTCAGCAGCTCTGTCACTCAATCAGCAGCTCTGTCACTCAGTCAGCAGCTCCAGTCACACAGTCAGCAGCTCTGTCACTCAGTCAGCAGCTCTGTCACTCAGTCAGCAGCTTTATCACCCACTCAGTCACGTGATCATAGAGTCTTCGCTAGTCAATTCAGAGTAGTCACAACTGGCACTGCTTATGTTCTCATGGCTACAGAAAGACACTCATTCAAATCAAATTGCATCGGATATTTTTGAGAACACGAAGTCTCTTCTAACGAGGCCCAATCAAGCAGGCCGTTGGTGACATTTTAATTAATAAATATTTAGCTCGCTGTCAACTCACTATAGTCTCCAGTCTAATGCTCTCCGCTTCAACTGAGAACAATGTTTAAGACACTGCAGAGTCAAACACTGGAGCACCTCTGGCACAGGACCTCGCCTTTTCAAATATGCCGCCAGAAATCTCATTGTAATTTTCGGTTCGAACAAAAGTCTGAAAAAAAGCAGCTGCGGCAGCAGCAGCAGGGTAATTTTCATTCTCAAACATTCTGTCAGCCTCACTAACTCTTCAGGTGACTATTTGAAGATGCAGTTGATTAAGCTCTATTATACGTGCTCACACTATTCTGTAGTATAACTTCAAAATCTTTTATGTTTCACCTAGCCTCCCTTTTTACTGCCCACAGTTCGCAAATATGTTTTCAAGGTTTGAAAAGTGAATAAAGAAATATAAATTTTGTGCGCAAGTCCTTTCATTGTTTAGCCCCAGCTGGCGCACTGTGTTAAGGCGATGAAATCTTTAAGAAAATTGCAGCTGCCACCTTGAATAACTGCTGACGTGATTTGGAAAACTTAAAACATTCAGAGAATGGCGGGAACAACACTCATTAGTGGTGGACCAAGACACAGGGGTGACGAGACCAAGACACAGGGGTGACGGGACCAAGACACAGAGTGGCGGGACCAAGACACAGGGGTAACGGGAACAAGACACAGGGGTAACGGAACCAAGACACAGGGGTGACGCAACCAAGACACAGGGGTGACGGTACCAAGACACAGGGGTGACGGGACCAAGACACAGAGTGGCGGGACCAAGACACAGGGGTGACGGAACCAAGACACAGGGGTGACGGAACCAAGACACAGGGGTGACGGGACCAAGACACAGAGTGGCGGGGCCTGGACAGAGGGGTGACGGGACCAAGACACAGAGTGGCGGGGCCTGGACAGAGGGGTGACGGGACCAAGACACAGAGTGGCGGGGCCTGGACAGAGGGGTGACGGGACCAAGACACAGGGGTGACGGAACCAAGACACAGAGTGGCTAGTCCGAGTGAATTGAGTTGAAACCTACAATCTGCTACAAGCGGCAGCCGCAGTAAAGCAGGTTTGAGTTAATTTATTTTGTGCTCAAAAATCGTCGCTACATGCATACTACGTTTTTACATTGTAGCAGGTAGGCAAGCAAAATGGTGATCAAGCATTCTGGAGTAAGAACTGGTCGCTATTATTAAGTAACGAATATAATAAAAAGAGTATTGAGTATTGAGTAGCAGGCATAATGCCGAGGAAAAAGTGACGATACACTCGGGCGCTGATTCTAACTGCTAGGCTTAAAGCAGCAAAAGAGTTTTCAGGCCTTGGCCTGTAAATATTTACGCAGAAAATATCTGAAAGTACATTTGACTCGATTTGAATTAGTTTTCTACTGGAGAACAGAAGCGATAGACCGTGCATGTTGTAACAAAAGGAGATGACGGAAATAAGTGTTGGTTCTCACTGAACTGTGGGGCTCCCGACGATTTTATGATTGAAACTTAAAGCTGTCTATGCGCTTTTACTGAACTGTGGGGCTCCCAACTATTTTATGATTGGAACTTAAAGCTGTCTATGTGCTTTTACTGAACTGTGGAGCTCCCGACGATTTTATGATTGAAACTTAAAGCTGTCAATGTGCTTTTACTGAACTGTGGGGCTCCCAACTATTTTATGATTGAAACTTAAAGCTGTCTATGCGCTTTTACTGAACTGTGGGGCTCCCGTCGATTTTATGATTGAAACTTAAAGCTCTCTATGTGCTTTTACTGAACTGTGGGGCTCCCGACGATTTTATGATTGAAACTTAAAGCTGTCTATGCGCTTTTACTGAACTGTGGGGCTCCCAACTATTTTATGATTGGAACTTAAAGCTGTCTATGTGCTTTTACTGAACTGTGGAGCTCCCGACGATTTTATGATTGAAACTTAAAGCTGTCAATGTGCTTTTACTGAACTGTGGAGCTCCCGACGATTTTATGATTGAAACTTAAAGCTGTCAATGTGCTTTTACTGAACTGTGGGGCTCCCGTCGATTTTATGATTGAAACTTAAAGCTCTCTATGTGCTTTTACTGAACTGTGGGGCTCCAACTATTTTATGATTGAAACTTAAATCTGTCTTTGTGCTTTTACTGAGCTGTGAGGCTCACTAAAATTTTATCAATGAAATACGTGTGGCACTCCATGTGTGTTTGTCACTAAACTGAGGCGCTCCCAACGTGCTTACCAGAGCAACACGAGGCACTTTATGTGTCTGACACAAAACTATGGGTCTCTCGATTTTTTTCTTAGTTAACTTAACTGCGGGTCTTTCCTGCGATTATTTCTCCTTGAACTATGACCATGAGGCTCTCAACTACAATTTATTGTTATTCATAATTGTTATTCATGAGCGTGCCAAAATATATAGATTGCGCTTTCATAGCTAAGAATGCAGAGATGAGCTACCTGTCGAACAATTTCTAACTAGAGAAGCTATAGGCAAGCTGTTCAGCATATTGTTATTCCGTCACTGCTTGTCCTTCACTTGTCAAGGTCAGATCGATTAAATATATTGCTGTCCCGTTAGGATTTAAATCTGAAATTTAAATGAACATTAACACTAAGGCCGCGTACTGGACATCACTTACTGGAGGCTAAGGGAGGGAGGCTAAGGAATGGAGGCTAAGGAATGGAGGCTAAGGAATGGAGGCTAAGGAATGGAGGCTAAGGAATGGAGGCTAAGGAATGGAGGCTAAGGAATGGAGGCTAAGGAATGGAGGCTAAGGGATGGAGGCTAAGGGATGGAGGCTAAGGAATGGAGGCTAAGGAATGGAGGCTAAGGAATGGAGGCTAAGGAATGGAGGCTAAGGAATGGAGGCTAAGGAATGGAGGCTAAGGGATGGAGGCTAAGGGATGGAGGCTAAGGAATGGAGGCTAAGGAATGGAGGCTAAGGGATGGAGGCTAAGGGATGGAGGCTAAGGGATGGAGGCTAAGGGATGGAGGCTAAGGGATGGAGGCTAAGGGATGGAGGCTAAGGGATGGAGGCTAAGGGATGGAGGCTAAGGGATGGAGGCTAAGGGATGGAGGCTAAGGGATGGAGGCTAAGGGATGGAGGCTAAGGGATGGAGGCTAAGGGATGGAGGCTAAGGGATGCAGGCTAAGGGATTGAGGCTAAGGAATGGAGGCTAAGGAATGGAGGCTAAGGGATGGATGCTAGGCAAGGACAGGGGCAGAAGTCATGTGAGACGCAGCTGTGGGAAAGTGAATTGATAATAAAAGCTATTTTTAGACGGAGCTGGCCAAATGAAGTCAGAGCCCGTACTCCCGAGCGCAGCTCCGACTCATCAGTTGTAATAGCCGCCAGATCCCAACATTTCGGGTGGGAGTAATTTAGTTGGGGAGGCCGCTTTTTTCAGGTCAGATTTTTCCTCACGTCCGTCTCGCGGCAGGCCGGTGCCAAATTTGGCCAGTTCGGTTGAGTAGGCCTGGCCCGCACCCAACCAACCCCAGACATTGGAAGGGTCTGCCGCATTGATTAGGCTGAAATTGGTTCAATTCGGTGCACCTCCGGAGTGATGCAGGAGTGCACAGCAGATGGAAAGCTTTGATTTGAATGTCCGCCAACAGCAGTTTAGTCGGCATGCTGATCAGCAGGGGCGGATTGAGGGGGCGGATCGAGGGGGGGCTGATTGAAGCGGCGGATTGAGGGGGGCTGATTGAAGGGGCGGATTGAGGGGGCTGATTAAGCGGGGCTGATTGAGGGGGCGGATTGATGGTGCGGGTTGAGGGGGCGGATTGAGGGGCGGGTAGAAAGGGCCGGATTGAAGGGGTAGGATTACAGGTCATAGAGCGGATCGGAGGGGCGGATTGGGGGCGGATCAGTGACAAGGTCGTTAGAAAGGGGAAGGCTCCAAGACTCACCATTCGCCAACTCAGTCCAGAAGTACTCATCGAGCTCGATCTCATCGGGCTCGAGCCCGAAGCTTAATCATCCTCGGGCATCAGCAGCCGCGGACTCCTCGACTCTTCGCCGCGCTCGCCAGCTGACTCCATCAGGGCCGCGTAGGCGTTGGCCTCCACCCAGTCAGCTGGGCGATGGGCAAGCAGGTTGTGCGTCTCATCGGCTGCGGCTTCGGCTGCGGCTTCATTGTCGTCATCTTCTTCGTCGCTGGCAGCCTGCTGCAGCGAGGTGCCCGACTCCAGCCTGATGCGGACCATCTCGCGCTCCGCTGACGAAGCGGCGGCTGCAGCTGCTGCAGCTGCGGCTGCTGCTGCGGCAGCGGCGGTGGCAGCGGCAGCTGCGGCTGCATCTGGAGCCATTGAGTCACTGCAGGCCGCGGCCTGCTGAGGGCGGACCAAAACGGACAAAGTGACTTCAGTGAGCCCAGGTGTCTCCTCAGTGAGCCCAGGTGTCTCCTCAGTGAGCCCAGGTGTCTCCTCAGTGAGCCCAGGTGTCTCCTCAGTGAGCCCAGGTGTCTCCTCAGTGAGCCCAGGTGTCTCCTCAGTGAGCCCAGGTGTCTCCTCAGTGAACCTGAATTGTCCTCAGTGAACCTGAAGTGTCCTCACCTGTCGGCGCTCGCGGAGTCCGCGTCGTTTGCCGCGCGAGTCGCCGACCTCGGGCAGGCAGCAGCGGCTGGCCCGCAGACGGCGCCACCAGCGAGCCAGCAGGCGGCGCAGAATGTAGCGGAACTTGCGGCCGCAGCAGCAGTAGATGACAAAGTTGGAGCTGCTCTTGACCACCATCAGGGCGTTGCTGATCGTCACGGTGTAGACAAAGACTGGCCAGTTCGCCATGGACTCGCTGCGCTGCAGGCTGGCCAGAATGTTGTGCACCATGCCCGGAGTCTCGCAGATGATGAAGACGGAGCAGATGACCACGATGGTCAGGGTGATGCTGCGGTGCTGGCCTTCGGTGATGCACTTCAGCTGCGGCGACTCGGGAATCGGCTGCGGGATGCGCAGCTGCTGCTGGTTGGCGCTGCTGCAATGAGCGGCAGACAGCAGCGAGCGGCTGTTGCTCCTCACCGGACTCTGCATTTCGTAGCGCTCTCGACGGGCGGCCTTCAGTGTGTAGATCAGGCGGATGTTCAAGCAGACGATGGCGGCGATAGGCAGGGCAACCACCATGACGGTGTAGAGCAGGCTGCGGTACAGGATGCTGTAGGCCAGGTTCTGGCGCAGCCAGCTGTCCTGCGCCGAGTAGCGGGTGTAGTTGAAGCAGGGCACGCTCAGCAGGCCCATGCTGGACGGCTGCACGGTCCATTCGAAGTAGCGCGGCACGTTGAACAGGACGCAAGCGACGAGGGCACCGGCGGCCAGCAGGCGGACCCGCTCCTGGCTGCACCACTTCGAGGCCTGGAAGGGTCGGCAGACGACCGTGTACCGCTCGGCGGTGACGAGAACCACGAACCAGTTCACGAGCATCTGGGTAGTCATGGCAGCGCCCCAGAGCCACTGGATGATGTACGGAAAGTAGTGGTAGTAGGCCTTCAGCCAACCGGTGATGGGGTAGACGCTGCGCAGGCTGGAGTACAGGAAGCACTCGGTCAGGAACACGCTGTCAGCTGAGCACAGGCACCTGAGCAGGAAGTTTGTGCCCATGTGGCTTCGGTCGTTGCTAAGGACAACAAAGGTCAGGAGGTTGCCAAGCAGGCCGAAAATGCACAGGGTGCCGACAATGACCGTGTCCACAATGAAGCTGTAGAGAAAGACACTGTAAAAGTTCAAGGTGATGCACTTTCTGTAGAACTCTGCCGGGTCACGGAAGAAAAGCAGACGGCACTCCTGGGAGAAATTTCCCAGCTCCATGGAGGCCAGCTGGAAGGCCTGCTCAAGCTGTTGAGCTGCGGTCAGGTTGAAATAGTCGAATGTCTCCGAACCCAGCAAAGCCGGATCAAATGCATCCATGGCAACCCTGTCCATGGCCGAATCGTTGAAGCCAAGGAAGCCCTGACTGCCAGTGAAGTGAGCTGCTGCTGCTGCTGCTGCTACCGCTGCTGGTGGCATTGTGAGCACAATCTGCTCGAGATCGCCGCAGGATGCGATGGCTGGCGGGGCAGTGGGTGGAGATGACATGGCGGCGGTCTGCGGCCCTCTTATTGCAGGCGGCTTTCCTAGAAATTCTGCAGCTGATGCAGACTAGGCGGAGTTTCAGCGTTCGATGAGCGTTCGATGCCCGCAGAGCCGAGATTGGATTGCCGCCCGCTGGGGCTGCAGGGTGGGGCAGGCGGGGCAGACGGCAGCGGGAGGGGCAGCGACAGATGGACTGGGAGCTGAGGGACCAGATCGGGACGGATCGTCAGTCCCTGCTAGAGATTATTGGGTGGCTGCGGGGTGGCGCAGGCGGCTCTCGTCCTAATTTGGCCGCAGCAGTCTATGGATAGATCTGCAGATGCAGGCTGACAATGTGAACAAGGCCAGCTGTCACCGCTGTTGGCTGCAATCCTTCTTGACAGCCGCAGGCAGAGGCAGCTGTTCTCTGGCTATAGTAGCGGCGCCCAGTTCCAGGTGATGAAAGCGTGGACTGACTGACACTTGAAGAGGCCGGATGCAGTGAGCCATGCGAAGGAAGTTAAGTAGACAAAAAGTCAAACCGCTGCAGCTTATCTGGCTATCTAGGATCATCCAATCAGGGAGGCACAGCTCGCGGATTGGTTGGTCATCAAATCGCATGGCTGAGAGCATGAGGAGAGAATGGGTAGAAAGGTAAGGAGAGAGGGAGACGTGGGTGATGGAGAAGGAGACAAGAGTGATGGAGAAGGAGACAAGGATGAGGGAGAAGGAGACAAGAGTGATGAAGACAAGGGTGATGGAGGAGAAAATTTTGATGCAGGAGACAAGGGTGATGGAGGAGACAAGGGTGATGGAGGAGACAAGGGTGATATAGGAGACAAGGGTGATGGAGGAGACAAGGGTGATGGAGGAGACAAGGTTGATGGCGGAGGAGCAAAAGTGAGAGAGGAGGAGACAAGAGTGATGCAGAAGACAAAAGTGATGGAGAAGACAGGGTGTTGGAGAAGACAGGGTGATGGAGGAGACAAGGGTGAGTGAGGAGACAAGGGTGAGTGAGGAGACAAGGGTGATGGAGGAGACAAGGGTGAGGGAAGAGACAAGGGTGAGGGAGGAGACAAGGGTGAGGGAGGAGGAGACAAGAGTGATGGAGGAGACAAGAGTGATGGAGAAGACAGGGTGATGGAGGAGACAAGGGTGATGGAGGAGACAAGGGTGATGGAGGAGACAAGGGTGATGGAGGAGACAAGGGTGAGTGAGGAGACAAGGGTGATGGAGGAGACAAGGGTGAGTGAGGAGACAAGGGTGATGGGGGAGACAAGGGTGATGGAGGAGACAAGGGTGATGGAGGAGATAAGGGTGAGTGAGGAGACAAGGGTGATAGAGGAGACAAGGGTGAGTGAGGAGACAAGGGTGATGGGGGAGACAAGGGTGAGTGAGGAGACAAGGGTGATGGGGGAGGAGACAAGAGTGAGGGAGGAGGAGACAAGAGTGATGGAGAAGACAGGGTGATGGAGGAGACAAGGGTGATGGAGGAGACAAGGGTGATGGAGGAGACAAGAGTGATGGAGAAGACAGGGTGATGGAGGAGACAAGGGTGATGGAGGAGACAAGGATGATGGAGGAGACAAGGGTGATGGAGGAGACAAGGGTGAGTGAGGAGACAAGGGTGATGGAGGAGACAAGGGTGAGTGAGGAGACAAGGGTGATGGGGGAGGAGACAAGAGTGAGGGAGGAGGAGACAAGGGTGAGTGAGGAGACAAGGGTGATGGGGGAGGAGACAAGAGTGAGGGAGGAGGAGACAAGGGTGAGTGAGGAGACAAGGGTGATGGGGGAGGAGACAAGAGTGAGGGAGGAGGAGACAAGGGTGATGGGGGAGGAGACAAGGGTGAGTGAGGAGACAAGGGTGATGGAGGAGACAAGGGTGAGGGAAGAGACAAGGGTGATGGGGGAGGAGACAAGAGTGAGGAAGAAGGAGACAGAAGGAGCGCAGGGCATTGTTTCAGAGAATCGACGCGCCCAAAAGTGATTCACTTCTCAGGCCTAACCCGTCTAGGGCATCGAGTTCCCTCTCCGTTCGAGTCCCTTGTGATCCCTGGCCGGGATAACTCAATTATTCCAGGCTCCTGGGAGTCGATCGTGTGCTCAAAGCTGCCTGGGCCTAACACTGCTAACTCGGTGCGAATCCCTGAGAACACCGCTAAGCAGCCGCGGTGGGCAAGTAAACGTCATTATCCCCAAGTCGCTGCGGTTGTTCCCAACTCCGAAATGTCACCGCAGGACTTGGACAGAACCGCAGTGCCTGCCCATTGCGCAGATAAGAGAATTAAACGGGCGTTCAAAGCGGAGCCCTGGCTCGGTCCCGCTTATCCCATCGCTGGGAGTTTGTCAGCTCAAAACGAAATCAAATTTGTCTGATTTCTCCCAGTGGGATAAATGCCGGGTTCGCAGAGTTTGACTTAAATTTCCCCACGTAAAAGGCTTGAGACTCCATGTTATCAGGGGATTTAGGCGGCGTGGGATTATCTGAACTGGATCCAGGATTTATCAATGAACCAAAGTCTGAACAAATGCTAAAGAGCACAACTTTTCATTGTTAGTAGACTCCAGTTCTCACAACACAAATTAACTTCTCATAAAATTCTCATGATTCTCATGTTGTAAATCCAATTATCTTACTATATATCCGATTCTCATGCTGTAAATCCAGTTCTCATGATTCTCATGTTGTAAATCCAGTTCTCATGATTCCCATGCTGTAAATCCAGTTCTCATGATTCTCATGCTGTAAATCCAGTTCTCATGATTCTCATGCTGTAAATCCAGTTCTCATGATTCTCATGTTGTAAATCCAGTTCTCATGATTCTCATGTTGTAAATCCAGTTCTCATGATTCTCATGCTGTAAATCCAGTTCTCATGATTCTCATGCTGTAAATCCAGTTCTCATGATTCTCATGTTGTAAATCCAGTTCTCATGATTCTCATGTTGTAAATCCAGTTCTCATGATTCTCATGTTGTAAATCCAGTTCTCATGATTCTCATGCTGTAAATCCAGTTCTCATGATTCTCATGCTGTAAATCCAGTTCTCATGATTCCCATGCTGTAAATCCAGTTCTCATGATTCCCATGCTGTAAATCCATTTCTCATGATTCTCATGCTGTAAATCCCGTTCTCATGATTCTCATGTTGCCAATCCAGTTCTCATGATTCTCATGATTCTCATGCTGTAAATCCAGTTCTCATGATTCTCATGTTGTAAATCCAGTTCTCATGATTCTTATGCTGTAAATCCAGTTCTCATGATTCTCATGCTGTAAATCCAGTTCTCATGATTCTCATGTTGTAAATCCAGTTCTCATGATTCTCATGTTGTAAATCCAGTTCTCATGATTCTCATGTTGTAAATCCAGTTCTCATGATTCTCATGCTGTAAATCCAGTTCTCATGAATCTCATGCTGTAAATCCAAATCTCATGATTCTCATGCTGTAAATCCAGTTCTCATGATTCTCATGCTGTAAATCCAGTTCTCATGATTCTCATGATTCTCATGCTGTAAATCCAGTTCTCATGATTCTCATGTTGTAAATCCAGTTCTCATGATTCTCACACGGTAAATCCAGTTCTCATGATTCTCATGCTGTAAATCCAGTTCTCATGATTCTCATGCTGTAAATCCAGTTCTCATGATTCTCATGTTGTAAATCCAGTTCTCATGATTCTCATGATTCTCATGCTGTAAATCCAGTTCTCATGATTCTCATGCTGTAAATCCAGTTCTCATGATTCTCATGCTGTAAATCCAGTTCTCATGATTCTCATGATTCTCATGCTGTAAATCCAGTTCTCATGATTCTCATGTTGTAAATCCAGTTCTCATGATTCTCATGCTGTAAATCCAGTTCTCATGATTCTCATGTTGTAAATCCAGTTCTCATGATTCTCATGTTGTAAATCCAGTTCTCATGATTCTCATGCTGTAAATCCAGTTCTCATGATTCTCATGTTGTAAATCCAGTTCTCATGATTCTCATGCTGTAAATCCAGTTCTCATGATTCTCATGCTGTAAATCCAGTTCTCATGATTCTCATGATTCTCATGTTGTAAATCCAGTTCTCATGATTCTAATGCTGTAAATCCAGTTCTCATGATTATCATGCTGTAAATCCAGTTCTCATGATTCTCATGTTGTAAATCCAGTTCTCATGATTCTCATGTTGTAAATCCAGTTCTCATGATTCCCATGCTGTAAATCTAGTTCTCATGATTCTCATGTTGTAAATCCAGTTCTCATGATTCTCATGCTGTAAATCCAGTTCTCATGATTCTCACACGGTAAATCCAGTTCTCATGATTCTCATGCTGTAAATCCAGTTCTCATGATTCTCATGCTGTAAATCCAGTTCTCATGATTCTCACACGGTAAATCCAGTTCTCATGATTCTCACACGGTAAATCCAGTTCTCATGATTCTCACACGGTAAATCCAGTTCTCATGATTCTCATGCTGTAAATCCAGTTCTCATGATTCTCATGTTGTAAATCCAGTTCTCATGATTCTCATGCTGTAAATCAAGTTCTCATGATTCTCATGCTGTAAATCCAGTTCTCATGATTCTCATGCTGTAAATCCAGTTCTCATGATTCTCATGTTGTAAATCCAGTTCTCATGATTCTCATGCTGTAAATCCAGTTCTCATGATTCTCATGCTGTAAATCCAGTTCTCATGATTCTCATGCTGTAAATCCAGTTCTCATGATTCTCATGATTCTCATGCTGTAAATCCAGTTCTCACATCAGTGCATGTGAAAAATTCATCAGACAGAGATAAGAAAAACACAAAGGCCAGAATTTCTGTCTAAAATAGCAGAATGGAGTAAAAAGTGGCCGGGATGCTAAAGATTTTATTTCTGAAAACTCATTGTTGACAGGTGTTCAGACATGACCTGCAGGGAAGCAGTCAATGCGCAGATGAGCCAAATGTCAGAAAGCTACAAAACAAACTTTCTCGGGGATGGACGTGCTGTGGGAGAAATCAACAATTGAAAAAATTGTCATGCCGTTTTCGTTCGCCGCAAAGAAAGTTCGCTCAAAATCCCACCGGTCAGTCAGGGACAAGCAGATAGCATCTCTGAACAGTTTTGAAAATCATACGCAAACTATGCTACTATTTAGGCAATGGTGACTGAGTAGTGCAGTAAGCCTTTAGCAAAAAAAATTGGTGGACAAAGTTTTAGAAAGCAGTCAGGTTATTAAACAGAAAAATCGAATTAAAATAGAGAGTTTTTTTACTTAACTACTATTCAATAGAAGTACACCACATTATAAGAAATATATATTATATATCTGTACAAAGCAATGCACAATGCATCTATTTACATGTCAAGCAAGAAAGAGTATGATCTCATTCCAGTAGTATTGATGACATCATAATCATTATATCATATGACGTCAGAGCGTGATGACGTCATTCCGAATCAATTATCCGAAAATCACTCATTTAGTTTTAAGTACATTTGGTACTGCAATGTAGTATTTGACTGAATAAAAACGAAATGATAGTGTAATAAAATTAAAAAAAAAAATAAAAAAGCATTACACCTTTTTAAACAAAAAACAATTGTAAGTTTTGCGATCGATTGATTAAATTAAATTAAATTACTATCGATTATCGTATTGTAGCACAAAAACTCCATTTTTGCGATAAAACATTGGTCAACAAGAAAATGGATTGAAGGCTTTTTAGTTATCCGATGTTGTCATCGAATTTCATAAAATATACAGTGCACAGGCTAAAAAAAACAAGAAACAAAGGGGAAGTGACAATTTATAATGTACAAAATTTTTGAGAAAGGAAACGACATGAAAACAGCAGATGACAGTAATGACAGTATTACAGATAACAGATGGCCGATGCTCATACAGAAGGCACTCCAGCCAAGTTAATAACACAAGCTGGCCACGAATAAAAGCTTTGGATTTGTAAAAATTTAAATATGAAGCTTTGCCTTACTGAGTAAAGAATGACACTGTGATTTACAAGGACACTGTGATTTACAAGGACACTGTGATTTACAAGGACACTGTGATTCACAAGGACACTGTGATTTACAAGGACACTGTGATTTACAAGGACACTGTGATTTACAAGGACACTTGTGATTTACAAGGACACTGTGATTTACAAGGACACTGTGATTTACAAGGACACTGTGAATCACAAGGATGTTCAGTGAATCACAAGGATGTTCAGTGAATCACAAGGGTGTTCAGTGAATCACAAGGGTGTCAGTGAATCACAAGGATATTCAGTGAATCACAAGGATATTCAGTGAATCACAAGGATGTTCAGTGAACCACAAGGGTGTTCAGTGAATCACAAGGGTGTCAGTGAATCACAAGGGTGTCAGTGAATCACAAGGATATTCAGTGAATCACAAGGATGTTCAGTGAATCACAAGGATGTTCAGTGAATCACAAGGATATTCAGTGAATCACAAGGATGTTCAGTGAATCACAAGGATGTTCAGTGAATCACAAGGATGTTCAGTGAATCACAAGGATATTCAGTGAATCACAAGGATGTTCAGTGAATCACAAGGATATTCAGTGAATCACAAGGATATTCAGTGAATCACAAGGATATTCAGTGAATCACAAGGATATTCAGTGAATCACAAGGATATTCAGTGAATCACAAGGATGTTCAGTGAATCACAAGGATGTTCAGTGAATCACAAGGATATTCAGTGAATCACAAGGATATTCAGTGAATCACAAGGATGTTCAGTGAATCACAAGGATGTTCAGTGAATCACAAGGATATTCAGTGAATCACAAGGATGTTCAGTGAATCACAAGGATATTCAGTGAACCACAAGGATGTTCAGTGAATCACAAGGATATTCAGTGAATCACAAGGATATTCAGTGAATCACAAGGATATTCAGTGAATCACAAGGATGTTCAGTGAATCACAAGGATGTTCAGTGAATCACAAGGATATTCAGTGAATCACAAGGATGTTCAGTGAATCACAAGGATGTTCAGTGAATCACAAGGATATTCAGTGAATCACAAGGATGTTCAGTGAATCACAAGGATGTTCAGTGAATCACAAGGATGTTCAGTGAACCACAAGGGTGTTCAGTGAATCACAAGGGTGTCAGTGAATCACAAGGATATTCAGTGAATCACAAGGATATTCAGTGAATCACAAGGATATTCAGTGAATCACAAGGATATTCAGTGAATCACAAGGATATTCAGTGAATCACAAGGATATTCAGTGAATCACAAGGATATTCAGTGAATCACAAGGATGTTCAGTGAATCACAAGGATGTTCAGTGAATCACAAGGATGTTCAGTGAATCACAAGGGTGTTCAGTGAACCACAAGGATGTTCAGTGAATCACAAGGATATTCAGTGAACCACAAGGGTGTTCAGTGAATCACAAGGGTGTCAGTGAATCACAAGGATGTTCAGTGAACCACAAGGGTGTTCAGTGAACCACAAGGATATTCAGTGAATCACCAGGAATTTTCTTGAATTTTCAGATTTCCGTGGTTAATCGGTGGTTAAAGAATGCTCAATGTTCCTCGAAGGCTTTGGACTCTGTGAGTCTAGAAAATCCGTGAACCTCATGACGACAAACTCACAAAAAGCCTCACTGCTCCGGTACCAGAGCTGCGGCCTCCTCGGCTAGGGCATAGTATTTGGAGGCCAGCTTGCCGTTGCCCTTCGCCATGGCCTCCTCGGCAGCCTCGCCGTAGATCTCTGCGCTCGAAGCCGGATCCGCTTCAAGGCCGTGGCCGCCGCGCAGGTAGAGCTCGGCCAGGCGAGCCCGCAGCAGGTAGGCAGGCGTGTCCAGACTGTCGTAGCCGCCTTCGCGGTCAGTCTGGCCGCTGCTTGCCAGCGCGCGCTGGTAGTAATGGGCCGCCCTGTTGTGTCAGAGCGATGTCACGATAAATTACAAATCAATAGGACATCATAGTGCATGTCACACAGGTGTGTACATCTGCACAGACTTTCTCATCGTCAGGCAGTGTACACTTCGCTGTGCCTTGGAGGTTGGCCCTCAAGGGCGTCAATTGCACGACAAGCCGACAAGTTTTCTCTCCGCAGCTGCGCCCCAAATGTAATTTAAGAATAGAGCAGGCAATGCAACCTGAGCAGCTGCCTACCTGTCCCAGTCCCTGGCCAGGCCCTCCGTGTCTCCGGTATCGTGAGCCCTGGCCAAGTAGAGCATGGCCGATCTGTCGCCAAGCCGCGCAGCCGCCTCCATCCAACGGTGGCCTTCGCCGGCGCTCGGCTGCACAATGTCCCTTGGCGCCGCCTGCAGACAGTCGGACGGCAGCCCCAGGTGCAGCCGGGCCAGGTTGACGGCCGCCTCCACAACCCCCAGCTTGGCGGCCAGGCGCTCGTGAAACAGCGCAGCCGACCAGTCAATCATCGACTCCAGCTGGCCTGGCGGGGCAGCTTCGCCAACCACCTGCGGGCAAATGGCGATTGGGGCAAATGGTGCACTATTGCTTATCAGAGGTATGGCTGCTATCCACACAGGTTCAGTGGAATGGCTGATATCCACACAGGTTCAGTGGAATGGCTGATATCCACACAGGTTCAGTGGAATGGCTGATATCCACACAGGTTCAGTGGAATGGCTGATATCCACACAGGTTCAGTGGAATGGCTGATATCCACACAGGTTCAGTGGAATGGCTGCTATCCACACAGGTTCAGTGGAATGGCTGATATCCACACAGGTTCAGTGGAATGGCTGATATCCACACAGGTTCAGTGGAATGGCTGATATCCACACAGGTTCAGTGGAATGACTGCTATCCACACAGGTTCAGTGGAATGGCAGGTATCCACACAGGTTCAGTGGAATGGCTGATATCCACACAGGTTCAGTGGAATGGCTGATATCCACACAGGTTCAGTGGAATGGCTGCTATCCACACAGGTTCAGTGGAATGGCTGATATCCACACAGGTTCAGTGGAATGGCTGCTATCCACACAGGTTCAGTGGAATGGCTGATATCCACACAGGTTCAGTGGAATGGCTGCTATCCACACAGGTTCAGTGGAATGGCTGCTATCCACACAGGTTCAGTGGAATGGCTGCTATCCACACAGGTTCAGTGGAATGGCTGATATCCACACAGGTTCAGTGGAATGGCTAATATCCACACAGGTTCAGTGGAATGGCTGATATCCACACAGGTTCAGTGGAATGGCTGATATCCACACAGGTTCAGTGGAATGACTGCTATCCACACAGGTTCAGTGGAATGGCAGGTATCCACACAGGTTCAGTGGAATGGCTGATATCCACACAGGTTCAGTGGAATGGCTGCTATCCACACAGGTTCAGTGGAATGGCTGCTATCCACACAGGTTCAGTGGAATGGCTGCTATCCACACAGGTTCAGTGGAATGGCTGATATCCACACAGGTTCAGTGGAATGGCTGCTATCCACACAGGTTCAGTGGAATGGCTAATATCCACACAGGTTCAGTGGAATGGCTGATATCCACACAGGTTCAGTGGAATGGCTGATATCCACACAGGTTCAGTGGAATGGCCTCAAGCCCCACAGGTTCAGTGGAATGGCAGCTATCCACACAGGTTCAGTGGAATGGCTGATATCCACACAGGTTCAGTGGAATGGCTGATATCCACACAGGTTCAGTGGAATGGCCTCAAGCCCTACAGGTTCAGTGGAATGGCCTCAAGCCCCACAGGTTCAGTGGAATGGCAGGTATCCACACAGGTTCAGTGGAATGGCCTCAAGCCCCACAGGTTCAGTGGAATGGTCCAAAGCCCCGAAAATCACCTTATCATCGTTATCCGCATCCTCATGCCCGCTTGCCAAGGCAACCATCCTGCCAGCATCGTGCAGCTTGGCCATCTCGTGGTGAATCCGGCCCAGGATGGGGCCGCCGCAGCGGACTTCAGGCATGCCGGGCAGCGGCTGGCGCGGGTGCCCGCAGCTGCCGGTGTCGCTGACGCTGTCTTCGTCCGAGCGGGAGCGGATGAACGCCGCAGCCAGGCCGGGGGAGTCGGGAGAGACGCCGCTGTCGCAGCCGAAGTGCAGCAGGCTGCCGGGCACGCAGGAGGGCCGCTCGCGACGCTTCAACGCGGCGGACAGCGCGGCCACCTCCTCCTCCTAGAAGGAAAGAAACACATTTGAGCATTTTGAGAACCGCCCAAATAGTCAGGATTGCTGGTTAAACAATTTATTGCAACTGTGTTTAGATAGCAACCAGTTGCAACTGTGTTCAGATAGCAACCAGTTGCAACTGTGTTCAGATAGCAACCAGTTGCAACTGTGTTCAGATAGCAACCTGTTGCAATTGTGTTCAGATAGCAACCAGTTGCAATTGTGTTCAGATAGCAACCAGTTGCAACTGTGTTCAGATAGCAACCAGTTGCAATTGAGTGTGTTGAAACTTTTAAGTTAGTGAAAGCCTTGGCACCAAAATGTTTATTGAAAGGGTTTCATATATATATTGAAAAACAAAACGTTAGGAAGTTGAGCTGTTATATTTCAAACAGTAATATGAGACTGCTAATATAGTTTGGGTTAAATAGTTTCGGACCATAATTAAATTGTTGACATTTGCAACCGTTAGTTCTAAGCAAGTAATTGAGCCAAGCCACAGCCCCAAGAAGCCCAGTCTTACTGATTTCAGTTCGTCATTCTCTGTCAGCTGGCAAAAAAATAGAAATAGAAAAGTAGGCATGCAGAAAAGATAAATTACTCTTCACATATTCCCGAGAGACTCACGGGTGTCATCTCATCGCCCGAAGTTGTCCGTCTACGTCGGAACCGACTGCCAAACGGGCCGCCGCCGCCGCTGCTGTTGCCGCCGCCAGGCGAGGATTCACAGCCGTCGTCGTCCTCGGTGCTGCAGCCGGAGTCCAAGAAGCTGGGCGGCGACATCGGACTGCCGATGGCAAACACTTCGCTGCGCACGCAGGTGACGCTGTTTGTCTGCATCTGGAGACGGCGGGATGGGACAATGGTAGTGAAGCGTGGGTCAGTGAAGCGTGGGTCAGTGAGGTGGGTCAGTGAGGTGGGGGTCAGTGAGGTGGGTCAGTGAGGTGGGGGTCAGTGAGGTGAGGGTCAGTGAGGTGAGGGTCAGTGAGGTGGGGGTCGGTGAGGTGGGGGTCAGTAAGTTTGGGGTCAGTGAGGTGGGGGTCAGTGAGGTGAGGGTCAGTGAGGTGGGGGTCAGTGAGGTGAGGGTCAGTGAGGTGGGGGTCAGTGAGGTGGGGGTCAGTGAGGTGAGGGTCAGTGAGGTGGGGGTCAGTGAGGTGAGGGTCAGTGAGGTGGGGGTCAGTAAGTTTGGGGTCAGTGAGGTGAGGGTCAGTGAGGTGGGGGTCAGTGAGGTGGGGGTCAGTAAGTTTGGGGTCAGTGAGGTGGGGGTCAGTGAGGTGGGGGTCAGTGAGGTGGGGGTCAGTAAGTTTGGGGTCAGTGAGGTGGGGGTCAGTGAGGTGGGTCAATGAGGTGGGGGTCAGTGAGGTGGGGGTCAGTGCGGTGGGGGTCAGTAAGTTTGGGGTCAGTGAGGTGAGAGTCAGTGATGTGGGGGTCAGTGAGGTGGGGTCAATGAGGTGGGGGTCAGTGAGGTGGGGGTCAGTGAGGTGGGGGTCAGTGAGGGGGGGTCAGTGTGGTGGGGGTCAGTGAGGTGGGGGTCAGTGAGGTGGGGGTCAGTGAGGTGGGGGTCAGTGAGGGGGTCAGTGAGGTGGGGGTTAGTGAGGTGGGGGTCAGTGTGGGGGTCAGTGTGGGGGTCAGTGAGGAATCTCAGCCGCAGGAGTCTCACAGGAGACGGAGGCTCAACGGACTCGCTGGGTGCCATGTCGAAGCGGGACAGTCCCAGCCGGCGGCAGATGTCATTGCAGACGTGGGAGGAGAAGAACAGGGCCATGCCGCGCACGCCCAGATTGCCGTCGCCGTATTCCTTGCCTTCGGCCGTGTGAATCTGCGGATCTGTGTAGATGTCGTCAACGCCTTGAATGTCAACGACAATCAGCTGGTGGCCGCTGCGCTCGAACGTGAAATGACTCAGCGCGTGAGGCGTCCTTCGCGCGTTCTCGTCTACGAAGCCGCTGTTGCTGTTGTGCTTGATGTACTCGCCTTCGATGTGGTGCTCGAGGTGGTACAGGGGCGCCCCATCCCGGTCTTTGAACTCGATGACATACATCTGCATGATGTCCACCTGAGCAGTTGTGCGTGGAGATGGTAGATCCACATAAAACTATGTGGATTGCAACAGAAACTAAGCAGATTGCAACTAAAACTAAGCAGATTGCAACTAAAACTACGTGGATTGCAACCGGATCTATGGTAGATTGCACCTGAAACTAGGTAGATTGCAACTGAAACTATGTAGATTGCAACAGAAACTAAGTAGATTGCAACAGAAACTATGTAGATTGCAACAGAAACTATGTAGATTGCAACTGAAACTATGTAGATTGCAACAGAAACTATGTAGATTGCAACTGAAACTATGTAGATTGCAACTGAAACTATGTAGATTGCAACTGAAACTATGTAGATTGCAACTGAAACTATGTAGATTGCAACTGAAACTATGTAGATTGCAACTGAAACTATGTAGATTGCAACAGAAACTATGTAGATTGCAACAGAAACTATGTAGGTTGCAACAGAAACTATGTAGATTGCAACTGAAACTATGTAGGTTGCAACTGAAACTATGGTAGATTGCAACTGAAACTATGTAGATTGCAACTGAAACTATGTAGATTGCAACTGAAACTATGGTAGGTTGCAACTGAAACTCAGTCGATTGCCATGTATACCGCACCTTCTTAGGCGGATGATGCCTATTGTACTCCTGAGCCCAGAGTTTGGCATTCATCTGCAGTCGGGCATCCTCAAAGTACACACTTGGGTCGACTGTCTCGATGTACTTCTTAGCCACATAGTTGCAGGCGCGGCTGTGCCAGCTCTCGAACTTGCTGAAGCCCGACAGCTTCTTCAGCCTGAAGCACTCGCGCATGGCGCCGCGGTTGAAGGGCATGGGCTCCATCTTGACCCTGACGGTGTCCTGAATCCACTGCCGCTTGTGCGCATTGTACCGATGCCTGATGGCCGTCTCCTCAGGCAGGCTGGCCACTGCCATGTCGCGCCAGACGTCATTGTTCAGGTTTTGAAACACCAGGTTCAGGGCCCGGGGCCAGCGGGAGGTGCCGCCGGAGGCCTGGAGGTACCAATGGAGTGTACATAATTGCACCTGGGAGTACCCGATAGCCCCTGGGTGTATACAAAAGCACCTGGGTGTACACAAAAGCACCTGGGTGTACACAAAAGCACCTGGGTGTACACAAAAGCACCTGGGTGTACACAAAAGCACCTGGGTGTACACAAAAGCACCTGGGTGTACACAAAAGCACCTGGGTGTACACGATAGTAAATCAGAGTAGATAAAGGCTCGCATTGGTACATTGTTCATAATTATATCTAAGCGTATGCGATTGAACTTGGGTGTACAAGCCAGCACCTGAGTCTACATATCCAACAGCTTCTCCAACTCCACACCCCAACGTACCGTGTGCGAGGCGGACACAGTCCTCATCCTGGCCGCAATGCCTGGCTTCCTGACGCCACCGCCGGTATAACGAACTCCTCCGCCAGAGAGGACAGCGCTCCCAGATCCTCCACCCTCGGCTGGCGAAACGGCGCCAGTGGCGGCCGAATCAGGCGAGTCTAGAGGCTCGGAAACTGTGCGGCCACGCTTGGATGCTGAGCCGCTGTTGGCGACCTCAGGGGACTTGGGGTGGGGTAGTGTACTAGCTTGAGTAACTTGGATTGCTAATCTATGCCATAAGAGAAGGATAAGAATGGATTGCTAATCTATGCCATGGATGAAGGATTAGAATGGATTGCTAATCTATGCCATGGATGAAGGATTAGAATGGATTTCTAATCTATGCCATGGATGAAGGATTAGAATGGATTGCTAATCTATGCCATGGATGAAGGATTAGAATGGATTGCTAATCTATGCCATGGATGAAGGATTAGAATGGATTGCTAATCTATGCCATGGATGAAGGATTAGAATGGATTGCTAATCTATGCCATGGATGAAGGATTAGAATGGATTGCTAATCTAACCCATGGATAAAGGATAAGAATGGATTGCTAATCTATCCCATGGATAAAGGATTAGAATGGATTGCTAATCTAACCCATGGATAAAGGATAAGAATGGTTTGCTAATCTAACCCATGGATAAAGGATAAGAATGGTTTGCTAATCTAACCCATGGATAAAGGATAAGAATGGATTGCTAATCTATCCCATGGATAAAGGATAAGAATGGATTGCTAATATAGCCCGATTAGGGAGGATAAAGAATTGGTTGCTGAGAAATTAGTGGTATTATAGGTGTACAAGGTTGAGCTTGCGGTACGCACTCTGACATCCAATTGATTTTATACTCTCATGTTCTTATGTAACATTAAGTTAATTGAAATAATTATCAGTTTTTAAGCAACATGGCACAGGAATCACCAGCACATTACGCAGTTGAGACAAACAAACAAACACGAAACACACTCATCTGGAGCTAGTTCACTAAGCAATATGCCACTCAGGTGCAGGTATACAACTCAGCACACGGGGTGCAGGACTGTAACAACATCACTTACTTTTAATAAGAATTTGCAAGCCGCACTACTGTCAGTACACAGTGTGGGTATGTAGCTGGTGGGGCTATAATTGACAGGTTAGTGGTCTAGTGTGCCAAATTTCGACTGTAAAGGCAATTATGCGAATTAAATGCTCTCCGGAGATCAAATCCCTAGCTTATAGGCCACTGACACACAAATCCTAACATTTGCTAGGGAATTATGTCGTTCATTCATCGAACAATATATATTGCAACAGCAAGCTGCATCAAATCAATTATAACAGATCCCAAAAATCATTTACTATCAATACGCTGCATTGACGTTTTTAAATCACCAATTCAAGATCCCTAAAAATCCCCAATTCAGGATCCCAAGAATCTCCAATTCAAGATCCCAAAAATCCACCAATTCAAGATCCCAAGAATCTCCAATTCAAGATCCCAAAAATCCCCAATTCAAGATCCCAAAAATCCCCAATTCAAGATCCCAAAAATCCCCAATTCAAGATCCCAAAAATCCCCAATTCAAGATCCCAAAAATCCCCAATTCAAGATCCCAAAAATCCCCAATTCAAGATCCCAAAAATCCCCAATTCAAGATCCCAAGAATCTCCAATTCAAGATCCCAAGAATCCCCAATTCAAGATCCCAAAAATCCCCAATTCAAGATCCCAAGAATATCCAATTCAAGATCCCAAAAATCCCCAATTCAAGATCCCAAGAATCTCCAATTCAAGATCCCAAAAATCCCCAATTCAAGATCCCAAGAATCTCCAATTCAAGATCCCAAAAATCACCAATTCAAGATCCCTAAAAACCGAGCTTAAGGATCTCATAAAATCCCTTTTATTAAGATCCGATCCCGAATCCCAATTTTTCGATTCAAATTTAAATCCACAATTTAAAAATGCCAGACAAAATCCTAGCTTAAATATCCCTATCAAAATCCCTACATAAAACCCTGATTTTAAGATCCAAAAATATTCACTTTAAGATCGTATTTGAAATCCCAAATTCAAAATCCCCAAATGAAGGTTCTAAATTCCTATTTTATAATTTTGTAAAATCCTCACATGACGATTCTATAAAAGTCCTAAATTCAGAATCCTGAATTCAGTTATCCCATGATTGAATCCCATATTGAATGGCCTGAATTATCCTCATTTCATTGGCACCCGAATCCACGCCGCAGCACTCACATCCACCGAGCCGCAGCCCGAGTCCTCCTCCCTGATGGTGGGCGTATCCCTCGGCTTCTGCCGCTGCCTCCCAGCCGCCGAATCAATTGGCCGCTGCTGCTGGGCAGTCAGGTTGAGGCTGGGCAGCACGGCCGGCTTGCTGTAGAGATTCAGCCTGCGGCGCTGCTGAAGTGACAGCCGCCTCGGACCGGAGTGTCGACGCTTCAAAGCGGCGGCGGCCTCCTCGTCGGTGATGGTGTCGTCGTCATTGTCGGCCTCGCAGCCCAGATCGGCTACGGAGAAGTCGCAGGCCAGCTCGGGCATGGAGCAGTCCGAATCGTCGTCGCCTTCCTCGGCGCCTTGGGTGGCAATGTAGGGCATGTCGAGGCTGCGGTTGCGACAGGAACCTTCGAGTGACAGGCGGGTTGCAGTTGCTGGGCTGGGAATGCAGGCGATGGCCTCATGAATAGAGGGACAGCAGCTGCAGTGGCAACTAGCGGCGACCGGGTTGGATGCTCTGGGGTGGGCCTGGAATCAGATGCCAGGCAGGAGCCTTCAAAATAATTGCTTTAATGTCGTTTGCTCTGAAACTGTTACGCTAAAATCCCATGCCCTATTTCCATAATAATAATAATCATTGCAGGAGGGCTGCGGACAATGACACATCATTTGGTGACACTTGACCCGCAGCCAGCGAGGAGGCAATTCTGCCCATTTCGCTGACTCCTGAGCACACACGCACACAGATACCCTACTCAGGCACACGCTCACACTCCTCAGGCCGTGTACACCTTCACTGTGCCTTGGAGGTTGGCCCTCAACGGCGTCAATTGCACGACAAGCCCCCAAGCCTTCTCTCCGCGGCTGCGCCCCAAATGAATGTGGCCTCGCCGCGGAACCGATCTTAGGGACATGCGATAGGTGCGAGAGGCAAATGCGATAACCGCTCTGCCACCGACCCCCCATGTATTCCAATAATTATCCTCTGTTAACTTCAGAATTCAACATGTATTTCTACTTGAATCTTACAATCAATTTAATTAGAATCCCATGCCTTATTCCACAAAAAAAACCCATGCCCTTTAACACAAGAACCTAATGCTATACTCCAATAAAATCCCATGCCATATTTCAATAAAATCCCATGCCATATTTCAATAAAATCCCGAGCCATATTTCAAAAAAATCGCATGCCATACTCCAATAAAATCCCATGCTATATTTCAATAAAATCCCATGCTATATTTCAATAAAATCCCATGCTATATTTCAATAAAATCCCATGCTATATTTCAATAAAATCCCATGCTATATTCCCAGCAGAATCAGTCAAATTACAGAATTAGGCAAAAGTACCAGCTCACCTGGACTTGGTCTCGTGCTCAACAAAATCGACAACTCTGGCAGAGAAGGGCGACTTGGAAAGCTGACACGACAGGCTGTTATATTTATTCGCAATTTCACGCACGAAGCGGCTAAAAGATGATAAATGGAGACAATTGTTAAACGGAAAAGCTCAGAATATTGCAGTAGAGCTCTCAGCAAAGGCCATCTGGCTGACATTTCCCTATTATAGAATACACACGCAGGGGCAACACACCCCCCACGGCTCTCATCCAATCAGTTCTCTACCAACACAGGCCTGGCCTTGCCCCAGTGACGGCAGCTACCCTGCACTGGAGTGCGAACGGGGCGGAGAGAAAGGAGAGAAAGAGAGGCCAGGCCAGCCGTGGCCCCACCCAAGCGCATATTTGACCTTTATTTGAACCCTACAGCTGACTGTGGTGTATGGCTGCAGCCGCATAAAATGTAATGCATATTAATATACGTGCCAATAATGCCTTGCAGCCAGGTGTACAATTTTTAGGCATGACAAAACCCCTGGAATGGCAGACACGAGAGGGGACTGTACAAGTTCAATCAACTGGGCCTTGAATGCAAGGACGATTTTGCATCAGCTGACCTAGGCTGGAGGGGTAAGACAGACACGGTAAAGTACAGAACACTGCAATATCGCTAGCTATGTTCGCTTGCAGTTAAACAGAAGGCAGAGTACATCACTAGCAGCTCTCCTAGGGGCAAGTTGAATGAAATAGCAGTATTGTGCACTTTAACATATCAAACAAGGGCTCTCCGCTTGATGAAATCAACTGAGCTAATACCACTGAACATAGATGATGCATTATAATCTGCTCAAGCACTTTACGAGCGTAGATAGATACTCCTATATTACAAATATTATTTTAGTAAAATACGGTATTAAAACAAATCTAAAAAAACACCATATAAGTGAGAAATTTTGTGACTAGAAATACAACCGGCCAGTGAGCCAAGAAAGGCAACAACTGAGTACCACCCTTTGAATAAGTGAACTTGTTGTGTTATTTAATAAGGAGATATTGTCTAGTGTGGAGATAAGACGAAGATTGAGGCTGTGACCCTCTGATCCTGGAGAAACGCCCAGCTGAGACTGGAGAATAAGAGACCTAGTGCCTTAGAAGGATAAACCGCTCGTGCCAGTGCAAAAGCGCTACCTTAAGGGAAGCTCACAACGTAAGAGTTGTGGAGTTAAAACGGCCCTTTTCAGGGTCACCACGATAAGATTTAAAGGAGAATACAAAGAGTTAGAGAGAGAAATAAGTAACAAAGGAGGCCAGAAGAAAACGCTACCAAGAGAGAGAAAAGTAGAGTGATAGGCCCTGTTACACTTATAACTATATATTGTAGCCTTGTAACATACTCTAACAAAATGGTTGACTTTATCATTTAAGCCCTTATCCACCAGATTTTCTATAAATTAATTTCTGAAAAAGTAAATGAAAAAATCTGTCAAATCTGATCACATTCACCTGGGTGGACCAATTACTGTCTTTCTTTTAATAAAACAAGATTTGCAATTTTTCCTAAAACTTGCCTAACAGCACATTTGTCTTTTTCTGTTTTTCCTAAGTTGGTCATTTGGTTGGTTGGCTAAAGTCACATGTGCCCTGGCCCTATCAGCAGGTGTTGTCTATCTATTGTTTCAATTGCTCTGATCTCAGATATGTAGGGAAGACCAAGACACCTGCACACTAGGGTCAGGGAACACTGGCTCAAATCACTGGCCATCTAAACCCACCTTTTGGAAAACAATAGTGGCTCTAATAGTAAGCCTAAAGAATGGGTTTAAATTATTGACCATCTTATCTTATCAAAACTTAGTCACCCACCTACAATTACAAACCTCAAGATAGTGACACAGGCAATGTTCATTATGTTTTCTGAGTGAGAGAGCACTGACCACTTTTAACATGTGCTCAGTTTTACTGTGGACCATAGGACTTTGCCCAGCCTATGGGCTATCAACCTAAAACTACTTTATACATATGAAATATTTACTCATTGCTTACACTGATTGAAAAATTGTTTATAAATTTGACTTCTTCATTTTACCTTTGTTCCAAACAATATGACCTAAAGATGCACCTCGGAGTACAAAATTTGACAAAACTTTCATGTTGATTCATGGATTCTTCTTCATTTTACTTTCCATGTTTTCCAAGTCAGCCATGTTACAAAATTAGGTAGGGATGAAATAAAGTCATTTCAGTGACTAGTCAATGTCATTTTGCTGAGTAGACTGGCTTTTTTTATAATTAATAGTCTTATACTTAAATAATAATAACTATGCCTCTATGGACTTAGACTTGTTTGATAGGGTTTAACCATTCTAGAAAAATTAGGGCCCAAAGCCTTAGACTTTACCACTTGAGCCAGAATAGCCCTTCGAAAAAATTGATTGGAATAAGGTCTAGACTGGCACTGTAATCAGGTCAGAACTGGCACTGCAGTCCACTATCACAAATATTAGCAAAGCTGTGTATATAATAGACAAATACCAAATGTTGCTAAGTAAATTACCTTTCTAGAAGTTTCTCTGAAAAGAGCTAATATAAAAAAATAAATAAAGCAAACAAAAAAGCTAGCATTAGGACATCCAAGCATTGATATTTAAATAGAATTTTTTGTCCTTATCATACACTCAATATTTAATTAAACTGTTTCAATTTCTAGTTTATTTCCTGGCTAAGGCAAGTTAATAATATAGAAGCCTAATTCATCACTCTATGCTTTATTCTTTATTAAAATACTTGATCTATAAATTATAAGTTACAATTTCTTATTTAATTTGTGATATTTGATTTAATATATGGTTACAAGTCTATTTAACAACTTAGACATTATACAGGGCTAAATTCTACAAAAGTGTGGGTAGTAAAATGCAATTTATAGTTATAATTTATAATTAATACTATAAAATACTAAAATGCTATATAGTATTTTATTCTTGCTAACACTTGAGGATAAAAATATGGGCAATCCTGAAGATTCCTGCATTGAATTATTTCATGCACTTTTACACACATTCTAGACACTGAATCATGGTAGGGTGACCTCCAACACTCAGGACAATAGTGGATCCTCAAGAAGTTCGACCAACTATCAAACTAGCTGAACTCAGCATTAACCATCGTGAATTGACAGCACTAACTAGTGAGGCATGCATCCTGTGGCTGGCTAAGTATGGGCTTCTGTGAAACAGCAGGGACTGTGAGCACTACCCCAACACGCCTATGTCATTCCAAAGGTGGGCTGGTTGAGACTATGTGGATGGTGTCTGCTGGAGCTGCAAGACTTGTCACCGACAATGGTCAATCTGGTGTGGTTCCTTCTTCCAAGGTAGTCATGTGAAAGCTCCATAAAGTAAAAAGTTCCATACAAGTTCCATAAAAGTGCCTGAAATAAATGAATGCAGGAATCTTCAGGATTGCCTAAATATGTTCTTAAAATCATTTGGAAATCATTTTGAGAATAATAGAAAGAACTTTACATTTAGACAAGAATGATAGCTATATGAGTCAAAATGACTATGCAGGCCAGAACTGTACTAGGCTGGGCATGCACAACATGGTGGGTATTGGCATGGCACAGCAATAATATATGTACAATAAATATGCTTATTTTGGCAAGCTACCATGCTCATAAAGTGGGAATTATTGACATGGATCCCAGTGGATAAAGTTGGCAATTATTTGCATGTCATAAATAAAACTAAAAATTGTGTGGTGGCCTAATCCAGCCAGCTATCATGCTGATAAAGTATGCATTATTGGCATAGATCTGTGTAATTAAAGTCAGCACTATTTGTGCAAACAAGCACTGCCATAAAACTTTTCAGATTTGCCAGCAGCATAATTTTTTGTTAGGATTGTGTTTAGGATCCTGTCTGACTGCTGACCCTAGTTTCTAACTTGCTAATGCTACTAGTACTAGCCTACTACTAGGGGCCTTGGACGAAATTCTAAAGATTGTCAAATTGTCACTTGGTGTTTTTTCATAATTGTTTGATTAAAGATTTCATGATAAGTCATTAGTGCTCATTAGCGTACAAAATACTCATTCGGGCATAAGCAATTATGAGAATAATAACTGTTTCAGCCTAAAATATTTTGGCCGAAAAGTAAAAATGTGTCCCACTAATAAATGCTAGCCGCTATATGCGATGATAGCATAAGCAGCATTTGTTCTTTTGAAGCAGATTTTCAAACAAAAAAAATTTTTTAGGTTCCACAAATTTCTAACCTTTTAAACTTTCCCCGACTCGGGATTTCCCGAGTCCGACTCCTAATGCAGACGGCAAACTTTGTAATGGTCCCCCCTTACAGATTCGAGTCGGGATTCGAGTCGGGAATGGATTTGCAAAATTTGTAATGGTCCCCCCTTACAGATTCGAGTCGGGAATTCACGACTTCTAATGCGTCTGCATTAGAGGTCGGGATTGGAGTCGGGAAATCCCGAGTCGGGGAATGTTTAAAAGGTAAATTACTACAGAAAACTTAATATTATTTGTTCATTGTTTTTTTTTGTCTAACTAGTAACTGACTACGTTGTACTTCGCTTTTCCTGGAAGGCAAGGAACGAGTTTCATGGAACACAGAACTTTTGAATTTTGTTTGCAGTTTAACGAATACTATTTTTTAATACGCTTTATACTATTTTTAGGAACATTTTTTCCAAGGGCTAAATAATAATAACTGTTATCATCTTCTTTTTAATGCTAATAACGATTTTTCTGCCTTTATGTGAAAATAGAATTGCGCGCTAATACAAAAACGTTCGTGTCCACAAAATCGCTTATTCGTTCTGCAACGATTAAAAACTTAAGTGCACCTTATTGGTTGATCTAGTAAGCAATGTTTATTAGAATATTTTTATACTTTGCATTGATTGCTTATGTAGCATCTGATGGTACTTCTGAAGGTAGTACAATTAAGGATGAGGATGGCGTACTTGTTCTAAATGAAAAGAATTTCGACGAAGCAGTGGCAAAAAATAAACTCCTGCTTATCGAGTTCTGTAAGTGCACTATTTGCGATTTTTTAATATCACAATTTGAAAAATCAGTAATATAATCGTAGTATGGAGCATTCGGATACACACAAGGAAATTTCACTTATATGTTTTGATAGATAAATCACCCTTACTTTTTCCCCACAGATGCACCTTGGTGTGGACACTGCGAGGCATTGGCTCCTGAGTACGCCAAAGCTGCAAAAATCCTGGCTAAGAGGAATTCCGCAATAAAGCTAGCAAAAATTGATGGAACGGTAGAACAAATTCTTGTAGTGAAAAATGGCGTTAAAGGATATCCCACAATAAAGTTCTTTAAAGAGAACATCACTATAGATTATACCGGTGGTAGAACTGCCGCTGAAATTCTTGAATGGCTTGAAAAGAGGATGGGTCCGCCAGTCGTACAATTAGATTCTGTCAGCGCCGTTGAAAAATTTGTCGATGCCTCGAATATCTCGTTAGTAGGATTTTTCAAAGACGCTGCATCTTCGGACGCTGCTAAAGCACTCGAAGCATCTGCCGATACACGAATAAATTTGGACGAAATCCCTTGTGGAAAGACGAGCGATCTCGAGGCCTTCGCAAGTTACAATGTCAACTCTGATGCAATTATTTTGTTCAAAAAAGCCGACAATGCGAAGGCTGTCCATCTCGGCCCTTTCACTGCTGACGACATTGAAACGTTTGTCAGAAACAACAGGCTGCCATTGGTCAGCGAGTTTACCCAAGATACTGCCGGTGACATCTTCGCCAGCGATACAAAGAACTTTGTTCTCCTGTTTGTCAACAAATCTGACGAGAGCAAATTCAACTCGTTAATCGCGGAAATGAAGGCATCGGCAAAGAGATTCAACAGTCAAGCTGTCTATGTGTTTGTTGACAGCAGCAGTGACGAAAATGAGCGCATTCTAGAATTTTTCGGCATAACAAAGGAAGACTGCCCGGGGATCCGGCTGATCAACCTGAAGGATGACATGCTGAAGTTCAAACCAGATTTCGCCGACATTACAGAGGCCAACTTGAACGACTTTGTGCAGCGCGTGTTAGACAAGAAATTGAAACCGCATTTCATGTCTCAGGAGGTGCCCCCCGACTGGGACCAGCAGCCGGTCAAAGTGCTCGTTGGCAAAAACTTCAACGAGGTAGTACGAGGCCAGAATAAGAATGTTCTGGTCCAATTCTACGCTCCGTGGTGCGGTCACTGCAAGGAGCTCGAGCCGATCTGGAATCAGCTGGCCGAGATGGCCAAGCACAACCCGAACTTCATCATCGCCAAGATGGACGCCACCGCCAACGAAGTGGAAGGTGTTAAAGTGCACTCTTATCCAACCATCCAACTTTTTCTGGCAGACTCGGACGAACCTATCGAATATGAGGGCGAAAGGACTTTGGAGGGCCTGAAGAAGTTCATTGTATCGGGAGGAAAAGAGCAAACGAAGAAGGTGAGTTTCTAGGTTATCAAGGAATTTTTTATCCAAAGCTGATTTCAACAGTCACAAATTAGACGAAATAGCAATTATGATGCATAGTAATGATGCCCTATGTTTTCTTTCTAGATTCCCAGATAAGTAAATCGCAAGTCTCCCATTAAATTTTCTTTCATTTTAGGAACCTGCCGCCAAGGAAGAACTCTAGAACTCAAGCGAATGGCAATCCTAATCGCTGTTTGCAGACTCCATGCTTACTATCTATTTTATCTGGTGATTTGTATACCTGTACTGCCAAACTGGACTCATTCATTTCAAACGATTGATATAAACGTTCTGTAGGATTCCAACCACAGCTCACTCAGTTCTGTAGGATTCCAGCCACAGGTCACTCAGTTCTGTAGGATTCCAACCACAGCTCACTCAGTTCTGTAGGATTCCAGCCACAGCTCACTCAGTTCTGTAGGATTCCAGCCACAGCTCACTCAGTTCTGTAGGATTCCAACCACAGCTCCCTCAGTTCTGTAGGATTCCAGCCACAGCTCCCTCAGTTCTGTAGGATTCCAGCCACAGCTCACTCAGTTCTGTAGGATTCCAGCCACAGCTCCCTCAGTTCTGTAGGATTCCAGCCACAGCTCACTCAGTTCTGTAGGATTCCAGCCACAGCTCACTCAGTTCTGTAGGATTCCAGCCACAGCTCCCTCAGTTCTGTAGGATTCCAACCACAGCTCCCTCAGTTCTGTAGGATTCCAGCCACAGCTCACTCAGTTCTGTAGGATTCCAGCCACAGCTCCCTCAGTTCTGTAGGATTCCAGCCACAGCTCCCTCAGTTCTGTAGGATTCCAGCCACAGCTCACTCAGTTCTGTAGGATTCCAGCCACAGCTCACTCAGTTCTGTAGGATTCCAGCCACAGCTCCCTCAGTTCTGTAGGATTCCAGCCACAGCTCACTCAGTTCTGTAGGATTCCAGCCACAGCTCCCTCAGTTCTGTAGGATTCCAGCCACAGCTCCCTCAGTTCTGTAGGATTCCAGCCACAGCTCACTCAGTTCTGTAGGATTCCAGCCACAGCTCACTCAGTTCTGTAGGATTCCAGCCACAGCTCCCTCAGTTCTGTAGGATTCCAGCCACAGCTCCCTCTCAGTTGTTTCAGAAACCCAGTTTAGGTCAGTTTTAGCCATTGTCACTATCGTTATGAAATTAGCCACATTCCCAGCTGCCTTTCTCCAGCGATCATGTTGAGCAAGGAAGAACTTGTTGAAGGCCTGTGGGAAGAGCCACATGCGCAGCAACAGTGTGAGCTCGTGTCATGCGCGGGCTGGCTTTTGTCAATTCAAAGCTGCCCTCAGAGTCGATTCGGAAGCAGAAAAATAAAAAATGCAATAAAGCAAGAGCCTTTGTAAACCTCTGCTTGGCGTGTTCAGCTGAGTGTCTTATTTGGCTTAGAGGTGGACAATGCACACAATACTCATTCTGTTATCCTGTGTGATAAGGCACACATGAAAACTGATAGCAGGCACAGCTCTATACTGTCTGGGATCTGGGAGCATATCCAGTTTGACCAGCAGTCAGGGCCGGAGGGGCTGAGTTATTTTTATGTTGCCAATCTGCGATCGAACAGAACTGATTGGAAAAAAGGCGAAGTTCCGCTAAAATCAACAGACTGTGGCTCATAAAATTTTGCTTACATTTTTAGCTTGTTGCTGACGTGGACACAGCAATGGCCACGTTTGCTGGGCAGTCAAGGTGTGAGCACACAATAGGGCTGCAGTGTAGCTACCTTGATGTCAATAGTAGATAAATGCAAGTGATATTTAACACGAAAACAGAAAAAGATACTTTTAGTAATATACTTCGAAGTAAATTGCCGATGAATTTCGTTCATCAACAAGCAGGACATCGTCAGGGTCGCTTTGTTTATTTGGGGGCGTATCACAAACCCGGGATTTCACAACCTCGAGCTACACTGCGGAAACTTGAAAAAATGATGAAAGGTGGTAGCGTGGCCAAGGACCAATTGCTATATTCCATTCTGGGCCAGGGGGTTTGTAGGCGCTATTAAAGAATTTGTCCGATTGCTCATAAATAAATTGCTAATACGAGCGTAATTAAACATGAAATAAACAATACTTAAAACTGTCACTTTAAATAGTGTATATAGGACGACATCAGCTAAACATATTTAAAAAGTATTTTCCCGTTACTTTTAGTAGAGTAGGTAGGACGTGCGAATACGGAACAAAATCTGAATATTATCGACCGGGTGGTTTTTCCTCTTTTAAGAAAAATATATACACAGGCAGAAAATCAGCCTTCACACTTTAACTAGAATTGATTAAATCTGTAATCTTGTCTGGTCTGGTCGTTGCTTTAAGCTTGTACGGAATGCATATTATTTAACACATAAACTGCCATGCTACTATGACTTTCGAGCGCAGCTGGGGGAGCATCACCAGGATGCAGCTGGGGGAGCATCACCAGGATGCAGCTGCGGGAGCATCACCAGGATGCAGCTGGGGGAGCATCACCAGGATGCAGCTGGGGGAGCATCACCAGGATGCAGCTGGGGGAGCATCACCAGGATGCAGCTGGGGGAGCATCACCAGGATGCAGCTGCGGGAGCATCACCAGGATGCAGCTGGGGGAGCATCACCAGGATGCAGCTGGGGGAGCATCACCAGGATGCAGCTGGAGGAGCATCACCAGGATGCAGCTGGGGGAGCATCACCATGATGCAGCTGGGGGAGCATCACCAGGATGCAGCTGGGGGAGCATCACCAGGATGCAGCTGGGAGAGCATCACCAGGATGCAGCTGGGGGAGCATCACCAGGATGCAGCGGGGAGGCGTCGCCGCCCATTCCGCTAGTCACAGGCATACGCTCACACAGGTGTGTATTCTGCCCTGACTTTCTCATCGTCAGGCGGCGTACATTTCACTGTGCCTTGGATGTGGCCTCGCCGCGGAATCGAGCTCAGTGACATTGGCGCGAGAGGCAAACGCAAGTGTCATATGTCAAATGAAGTGCAGTCTTTCATGCATGCTTGTATGCAAGCAGCAGTCTTATTGACACGACTGAACCATTTTTAAACTTTGATTTACTAAATTTCCCATTAAATAATAGACGGTTGCACCTTATTTCATAGATGTTATAGCTACTTCTAAGTAGCTGCTTTCATAAAAAAAGGAATGATATGAAGGATATGTTCATCTCACTGAAATACATGGGCTACTCACTGAAGGATATGGGCAGCTCACTAAAGGATACGGGCATCTCACTGAAGGATATGTTCATCTCACTGAAATACATGGGCTACTCACTGAAGGATATGGGCAGCTCACTAAAGGATACGGGCATCTCACTGAAGGATATGGGCATCTCACTGAAATACATGGGCTACTCACTGAAGGATATGGGCAGCTCACTAAAGGATATGGGCATCTCACTGAAGGATATGTTCATCTCACTGAAATACATGGGCTACTCACTGAAGGATACGGGCATCTCACTGAAGGATATGGACATCTCACTGACGGATATGGACATCTCACTGAAGGATATGTTCATCTCACTGAAGGATATGGGCAGCTCACTAAAGGATATGGGCATCTCACTGAAGGATATGTTCATCTCACTGAAATACATGGGCTACTCACTGAAGGATACGGGCATCTCACTGAAGGATATGGACATCTCACTGAAGGATATGGACATCTCACTGAAGGATATGGGCATCTCACTGAAGGATATGGGCAGCTCACTAAAGGATATGGGCATCTCACTGAAGGATATGTTCATCTCACTGAAATACATGGGCTACTCACTGAAGGATATGGGCAGCTCACTGAAGGATATGGGCATCTCACTGAAATACATGTGCTACTCACTGAAGGATACGGGCATCTCACTGAAGGATATGGGCATCTCACTGAAGGATATGGGCATCTCACTGAAGGATATGTTCATCTCACTGAAATACATGTGCTACTCACTGAAGGATACGGGCATCTCACTGAAGGATATGGGCATCTCATTGAAATACATGTGCTACTCACTGAAGGATATGGACAGCTCACTGAAGGATATGGGCATCTCACTGAAGGATATGGGCATCTCACTGAAGGATACGGGCATCTCACTGAAGGATATGTTCATCTCACTGAAATACATGGGCTACTCACTGAAGGATATGGGCATCTCACTGAAGGATATGGGCATCTCACTGAAGGACATGGGCATCTCACTGAAGGATATGGGCATCTCACTGAAGGATATGGGCATCTCACTGAAGGATATGGACATCTCACTGAAATACATGTGCTACTCACTGAAGGATACGGGCATCTCACTGAAGGATATGGGCATCTCACTGAAATACATGTGCTACTCACTGAAGGATACGGGCATCTCACTGAAGGATATGGGCATCTCACTGAAGGATATGGGCATCTCACTGAAGGATATGTTCATCTCACTGAAATACATGTGCTACTCACTGAAGGATACGGGCATCTCACTGAAGGATATGGGCATCTCATTGAAATACATGTGCTACTCACTGAAGGATATGGACAGCTCACTGAAGGATATGGGCATCTCACTGAAGGATATGGGCATCTCACTGAAGGATACGGGCATCTCACTGAAGGATATGTTCATCTCACTGAAATACATGGGCTACTCACTGAATGATATGGGCATCTCACTGAAGGATATGTTCATCTCACTGAAATACATGGGCTACTCACTGAAGGATATGGGCATCTCACTGAAGGATACGGGCATCTCACTGAAGGATATGTTCATCTCACTGAAATACATGGGCTACTCACTGAAGGATATGGGCAGCTCACTGAAGGATATGGGCAGCTCACTGAAGGATATGGGCATCTCACTGAAGGATATGGGCAGCTCACTGAAGGATATGGGCATCTCACTGAAGGACATGGGCATCTCACTGAAGGATATGGGCATCTCACTGAAGGATATGGGCATCTCACTGAAGGATATGGACATCTCACTGAAATACATGTGCTACTCACTGAAGGATACGGGCATCTCACTGAAGGATATGGGCATCTCACTGAAGGATATGGGCATCTCACTGAAGGATATGTTCATCTCACTGAAATACATGTGCTACTCACTGAAGGATACGGGCATCTCACTGAAGGATATGGGCATCTCATTGAAATACATGTGCTACTCACTGAAGGATATGGACAGCTCACTGAAGGATATGGGCATCTCACTGAAGGATATGGGCACCTCACTGAAGGATACGGGCATCTCACTGAAGGACATGGGCTACTCACTGAAGGATATGGGCATCTCACAGAAGGATATGGGCATCTCACTGAAGGATACGGGCATCTCACTGAAGGATGCGGACATCTCACTGAAATACATGGGCTACTCACTGAAGGATATGGGCAGCTCACTGAAGGATATGGGCATCTCACTGAAGGATACGGGCATCTCACTGAAGGATATGGGCAGCTCACTGAAGGATATGGGCTACTCACTGAAGGATATGGGCATCTCACTGAAGGACATGGGCATCTCACTGAAGGATGCGGACATCTCACTGAAATACATGGGCTACTCACTGAAGGATATGGGCATCTCACTGAAGGATACGGGCATCTCACTGAAGGATGCGGACATCTCACTGAAATACATGGGCTACTCACTGAAGGATATGGGCAGCTCACTGAAGGATATGGGCATCTCACTGAAGGATACGGGCATCTCACTGAAGGATATGGGCAGCTCACTGAAGGATATGGGCATCTCACTGAAGGATACGGGCATCTCACTGAAGGATATGGACATCTCACTGAAATTCATGTGCTACTCACTGAAGGATATGGGCATCTCACTGAAGGATATGGGCATCTCATTGAAATACATGGGCTACTCACTGAAGGATATGGACAGCTCACTGAAGGATATGGGCATCTCACTGAAGGATATGGGCATCTCACTGAAGGATACGGGCATCTCACTGAAGGATATGGACATCTCACTGAAATTCATGTGCTACTCACTGAAGGATATGGGCATCTCACTGAAGGATATGGGCATCTCACTGAAATACATGTACTACTCACTGAAGGATATGGGCAGCTCACTGAAGGATATGGGCATCTCACTGAAGGATACGGGCATCTCACTGAAGGATATGGGCAGCTCACTGAAGGATATGGGCATCTCACTGAAGGATATGGGCATCTCACTGAAGGATATGGGCATCTCACTGAAATACATGTGCTACTCACTGAAGGATATGGGCATCTCACTGAAGGATATGGGCATCTCATTGAAATACATGGGCTACTCACTGAAGGATATGGACAGCTCACTGAAGGATATGGGCATCTCACTGAAGGATATGGGCATCTCACTGAAGGACATGGGCATCTCACTGAAATACATGTGCTACTCACTGAAGGATATGGGCATCTCACTGAAGGATATGGGCATCTCATTGAAATACATGGGCTACTCACTGAAGGATATGGACAGCTCACTGAAGGATATGGGCATCTCACTGAAGGATATGGGCATCTCACTGAAGGACATGGACAGCTCACTGAAGGATATGGGCATCTCACTGAAGGATATGGGCATCTCACTGAAGGATATGGACAGCTCACTGAAGGATATGGGCATCTCACTGAAGGATATGGGCATCTCACTGAAATACATGTACTACTCACTGAAGGATACGGGCATCTCACTGAAGGATATGGACATCTCACTGAAATACATGTGCTACTCACTGAAGGATATGGGCATCTCACTGAAGGATATGGGCATCTCATTGAAATACATGGGCTACTCACTGAAGGATATGGACAGCTCACTGAAGGATATGGGCATCTCACTGAAGGATATGGGCATCTCACTGAAGGATATGGACATCTCACTGAAGGATATGGACATCTCACTGAAGGATATGGGCATCTCACTGAAGGATATGGGCATCTCACTGAAGGATACGGGCATCTCACTGAAGGATGCGGACATCTCACTGAAGGATATGGACATCTCACTGAAATACATGTGCTACTCACTGAAGGATACGGGCATCTCACTGAAGGATATGGACATCTCACTGAAGGATGCGGACATCTCACTGAAATACATGTGCTACTCACTGAAGGATATGGGCATCTCACTGAAGGATACGGGCATCTCACTAAAGGATATGGGCATCTCACTGAAGGATGCGGACATCTCACTGAAATACATGTGCTACTCACTGAAGGATATGGGCATCTCACTGAAGGATATGGACATCTCACTGAAGGATATGGACATCTCACTGAAGGATATGGGCATCTCACTGAAGGATACGGGCATCTCACTGAAGGATATGGACATCTCACTGAAGGATATGGACATCTCACTGAAGGATATGGGCATCTCACTGAAGGATATGGACATCTCACTGAAGGATGCGGACATCTCACTGAAATACATGTGCTACTCACTGAAGGATATGGGCATCTCACTGAAGGATATGGACATCTCACTGAAGGATATGGACATCTCACTGAAGGATATGGGCATCTCACTGAAGGATACGGGCATCTCACTGAAGGATATGGACATCTCACTGAAGGATATGGACATCTCACTGAAGGATATGGGCATCTCACTGAAGGATATGGGCATCTCACTGAAGGATACGGGCATCTCACTGAAGGATATGGACATCTCACTGAAGGATATGGGCATCTCACTGAAGGATATGGGCATCTCACTGAAGGACATGGGCATCTCACTGAAGGATACGGGCATCTCACTGAAGGATATGGACATCTCACTGAAATACATGGGCTACTCACTGAAGGATATGGACATCTCACTGAAATACATGGGCTACTCACTGAAGGATATGGACATCTCACTGAAGGACATGGGCATCTCACTGAAGGACATGGGCTACTCACTGAAGGATACGGACGTCTCACTGAAATACATGTGCTACTCACTGAAATATATGTGCTACTCACTGAAGGATATGGACATCTCACTGAAACACATGTGCTACTCACTGAAAGATACGGGCATCTCACTGAAGGACATGGGCATCTCACTGAAGGACACCTGGTACTGTCTAACAGCTGAGCAAAGTGTAACAGACAACTCTTGGTGTTTTTTTACAGAACACCTGGTACTAATAATTTACTTAACCCCAGCTCATCCTAAAATAAAATTTCTGGGTTTAACTTGAGCTCTTTTGTACCTAATAATAATGAGGTTTGTGAAAGTTCTCTACCTTTAAAATAAATTAAATTTATTTATTAAATTGAGCACTTCAAGCGAACAAAATGCTTAAACTACAGGTTGAATGCGTGAGAGCTTGCCATAAATTCTAAACTCATTGACGTCACAGTACTCATTAAGAATAAACTGTAGCACAACAGGGCATGGCTCTCGTTTCTCATTGGTTGCTGTGTGATGTGTATAAATAATATTTTCATACTTCGGTGTAGCCTGCTTATTGTTTAGAAGCTTGCACTCTTAGCCCTCTCTTTCCGGTAATTTTCCACTGGCTCAGAAGAACAAACAGCACGATAAACAAAGCTTTGAAATGCAACTCATGTTTCCACTTCAGTGTCGAGTAGAGGTCATTGGCGAAAATAGCACTGCACGCAGCATGCAGCCGTAATTAATACATGTGTATTTTAGGTAAAAGATAAAGGTAACTTAAAATAAATAGAATAGATCAGGTTAGCACATGATCAGGTGGGTTCACAAATGATCAGGGAAGGGTCACATATGATTGGGGGAGGGTCACATATGATTGGGGGAGGGTCACATATGATTGGGAGGGTCACATATGATTGGGGGAGGGTCACAAATGATTGGGAGGGTCACATATGATTGGGAGGGTCACATATGATTGGGAGGGTCACATATGATTGGCGGAGGGTCACATATGATTGGGGGAGGGTCACATATGATTGGGGGGTTACATATGATTGGCGGAGGGTCACATATGATTGGGGGAGGGTCACATATGATTGGGGAGGGTCACATATGATTGGGGAGGGTCACATATGATTGGGGGAGGGTCACATATGATTGGGGAGGGTCACATATGATTGGGGAGGGTCACATATGATTGGGGGAGGGTCACATATGATTGGGGAGGGTCACATATGATTGGGGAGGGTCACATATGATTGGCGGAGGGTCACATATGATTGGGGGAGGGTCACATATGATTGTGGGAGGGTCACATATGATTGGGGGAGGGTCACATATGATTGGGAGGGTCACATATGATTGGGAGGTCACATATGATTGGGGAGGGTCACATATGATTGGGAGGGTCACATATGATTGGGAGGGTCACATATGATTGGGAGGGTCACATATGATTGGGAGGGTCACATATGATTGGGAGGGTCACATATGATTGGGGGGTTACATATGATTGGGAGGGTCACATATGATCGCTTGGGGGTCATTTATGATTGGGAGGGTCACATATGATTGGGAGGGTCACATATGATTGGGGGAGGGTCACATATGATTGGGAGGGTCACATATGATTGGGAGGGTCACATATGATTGGGAGGGTCACATATGATTGGGGGGTTACATATGATTGGGAGGGTCACATATGATCGCTTGGGGGTCATTTATGATTGGGAGGGTCACATATGATTGGGAGGGTCACATATGATTGGGGGAGGGTCACATATGATTGGGAGGGTCACATATGATCGCTTGGGGGTCATTTATGATTGGGTGGGGAGAAAAGTTAGTAAAGCGTTAGACATTTTCACAAAGCTTACTCGGGCCTGGGGCTTGGACCCTGGGGGTGGGTGCTGTGCCAGTGGAGGATATGAGCATGTCAGATGGTCAGTTGTTAACAGCTGTCATTGAGCTCGCCACCTTGTTAAAGCAAAATGCAGTCCCGTCGAGTAACTCCAGTTATGCTCTTATCTAGGCGAGCTGACTTGAACTGATAAAATGCTTTGCTTTAGCCTGAGCAGTGAGAAGCTGCTAAGTCCACTAACAAGCTACACTTTGTACCAGTTTGTGTCACAGTGCTTGCAGCTTGTACTTAGAAGAGATATATAGTGATAATTTTTGCTCTCTGCCAGACCCTTCAAATCTCTTTTCTATTGTATAATTATCCTTCCTGCTTATCAATGCAAATGCAAATCCCCCTTTCTGCCCATTCATCTAGATCCCCTTTCTGCCCATTCATCTAGATCCCCTTTCTGCCCATTCATCTAGATCCCCTTTCTGTCAATTCATCTAGATCCCCTTTCTGCCCATTCATCTAGATCCCCTTTCTGTCAATTCATCTAGATCCCCTTTCTGCCCATTCATCTAGATCCCCTTTCTGCCCATTCATCTAGATCCCCTTTCTGCCAATTCATCTAGATCCCCTTTCTGCCCATTCATCTAGATCCCCTTTCTGTCAATTCATCTAGATCCCCTTTCTGCCAATTCATCTAGATCCCCTTTCTGCCAATTCATCTAGATCCCCTTTCTGCCAATTCATCTAGATCCCCTTTCTGCCCATTCATCTAGATCCCCTTTCTGCCCCTTCATTCAAATCCCTTTCTATTCTATTTACGCGCTGTTACTTCAAGCAATATAGCTCGTAGAATAAAAAAGCAACGACAGACATAGCTAAGGCAAGCAACAGAGGACGAACGCATCGTTACTTTGCTGTCTCTTATTGTTTGTGAGCTAGTTCTCAACTATTGAAAAGAAACTAAGTAGGCCGTCAATTGAGCTTTGAAACTATAGGCTATAAACGACGCGGTCACTCTCAGCGCTGCTAACGACCAGTAGTCTATTTAAATCAATTTAATTGGGGTGGGCAAATAAACGTACATGCTGAAGTCCAAGAATGAGTTGCCGCCAGAGAGAAAATGACTCAGCGCATGGGGGGTAGAAATTGAGTACGCGTGCAATAAATTACAAATAATGAAAAATAATAATATTGAAACATACTCTTTAAACCATACTCCCCACCTTGACATGTCTATGGCAAAACCTGACTTGCATTCAATACTGTAGTACAAGAATCATTGATACGTGCGCAGTGGAAGCTAGATAGGTGTAGCAAGGCCCGTTGCAAGAGAACACTAATGACTAAATACGTTGCAACGGCACCGAAAACAATTAGATTGGACAATTTAACTTTAGCTAAACAAAAACCGCAAACGTGAAATCTAGTTAGCGTCAACATAGAACGTCAAAATTTAGTTGCAGTGGAAGCAAAATATAGCCTAAACGTTTGAAATTTTTTAATGAAAGCTAAATTACATTGATTGAAAACGACAAATATTTAATTAAACTGAAGCAAATTAATAATAAGCGAAAAAAACGAGCAAAATTGTAAACAAAGATTCACCGCCACCAAACTGTTACTGAAAAGTACAGTGCAATTAAGCAAATAAAGTGCATGACTCATTTTTTTTAACAATTGCAAGCAAATTGAAAGCAACTGAACTCTCACTAATTTAGCAAAGTACGAGTAGAAACATAATCACTTGAAACACTTCGTATATAACTTTGGCGAAGATAATGAAAAACGCAAAATTTTAAACCGACAACCTGTTAACAATTCGCCGTGGACGCACAGTTGTCTCAATGGGACGACACATTAAACCCTGAACACAATAAACACTCGAAAAAACACTACCTCACAAAGTCAAACAGTAACTTTAACTTCAACACAAAACTCTTGAAAAGTTTGCAGTCCATAAATTGATCAGTCATTAGTTCACTCAAATTCAATAAGTTATCAATGGGCACAGCTTGTTGATAGGCCTGATCAGCATCCTATCCGCCACTTGCACCTTCGCTACTCGCACGTGGCCGTCGCTGCCCGGGTACACCTCCAGAACTCGAGCCAGCGGCCAGTGTCCCCGCGGGCTGTCAGGGCAGACGTACAGAACGACATCGCCAGGCTTCAGGTCGGGCTGCACTCGCCGCCACTTGCTCCTAGCTCCGAGGCCGGGTAGCCACTCTCGCAACCACCGACGCCAGAACGCCTTCACCAGCTGCTGCACGTAACGCCACCGCTTGGTAGGATTGAACGCCTCATCAGCTGCGATCTCCGGTGCCAGCTGCCCGCCGACGTGTCCGTACAGAAAATGCGCCGGCGTCAGGACAGGATCGTCGCCCGGATGCGATGACTGGTATGTCAACGGCCGCGAGTTCAACAGCGACTCAGCTCCCGTAAACGCTGTCACCAGCTCCTCATCGCTGACTTCTGCTGTTGTCAGGATCGCACTGATCGCTTTCTTTGCCGACTTAATCATGGACTCGTGGACACCGCCGAAGTGCGGAGCTGCAGGTGGATTAAAATGCCACTTGATCGGCATGTGGCATGTGCGCAACTGCAATTCGTTCTTGTCCACCGACTTCCACAGCGCTTTCAATTCTTTGTCGGCTCCTACGAAATTTGTTCCATTGTCTGAAAATATTTCTTGAATCTGACCTCGGCGGCTGATCATTCTAAATAGAGCATTAAGGAAACTGCTCGTATCAAGGCCGTACGCCATCTCCAAGTGGACTGCACGCGTTGCCATGCACGTGAAGAGCGTCAAGTAACGCTTCTGCCGAACACGTCCTCGACCCTGCTTCGTCAGGAATGGTCCGCCGAAATCCACTGACACCTTCGTGAACGCTCTTAGTGGTTCTAGCCGATCTGGAGGCAATGGCGCCATTAACTGCGAAGCTGGCTTGGCTCTTCTTCTCTTGCACTCCGAACACTTAGCTTCCCAATCTCGAATGGCTTCACGGCCTGCTGGAATCCAAAATCGCGCGGTCAATGCTGCGAGTACTTGATTGGTGCCGCCATGGTACGCTCTTTCGTGGTGGTGTTTGATGATCAGCTCTGTCACCGGATGGTGCTTTGGCAAAATAATCGGCGATCGGGTGCTAAAGGGCAGTGCTTCGGCTCGCTGCAGTCGGCTCTCCGAGCGGATCACGCCATTCGGATCGATTTTCGGATGCATGCCGGCCAGCTTGCTGCTCTCAACAACGCTCTTGTTCTTCTTCAAAGCGGAAAGCTCCGTACTAAATGCATCTTGCTGAGCTTCCTTGATGATTCTTAGCTCAGCATCCTCCAGCTCTGCCGGTTGTAGCTCTCCTCGAGTTCGGTGCTGTGGTTCGAAACGGCAGTTGTTGACGAACCGACTGATCCAAGCATTCAACCGCAAGAAGCGCAGCCAACTTGAGAACCTACTCGGGTCAAGCCGTTCTATTGTTCTGCGTTGCTCGCAGCTGACAAGATTCGCACTCAGGACCACCTCGGCCGCGACTGAATTCTTCTTAGAATTCCGCGTTTCTAGGCCCTCTGGTCGCTCTAGCACGGTGCTTGGCCATGCGCACTGCTCTTGATGCAGAAACTCCGGACCGCTCTTCCATGTCTGCTCCTCGGTCAGCTGACTGATTTTGGCTCCTCGTGACAGCAGATCCGCAGGATTGCACGCTGTCGGCACGTATCGCCACTGAATCGGATCAGTTGCCTGCTGGATTTCACCGACGCGATTCGCAACGAACGACTTGAAGAAACGGCCTCTGCCACGAATCCAGTACAGGACATTCATGCTGTCGGACCAGAAAACTGCGTCCTTGATGTTGATCTCCAGCGCCTTGGCAATCTTGACCGTAAGATGAAGCCCAACGACTGCTGCCATTAGCTCCAGCCTCGGGATACTCATGGTTGCTACGGGTGCAACTCGAGACTTCGCCGCGATGAGACGAACGGATGTTGAGAAGTCGGCATACTTGCATCTTAGATAGCACACCGCTCCGTAGGCCTTTTCAGAAGCGTCAACGAAACAGTGTAGCTGAGACTGAGTAGGCACACTAGAGAGCTGCAGACAACGGTCAACTCGAAAGCAGTTCAAAGTCGCCAAGTCGTCGCACCATGCTTGGATTCTCTTTTGTAGGACTTCATCCGGCGCTTCATCCCAGTCAAGCCCGCTGCACCACAGCTCCTGAAGGAGAATTTTTGCCTGTGCCGTGAATGGTGCAATGAGGCCGAGAGGATCGTAAACTGACGCTAATCTCTTGAGTAGCTCCCTCTTCGACTTAACTGGACTCGACTTGCCATCAGCAGCAAAGGTGAACTCATCGTTTTCACCTTTCCAGACGACTCCAAGCGTCTTCGAAACCGGCAACGGTTGTCCATCCAGGTTCACCTCCGCGACCCTATCCTCCGGGGCGACACGCGCAAGCAATTCTCTTGAGTTAGAGATCCACTTTCGGGCATGCATGCCAGCTCGCTCCCACAATTGACTGAGCTCCTGGTACAACTGAATGGCATCTGCGTCAGTTTTCTTAGAATCCAGACAGTCATCCATATAAGTCGACTGGAGTACCGTTTCTGCTGCAGCAGGAAACTCATGCTTCAACTTCTTCGCGTGCTCTTGTGTCACAAATTGCGCCAGAAATGGTGAGCTCGTTGCTCCAAAAACGACTCTGTTGAACTCGAATGTCTGCGGTGCCTTCATCGGATCCATGTCCCGCCAAAGAAAACTGTGCGCTGCTCGATCTTCTGGTGCGATCTCAATTTGCAGGTACATTTCAGAAATGTCGCAAGCAACTGCTACTGGATGTCTTCTGAAGCGCAGCAGAACGCCAACCAGATCTTGCTGAAGCTTCGGCCCTGCCAGCATCAGGCTGTTCAAAGACTGTTCGCCTCCCGCAGAAGCATCGAAGACGATGCGAACTTTTGTCGTTGCTTTGTCCATCCGTACTACTGGAAAATGCGGAAGGTAGTACCGGTTCGCAGGCTCTTGTTCATTTTGAAGCACCCTCCTGATGTAGCCAATTTTCTCATAGCGATCGATTACATCCTGGTACTGCTTTGCTACTTCCAGGTCCTTCAAGAGCCGCTTCTCGGTGTTGCCTAGCCGCTTGATGGCCATCTCGAAGTTGTTGGTCTGGATCTTCACGTCCGCTCTCCATGGAACACCAACTTGGTAGCGCCCGTTGACGAACTTTAGTGACGACCTAGTACGCTCCAACGCAATCTGCTCTTCCTCTGTGACTAGAGCTGATTCCATTCGTTGAACCTCCTCCACCTCCCAGAATTGACGTAACAATGGCTCCAGGTTCTCAATCCTACTTCCACTGAAGAACGTATTTGCGAACAATGAACGCTCCGAAACTTCATCAACCTTGCCGATGCACGTCCAACCCAAAGGCGTTAGTCGGGCTTGCGGATCTCCAGGCTTACCACAAACTTCCAGGCGGGATGAATGCAAGTCGGCATAGTCGACACCGATCAGCAGATCAACAATCGGCGGTGTCTGCATCTTCTCGAACGGAATGCTAGCCAAGTGCGGCCACTTCGACGCCAATTTCTGCCAGTCTACGACTTCCATGCTTCCGGTGACACTGTCCGTCGTGAAAGCCGTGATCTGCTTACTGATCTGTCCATCCACACTCTCCAACGTGCATGTTACTGGCGCTGTCATAAAAGTCTCAACTTGTCCATTCAGCACATTCACCTGAACTGATTCCTGCTTGCCTTGCAATCCCAGCTCTGCGGCGATCTCTGCATTCAAGTACGTCTTCGTGCTGGCGTCATCCAGCAAGGCGTTGACCTTCACCGCACGTCTATTCGACTTAAGAATGACTGGCACCGTTCGCAGCGACACTGCACTAGCCTCCCTGGACACCATAGTCACAGTTTCTGCTTTTGGCTGGTATTTCTCAGCTTGCTGCTTTGCCGCTGAAGCTGCCTCGGGCTTTTCTTTTGCCTCTGATCTTGCTGTTGAGTGCAGCAAACGATGGTGTGTTTTGCTGCAACCGTCAATGCCACACTTGCGACCTCGTCGACAGTTCATAGCACTGTGGCCATGTCCTAGACACCGGAAACAAGCCCTGGCTTCCTGAGCAGCTTTCCATCGATTTTCGGACGACAGCTTTGCAAACACTGGACACTTCCACAGTTCGTGCGGCTCCTTGCAAACAACACAAGAGTACCTCTCGCCTGAGCTTTTGCTTTGATGTATCACGTGGAAAGTCTTCTGCTTCCCTTCTTTCTTTGGTTGCTCCTGGTTGGAAGTGGCTACTCCGTGCACAATCTCTGCTGCCTGAGTCCGGAACTCGGACTCACGCAGCACCCATTCTCGAAGTGTCCTTACACCCTCTGCTTTCTCTTTCTCGAATAGCCAACGGCGAAACGCTGCGACCATCGGCTCTGGGAGCTTTTTCTGCAATCTAGCATACAGTAGGCCATCGCTGAGTTCGGTGTTCTTGCCAGTTTCTTCTAGATTAATAACAGCAACGTCTAAGAGATTCGCAAACTTCTTCAACTCCTCTGCACTATTCTGCTTCACAGGTGGAGAACTGTCTAATTCTTCTAAATAAAGAGCCAACTGCCTCCTCTTGCCACCATACTCTCGCTCCAGCCTCTCCTTCGCCGCCTCATACGCCGCTGCCGAGTGACCCAGGTGCTCGATCACTTTCAGCGCTGCTCCCTTCAGATACTGGCGCAGCTGAAGCAGCTTGAATTCCGGAGTTGCAGGCGCCCTATCAATGCAAGCCATAAAGGCTGCCTTCCACGCTTCATACTGCTGCTTGTCGCCATAAAAGGTAGGAATCTCCACTCTACGGAGCATCTTCCAGAGATCCTTCGATAGTTGCTGCTCTGAAGAATTGCCCACTCTACGCTCACAGCAGTCACCAGAAGCGCTGGCTAGATCATCGTCCTCCTTCTCGAAACCCCTTCGCTGGTTTGAAGACAGGTAGCCAAACTCACCACTCCATCCTCTGTACGGATTTTGCTGCTGTTGACTTTGCAGGAGCTCCGGCGCCGCCTCGCTGAATCCGAATCGCTGGCCTCGGCTGGCTCCACACAGTGGCTGAGCCGCTGCTGCCGCTGCTGCCTCCTCAGGTGCCGCCGTAGCTGTAGTCGATGTTGTTCGCGGTGCTGTGCGGCCCATGAGGTACCGCTGAACCGCCTGCATAGCTGTTCTATAGTCGTCCTCGATTGTGTCGATCTCGTCGAGCAGCTTTTTCTGTGCCCCTGGATCCGGTTGCTGTTCTAGCTCATCGCAAAGCTGCTGGAGAACTTCTGCCGCCTCCTCGTACGCTTTGGTGACGGTCTCGCATTCTCTCTGAATGGCCTCCTTTTCGTCTGTGATGAGCAACCACGAGAGCCTACTGCGGCTCTTGGTGAGTGCAGACTTGCACTTTGCCTTTTGTCGCCTAAGAGCGTTCAGCGATGACACGTCGAGCTCTGGCGGTTTCTTCTGTTCTTCATCGTCGCTCATTTCTGCCTACTGTATTGGCTAGCTCGGACTTGCACTATTATAAGCGATGTCTGGTGGCTTGACAAACCACGCTCTGCTACCAAATGTTTGTGAGCTAGTTCTCAACTATTGAAAAGAAACTAAGTAGGCCGTCAATTGAGCTTTGAAACTATAGGCTATAAACGACGCGGTCACTCTCAGCGCTGCTAACGACCAGTAGTCTATTTAAATCAATTTAATTGGGGTGGGCAAATAAACGTACATGCTGAAGTCCAAGAATGAGTTGCCGCCAGAGAGAAAATGACTCAGCGCATGGGGGGTAGAAATTGAGTACGCGTGCAATAAATTACAAATAATGAAAAATAATAATATTGAAACATACTCTTTAAACCACTTATCCTTGTGGAAGTGGATAGGTTAGGTTTGAATAGCACCACAGAACTTATCTTAGCACCACAGAAGTTCTGTTGGTAAGTTCTGTGGATAGCACAGCACACGATAGGTAAAAAAACAAAAAGGCAACAAGAGGAAGGATTTTCTATAACAATACTAAATTTGTTATAAGCTTATTTTTATTCTAAATTATGGCTTTGACCTTGGGCTGTACTATAATACCTTGGACCTGCATGGCTAACAATCCATAAATAAAAACGACTTAGCGTAAATAAATTTGAACACATACAAGGGCGCGACGAGTAAACAGATAAGAGAACAATTCACATTTGTTGCATTTGCCTGCATAAAAACTAACTATTCACTATGCGCGTCCTATCTTCGTAAGTACAAGATGAACTTAAAATTTCATTTCGAAAGAACCGAGCTCGAATAGCACATTAATAGGATACCGTAATTACTAGATGAATAAAAACTAAATGTCAGTGTCATGTGATTCTATACTGACCTTTGAAATAGTAAAGTCTTTGACCTAGTTTTTCTCACCCCACTCACCACTCGATTCCACTCAGCGCCAGATATTTTTTGAAGGTGCAATTAGGGGGGAAGAGATGATTCACACTCCCGCGTGCCCGCGCGGTTCCGTCTCACCAACCCCACACCCAGACTGAATTGTATCACTGGCCCCGCCCCCTGCGCCAATCAGAAAATTCGGTCAAGGACATTATAACATTACGACCGCTAAACATAAAGTATCTAGATCTTGTTTTCTTGAAACACTTTAATCGGACTGGAGAAGTCGGTGAGGCAAGGCAAGGATCTGATTAGAAAGTTTATAACCTGAATGTGTTTCTCGCATACGACCTATATTTTATGTGTAATTTAGTCCAACTCTGCCAGCATTGCAAACAGCTAAAAAGCTTTTAAAATGAAACTAGGATTGAATGTGAAGCACAGGTCTAAAATAAGTTCGACTAGGACGAGCTACAATCTTGCTTCCTTAATGAATGGAAGATGCTAGCAACAATGAGGTAAGTGTTCAATTGCACTTCGTCTTACATACATAGGCCTACTATTCATTTATGTGCCTAGCTATCTGACCTGAGTCTTTATTAGTTTCAAAAACAAGATTTTTCTATTTATCATCCATACATCTGGTACTTATTTATCAGGTAGGCCTATTTGCAGTAGGGTCTACTGCAACTGCAGGGTTAGAAACATTATTGTATTAAAATACTTAACAATATTTTTGAGCTAGGCCAAAGTAGCGTGGTCTCATCCCGACTACAAAGCAGTAGGCCTATGTGTATTCCCTGTGTATGCAGTGGAACTGTATTCCACAGTTCCTACAGTTTCGGTAGGCTTACTCGGTACAATCATTTACCTATGAAATGTAGGCCTAGCTAAAAGTGTGCATTACCACCATTGTACTTCGTAGGCCCATTCAATTTCTGGGTATTTTTGTCACCTTTCCAGGCTGTTTCAAGATTAGCTAGAGGTTTAAGCTAGGGTAGGCTACTAGGGTAATCAGTGCTTTTCCATGACATTGTTAGGCTATGTTAGAAACAGACCTGTCGTTCTTAGAACTTTTCCTAGGGGGGCCTATCAAGTGTACAACCTAAAGCCTTTACCTGGCTCTAGGTCTTTTAGACAAAAACGACTGCACACTTAGCTGGCTATTAATAGCCTAGCTGTTTCTGTTTGGTATATTGAGTGAAAGCCTGTGCATTAGCCTGTGCTGAGCATAGATAACCAGACCCTAACTTGGCAAAAGGCTTGAGCCTAGTGGTATCAATGGATGAACATTAGTATTTCGTCCTTGCTTGACTAATTTTCAGCCAATGAGATTAGAATAAAAACAAGCTAACTAGCTACTATACCAGGCTATTATTAGAGGCCTTTTCCCTATTGGTCATTATATTTATTAACATAATCCACTTATTTATAAGGACTATACCCTTATTAAGCTCCCAACAATGAATTGAAATCCTAGTTTTGTAACAAACTATCTATCAAAATAGATTAGGCCTATCTAACTACTAAAATCAAATAATTACTTCACTTTTGAAGTATATTATATTGTACCTTGAAATTATTTTGACAACTTGCTATTGAATAAATAGCAAAGCAACTTTCATTTTTAGCCTAAGCTATAATAAATAATTATTATATATATTAGTAGACTGAAATTCGATCTTATTAGGAAAGCAAAACATTCCTTAAGGTAAAATTAAGTCTATTAGCTTTAGTTATAGATTGCTAAAAATAGTAAAAATGGATAGCATTGTCTTCTTAGATGCAAAAACATATTCTAATAATCATAGATTAGTTAAAGAGATAGTATTTGACGCTACTAATCAATTCTTTCCACTGGAGGCTTTTCAAGCAAGTGTTGGATCTTGGTCTAGACCGATAGCCTCTACTGAAGTGAAAAGAAAATGTACTATTCTTGACCTTGGCTGTGGAACTTGTGAGAATACAAAATTGTTTGCAAGAAAAGTTGGTGCCAATAAAATTGTTGGTTTGGATTGGGTAAGTCAGCTTAATACATACTACTATTCTACTTGTCTACTAGCCAATTTAAGAAATGTTGTCTTGCCAAGCTACTGAGACTTAGCATTGTGTAGGCCTAGTTAATTCAGTTTCTTTGTTAACCCTTGCAATGGGCATGCTATCTATATGTTCTAGTCTGCTTACTTCTAGTTTATTTTAGAAAAAACAAAAAAGAAAATTAAAGTAGCTAAATTTTTATCCAAAGGTAATATAGACTTTTAATACTTGAAAAATTGCTTATTTTAATTTCTCAAGTAAATATATTGCTGGACCTATATAAATTTGCATTTTAGAATCCAAACTTCCTTAAGTTTGCAACTGAGCAAGGCCTAGAGGACTCAACACCTTTGGAGGAAGGCACAGAGCTTGAATTGCACCTGGTCGATCTGAACAAGCTGAATTGGCATGCTTACCTACCAGCCATTGAGTATGACCTCATCAGCAGCTTCCTGACATTGCACTGGATCAAGAACCTGACCAACTGTCTAGAAAGCCTGAAGCAGTTAATGAGGCCTAACAGAACACTTATGTTTCACGTCCTCGGCATCAGACCTGGGCTCAACTTTCAAGCTACTATGAAGGATCTAGCCATGACTCATAAGTGGGGGCCTACAATCAAGGTAAATAATGGCCTGATCATGATAATAAAGCTTGCCTTGACCTAGCCAGGTTATAGGCCAATGTGTTGTTGAAAAAGTTAAGACAAGACAGGCCTGGGCTAGGCTTAAAACTGTTAGCTAATTTCATTGAGTTAGGTGCCTGGATTTTATTGCTTAAGTTAAATAATACTAGCCTAATAGGTAGGCCCTAGCTTGCATCAAACAGGTGAACAATTAGCAGCATTATTAGGCAGATAAGCTAGGGACTGGTAGTTCGGCTCTCTTGCCCTACAATGTTTGATCTTTGTGATGAATTAAGTTTTTAACAAGTAAAAAATATTTGTCTGCTGTCAGTGCACTATTATAACCATTTAGGCCTAGACCTTGCAATAAAAAGGCCTATCTATCATTGAGCATGGATAGCCTAGCTAGATAGATAAGCATGGTATACCTAAATAAGAAATAATCCCTAAATAATTGTGTTTTGACCTGCCCTCAGTAGCTATTGCAAACCTATTCTATGCAAGTCAAACATTTATATCTAAATTAAAAAACTAATTCACATCTGCCAAGCTGCACTTTTCCACTTAGTCACTCTCCAGTCCTAAAAACTAAGCATAGCCATACATAGCTGCTGATTGACCTTATATTTTATTAGGCACTTGATTATCAAACAATAAACTAAATTAAGACATTCACGAAATAGAAGCAGATCTAAGCTGTTATGAAAACTGGTGCCGTTAGAGTGGATTGCGTAACCCTTGACTCGCGAGTCATCTACTCGCTTACTTCTGAGTTTGGATCAGTGCTAGTAGGGCTATTTCACATTAGGTGATGCTGCTAACAGATCTAACATAGGACATTTCCTTTCTTGTTTCTGATAGATAGCTATCTGAAATTGAACAATCAGAGATTTGGAACCACCAAATTTGGATTTTTAGCAACCGCAAATAAGGAGCCAAGTGCCGTCATTGGCATAGGATTAACTCAATCGTGCGATTAGAATAATGTAAGTATTACACAGTTCAAATAATGTTAATAAAACTCGCGAGTGGTATAACAAACTAAATTTGAAAAGGCGGCCAAGATCTATATAAAAAGCTGTATAATTTTTATAGCTAAAACACACAGGTAAATGACCATAAAGTTATAACAAAGCATTTACTAAAGGCATTGTTTTACGACGTTATTTTCGGCAAATCAAAGCGCAACATCCCGGACACAAGCCGGTTGATTTGAAAGACATTCAAATCACCATTCCCACTGCTGCAGCAGCGGCCACTGCAATCCCATCCCCAATCCAGCTGTTGGTGGCCACTGCAATCCCATCCCCAATCCAGCTGTTGGTGGCCACTGCAATCCCATCCCCAATCCAGCTGTTGGTGGCCACTGCAATCCCTTCCCCAATCCAGCTGTTGGTGGCCACTGCAATGCCTTCCCCAATCCAGCTGTTGGTGGCCACTGCAATCCCTTCCCCAATCCAGCTGTTAGTGGCCACTGCAATGCCTTCCCCAATCCAGCTGTTGGTGGCCACTGCAATCCCATCCCCAATCCAACTGTTGGTGGCCACTGCAATGCCTTCCCCAATCCAGCTGTTGGTGGCCACTGCAATGCCTTCCCCAATCCAGCTGTTGGTGGCCACTGCAATGCCTTCCCCAATCCTGCTGCAGCAGGCCACAGCAGCCGCTAATCGCTTGAAACGGAACCCCCGCAGGAGTTTGCCCACTCCACCCGCTGGCAAGACCCGGCCGTCTCCGATTGGCGAGTCGCGCCTGATCCCGCAGCCGCATTCGCCGACATCCTGTCTTCCGCCGGCTTTTCCGTCAGGGTCTGCCAGAAGATGGCGTTCACGTACACTACGGAGAGCGAAGCGGAGTGTCGCGGCCATCTGAGCTGGCTGGTGCCGTTCACTTCGCAGCTGCCGGAGGCGCAGCGAGCCAGCCTCATGGACGACTTCATGGCCGCCTACAGTCGGCACACGCGCCAGCTGGGCCCGGGTCGCTATGTGTGGGAGAACGAAGTGCTGGTTGTGCTGGCCACACGTCGCGCCCCCGGCGAAGTCGGCGACCCTGTGGGTGGCAGCCAGTAGGCTGGGCTTCAACTATTTTAGTTGTCAAGTATATAAAAAGCAACTCAACATGCTACTGACAGCCTGTCAAACTGAGCTCTAATGAAAAGAAAACAGTTTTTGCCTTCCGACAGTTTGAGCCATGTGAAAAACATAAAAGTACAGCGAGTCGTTGCTTTTTTATTTGTACTTTTATATGCTTTTCGTAGCTCCTTAATCAGAGATTCAGGACAAAAGTACATTTGTTTATCGGACCCTTATCGGCAGAGCTAGTTTGTGTCATTTATGTTTTTTCAAAATGATCGAATCTTTCATATCTTTAATACACAATGCACTTGGCTTTAGAGTGCTAAAAAAATCAATGCTTCAATTTTACATTCTCTCTGTGCGTACCTCATCTTGCCATCGCGATTTCATTGTTCAATATTTAGCGCTTGTGTTAATCTGAGTGCATTGCCTGATTGAAACATTTTGAATATTTCGCGTGATTCAGCAGCGACTCACCGAATAATTCCAAGCTATAGCCAGAAAATACTAAATACTTTAGTAGCCCTGGCTATAGCTTCCTCTTCAGTGCTTGCCCCTGATCCTTCAGTGCGCCTCCTTCAGTTAACCCTCTGTTATCCCCTGATCCTTCAGTTAGCCCTCAGTTATGCCCTGATGCTTCAGTTAACCCTCTGTTATCCCCTGATCCTTCATTTAGCCCTCAGTTATGCCCTGATCCTTCAGTTAGCCCTCAGTTATGCCCTGATCCTTCAGTTAACCCTCTGTTATCCCCTGATCCTTCAGTTAACCCTCTGTTATCCCCTGATCCTTCAGTTAGCCCTCTGTTATCCCCTGATCCTTCAGTTAGCCCTCTGTTATCCCCTGATCCTTCAGTTAACCCTCTGTTATCCCCTGATCCTTCAGTTAACCCTCTGTTATCCCCTGATCCTTCAGTTAGCCCTCTGTTATCCCCTGATCCTTCAGTTAGCCCTCTGTTATCCCCTGATCCTTCAGTTAACCCTCTGTTATCCCCTGATCCTTCAGTTAGCCCTCTGTTATCCCCTGATCCTTGATCCTTGTACAAAAATTGAAAAATGCACTGTAATTTCTCCACGCAATGACATGTCACATGTACGCACATACTTAAAGCAAATCAGCTTTCTGTACAATCGTTTGGAATCCAAATTTTCATTTTTATTCTACTCATAGTAGCCTAGTTTTGCAAGATTTTTTTGCGTTTTCATCGCATCCAAGCAAACTCGTTTCATTGCCGCCATTTTTACTATTTTTAAGCGAACCGTTTCGCATGGCAGAAATCGCTACAGGCCAAGAAAAGGCTTTGCTTTTCGCGAAGGAATAAACAGAAGAGTAATAAGGATTTGATCATCAAAGTTATATGTTATAATGTTATGTTGTGTTATAATGGTTCTCTATGATTGCTTTATTATTATTGTCTCGAGGACCAGCGAGTGAGGTGGGTGTCTCGAGGACCAGCGAGTGAGGTGGGTGTTAGAGGACCTGCGAGTGAGGTGGGTGTTAGAGGACCAGCGAGTGAGGTGGGTGTCTCGAGGACCAGCGAGTGCTGTGGGTGTCTCGAGTACCTGCGAGTGCTGTGGGTGTCTCGAGGACCTGCGAGAGCTGTGGGTGTCTCGAGTACCAGCGAGTGCTGTGGGTGTCTCGAGGACCTGCGAGTGCTGTGGGTGTCTCGAGGACCTGCGAGTGCTGTGGGTGTCTCGAGTACCTGCGAGTGCTGTGGGTGTCTCGAGGACCAGCGAGTGCTGTGGGTGTCTCGAGGACCTGCGAGTGCTGTGGGTGTCTCGAGGACCAGCGAGTGAGGTGGGTGTTAGAGGACCTGCGAGTGCTGTGGGTGTCTCGAGGACCAGCGAGTGCTGTGGGTGTCTCGAGGACCTGCGAGTGCTGTGGGTGTCTCGAGGACCTGCGAGTGCTGTGGGTGTCTCGAGGACCTGCGAGTGCTGTGGATGTCTCGAGGACCAGCTAGTGCTGTGGGTGTCTCGAGGACCTGCGAGTGCTGTGGGTGTCTCGAGGACCAGCGAGTGAGGTGGGTGTCTCGAGGACCAGCGAGTGCTGTGGGTGTCTCGAGTACCAGCGAGTGCTGTGGGTGTCTAGAGGACCAGCGAGTGAGGTGGGTGTCTCGAGGACCAGCGAGTGAGGTGGGTGTCTCGAGGACCAGCGAGTGCTGTGGGTGTCTCGAGGACCAGTGAGTGCTGTGGGTGTCTCGAGTACCAGCGAGTGCTGTGGGTGTCTCGAGGACCAAGAAGAGCTAGGTGTGTAAAGGCCGGATAGGAATTTATCGCAGAAAAAAGTTCAATTATGATGTAAGTTAATTAATTTGGCACATTGTATTTATCTAACGAGTAATAATGGGTGTGAGCATTTAAGAAGTGCCAGTTAATTTTTCAGCATCAGCAAAGGAGCTACTCGAGCAGGTATACAGTGCGAGACCGATTTTGGCTTTCTTATCATTTTCCAAGCTTTTTAGGTAGCCGAAAGTAATTCGATCATGTGTATGAACAGCTTCGACTTTTTATCCACTATACTATAAAATATGTTCGTCTGTCTTTCTTTCTGTCATAACTCAGGCTGCTGCAGCTTGCTCGGGTCCCGTGCCGCCCTGCATTCCTACTCCTCATCGGGCTGCTCAGCCGAGGACACCGGACAGCGCAGCTTGTCGCTGCTGACCTCCAGCCAGAGGCGCTCCATGTCCACCGCAGACAGTCCGGGCCAGGCCAGCCGCGCCCGCAGCTGGCAGGGCGACGCGGGCGGTCGGCGCGACACTCGCAGCTGCCGGCCGAGGTCGGCCAGCTCCAGGCCGGCGGCGGCCCGCCATTCGCCGGTCAGACAGTCGTCGCTGACGCCGTCGTCCAGATGATCGTCATTGTCGATGTTCCTCCGCCGCCAATGGAGCAAAGTATCCAGCCCGGGGCCGGAGATCAGGTAGCCGGGGTCGGCCGCCAGCCACTCCTCCACTCCGCCCTTGCTGCCGCCAGCCAACCGCCGAACTGCGCGACCCATCATGAGGCCCTTGTGGAGTTGATCGCGCTGCAGCATCAGCCGCAGCTGCTGTTGCAGCTGACCGGGATTCCACAGCACTCCGGCGCTGGTCCGGCCGTACAGGCTGACCTCCGGGCAGCGGGAACGAAGCTCAGCCAGCGCCGACAGCAGCGGCCGCCGCTTCTGACGCTGCCGGCGCTGCTGAATACCAGCTGGGGGCCTCACGTCCGCCATCTCAACCAGCAGGAGGTCGCCGTACTTTTTGGACTCCTGAAGTTGCCAAAATGACTCAACTAATTTCCGCGAGCATCGAACTTAGGACCACAGAAAAACTGTCACCTGCAGCAGAGCATGGCTGGCCGTCCTTACGGTGACCAGGAAGACCACGGAGCCAGTGGGCAGGCCGGCCGGACCCGCCCAGCTGCGCCGCACCGCCTCGCGCTGTCGCCTGGCGGCTTTGTCGTCGGCCTCGTCGGCCATCGGGTCCCGAGTGACCAGCAGCGCGGCGGACGGCGACGAAGCGGAGTGCGGGCATTTGCGGGGCATTGTTAAGAACTTCGGCCTGGCCGGCGGGCTGCGGCTTGTCTGCGGCTGCATCGGCAGCTTCCAGCGCCTGGCTGGCTGGGAGATCGGCGGCCTGCGGGGATAAATCGGCAAGAGCGCGGGAAATCTCCCCAGACTCGGTCCAAGTCATAGAGCTGCCATCCTCTCCCAGTCGCCATGACTACAGTGGTAGGTTGAAGCCCAGTGGTTGGAGCTTCAATCTCCTGACGGAGAGGTCGGGAGTTCGAATCTTGGTCCTAAGGGAAGCAACTTGAGTGCTTTAGTGCTCATAATATATTTCAGGATGTGTATGAAGTGGCCTATAATTTGAGTGGCTGTACTTTGGCAGGGTTCGGAAATGTTTCTTGTCATTGCTTCTAATAGCAATAGTTACCTCAGGAGGCTCTGCTGCTGCTGTCTTTCCCGCAGAAGAATCTGCCTCTCAGGCCGGTCGGGCACAGCCAGGTGAATGCTGAGTCCGCGGTAGAAGTACAAATAAAAAAAGGCCGACAGGGCGGTGAGCAGGAGCAGCAGGCAGGGGACTCGGCCCAAACAGCAGCACACGGGCCGGCAGCTGCAGCTGCCCCCTCGCCTCTGCTGCCGCAGCTTCTTGGCCGCCTTCAGTCGCTTTTTCTCTCGACTCTGCTTTCGTTTCTGCCTGCAGAGTATCGTTAAAACTGGACATTTTTTTATTCAATCCAGATTTAGATAAAAACTCTAGCTTTCACCTGACAAACGGTAAGTCCCCCACCCACAAACTCTAATTCCCCATCCACAAACTCTAATTCCCCATCCACAAACTATAATTACCCACCCACAAACTCTAATTCCCCATCCACAAACTCTAATTCCCCATCCACAAACTCTAATTCCCCATCCACAAACTCTAATTCCCCATCCACAAACTATAATTACCCACCCACAAACTCTAATTCCCCATCCACAAACTCTAATTCCCCATCCACAAACTCTAATTCCCCACCCACAAACTCTAATTCCCCACCCACAAACTCTAATTCCCCATCCACAAACTCTAATTCCCCATCCACAAACTATAATTACCCACCCACAAACTCTAATTCCCCATCCACAAACTCTAATTCCCCATCCACAAACTCTAATTCCCCACCCACAAACTCTAATTCCCCACCCACAAACTCTAATTCCCCATCCACAAACTCTAATTCCCCATCCACAAACTCTAATTCCCCATCCACAAACTCTAATTCCCCACCCACAAACTCTAATTCCCCATCCACAAACTCTAACTCCCCATCCACAAACTCTAATTCCCCATCCAAAAAGTCTGGTTGGTTAGGGTCCACAATGATTCTAAAAGCCAGCTTCACCTCGAGGGCGCATCCTGCGGTCGCCAAGTGGCCCTAGACAGCAGGGGGTCCTCTGAGGTCTCCATCGAACCGTCGCAGCCCTCCGGCAAAGCCTCCAAAGCAGCCAGGCTGATTTCTGAAGTCCTCCGTTTCTTTGTGTTGCTGAACAGCAGAAAGAACATTGCTGGGATGGCTGGCTGTCCGATTGCAATGAGAAAGCAGATCTGCCTGCTGACTGCATGGGCTATGATGGCCATTGTTCATCCCTTCCTCCACGCCTCATCCGCCACCCCTTGGAGCAGTGATGAGGCGGTTTCTGTCCTACCCGCGTGCTCTGAGCGCTGCAGCTTGTGCTGGGTGTACTCTTCTGTACAGTGCTGCTGCTGCTGCTCCTATCATTGTCTTCGTCCTCCACCTGCAACTAATTGTTCCTATTCCTTCCATTTGCTCCCCAGTGGCCCGAGAGTTGCGTGAGGGTGAGACATAATTGCCAATCACAAGATTTGCTTTGAGACGGCATTTCTCAAAGTTAAAAATGTTAAAAAAATTCGTCAAACTCTCTGCGTAACTTGCCACTCTCCTGTGCTATCTAATGTGTTACATCTTTTTCATTTGCTTTAACGGTTGGATAACCACGCTATTTCCCACCTAACTAGAAGAACTTGTCACTCTCTTTAGTAACCTAACACTCTGCTGCCCAACTAGTCACTCTGCTGTCTGACTTGTCACTCGCTTATCTAACTAACCTGTCCCACTGCTGTCTAACTTGTCACTCGCTTATCTAACTAACCTGTCCCACTGCTGTCTGACTTGTCACTCGCTTATCTAACTAACCTGTCCCACTGCTGTCTAACTTGTCACTCGCTTATCTAACTAACCTGTCCCACTGCTGTCTAACTTGTCACTCCCTTATCTAACTAACCTGTCCCACTGCTGTCTGACTTGTCACTCGCTTATCTAACTAACCTGTCCCACTGCTGTCTAACTTGTCACTCGCTTATCTAACTAACCTGTCCCACTGCTGTCTGACTTGTCACTCGCTTATCTAACTAACCTGTCCCACTGCTGTCTGACTTGTCACTCGCTTATCTAACTAACCTGTCCCACTGCTGTCTGACTTGTCACTCGCTTATCTAACTAACCTGTCCCACTGCTGTCTAACTTGTCACTCCCTTATCTAACTAACCTGTCCCACTGCTGTCTGACTTGTCACTCCCTTATCTAACTAACCTGTCCCACTGCTGTCTAACTTGTCACTCCCTTATCTAAGTAACCTGTCCCACTGCTGTCTAACTTGTCACTCCCTTATCTAACTAACCTGGAAATTATGGTCAGCTACTGTCAGATTTTTTCAAATAAAAAATGGGATAAGAAAATAAAGTTTGTTTTCAGTGATATTTTAACTTGATCATTTAATCAATATAAACCTACGAGCCTACAATTAGGCACACAATGTGCTAAATCAATCAAAGTTACACCAACAATAGAAAACTGCATTTTCAATCAGTAAATAATAGGTTATAGGTAATGATATTACCGGCTTTAAAAACTTAAAATATGAAAAAATTAGAGAATTGACACAAACAGGCCATTTTATTGTTATTGACACAAATTTTTGTCATCTTGGTTGAGAAAAAAGTCGTTGCACAAATTAAATTGTAGAATTTGAATAAAAGCCTGCGCGAATCTGTTCTAGGCATAGTGTGCTAATTTCACTATTTTATATTCATCTCACTCTACTTCACAGGTAGTCAATTGGTTTGTTACTCACACCTTTTGTTTTGATATTACTGATCCATTTTTTAGAAAACTTAGAGTAAAAAGTGCACTAAAGTGAACAAGCAAATAGCTGTGGATATAGAAGCAGAATAGAAGAATAAATAAATTTGTTCGCAAAACTGCAGACTGCAAATAGTTCACTAAATTAACCAATGTCCACTGTAAGCAGATGTACTCAGTCATTCCCTTTCTTGCAGCTTCAGGTGACATCTATCAAAGTGTTTGAAGTGTTTGAATTAAATTTCAGAAATGACAGAAATTCAAATGTCAGACAGTCAAATGACAGAAATTCAAATGTCAGACTGTCAAATGTCAGACAGTCAAATGTCAGACTGTCAGATGTCAAACTGTCAAATGTCAGACTGTCAGATGTCAAACTGTCAAATGACAGGCTGTCAAATGACAGACAGTCAAATTTCAGACTGTCAAATGACAGACAGTCAAATGTCAGACAGTCAAATGTCAGACTGTCAGATGTCAAACTGTCAAATGTCAGACTGTCAGATGTCAAACTGTCAAATGACAGACTGTCAAATGACAGACAGTCAAATATCAGGCTGTCAAATGACAGAAAGTCAAATGACAGAAAGTCAAATGTCAGGGTGTCAAATGACAGACAGTCAAATATCAGGCTGTCAAATGACAGAAAGTCAAATGACAGAAAGTCAAATGACAGGGTGTCAAATGACAGACAGTCAAATGTCAGGGTGTCAAATGACAGACAGTCAAATGTCAGGGTGTTAAGTTTCAGGCAGTTAAGTGTCAGTCATTCAAATGTGCAGACATAAAAATGTAGACTGTCAAGTGTCAGCAGGTGTCAGGATTCGGCATAGTTCTTGTTTTAATTTTGGAGTCAAGTGGCAAATTTTCTACTCAAAGGCCTGAGTGAAAACAATCAGATGACAGTTGGACTTACAAAAAAGCCGGACCTCCAGCTCAGCGTTGGTCGAATGAGAAGTGCGTGAGACACTTGATAACAAGTTGCAGATCAAACGCGCCGCTCCGCCAATGGCGCACCTGAGACAAATTTATCGCTGGAATAATTATAAGCAACGTTGGTGGCGCCGACACCTGAAATTGTGGCCACCTGCGCCTGCTCACTGCCGTAGCTGTAGTTGCCGCCCCGGCTGCTGCTGTGCCGCCGGCAGGCCCAGACTGTCAGGCCGACGATCAGGGCGATGATGCAGGCGGCAGCTAGCCCAATTCCGATGCCGATGCCCAGGTAGGCCAGGTTGTCCAGCTTGGGCGAGTCTGGAGGCAGTCAACGGTTAAAAGTACATTTCAGGACAATTATCGGCCCAATTGGCCCGGGTGATGGCAGGCAGTATTCAATAATACAAAACTCACTGTTGTTATCGTTAGCACTTGGGGTCGCGGTGGGGGCGGCTGTTGAGATTGAAAATAAATGCTTAATTATATGCAGAATAGCACGATTTACTTGGGGATCGACTGGGCGGATGTACAAGGGCAGTGGGGTTACTGGGGCAGTGGGGTCACCGGGGCAGTGGGGTTACTGGGGCAGTGGGGTCACTGGGGCAGTGGGGTCACTGGGTCAGTGGGGTTACTGGGGCAGTGGGGTCACTGGGGCAGTGGGGTTACTGGGGCAGTGGGGTTACTGGGGCAGTGGGGTTACTGGGGCAGTGGGGTCACTGGGGCAGTGGGGTTACTGGGGCAGTGGGGTTACTGGGGCAGTGGGGTCACCGGGGCAGTGGGGTCACTGGGTCAGTGGGGTTACTGGGGCAGTGGGGTTACTGGGGCAGTGGGGTTACTGGGGCAGTGGGGTTACTGGGGCAGTGGGGTCACTGGGGCAGTGGGTTACTGGGGCAGTGGGGTCACTGGGGCAGTGGGTTACTGGGGCAGTGGGGTTACTGGGGCAGTGGGTTACTGGGGCAGTGGGGTTACTGGGGCAGTGGGGTTACTGGGGCAGTGGGGTTACTGGGGCAGTGGGGTTACTGGGGCAGTGGCTGTTTAAGAGGCCAGATGGTGGCGGCCTCACCAGCTGTGGTTGCCACGCTGGCCGACAGCGCCGGTTGGTTGGTCAGCGAGCCGCCATTGCCGGCACTCAGGCAGTCAGGAGGGGCGAAGCCGGCGTTGCAAAAGCACTGCCGGCTCTGCGCCCATCGGCCGCGACCGTTGCAGTTGGGCAGCTGGCCGGCTGTGGGATTGGCTGCGGCAGTCACGTTTGACACCGTCCGGCACACCGAGTTGACGCACATCTGAGGAGGGTCGAGGAGGGTCGGGGTGATGAGGAAGTGGTAAGAAAGGGCCGGTCTTTAGTCCCAATCACAGCTGGCAACCAATCACAGCTAGCAACCAATCACAGCTGGCAACCAATCACAGCTGGCAACCAATCACAGCTAGCAACCAATCACAGCTGGCAACCAATCACAGCTGGCAACCAATCACAGCTGGCAACCAATCACAGCTAGCAACCAATCACAGCTAGCAACCAATCACAGCTAGCAAACGATCACAGCTAGCAACCAATCAGAGCTAGCAAGCAATCACAGCAGGCTCCGCACGCACCATGCCAGAGCCACACTCGGCACCGTCGGGCACAAGCGCTGGGTCACGCAGGCCGGTGGGCGTTAGGTCGAGCATGGCGTATGCCAGCTGCGTGTCAACACCAGGCGGCTTGATGGTCCTGACATCCTCGTCGTCCATGGACAACCAGCCGCTGGTTGGCGCAGCCGAGCCGGGCGCAGCGCATAGCAACAGTCCGCAGCGCTGGTTGCTGCGGGTCAGTTGGGGAAAAGATAATTCAGTGGCTTCATGCCATTTTCTGCTGCATTTTTTCTCTTGTTAACAGCCCAATCGACGAACCTAGTCTCGCAGCCCAGGTAAAGGTAGGTAAGAGGCGCCGCGTCAGCTGCCTGGTAGCTGCAGTAGCCAGTCTCATTGCCATAGGTGCTAACAACATTCGCTGCGCCCGAAGTCGCACTCTTGGCCACTCCGGTGAACAGCTGCGAGCATCTGGCGTCGCGACTGCCGCACTCGCCCTTGTAGCAGTATGCTTGCACCTTCAGTTGGCACGAGAACTGGGGCTGGCAGATTCTGTCTTGTCTTCGACCTTTCTCACTTACATATTTCATGTCTAGGCTGGATTCTAAATAAACTTGCACTCAAGAGGAGTTCGAATCTCAAGATATTTAATTCCCGATTGCCTTCAGCTCAGCATTAGCTGAAGGTGTAATTTCTATACTGTAACAGTATATATATCTCTCAAAGGTGCTCCATCTAGCACTCATCTCAAAGGTACTCCATCTAACACTCATCTCAAAGGTACTCGATCCAGCACTCATCTCAAGGGTACTCCATCTAGTACTCATCTCAAGGGTACTCCATCTAACACTCATCTCAAAGGTACTCCATCTAGCACTCATCTCAAAGGTGCTCAATCTAGCACTCATCTCAAAGGTGCTCAATCTAGCACTCATCTCAAAGGTACTCCATCTAGCACTCATCTCAAAGGTACTCCATCTAGCACTCATCTCAAAGGTACTCCATCTAGCACTCATCTCAAAGGTGCTCAATCTAGCACTCATCTCAAAGGTACTCCATCTAGTACTCATCTCAAGGGTACTCTATCCAGCACTCATCTCAAAGGTCAATAGTGTCAAAGTTGCTCCAATCGACTGCCACTAACCGAAGCGCTAGCCGCGTCGGTGGCGCACTGAGTTCCGTCCAGCAGGTAGTCGTCGACCTCCGGGCACCACTCGTTGGTACCGTTGCAGTACTCGGGCAAGTCGCAGGCTCCCCTTGAAGCTCTGCAAATTGAGCCTTTGGTCTTCATCGAGCAAATGGTTGTGTTGCAGCACTGCCCGGATGCACAGGTGGCACCAGGTGCGAACTTGCAGTTGACAGAATTGCAGCAGCTGTTGTTGCAGTACTGCCGGGTTTGTCAGAGAATAATTCCGCTAGTAAGTATCTCATTTTTACCAGACGGGTACTAGGAGAGGAGATGGGGGAAGGGAAGACGAGGAGGAGTACGAGGAAGGATGAGAAAGAGGAGGAGGGAAAGAAGGAGTAGGAGGAGAAGGAGGAGAAGGAGGAGGAGTAGGAGAGAAAGGATGAGAAAGAGGAGGGAAATGTGGAGTAGGAGGAGAAGAAGGAGAAGGAGGAGGAGAAGGAGGAGGAGGAGGAGGAGGAGGAGGAAGAAGAGGAGGAGGGGGAGGAGGAGGAGGGAAAGGAGGAGTAGGAGGAGAAGGAGGAGAAGGAGGAGGAGTAGGAGAGAAAGGATGAGAAAGAGGAGGAGGGAAATGTGGAGTAGGAGGAGAAGAAGGAGAAGGAGGAGGAGGAGGAGGAGGAGGAGGAGGAGGAAGAAGAGGAGGAGGAGGAGGAGGAGAAGGGAAAGGAGGAGTAGGAGGAGAAGTAGGAGAAGGAGAAGGAGTTGGAGGAGGAGTTGGAGGAGTAGGAGGAGAAGAAGGAGAAGGAGGAGGAGTTGGAGGAGGAGTAGGAGGAGTAGGAGGAGAAGGAGGAGAAGGAGGAGGAGTTGGAGGAGGAGTTGGAGGAGTAGGAGGAGAAGAAGGAGAAGGAGAAGGAGGAGGAGTTGGAGGAGGAGGAGGAGGAGGAGGAGGAGAAGGAGGAGGATGAAGGATGACTCACCGCTGGCAGACCGCAGTCGCAGTCCTCGCCGGGTTCAACGATCCGGTTGCCGCAGATCGGCGTGGAGGCCGCCGTCACGGAGGCCTCAGGCGGTCTGGTCATGCAATAGCCCAGGCCGTTCGGCACACTGAATTCCTGATAGTAGTTCACGGAGCACACAGAGAATCTAACTGGGTCTGTTCTGATTGGCCAGAAGATGGGGTGAAACGAATTCGGTTGTGTTGAAGGTGCCAAAGAGCACCCAGGTAAAAAGTACAAATTGTTAAGATCAGATTGCACACAGGTGAGATCAGATTGCACACAGGTGAGATTAGGCTGCATACAGGTGAGATCAGTAGTATCTCCTCAACTCACTCTCCACCCTCAGCTTGCATCATGCAGCCCTGCCGATCCGGACAGCCGCAGCCGGCCGATGTTCGATTGTCTTCATCGTCGTGCTGCATTCCAAGGTTGTGGCCTAGCTCGTGGGCCACCGTGGCCGCAATGCTGTAAGCGCTGCTGTTTATTTGGTTGTCCTGCAGCATCATTGTTGAGGTGGTTGTGAACTAAGGTGGCTGTGGAGTGAGGTGGCTGTGGAGTGAGGTAACTGTGGAGTGAGGTGGCTGTGAAGTGAGTTGGCTGTGGAGTGAGGTGGCTGTGAACTGAGGTGGCTGTGGAGTGAGGTGGCTGTGGAGTGAGGTGGCTGTGAACTGAGGTGGCTGTGGAGTGAGGTGGCTGTGGAGTGATGTGGCTGTGGAGTGATGTGTCTGTGGAGTGAGGTGGCTGTGGAGTGAGGGTGCTTGGAGTGAGTTCGTTGTATTTTCAGGTTTTTTTAATTAGAATTTTTGTATACTATTGTATTGCTGAGTGAATTAGTTGTAGTTGCATTGAATTTTTTTAATGTACAGCAATAATTATTTTGTCGTCCTCAGTTGAGGCGGTGAATTCACCTAAGTGACAGGCAGACTCACCCAGTTCACGCCTCCCCCAGTGGAGAAGTGGCACAGCTTTCCCAAGTTGGCCAGCCCAACCAGTCCTCCGGACATTGGGTAGCCTCTAAAAATGAGATTTTGCTCATGATGAGTCTCCTCATGAAAAATTTACTTAGTGGCAAAGTGGCAGGAGGCACTCAAACGGATCTACTCACGATACAAGATGAGCGACCATGTGGGGCGTGTCGTTGAGATGCCGCATCCGGTAGATCAGAAAGTGGTCTAGCAGCTCCGAGGCGTTCACGCGTCCGGCAACGAGTTTCACGGGGAACGGGTCACTAGTCAGCACCACAGTCTTCACGGTGATCACGTTCACGCCCAGCTGCTTGTAGAGCTAGGATAGAAAAAATAGATAAATTATTACATTTTGCATTGTGTGAAGGTGAAAATATTTTTGTAAGACTTTTAACCAGCGTACCCCGTTGACAAGGTTGCCGATTTCTAAAAGTCTCTCGGACGTCTTTGCAACCGATTTGCCCAGTCCGTTGTACTGAAAGTTATGAACAGTGGGCTTGTAAAAACTCTGTAAAGCACATCTGTGGTCTTCGATACACTTAAACTCCCTGAAGCCACCTGCCTTCAAGGTTGACACAAAAAGCAACTCAATCCCAACATTTTAACCACCGCACGCAACTCACTCCACACGCACCTTACTCCTCATCTACATCACTCCACAGCCACCTGACTCCACAGCCACCTCACTCCACAGCCACCTCATTCCACAGCCACCTCACTCCACAGCCACCTCACTCCACAGCCACCTCACTCCACAGCCACCTCACTCCACAGCCACCTCATTCCACAGCCACCTCACTCCACAGCCACCTCAATCCACAGCCATCTCACTCCATAGAAACCTCACTCCACAGCCACCTCATCCCACAGCCACCTCATTCCACAGCCACCTCACTCCACAGCCACCTCATTCCACAGCCACCTCACTCCACAGCCACCTCATTCCACAGCCACCTCATTCCACAGCCACCTCACTCCATAGAAACCTCACTCCACAGCCACCTCACTCCACAGCCACCTCACTCCACAGCCACCTCACTCCACAGCCACCTCACTCCACAGCCACCTCACTCCACAGCCACCTCACTCCACAGCCACCTCACTCCACAGCCAACTCACTCAACAATGTATCCCTGCAATATCGATGCACTAAAGATCTTCTTTGTAGGACCAAAGCGGAGCAGCTTTCAATCCCGTGCCCAAACTCACAAATCCGGCGTCGCCGACTAAAATCATCCGAATGTACTTTCTGTTTTCCGGCAGAACCAGGGCATTTGTGTCAGCTCGCAGCACGGAGCGCTTGGCCCTTCTGTGCGTATGACTTGTCCTTTCATTAGTGGCATTTCTGTTGATACTGTCAGCCTGACTGGTGCCATTGCTCCGAGTTTTGTTAGTCTTTGAACCTCCCATATGGTGATGTTGGGTGCCACATTTTCGATTCGGCGCGGGCGGAAGAGCGGCAGCTGCCAGGGGCGCCAGCTGAGGTTGTGGCCGCCCTTGCTGTTTTTGCCGTTGCTCCTGAGGTCGTGGCCACACCTGATACATCCGACCATTGTAACTGAATGTGACGCTGAGGGAAGTGGGTAACAGATAAGGTTTTCTCAAACAATTTAGGCACCTCTTGTGAAATTTAAAAAAATTAGCCACATGAAATATGAGTACCCAGACCTGAACATTCCTTCAACAAGCTTGGCTGTGGCCATCTCCCCTGTAGCCAGTACGACTCCCTGATAGTAGCAGGGTCGAGCCGGCATCGACCCAACTGCTGGGTCGATTTCAAACTCGGTCGGCAGAAAGTCTCTGCGTTTGAGAAGGTGGGAAATTTTGATGCTGAAAACTTTCAACCTTTTTAAGGTTTTAAAGAAAGATTGGTGCGGAGTGGAGTTGGTGCGGAGTGGAGTTGGTGCGGAGTGGAGTTGGTGCGGAGTGGAGTTGGTGCGGAGTGGAGTTGGTGCGGAGTGGAGTTGGTGCGGAGTGGAGTTGGTGCGGAGTGGGGTTGGTGCGGAGTGGAGTTGGTGCGGAGTGGAGTTGGTGCGGAGTGGGGTTGGTGCGGAGTGGGGTTGGTGCGGAGTGGAGTTGGTGCGGAGTGGGGTTGGTGCGGAGTGGGGTTGGTGCGGAGTGGGGTTGGTGCGGAGTGGGGTTGGTGCGGAGTGGGGTTGGTGCGGAGTGGGGTTGGTGCGGAGTGGGGTTGGTGCGGAGTGGGGTTGGTGCGGAGTGGGGTTGGTGCAGAGTGGCAATATTAGAGTAGCGGTGGGTTTAAATAAAAAATAGCTGGCAAAAGGTGCTGGCGGCTCACAACTTGTTTTGCGACTTTACTTAACTAAAAAATATAGTTTGTGCACCAACCTGGAACTCTCCACCAGTTGCAGCCTGACTGTAGTGCTGGTGCCATCGGTATCAGTCAGCAGAATATCTTCAGTTCGCGAGCTGACACACTCGGAGCCGTTCAGATGATAGAACAGACGCGACCGTGGGCCTGTAATGTTAGCCGTGGTATTTGATCATAGGCATTTCTAACATATCCCACATTTATGCCATGTCTAACATGCCTACAAGGGTGCCTGTAGCCCAAACTTCTAACCCATAGGTCCGGACTCAATATCTCACAGCGCTGCAGCTCGCCCAGTTACCATCCGATAAAGCTGCACTGCCGCCATCCAGCAGAGATGCCAGCGCCAGGCAGACTGGAAGGAGGAGCGCCCGCAGCTTCTTCATTGCAACACAGCGGAACACAGAAGCTCCTATAAGAGTACTGAGTGTAGCCGGCGATTTGAAGTACTTTGTGAACTTTGCCTGTGCACGCAGCACCTTTCCGGCCTGTCCTACTGTGCTCAGCCCTCACTCGCTCCTGAGCAGTGAAAGCGCATTTTATACCCGAGGCTGTGGGCAGACTGGGTCAGGCTATTTTTAGCATCAGTTCAGCGTGCACTGCTGCTGATCAGGTGAGCACACCGCCCCAAGCACAGTTCCCACTGGCACTGGAGCAAATATTGCTTTCTCAGAACCTACTTTTATTGCTCCTTCGCCACCGATAGCTTTTTAGCTTGGGCTTTCAAATTTTATTAGGGGAGGAAACTTCCACGCTCTCTGCCCCTTTATCTGCCTGAGCAATTTCCAACTGAAATCAACTGGCTTGTAAAAGCGACCAGTTTAAGCAGCCCAATTTCTGCATACTTCTGCTTGAGCAGCTCAGTTTCTACTCCTCTCTCGGGGCGTTGCTCAGTAGTTCAAATATTTTTCTTCTTTATTTCTTGGCAGTCTGTCAGTGTTTGTTTTATGAGTAACTCATGAGAAAGTAATGACAATGCCCGCTTCAGTTCAATCTGCCTCCATCATTTTCTGTCCTCTTAGCCTGTCAAAAATACTTTTTGAGTCGTTAGAAAGCAAGCCGAGACTGTCTTCTAGAAGAATCGGAGCAAGAGACCGATGTTGTCATATCTGCATTATTACCTGAACTCGTCTACTGAAAATCTGCTTTCGGCGCATGCTCAATTAGTTTATTTAGTAAACGTTGGGCTGAGAAGCCCAACCACAGACTGCTGATCTGCAGACCAAACAGACCAAAGCTGCGATTCTTCTCAGCAGCTGACAGCCTGGCACAAACCCTTGGCGGGGCCTTGGACGCTACAGTCACTCACACCTGCCCCAAGCCACCTACAGCAGCCGCCAAGTACGCTGAACTCTGCAACCGCCAAGACTTCAAGACGTCTCGACGCAAGACATTTGGCGTCGAGACGCTGGGCGCATTCGGCCCGCACGCGCTCGAGCTGATCGACGCCCTTGGCCGCCAGAATCCGCGCCAGGACTGGCGAGCTCGGTGTACGGGGCCGAATCCTCCGTCGCCTCCGCACCGGGGCACCGCCATGCATTCCCGCTCCTGCGGGCAGGCTGCTTCCTGTCCGCTGACCCCTCTTGATAATTTAAATAATAATAATCAAAAAATTATAAATAAAAAATTATTTCTTTCCCTAAATTAGTTCATTTGAATATTTTCCGATATTTTTGTTTATTGTATTTCGTTTCATCAAAAAATCTATTTTCTTGTTTCTTTGAATCTGTTTTAGAGCATCGCCTGATTGTTTTTTTATAATAAAATTTTCCGGATTGCAAAATAATTTTACTTAATGAGGATGAATTTGAGTACAGGTAAAAGTACACAATTTATCGGTGTTTCGCACATGATTGGGTCAGAAGATATTTGGGGTGCCCTATTAGAATAAGCGGAATAAGCACTGTACGGAAATTACGGAATAAATTTATGAGGCTACTTGCTCAAATCTTTATACACGATTACACTGTTTTTGAGCAGTTGTACAATGACACGCAGCTGCTAATTGGTGGGACAATTGCCGGCATTAGCTGCTCTGGGAATTCGATCGGCAAGCATCAGTGTGGTCCCGGCTCCAGCTAGGCCAGGGTCCTCGCTCCGCTGTTGCTGATCAGATTGTTGCCAACGGCTGCGTTGTCGGCGGCGGCACCGGCGGAGCTCCCAATGGCCACTGGGAACCACCTGCCGTTAAAGCCTCCGCCGCTAGCGTGGCGCCGTCGCCTAGCAACCAGGTGGAAGACGCCAAAGACTATTCCGCCGATCAGAAGTGCCGCAGCTATGCCGACCGCGATGCCAACGCCCAGGAAGGCGGGACCGCCCAATGCGAAACTGTCAGAGAGCTTGGCGGTGCCTGGGTTCGAGTGAATGGGTTTGAGTTCGAGTTTGAGTACAGCTCGATTGCAATGCCAGGCCGCGTCTGCGCATTTGGGGCGCAACAGCGGAGAGAAGGCTTGGAGGCTTGTCACGCAATTTACGCCCTAATGGGCGAACCTCCAAGGTAAAGTGAGAGTGTACACTGCCTGACGATGAGAAAGTCACACCTGAGTGAGCGTATCTGTGTGCTCAGGAGTCAGCGAAATGTGCCAAATTGCCACCTCACTGGCTGCGGGTCTAGTGTCACTAAATGATTTGCCATTGCACACAGGCCTCCTGCAATATTAATAATACGAGCGTCATGGTCTACACTCCACTGTCTTAGATTGTATGTTATACTGATAATGGAAAAGTGCTGATTGATCTGGAGGGGATAGTGGGAATCTGAATGATTTGGAGGGGATAGTGGGATTCTGAATGATCTGGATTGGATAATGGGATTCTGTATGATCTGGATTCGATAATTGGATTCTGAATGATCTGGAGTGGATAATAGGATTCTGAATGATCTGGATTGGATAATGGGATTCTGAATGATCTGGAGTGGATAATGGGATTCTGAATGATCTGGATTGGATAATAGGATTCTGATTGATCTGGAGGGGACAATGGGATTCTGAATGATCTGGAGTGGATAATAGGATTCTGAATGATCTGGAGGGGAGAATGGGATTCTGAATGATCTGGATTGGATAATGGGATTCTGAATGATTTGAAGGGGATAATGGGATTCTGATTGATCTGGAGGGGACAATGGGATTCTGAATGATCTGGAGTGGATAATAGGATTCTGAATGATCTGGAGGGGAGAATGGGATTCTGACTGATCTGGAGGGGATAATGGGATTCTGAATGATCTGGAGGGGATAATGGGATTCTGAATGATCTGGATTGGATAGTTGGATTCTGAATGATCTGGATTGGATAGTGGGATTCTGAATCATCTGGAGTGGATAACGGGATTCTGAATGATCTGGAGGGGATAATGGGATTCTGAATGATCTGGAGGGGACGATGGGATTCTGAAGGATCTGGAGGGGATAATAGGATTCTGAAGTATGCGGAGGGGATAATAGGATTCTGAATGATCTGGAAAGGATAATAGGATTCTGAAGGATGTGCAGGGGATAACGGGATTCTGAAGGATGCGGAGGGGATAACGGGATTCTGAAGGATCTGGAGGGGATAATAAGATTCTGAAGGATGCGGAGGGGATAACGGGATTCTGAAGGATCTGGATGGGATAATGGGATTCTGAATGATCTCGAGGGGATAACGGGATTCTGAAGGATGCGGAGGGGATAATAGGATTCTGAAGGATGCGGAGGGGATCACGGGATTCTGAAGGATCTGGAGGGGATGTTGAAGGCCCCTGACTCACCCCTGTCGCTGGCCAGTAGCCCGAGTCGCGGAGGTCGATTCATCAGAGAGCCGCCGTCCCCGGCCGTGGTGCAGTCGGGGGGCGCGAACCCCGGATCGCAAAAGCAGAGGCCGCTCTGCGCAATGCGGCCGTGACCATTGCATGCCGCAGCTGCCTTCTGCGCCTGCTCAGGTACAGGAAGGCAGGCCGAGTTCACGCACATCTGTTGAAACAGGTGTGACGGGAAAGTGGGATTAGAGACTGATTGATTAACAGCTCATTTTGTTGTACTATTGTCTTTACTTCGAGTGAATTAAGAAGCGAAGCGAGTTGAAGTCATGCAATTAATTGAATCTTCGCAGCAAGAACCCGTTCATACGGCCAAACCTCAAACGAGACAGAGAGCGCAATGGGGGATGACTCACAAAGGCCCAGAGGGCCAGACATTATATTTGAACTTAACACTAGCGGCTAGAGAGAAGCGATCGATAGTAAGGATAGGGTTAAACCCCGCCTCAGATGTACATAGGCAGACAAAGGAAAGCGACGAAAGGGGGGTTGGGGTACAATCGTGGAGAGTAGCAGGGGCAGGGGGAAGGAGGGGGGTGCAGCGATAAAGAAAAGAGAGACACAATCAGAGCAAGTACAAACAAGTCGCGTAACCGAAAGTCGCTACAACTATAAAAAAGAAAGGAATCCCTAAACTATCTCAGCATTTCTTTGCTGAATCTCCCCATTCACTTCTTAATCCCCCTCTCTCACTCCCGAATCTCCCCCCGTACTTCCTAATCTTCCCTCCAGATTTCGAATATTGCTTCGACTGAAAATCCCCCTTTCCTGCCGTACCTCCAACTCCCAAATCTACCCTTTCACTTCCGAAATCTTCAAAATTCCAAATCTTCACCAAATCCCGAATCTTCCCTTCTAAAGCTCGATTCTCCTCCTGAATCTGGGTATAAATCCCGAATCTCCCCTATACATCCCGAATCTCCCCTATACATCCCGAATCTCTCCTATATATCCCGAATCTCCCCTATCCATCCCGAATTTCCATTCCCAGCTGCGCAATGACCTTGTTGATCCCGCAGGCGGCCCCGTTGGGCACCATGCCGGGGTCCCGGTATCCGGTGAGCGTCAGGTCGATCAGCGCGATCGCTGCGGGCACCGGCAGCGAGCCCGGCGGCAGCATCTGCAGCTGGTCATCGCCAACCGACATCCAGTTGGACTGCGGCGGAGCGTTAGACGGCAGCTGGCAGATCAAGCTGCCGCAATCTTTGTTCCTGGTGCCGGGGCAAATCGTTAAGGTCACGGGTTTATTTGAATTGGTCATCAAGCCGCGAAAAAATATGAAAAATTATGAAACTGATCAGGGGACATGGAATTGTCATTGGACGGTATGACATGAAATTGGTCATTGGTTTTTTGGGCACAAAATTGGTCTGTGAATTCGGAATCAGTCATCTTCAGAGCTTCGGGTCATGCGAACTGAACATTTTCTCAGGGAACAGTAAAAGTGCTCACTCACTGCTCACTGCACTGCATCATGCTGTAGGAGCCGGTCGGCGCAGCCGAGTAGCCGCAGAAGCCGGGGCCGGAGGTCGTCAGGTTTCCCACCGGGCAGTGCCTCATGGAGCCTCTCATCAGCTGCGAGCAGCGGCGGTCGCGAGAGCTGCACTGGCCTTCATAACAGAAGGCCTCGACCGTCTGAGGGAATGGGGATATTGAGAATAAGGAAATTCATCCCAATATTACATGGCAAGTGGAAGCTGAACCCGTACATCTGCTGGCCTACCCGCTAGATTTCGAACTCAAATCCCCAACGAGGCTCAAATCCGCAATAGTTCCGAGGCTAAAATCCCCATTATTCCGAGGCTCAAATCCTCAATAGTTCCGAGGCTCAAATCCCCATTGTTCCGAGGCTAAAATCCCCATTATTCCGAGGCTCAAATCCTCAATAGTTCCGAGGCTCAAATCCTCAATTGTTCCGAGGCTCAAATCCCCAATTGTTCCGAGGCTCAAATCCCCAATTGTTCCGAGGCTCAAATCCCCAATTGTTCCGAGGCTCAAATCCCCAATTGTTCCGAGCCAAATCCCCAATAGTTCCGAGCCAAATCCCCATTATTCCGAGGCTCAAATCCTCAATAGTTCCGAGGCTCAAATCCCCATTGTTCCGAGGCTAAAATCCCCATTGTTCCGAGGCTCAAATCCCCATTGTTCCGAGGCTAAAATCCCCATTGTTCCGAGGCTCAAATCCCCATTTTTCCGAGGCTAAAATCCCCAATAGTTCCGAGGCTCAAATCCCCATTGTTCCGAGGCTAAAATCCCCATTATTCCGAGGCTCAAATCCTCAATAGTTCCGAGGCTCAAATCCCCAATTGTTTCGAGGCTCAAATCCCCAATTATTCCGAGGCTCAAATCCCCATTATTCCGAGGCTCAAATCCTCAATAGTTCCGAGGCTCAAATCCCCATTGTTCCGAGGCTAAAATCCCCATTGTTCCGAGGCTCAAATCCCCATTGTTCCGAGGCTAAAATCCCCATTGTTCCGAGGCTCAAATCCCCATTTTTCCGAGGCTAAAATCCCCAATAGTTCCGAGCCAAATCCCCATTATTCCGAGGCTCAAATCCTCAATAGTTCCGAGGCTCAAATCCCCAATTGTTCCGAGCCAAATCCCCAATTGTTTCCAGGCTCAAATCCCCATTGTTCCGAGGCTAAAATCCCCAATAGTTCCGAGCCAAATCCCCATTATTCCGAGGCTCAAATCCTCAATAGTTCCGAGGCTCAAATCCCCAATTGTTTCGAGGCTCAAATCCCCAATTATTCCGAGGCTCAAATCCCCATTATTCCGAGGCTCAAATCCTCAATAGTTCCGAGGCTCAAATCCCCATTGTTCCGAGGCTAAAATCCCCATTATTCCGAGGCTCAAATCCTCAATAGTTCCGAGGCTCAAATCCCCAATTGTTCCGAGGCTAAAATCCCCAATAGTTCCGAGCCAAATCCCCAATAGTTCCGAGGCTCAAATCCCCATTGTTCCGAGGCTAAAATCCCCATTATTCCGAGGCTCAAATCCTCAATAGTTCCGAGGCTCAAATCCCCAATTGTTTCGAGGCTCAAATCCCCAATTGTTTCGAGGCTCAAATCCCCAATTGTTCCGAGGCTAAAATCCCCAATAGTTCCGAGCCAAATCCCCAATTGTTCCGAGGCTCAAATCCCCAATTGTTCCGAGGCTAAAATCCCCAATAGTTCCGAGCCAAATCCCCATTATTCCGAGGCTCAAATCCCCATTATTCCGAGGCTCAAATCCCCATTATTCCGAGGCTCAAATCCTCAATAGTTCCGAGGCTCAAATCCCCATTGTTCCGAGGCTAAAATCCCCATTGTTCCGAGGCTCAAATCCCCATTGTTCCGAGGCTAAAATCCCCATTGTTCCGAGGCTCAAATCCCCATTTTTCCGAGGCTAAAATCCCCAATAGTTCCGAGGCTCAAATCCCCATTGTTCCGAGGCTAAAATCCCCATTATTCCGAGGCTCAAATCCTCAATAGTTCCGAGGCTCAAATCCCCAATTGTTTCGAGGCTCAAATCCCCAATTATTCCGAGGCTCAAATCCCCATTATTCCGAGGCTCAAATCCTCAATAGTTCCGAGGCTCAAATCCCCATTGTTCCGAGGCTAAAATCCCCATTGTTCCGAGGCTCAAATCCCCATTGTTCCGAGGCTAAAATCCCCATTGTTCCGAGGCTCAAATCCCCATTTTTCCGAGGCTAAAATCCCCAATAGTTCCGAGCCAAATCCCCATTATTCCGAGGCTCAAATCCTCAATAGTTCCGAGGCTCAAATCCCCATTGTTCCGAGGCTAAAATCCCCATTGTTCCGAGGCTCAAATCCCCATTGTTCCGAGGCTAAAATCCCCATTGTTCCGAGGCTCAAATCCCCATTTTTCCGAGGCTAAAATCCCCAATAGTTCCGAGCCAAATCCCCATTATTCCGAGGCTCAAATCCTCAATAGTTCCGAGGCTCAAATCCCCAATTGTTCCGAGCCAAATACCCAATTGTTTCCAGGCTCAAATCCCCATTGTTCCGAGGCTAAAATCCCCAATAGTTCCGAGCCAAATCCCCATTATTCCGAGGCTCAAATCCTCAATAGTTCCGAGGCTCAAATCCCCAATTGTTTCGAGGCTCAAATCCCCAATTATTCCGAGGCTCAAATCCCCATTATTCCGAGGCTCAAATCCTCAATAGTTCCGAGGCTCAAATCCCCATTGTTCCGAGGCTAAAATCCCCATTGTTCCGAGGCTCAAATCCCCATTGTTCCGAGGCTAAAATCCCCATTGTTCCGAGGCTCAAATCCCCATTTTTCCGAGGCTAAAATCCCCAATAGTTCCGAGCCAAATCCCCATTATTCCGAGGCTCAAATCCTCAATAGTTCCGAGGCTCAAATCCTCAATAGTTCCGAGGCTCAAATCCCCATTGTTCCGAGGCTAAAATCCCCAATAGTTCCGAGCCAAATCCCCATTGTTCCGAGGCTCAAATCCCCATTATTCCGAGGCTCAAATCCCCATTATTCCGAGGCTCAAATCCTCAATAGTTCCGAGGCTCAAATCCCCAATTGTTTCGAGGCTAAAATCCCCATTATTCCGAGGCTAAAATCCTCAATAGTTCCGAGGCTCAAATCCCCATTGTTCCGAGGCTAAAATCCCCATTATTCCGAGGCTCAAATCCTCAATAGTTCCGAGGCTCAAATCCCCAATTGTTTCGAGGCTCAAATCCCCAATTGTTTCGAGGCTCAATTCCCCAATTGTTTCGAGGCTAAAATCCCCAATTGTTCCGAGGCTAAAATCCCCAATAGTTCCGAGCCAAATCCCCAATAGTTCCGAGCCAAATCCCCAATTGTTCCGAGGCTCAAATCCCCAATAGTTCCGAGCCAAATCCCCAATTGTTCCGAGGCTCAATTCCCCAATTGTTCCGAGGCTCAAATCCCCAATAGTTCCGAGCCAAATTCCCAATAGTTCCGAGCCAAATCCCCAATTGTTCCGAGGCTCAATTCCCCAATTGTTCCGAGGCTCAAATCCCCAATAGTTCCGAGCCAAATTCCCAATAGTTCCGAGCCAAATCCCCTTTAGTTCCGAGCCAAATCCCCAATAGTTCCGAGGCTCAAATCCTCAATAGTTCCGAGGCTCAAATCCCCAATTGTTTCCAGGCTAAAATCCCCAATAGTTCCGAGGCTCAAATCCCCAATTGTTTCCAGGCTCAAATCCCCAATTGTTTCCAGGCTAAAATCCCCCATAGTTCCGAGGCTCAAATCCCCAATAGTTCCGAGGCTCAAATCCTCAATAGTTCCGAGGCTCAAATCCCCAATAGTTCCGAGGCTAAAATCCCCAATTGTTTCCAGGCTAAAATCCCCAATAGTTCCGAGCCAAATCCCCATTCTTTTGTGAGACATAAATTCCCACCCCCTTGTTAGCTGAATCCCAATCAAAAAATGTTTAGGATATCGCGTGATTTTATGCTCTGTGTTATGCGGCAACGCCATGCATCGTTCAGGCATTCACCAAGGAACTTTAGTACCCTATGGGACAGCACATCCTTTCAGGCTCATTAATAATGCACAATATTAGCCAAGGTATGCAATCTCAAGCACCGCTGTTCTGCTCACAGGACAATGTCTCATGGGCACAGACATGAGGCGACTGGATAAACAAAGGTCGCATTACTATTGGGAGATTCATTAGAGCTAAAATCCCAAGTGGGATAATTTGAGTAGAGATTCTGAAGTGGTATATTCTGAAGTGAGAGATTCTGAAGTGGGAGATTCTGAAGTAGGAGATTCTGAAGTAGGAGATTCTGAAGTAGGAGATTCTGAAGTGGAAGATTCTGTAATTGAAAATTGTCAATTGGGAGGTATCCAGGTGGAAGCTAGATTGTCAGGTGAGAGATTTGAATTTTCTCAGCAGACAGTATTTTCTTGGAATCTTTGTTCTTACATTTTTTCGAGTCTTCTAGCTACTCATAGTAGTTAGTAAGCAAATTTTGCTACAACCCATCCGTCTCTCACGGTAGGCTGCCCAGCCCTGGTGCTGCAGGTGGTTCCATCCATGGCGTAGTCGTCAAACTGGGGGCACCACTCGCTGGAGCCGTTGCAAAACTCCGGAAGGTCGCAGACACCTCGAGCTGGTCGACAAACTGAGCCGAGCGACATCGGCGAGCAGGTGGCTGTGTTGCAGCACTGCCCGGATGCGCAGGTGGCACCAGGTGAGAATTTGCAGGTGTACGGATTGCAGCAGCTGTTGTTGCAGTACTGAAAGCGGTTGTGCAGCGATGATCAATTGAGAGTGTGTGCTGATAAGCAAAGGATTCTATGCAATGTACAATTTTGGTGAGAAAGAATGTAATCAGAGTTGAAAGGGAAGGGAATTAAACGAAGAGGGAATCGAAGGAAGAAAGAAACGACGAAATGTAAAAAGTGGGAATCGAAGAAAGTAGGAATTGAAAAAAGTGCGAATCGAAAAAATTAAGAATCGAAGGAAGAAAGAAACGAAAAAAACCAAAAAAGAGGGAATCGAAGGAAGTAAGAATCGAAGAAAGTAGGAATCGAAGAAAGAAGGAATCGAAGAAGAAGGAATCGAAGGAAGTAGGAATCGAAGAAAGTAGGAATCGAAGAAAGTAGGAATCGAAGAAAGTAGGAATCGAAGAAAGTAGGAATCGAAGAAAGAAGTAATAAAAAAATTGGGAATAAAAAAAGTAGGAGTCGAAGTCGGAATCGAAGGAAGAAAGTGCTGTGACTTTTTTCTGGCATACCGCAGGCAGGCCACAGTCGCAGTCCTCGCCAGGTTCCACCATTCGGTTGCCGCAGGCAGCACTGGCTGACCCTGGGGCGGTGGTCATCAGCTGGCTGGAGTCCGGAGCTCGAGTCATGCAGTAGCCGAGCCCGTTCGGCACGGTGAATTCTTGGAAGGTGCTGACTGAGCAGTCGGAGAAGCGTAGCGGATCGGCGCTGAAAAATACAGTACTGTCTTAGCTACGGATTATCCCAATGTTCATTATCCAAATGTTCATTATCCCAGGTTCATTATCCCAATGTTCATTATCCCAATGTTCATTATCCCGATGTTCATTATCCCAATGTTCATTATCCCAATGTTCATTATCCCAGGTTCATTATCCAAATGTTCATTATCCCAGGTTCATTATCCAAATGTTCATTATCCCAGGTTCATTATCCCGATGTTCATTATCCCAATGTTCATTATCCCAATGTTCATTATCCCAATGTTCGTTATCTCAATGTTCATTATCCCAATGTTCATTATCCCGATGTTCATTATCCCAATGTTCATTATCCCAATGTTCATTATCCCAATGTTCGTTATCCCAATGTTCATTATCTAATGTTCATTATCCCAATGTTCATTATCCCAATGTTTATTATCCCAATGTTCATTATCCCAATGTTCATTATCCCAATGTTCATTATCCCAATGTTCATTATCCCAATGTTCATTATCCCAATGTTCATTATCCCAATGTTGATACTCACATGGTAACCGCCGACTGCATGATGCAGCCTTGCGGGTCAGGGCAGTAGCAGGTGACGTTGCCTGTATCGTCATGCTGCATGCCCAGGTTGTGGCCCAGCTCATGAGCAACAGTTGTGGCGACCCCGTAGGAACTGCCGTTTATCACCAAATCCTAGAATGCATAGAAATATTTTGATTAGTTGACCTTTGTTTAGTAGTCCAAATGAACCTTGGGGAATCCACTCTTTTAAATTAACCTTGTGGAATCCATCTTTTTTTAATTAACCTTAGGGAATCCACTTTTTTCTAAATAAACCTAGGGGAATCCACTTTTTTCTAAATAAACCTAGGGGAATCCACTCTTCGCCAAATTAACCTTGGGGAATCCACTCTTTTCTAAATTAACCTTGGGGAATCCACTCTTTTAAATTAACCTTGTGGAATCCATCTTTTTTTAATTAACCTTGGGGAATCCACTCTTTTCTAAATTAACCTTGGGGAATCCACTCTTTTAAATTAACCTTGTGGAATCCATCTTTTTTTAATTAACCTTGGGGAATCCACTCTTTTCTAAATATACCTAGGGGAATCCACTTTTTTCTAAATAAACCTAGGGGAATCCACTCTTCGCCAAATTAACCTTGGGGAATCCACTCTTTTCTAAATTAACCTTGGGGAATCCACTCTTTTTTTAATTAACCTTGGGGAATCCACTCTTTTTTTAATTAACCTCGGGGAATCCACTCTTTTCTAAATATACCTAGGGGAATCTACTCTTTGCCAAATTAACCTTGGGGAATCTTGGAGAATCCACTATCATTTTCCTGTTTTGACCTTTTAAAATCTAACCTACTTTTCTCAAGAGAGAAAGCTCTCAGAGTGCCGCTTAGATTTAAAGAAAGTTTTTTGCATAAAATGACAAGATTCGCTGAACTCACTACTTCCAGCCCTCCACTGGCTGGAAAAAGGCACATTTTGCCCAACGGTGAAATTCCAGTCACGCCCATGGCCATTCTCTTGACGCTGAAAGTTGATTGCAAAATTTTTTTTCTGCTTAACTTTGCTGCCAGTGGGAGTCGAACCAAGGACCTCGGAGCGTAAAAGGACCTTTTACTTTTAGCAAACTCACGTGACCAGGTGAGCCACGGTGTGGGTCACATTTCGGTAGGCCACTGTCCGATAGCTCAGGAACTTGTTGAGAAAGTCATTCTGATCAAGGCCTCCGCCGCTGCTGTTAGACTTCAGCACTTCGAACTGGCTGGTGGTCCAGACGTCTGTCTTGACCGTGACAACATTGACGCCGAGTTGCTTGTAAAGCTGGCCAGATTGAAGAGGCATAGTTAAGTTCTCATTAAATATGAAGTTTGTGCTCTAGCATTGCTAAGAAAGGTTCAAAGCTTATGAAAAAGCAAATCCCAATAATTTGCAGACTACTTACGCCATTGACATAGTTGGCTATATCCCAGAGTCGAGTTGTAGCTTTCACTATTGAGCTGTTCATAGCTTGGTACTGAAATTTAAATTGGAAAGTTTCTCAAGTTTTGTTTTACTTCGATTGCACACAGAAAAAATGAGCTGTCGAACCAGCGGACTGGTCACGCGATTGTCAACCAGGTCCTGGGCTCGAATCCGCGTCGGGGTAGAGGCACACACCCCTGCTCATGGGTCAGCGGAATGCTAAGACAGTGCTTCAGTGCTCACAGGAAGTGCTGCAGAAATCGATCTCAAGCAACTCACAAAGGACTCATCAGCAGCCAGGATCAGCAGGATGTACTTCCTATCCGCCGGCGGGACAGGAGAGTTGGTGTCTAGCATCAGCGGGGACCGGCGCTGACGACTCTGCGGCTGGGCACTGGCAGACAGGTGATCAGCCAGGTGACCAGCCAGGTGAACAGCCCGATGTTGCTCGATTTTGCCGCGCCCGACTCCGCAACGCCCAGCGGGGTTGCTAGCCGGACTCGCCGAAGCTGTTGGAATCTTCTCTGCGTCTGCCGCGGTTCCTGAGAAGTCAGCCGAAGCTTCGTACACGATGCTGTTGTGACTGAACGTAGCTCTGTTTAAGGTGAGGCGGGAGTTCTAAGTGCTAATAAGCTGTGTCAATCAAAACCCAATCTCTGCCCCATCAAATTGTTTTTCTCACACAGGAGCAGAGTTGGGTGCCAGTTTAGCAGAGTTGGGTGCCAGTTTAGCAGAGTTGGGTGCCAGTTTAGCTGAGTTGGGTGCCAGTTTCTCTCATACAAGAGCAGAGTTGGGTGCCAGTTTAGCAGAGTTGGGTGCCAGTTTAGCAGAGTTGGGTGCCAGTTTAGCAGAGTTGGGTGCCACTTTAGCAGAGTTGGGTGCCAGTTTAGCAGAGTTGGGTGCCAGTTTCTCTCATACAGGAGCAGAGTTGGGTGCCACTTTAGCAGAGTTGGTGCAGGTTAGCAGAGTTGGGTGCCAGTTTAGCAGAGTTGGGTGCCAGTTTCTCTCATGCAGGAGCAGAGTTGGGTGCCAGTTTCTCTCATACAAGAGCAGAGTTGGGTGCCAGTTTCTATCATACAGGAGCAGAGTTGGGTGCCAGTTTAGCAGAGTTGGGTGCCAGTTTAGCAGAGTTGGGTGCCAGTTTAGCTGAGTTGGGTGCCACTTTAGCAGAGTTGGGTGCCAGTTTAGCAGAGTTGGGTGCCACTTTAGCAGAGTTGGGTGCCAGTTTAGCAGAGTTGGGTGCCAGTTTAGCTGAGTTGGGTGCCACTTTAGCAGAGTTGGGTGCCAGTTTAGCAGAGTTGGGTGCCACTTTAGCAGAGTTGGGTGCCAGTTTAGCAGAGTTGGGTGCCAGTTTAGCTGAGTTGGGTGCCACTTTAGCAGAGTTGGGTGCCAGTTTAGCAGAGTTGGGTGCCAGTTTAGCAGAGTTGGGTGCCAGTTTCTCTCATACATTTACCTGAACACTTCATCGACCACGGAGGCGATAACGTGAGCGCCGGTGCTGACAACGCTACCTTGGTAATAGCACGGCCAATGCCCCGTTGAGCTGAGTCGACTCAGGCTGGGGTGAAATTCTAAGTGGGAAGATATGAAGTCCCTGCGGGGAAAAGGCAGCAATTATAGCATATTTGTTTAGACACAAGGATCAAGCAAACAGGATTAAACATTTATCACAGCCTTATCACTGGGGAGTAGCTAATACTGGGGAGTAGCTAATACTGGGGAGTAGCTAATACTGGGGAGTAGCTAATACAGGGGACTAGCTAATACTGGGGAGTAGCTAATACTGGGGAGTAGCTAATACTGGGGAGTAGCTAATACTGGGAGTAGCTAATACTGGGGAGTAGCTAATACTGGGGAGTAGCTAATACTGGGGAGTAGCTAATACTGGGGAGTAGCTAATACTGGGGAGTAGCTAATACTGGGGAGTAGCTAATACTGGGGAGTAGCTAATAGTGGAGAGTAGCTAATAGTGGAGAGTAGCTAATACTGGGGAGTAGCTAATACTGGGGAGTAGCTAATACTGGGAGTAGCTAATACTGGGGAGTAGCTAATACTGGGGAGTAGCTAATACTGTGGAGTAGCTAATACTGGGGAGTAGCTAATACTGTGGAGTAGCCAATACTGGGGAGTAGCTAATACTGGGGAGTAGCTAATACTGGGGAGTAGCTAATACTGGGGAGTAGCTAATACTGGGGAGTAGCTAATACTGGGGAGTAGCTAATACTGGGGAGTAGCTAATACTGGGGAGTAGCTAATACTGGGGAGTAGCTAATACTGGGGAGTAGCTAATACTGGGGAGTAGCTAATACTGGGGAGTAGCTAATACAGGGGACTAGCTAATACTGGGAGTAGCTAATACTGGGGAGTAGCTAATACTGTGGAGTAGCTAATACTGTGGAGTAGCTAATACTGTGGAGTAGCTAATACTGTGGAGTAGCTAATACTGGGGAGTAGCTAATACTGGGGAGTAGCTAATACTGGGAGTAGCTAATACTGTGGAGTAGCTAATACTGGGGAGTAGCTAATACTGGGGAGTAGCTAATACTGTGGAGTAGCTAATACTGGGGAGTAGCTAATACTGTGGAGTAGCTAATACTGTGGAGTAGCTAATACTGTGGAGTAGCTAATACTGGGGAGTAGCTAATAGTGGAGAGTAGCTAATACTGGGGAGTAGCTAATACTGGGGAGTAGCTAATACTGGGGAGTAGCTAATACTGGGGAGTAGCTAATACTGTGGAGTAGCTAATACTGGGAGTAGCTAATACTGGGGAGTAGCTAATACTGGGGACTAGCTAATACTGGGAGTAGCTAATACTGGGGACTAGCTAATACTGGGGAGTAGCTAATAGTGGGGAGTAGCTAATACAGGGGACTAGCTAATACTGTGGAGTAGCTAATACTGGGGAGTAGCTAATAGTGGAGAGTAGCTAATACTGTGGAGTAGCTAATACTGTGGAGTAGCTAATACTGTGGAGTAGCTAATACTGGGGAGTAGCTAATAGTGGAGAGTAGCTAATACTGGGGAGTAGCTAATACTGGGGAGTAGCTAATACTGGGGAGTAGCTAATACTGGGGAGTAGCTAATACTGGGGAGTAGCTAATACTGGGGAGTAGCTAATACTGGGGAGTAGCTAATACTGGGGAGTAGCTAATACTGGGGACTAGCTAATACTGGGGAGTAGCTAATACTGGGGAGTAGCTAATACTGGGGAGTAGCTAATACTGGGGAGTAGCTAATACTGGGGAGTAGCTAATACTGGGGAGTAGCTAATACTGTGGAGTAGCTAATACTGTGGAGTAGCTAATACTGTGGAGTAGCTAATACTGGGGAGTAGCTAATAGTGGAGAGTAGCTAATACTGTGGAGTAGCTAATACTGGGGAGTAGCTAATACTGTGGAGTAGCTAATACTGGGGAGTAGCTAATACTGGGGAGTAGCTAATACTGTGGAGTAGCTAATACTGGGAGTAGCTAATACTGGGGAGTAGCTAATACTGGGGAGTAGCTAATACTGGGGAGTAGCTAATACTGGGGAGTAGCTAATACTGGGGAGTAGCTAATACTGGGGAGTAGCTAATACTGGGGAGTAGCTAATAGTGGGGAGTAGCTAATACTGGGGAGTAGCTAATAGTGGGGAGTAGCTAATACTGGGGAGTAGCTAATAGTGGGGAGTAGCTAATACAGGGGACTAGCTAATACTGTGGAGTAGCTAATACTGGGGAGTAGCTAATAGTGGAGAGTAGCTAATACTGTGGAGTAGCTAATACTGGGGAGTAGCTAATACTGTGGAGTAGCTAATACTGGGGAGTAGCTAATACTGGGGAGTAGCTAATACTGGGGAGTAGCTAATACTGGGGAGTAGCTAATACTGGGGAGTAGCTAATACTGGGGAGTAGCTAATACTGGGGAGTAGCTAATACTGGGGAGTAGCTAATACTGTGGAGTAGCTAATACTGGGGAGTAGCTAATACTGGGGAGTAGCTAATAGTGGAGAGTAGCTAATACTGGGGAGTAGCTAATACTGGGGAGTAGCTAATACTGGGGAGTAGCTAATACTGTGGAGTAGCTAATACTGGGGAGTAGCTAATACTGTGGAGTAGCTAATACTGGGGAGTAGCTAATACTGGGGAGTAGCTAATACTGGGGAGTAGCTAATACTGGGGAGTAGCTAATACTGGGGAGTAGCTAATACTGGGGAGTAGCTAATAGTGGGGAGTAGCTAATACTGGGGAGTAGCTAATAGTGGGGAGTAGCTAATACTGGGGAGTAGCTAATAGTGGGGAGTAGCTAATACAGGGGACTAGCTAATACTGTGGAGTAGCTAATACTGGGGAGTAGCTAATAGTGGAGAGTAGCTAATACTGTGGAGTAGCTAATACTGGGGAGTAGCTAATACTGTGGAGTAGCTAATACTGGGGAGTAGCTAATACTGGGGAGTAGCTAATACTGGGGAGTAGCTAATACTGGGGAGTAGCTAATACTGGGGAGTAGCTAATACTGGGAGTAGCTAATACTGGGGAGTAGCTAATACTGGGGAGTAGCTAATACTGGGGAGTAGCTAATACTGGGGAGTAGCTAATACTGGGGAGTAGCTAATTGTGGTACCCATTTTTCTGTGTGTTAAACCCAATCAATGTGCAGTTAAGATTTTCCCCTTAGCAGCACAAAATAGCATAAGTGAATAATGAAACACCTTTCGAATTCAAAATACCTGCTGCTCTCCAGCAGCTGCAGCTGCAGTCGGGTAACATTCGGTTCAAGGACAACCCAGACAAGGCTGGGACTGCGACACTGGCTGGCGCTGAGATCGAAGAAGAAGCGCTGGTTCCTCCCTGATGCGGGGGAAAGCGGTGTTAATGAGCCAGATATGGAGGGAAGCAGGTAAAAAATGTCGAGCGGCAAACGCTAAGTCCTAGATAAAAATGTACATCCTGTGGTGGCACAGCCGAAGCTACCACTCGTTGCTTCATGGCGGTGCAGCAGCTGTTCAGTCCATGGACTGGGATGCGGCCACGTACATAGGAATTTCTACCCCAGCTAGCACTGTTAACCACTCTGAAGCAAAAGGGGGGAATTCAATGTTTTGCTCCAAGACACACAGTGGCTTGTGTCAGAAACCTAGCAATAAAATGGGAATAGTAGTTTTAAGTTAGAGAAATGTTTCATGAGTTTAATCGCCAGGGCTTTCAGGAATTTTACTATTGCTTCAAGATTGGTTGAGTGATCAGTCAGGTAAGTAATTCTCACCTGCGGCAAAGGCAGATGGAGCATAGCTGAACAGAGCAATCGTGAGCAGCACTGTCAGGGCCATGTCTAAATAAAGCAAAAAAGCTAGACGAACTGGTCATATTTTCTCTAAGCTGCTGGTTTTTTGCCAGCGGTGCCCCGATGCCCCCTACTTTTATACAGAACACTGCCGGTGACATTTTCACTCGCTCTTCCATTCCAGGGTTCGCAGCTGACTCGCCTCTCTGTCTTTCTTTCTACAGATCGTCTTAGTTTAAGCTTAGTACTGACTGACCCTCCACCAGGCATAGTAAACATGATAATAGACACACAGGTAGCTGGACCTTGTTTACCTGAGCGATGTCATTGAAGGAGAAACAATATTTAAGAAGCACCAATGTGGAGTGACTGGGTACAAAGAAATGCATGCGAACTTGATGAGTCAAATAGTGTAGACCGAAATTGTTCATGCAATTTTTGTGACGACACCCACCCCAGACAATCCAAATTTACGAGCAACAGCGAAGAAACAGTTTTTAAGGAAAATTGCGGTGGAATGTCAGTTTGTTATAACTTTCGTCAATAACTTTCCCATTTCAGTCGTTTCCTAGCTGTACACACAGCTAACATTGCATGTTCTATTTTTAGCACAATCGGAAAGCCCTTTGTGCGACAGCTTTCAGCCAATCAGATCTCGTGACCTTCAAAGGCTTGCATGATCGGCTCATACCAGACCCTCGAAGCCCGAAAACTTCCATAGATAGTGGATAGGAGTGACCCAGTTTTACCCACATTTGATGCAGACCAAGCTGCTCTGCTGCTAAATTAATCTGCCGTTAGGACTTCGTCTTTGAAAAGTTGAGATTTTTTTCTTCCGAAAAGTTCTGAAGGAACTTTAAAGTTCAGATTTTTGTAATAAGAGCCGCAAAAGGCATTGATTATTATGAAATGTTCTGGCTTCACTAACAACAATCAATAATCTATGATTCTTGATAAGCCCAGTTTAGGGGCTGCAGGGTTCAGTGGGTTTTTATCATTTTCTAATATGAAGTTCCTTCTTCGCAATGCTTCACTGACAAAGCTTTCAGCCACACCAAAGAGAGCAGATGCGGTCTCAGGCCAGAGGGCAGGCCGGAGCCAGTCGCTGCTTCTCCCGGGGTCGCATGAGGCTCCCCGGTGGGCATTTAAAGGCCTCGCCGAAGGCCTCCGAGCCACGCATCATGCTGTTGACCCGGGTGCTGCCGATTGGGTGCACTGCATTTTTGTTGAACACAGCTCGGGTGGCGGCCTCAGAGCCCCAACTGCATAGACCTTGCGCGGCACGAACAAGGAACAATTGCTCGGCGCTGATGCCGGTTAGAGGGGCCGGAACACGATCCTCTGTGCCGTTCTCCCGCAGCTGCAGTTTGTAGGCCTGGTGAGCGATGTTCATTCCGATCGAGTCTGTCAGCAGCTCCTCCACAGTACCGTTCAGGGATTCGCATCCCGAAGTCCACCAGGTCAGGACGTGACCGAGCTCGTGGCCGATCACCGATCCCAGATCGCCGAAGACTCCGAAAGCCGGGTACACCGAGTTGAACTTCGGTGGCTGCAGAATCGCCAAGGGCAGCACAATGACATTCTCGCCGGATCCGGAAGAAAAGGCCACAGCGTCTACGAGGAAAGTTGGAAATTGGCGAAACGGGTTGGCCCTGCCCTCACTGCCGGCGGGAGCGGCCAGGTGCACGAGTTCCTGCCTAGCCTGGCATTCCAGAGCAATGCCGAGTGCCTTGGCTTCAGCGGCCCGGCGGGATCGGCAAAATTGCAGCTCGTCCGTAGCTTCGGAGTAGATCTAGGCTAGGCAGGCCTCGCTGAGCTTCTCATAGCCGATCGATCGATGGGGGTCCCCGCGGCTCCTGTACTAGGCGGCGGCGCTCACTGACGGAGCCCAGCGACCGCTTGCTCAGCACGTAAGCCTCTGCGGCCGAGCTGATTTTCTCGAAGAGGGCATTGACCAAACGCATGCCGTCTGCAGGCAGGTGACGCCGTTGCAGGTGAGCCCAGCGAAGTGGCCTCCGCGGCCGTTCAAACCGCTGAAGCCGCCGCAAGCGTATTGATAGAAATCGCTGCAAGGGTTGGCCGACTTGTTGATCCAGAGCAGCGTGTTGGCCCCGATCTCATCGCAAGCGTCCGAGTCGCAAGGGCTGAGGTTGGGCGCAGCGGAGACAGCCAGAAAAGCCAGCTGTAACAGCAGCATCGGAGGATCTTCGATGAGGCGCTGGTAAAAGTTTTCTGATGAATGCCGCTGCGGATTTTAAGTCTGGCTCCATTTATAGACAATCACGCAAAATATTCCGACTGTTTTGGCTCCAGCTCAAAGGACCACCAGCTGAGCCATATCCGTTTTGCCAGACAAAGTAGGCGCAAGAAAATATGTAGGGTCTGTGGAAACTAGGCCATCGATGATTTTTAGATTTCTTCAAAGAAAAGTTTAGTTTTTTTGGGGGAAAATACTGAAAACTATTTTATTTGCCTCTTGCTTCAGCTGCTTGCATTGGGGGTTTTCTAACACCTACATGTATCTTGTTTTCGCACCTAATCTATATTTTGGTAGGGGTTGGCGAAGCAGCGTGATCTTTTCACTGTTAAACGCTCAAGACAATTACGTGCCTGAGAATGCATCACTTCTTCAGGTGCACAGTGCAGGTCGAAGAACAATGGAGACGGTCGTGAGATTTTACTCAGAATAAAAGTTCCCTAAGCAGACTGCGCCCCTAAAGACAGTAAAGTTGCCCCAACATTCTCTCCGTGGCTGCGCCCCAAATGAATGTGGCCTCGCCTCAGGGACTCGGGAACTAATGTACGAGCTTGCACAATGCTCATTCCGGAATCCACCTTCAACCAGCGCAGAGTGAACCAGCCCCCACTCTGGCGAGATGGCAAGGCAGAGGCTCAGATTCTTTCCACGCTGACCATTCACAATGCGCACAGCACGTTGACCTCTTGGGGCCCATCCTTGAGTTCGAGCCGTCCAAATGTTGAACCCAAATTCGTCAAGGAAGATCAGGTTCCTATTCACACCTTCATCCAACATCCATGTGGCATATTCGAGCCTGGCTTCCTTCGTCACAGGCTCATTCCAGTTGAAAGTTGCCTGTTGTCCAACCTTCAGTGTCAAGAGTTCGCCATCCAGAGCTCGACTTAGCGTTGACACATGGGGGACAGGGTTTGCGTCTCCGAGTTGCAACAGGTGAGTCCGCATCTGTCCCAGAGTTGCCGTGGGATTTGTCTCCAGAAGTTGCCTGACAGACTCCATCTGATGTGGTAGCATCACCTTTGGCCGTCCACCAGCTGCAGGTAGCTTTGCCACGCGCCCTTCCCGATTGTACACGGAGATGACAGTCCTAGCCGTTTTTCGTTTCACTCCAAGGACATCAGCCAGTCCAACCCAATCGCGTCCCTCTTCGTACGCTGATACCAACCTGGTCCTGTCTTCGTTCGACACGGGATTGTAGGCACCACGAATCATGTTATAAACTCTATTGATGAACTCTATTCATGGAGTTTGGATGAAAGGTTTTGCGGCTTTGTGGGTAGCAGAAGCAAGTTGTCTATGGCAGAAAGCACCCTACGTAACTTTTCTCACTGGAGTTCTATGAGGGACTGCCACTGCGACAAACAACGTTAAGTTGACTGGCTGAAAGGTTTTGCGGATAGGCTGAATTGATTTGCAAAAAGTTCTGCGGGATGAGCCAGTTGTCTATGGGGAATTCTGGCTTCCACTCAATGGGCTGGCCCTGGCTGGCTGAAAGGTTTTGCAGATAGGCTGAATTCATTTGCAAAAAGCTATACTATGTCTACTCAGTCTGAGCAGGCATTGTTAGGTATCTCTAAGATGGATAACTATGCTTTGAAGGATCACTAGTAGCCTGTATCAATACAGCTATCCTATAAGACCTTATAAGCAATATTTGAAGAAAACTATATTTGAAGTGATGTAAAATAGAGCATGACAAATTTCATTTGTGGCACTTTAAATCAGTTTTTCACATTTCTTAGCAATAATCTCATCTATATTGACACGTGGCGCTGTGCAGTCGGCAGTTGGGGCTAATTAAAGCGAATGGACAAGGGGATGTGGTGCGTTAGTGAGCTACCTACATTGAGACAAACGCTTTTTAGACAGATCTGTATACTGAAATTTCTGTTATCGGAGTAATGTAAACAAATCACCAAAAAATAATATTTTTTAATCATGAGCTTTTTTCAACAGCAAAAGTTCGACATTCAGATGTGAAGCACTCCTTGTAAGTTAACGTACGAGTACGATTAAACCGCGATTAACAAGTCCATCTGCTAGAATATTTTTGTGTTACTGACTGTTTGTTGAATTTTTTTCTTGCTCCAAAACTTTTAAATAAAGGCATCGAAACCCAATATTTTGTTATTCTAACTATGTGACTAACTAATCAATAATCAAGGTAGCAGAAGATCCGAAAAACATCGTCGGGCAGTTACAATGAAATTCTTCGAATGACGCGTCCGAAATCTCTAAGATAAATATTATTAAAAAACGATTCTAAACAAACGAAAATATTGGCTGAATTACTCAGTTTGAAATTAACTTTTGGCAAGTGACGCAGGAAGAAAAAGAGAGGCCTAATGCGATACAATATTTCGGAAATGAGTAACGATTTTGAAACTGACAGCTTGCCAAAATGTGATTGGTTGTTCGCCACTCAGTCATGGCAAGATGCTTCGACAATTGGTAAATAGATCAGGCCTTTTTAACAAATGAGCCATCCACACCGACATCGAGTTCCACTTCATACTTGCGGCCGCTGCCACCAACTGGTTGGTTTGAGCCGTAGTTCGAGTAGTCCAACTGGTCTCCGCTGCCAGAAGAAAAGTAGGAACTGGCTGCGTAGTGGTGCTCAATGTGTGACCGCTTACCCTGGCCGTTTGCGAACCCCACCGCTGACACCACGACCTGGTCTGGCGAGGTTTCTGCCAGCGGGTAGGATCGAAGGTCGCCTGAATTGCGAAACTTGATAGCGGCGCTGGTATCAGTGACAGCTAGGTCCATGCCGCCGATGTAGGGCCCGGTGTCGTTCCGGCGGCACCAGAAGTAGAGCCATACAAAGAATAGAACGGCTAGAATGACGACAATACCGATGGCGATGCCGATTCCAACGAACATCCAGAAGTCGTCACGTTTTTGTTCTATCATTCAATATGGGAGCAACAACGGGGTGAACTGCAGTTATTTTGAAAGTGCACGGCTAAAAATCGTCTTATTGGATGTACCTGAAGGTCTTCAAGAAGCTTCACGAATTTTTTACATACTCTTTTACTTAGTTCTTCATTACAAGGGAGCTTGTAGCCGAATGGTCATAGATTAGACTTCTATTGTAAAACGGCGAATGTGCAGGTTTGTTATTCTGTAATTGTTTGCTTACCAAGCGTTGTGAACTCGAGTCTCGTTGTTGGCGTTGTCCGTTTAGTTGTCGTCGAGGTAGACGTCGTGATTACACCTGCGCATCGAGACAAGGCGGGTTTCTTACCTTAACACTGAAATATCTTTGCTAACTAACATTTTGCGAAAAGGAATTTTAGACAGCTAGGACTCCTTTTTTAGGAGTCAAACTCTTAATCCTCTTTTTAGCTTATTTAAAAATGTAGCTCGTGAATGTCACTCTATGGAGTGTCACTAATGGGTATCTAATGGTGATTTGCCTTAAAAAAGAAGCCGAAATTTTTCCGATGCGGCTTAATGCTTTCTGTCTCACCCGACTCAGCTGGCAGGTTGGTAATGGAGCCTCCATAACCAGCCTCGATGCAGTTGGGCGGCCGAAAGCCGTAGTTGCAGAAACACAGGCCGGTGTGAGTTACGTCACCGCGACCGCTGCAATTGGGCAGACTGCCAACCCCAGCCAGCTCAGTTGCGTTGAGCCGAACCTGTGTCACGCTGACGCACTCTGAGTTGACGCACATCTGCGCGAGAAAATAGCACCGCTTGTATTCAGGCTACTTAAAGTAGCACACATGAGAATTGACAGCTACAAGCTGTCAAACAGAAAAAACTGATTCGTGGTTGAATTAAACTGGGCGAAGCGCAGACAGAAAGTACACTCAGCGAAAGCTAAACTCCCTCCTGAGAGTTCTTTGTTGAACGCTGTGATTCCCTCACAACGTGGGTGTAAGACTTCGTCCACCACTAAATTGAGACTCTACAGTGGCGTCGCAAGCAGGATTTCCGACGACGACGTGAAGCCCATACACACGCGTGTCAGACGCACGAGGCCCTTCGGCGTCGAGAATGTCAGCAGGTGCCGTGATTCTTCACTGACTCTAATCTGGTTCAACGACTTGTTGATATCCAGTTCAGAAAAGTAGCGGGCGCCTGCCATTTCATCAATGACCTCTTCGAAGGTCGGAATAGGCAGTTTCTTAGGCAAAACGAATTTGTTGGCGCCCCGCAGGTCCTAGGTGATGCGAACTTGTCCGGGCTGTGATTTCAGCACCACCACAATAAGCGCCACCCAGTCGGATGGTCCGCTGACTCTCTTGATGATGTCGGCCTGCAGTTGCTCATCGATTTCTGTCTGCGTTGCCTCCCTAAGGTGCACTGGCACAGCGCCTTCCCGCAGGTGGATGCTGACTTCGACGTCCTTGTCGCAGCCGATGCCCTCAAATCGGCTGCTGAAGGCGTTAAGGATGCTGCTGAGGCACTCGCTCTCCGGCATCGTCTTATCGTTGGTCTCGGTCGCTGCTGCCGCTGCGGCGGCGGACAGGGGCGCTGGCAGCTCTCTAGCCTTCTCCAGATGACAAACTGCGGCTGGCTTGGTCCGATGCGAAGGATCCCGAGCTCCTCACTGGTTCTGCGGCCGATGATAGTCATGCCCGTCTCTTTAACGATGATGTAACTGATGTTGGCAATGACGTCGTAGACAACAGTCTGTAGCCTGGCTTTACCCAGGGTGGTCAGGGGCTTGCTGGAGCCGAATGGGAAGATTCGCTGCATTGACTCCTGGAGTCGTTCTGCTTAGCCTCCGATGGTTTTGAATGTTCTCGAATCCATCAAGTTGCAGCTTGCACCACTGTCGATCAGTAGGTCAGTGGAGTTGCCGTTTACGTCGGCTCTCACGAGCGGCAGCCTTTTTCTCTGTGGGGAGAGGCAGAACACCTCACAGCTGCTATCGCTGGCTTGCGTCTCCGCCTTCTGCTCCTCCGTCAGGGCATGAACCTTCCGTTAGGTCGCTGGCTTGGAAAGGCATGCCTTTGCTAGGTGCCAGACTCTGTTGCAGCTGCGGCATGTCTTCCCTCGGGCTGCCTCGCAAGTTCGATGGCCTAGCTCTCAACAGCGGATGCATTTGTTGCTCGAGCGCTCTTGTCGTTCCGGCTTGTCTGCTCGCCGGACGAAATTTACGGAGTTGGACTTCCGAGCTTCTTGGTCGCAGACTGGAGGTCCGCAGCTTCAAAGGCACTCGCTTGCTGAAGTGCATCCTTCAGTCCGATGTTGGGCGTCTGCAGCAGCCTGCGGCGCCTTGAACAGTCGCTGCACCCATGAATTTATTGGCTCGCCTGGCTGCTGCGTGCAGTGCCGGAATTCGTATCGCACGAAGACTGGATTATGCCGGCTGTTAAAGTGCGTTTTGAAAGCGTTTAGGAGCGAATCGAGCGTCTCACCCGGACTTGCGAGCTCTGCAAATACTTCGGAGATTTGCTTGCCTCCGACATACAGCAGAATTTCTCGCTGCTGGCTTGCATTTGTTATGTCGCTGGCCGTCACAAAACACCTGAATCGACTGGACCATTCTGCCCAACGCGCCTAAAGATTGTGTGGCTCTTTCTGAATATCGAAAGGCTCCGGTGGGGGCAGTTGTAAGGGTACAGACATTCCTGCTTGCGATGCCACTGTTAAGCACAAAAGTTAAGCACTTGATTCAGTAACGCGTGAAGGATCTTTGAGCATACAGTCGTGTGCAGACATGCAGACAGAGTGACGTCTCAATCACCAGCTGGTTGACGATCTCCTGGCACAGCTCGTGCTTTACCTGTTTCTATTTTGAATTGTTTCAACTATAGTCCATTTTCGTGGCTACCTGCGAAATCCTTTGCTTTTTAAGTCCCAGAAAGGCTGGATGGTGCTCGTGTCTGAAGACTTCGACGTTCAGTTCAGTGTAAAAAATATTTTTCAAGGTTTTGCCATCGTTTTTCAAGTGCAGGTACACGAGATTTATAAGGTGGTATTTACCGTCTATTCTCTACCGAACGTTTTATTTAGAAAGCACTTTGCTTAGGTGTCTAGCAGCAGCAATGCTCCCACATTTTTGTCATCAGACAGAGTTCGAAATGTTATTTAATAAATAAATATGCGCGTTTGCGTGTTTAACGTTTTTGCTGAGGACATAAGACAGTCAAACGGAAGAAATCAGAGAAGAATACGCTCGTACACACCCAGTACAAGGAGTGTAGCAGAGAACAGACAGCAGCAACCACAAAACGCTCACCATCCCAGAACCACACTCCGCCCCGTCGGGCACCAGTCCCGGATCCCGATAGCCGGAAAGTCGATAATCGACTCTTGCGTAGGCCAGCGTTGGTTCCGAAGCAGACGGAACAATGGTTCTGGCGTCCTCTAAGGCAAGGCCCTTCCAGTTCGGCGTGGCAAATCCGTCAGGCATTGTGCCGACGCAGTACAAAGTTCCGCAGCGTTGGTTTCTATATGAAAAAGAAAAAAAATAAAAAAAATATGCAGCACGAGTTTTCTAGAGGCACGTGAGAATATCACTGTTGGAATGGCAATTGAGAATTGGAATGGCAATTGGACTTCGGTGTGATAATGGCTTAATTTAGTGGAGGAGGCTGAGTGTACTGCGCTTCTCTCTACAGCTGCACCCTCAGGTGACTGTGGCCTCGTCGCTGATATTAGCATAAGCGGATAGAACCTATTTGCGAGAGTCAGACGCGCTACCGCTCTCACGAACTTACTGGCTGGTGCAAGGCTCAAAGTTGTACTTTAGAGGGATGTAAGTAGTTGGCCGGTAGCTGCAGTAGCCTTCGCCAAAGCCTGAGGTGTCCATTGTCTTCGCCGAGGAAGATGCAGGTGCGGCACGCGAGTCTGGAGCCGTGAAAAGCGCCTGACATCGCGAGTCGCGGGTCACGCAAGTGGCCTGGTGACAATAGGCTAGCACTCTCTACAAGGATTTTGTTGGTTTAAGTTTTCGAATAATAAAATAAACGTTTCCATAGCTAGCTTTTGAGTACAGAGTTCAAGCTACTCACCGTAGCGTTCGTCGGATCAAGGGCGCATGGCGTTCCATCCATTTTGTAGTCGTCGACTACCGGGCACCACTCGTTGGTGCCATTGCAGTACTCTGGGAGGTCGCAGACTCCACGCACAGCTCGACATACAGAACCTCGCGACATCAGCGAGCAGGTAGTTGTGTTACAGCATTGCCCAGATGCGCAGGTAGCACCAGGTGAGAATTTGCAGGTGAATGGGTTGCAGCACGTGTTGTTGCAGTACTTCAGTTAGAGTGGATGGTTGGGTTTTATTAATTCAGAGAATTAATAATTTCTGTAATTAATTTTTCTGTGACCCCAATTAAGTAGGGGTCACAGAACGGTTGGGCCCTGCTAGACAGTCGCTGCATTCATGCTCTGTACAATAAATTCTACGAGGATGCCAGGAAAATGCAGAAGGGTCATGGCGACAGGACACACAAGGGTCACAATTCGGACGCGGTTTTACAGGATGGATACAAAGGACGTCACAGAGATGATACTGGATGGACGTCACAGAGAATGACCAGAAGTGGCACAGGACGCACGCCAGGAACGATGCTCCGAAGTGAAACGAGACAGGTTCAAAAAAGGACGCCTATAAGTGGTACAGTACAGACGTCTCAAATGACGCTCACACTTGGCGTGCCGCAGTCGCACTCTTCACCAGCGTCGAGGATTCGATTGCCGCACTTCGGTGCCACGTCGGCCAGAGCAGCTTTCGTTGGCGGCCGCACCATGCAGTAGCCCAGGCCGTTGGCTACGGAGAATTCCTTGTACTTTTGAATCGAACAGTTGGAGAATCGGACCGGGTTGATGCTGAAATGCATGGCGAAGGCAGTCTACTTGCACTTCAGGCTTGTTGATAAGGCCATGCCTCTCTAGATGCAGATATTCAGGGCCTGAAACAGACTCAGTTTGAACTCACTCAGTGCCCACCGCTGTCATGATGCAGCCCTGCGGATCCATGCAGCCGCAGGAGAACTGCGTGTCGGGGTCATGCTCCATGCCCAGATTGTGGCCGAGCTCGTGAGCCACGGTAACAGCCACATTGAAGGCGCTGCCCCTCATTGTCAAGTCCTAGATTGGCAAATCGGGATGTTCGGCTTGCTGCAAGGATCCAATCTCATGAAATCCGACCCATCCCCTCTCTCCCCATCCCATCCCATCCCATCTCATCCGACTCCATTCGATCCTATCCCATCCCATCCCATCCCATTCGATCCCATCCCATCCGCTCACATCTCATCCCATCCCATTCGATCCCATCCCATCCCATCCCATCCCATCCGATCACATCTCATCCCCTCCCATCCCATCCCATCCCGTCCCATCGCATCCCATCCGATCACATCTCATCCCCTCCCATCCGATCACATCCTATCCCCTCCATCCGATCCCATCCCAGCCCACCCCATCCCATCCTATCCGATCACACCCCATCCCACCCATCCCATCCTACCCCATCTCATCCTATCGGATCATACCCCATTCCATCCCATCCCAAATCATACCATCCCATCCAATCGTTTCCTATCCCATCCCATCTCATCTAATCCGATCACATTTCAGCCCATCCCATCCCATCCCATCCCATCCCATCCCATCCCATCCCATCCCATCCCATCCCATCCCATCCTTTCCTATCCTATCCCATCTCATCCCATCCCATCCCATCCCATCCCATCCTTTCCTATCTCATCCCCTCCCATCCCATCCCATCCCATCCCATCCCATCCCATCCCATCCCATCCCATCCCATCCAATCCGATCCAATCCTGGCCCATTTCGTCCCATTCAATTAGAATTCCACAGCTGACCGACCGTGTTCACACCGCCAGCGAGAGCGAACTGGCAGAGCTTTCCGTAGTTGGCCAGGCCAACATTGGCCCCAACCATTCGCAGACCTCTGAAATTGTAAATTAATGTAATTAAGAAACCCGGCCTCTAAATTAATCCGATAATTTGCAATTTTATACTATTAAATTTTTTTATTTCGTGAATTTTGGGTAAATTTTGAGCACAAAATCACTCCGCTCATCTCGAAGAAACTCACGACACTAGATGAGCAGCCGTGTGAAAAACGTCGGTGATGAACTGCATTCGGTAGTTCATGAAGTTAATTAGCATAGTCTCCGGGATGCTGCCGGTGGCATTGTTGCCCAGGTTCAGCGGGTCACCGAACAGGGTTTGAGCTCGCACCGTCACCACATTGACACCCAGAGGCTTGTACAGCTGAAATTGAAGGACATTGTTTAGTGAACATACTGAGAGGGACAGTTGATGGCTTGGGATAAAAAGCATGGGGAGTCGCTCACATTGTTGATGTAGTTACCAATCTCCCAGAGGCGCTCAGTCGCAGCGATGACGTCACCTCCGGTTCCGTTGACCTTGAAGAGTAGATTCGGAGTATTTTTTCTGAGAAACATGATAGTCAGCTAGTTTCATAGGTGTTTTTACATCAGCTACGAGTTTTTTACGAGGTGTTTTTACATCAGCTCGTATCCTCTTCTACTAACTGGTCATTGACAGGCATTTAAGAGCAGTCATCTCAAACTTACAAACGCCTGGTCCCCAACCAGCACTAGCAGCACGTAGGTCTGCTGGCTCTCATCCACTGGCGAGTTCAGGTCAAATAGGCCACCGCCGCTGATTGCTCGGCGAAATCTGGCCGAGTGACCCTCTTCTGAGTGCCCGCGTTGCAGGCCGCAACTAAACTTAAACGGTGCCGGGGGCAATTTGCGCGCCTCAAAATGCGCACTGTCGGCTGGGGCGTTCAGGATCTCGTAAACTGCGCCGTTGTAGCTGAACGTAGCGCTGCAGGTGAATTAAAAAAGCGAAGGTATCAAGGATCGGTCCCGGAGCATCAGAGATTGTAATCGAACTTAGAGAGTGAGAAACCTGTCTGTAGCATCTGATTTTTTTGCGTCATTGATAGTTTTGGAGCGTCATGGATGGTTTTGGAGCGTCATGGATGCTTTTGGAGCGTCATGGAGGGTTTTGGAGCGTCATTGATGGTTTTAGAACGTCATGGAGGGTTTTGGAGCGTCATTGATGGTTTTGGAGCGTCATGGATGGTTTTGGAGCGTCATGGAGTTTTTTTAGCGTCATGGAGGGTTTTGGAGCGTCAGAGATGGTTTTGGAGCGTCAGAGATGGTTTTGGAGCGTCATGGAGTTTTTTTAGCGTCATGGAGGGTTTTGGAGCGTCAGAGATGGTTTTGGAGCGTCAGAGATGGTTTTGGAGCGTAATGGAGGGTTTTGGAGCGTCATTGATGCTTTTGGAGCGTCATGGAGGGTTTTGGAGCGTCATTGATGGTTTTGGAACGTCATGGAGGGTTTTGGAGCGTCATGGATGCTTTTGGAGCGTCATGGAGGGTTTTGGAGCGTCAGAGATGGTTTTGGAGCGTCATGGATGGTTTTGGAGCGTCAGAGATGGTTTTGGAGCGTCATGGATGGTTTTGGAGCGTCAGAGATGGTTTTGGAGCGTCATTGATGGTTCTGGAGCGTCATCGATGGTTTTGGAGCGTCATCGATGGTTCTGGAGCGTCATTGATGGTTCTGGAGCGTCATTGATGGTTTTTAAGCGTCATGAAGGGTTTTGGAGCGTCAGAGATGGTTTTGGAGCGTCATGAACAGCCATATCGATCGCATAAGGAAGACAGTAAAGACAGCGAATATTCCGTTAGAATCCAGAGGACCTAATAGTGCATAAAGATACGGCTCACCTGAATCGCCCTGCCACCAGCTTGGCCACCGCTGAGTTGTCACCTGGCTCATCCGGATTCCCGCCCTGATAGAAGCAAGGCCGGCGACGCAGGTCGAAAAACCGACCGTCAGTGAGAGCGTTAGGTGGGATAAAATCCCTGGGATATTTGTTGAAGGGATAACATTTGGTTTAATCTCTGACCATTATAAATGAGGATGTTACTCGTGGTGTGAAATCTGGCACAATTCGAAGGGCAAAGACACTCTATGAACCAGGAAGACATTGACTAACAAGAACGAAGACGCACCTAGAAAATTAGGTGCATTTCAGTCATCTGCATTCTTGCAGCAGAAATTCCCTCTAGTGTGTGCACTCATGGGAGTCTAGAGGAAGCAGACTTGTACTGGTGTGACAGAAAATAATTATATATGAGGCTGCTCGCGCTCTCGTGAGACTGAGTACAAATTACACAGTTGAGTCTTGAAGCGTGAGTCTCTAATCTTCAGAAAAACTATTTCAAATGAAGGTAGTGAGAGCCATCTGTATGCGGCTCGACCTCACTGCGTTCTCTCTCTATTTTTTCTTCGAGTTTTTCAGTCCATCTAACCCACAGCAAAAGAGCAAGCGGCTGCATTTCTGATTGCGCTAGTTTTCTCTCTGCTCAGAGGGCTCAAACCCTGCACCTGCACACTGTACTGCACTGTACTGATTTCCAATTCCCACGTTTGCCGTAAAAATGGGTACCACTGAGAATCACCTGGATGATTCTTTGAAGAGCAGCGTGACAGTGACATTGTCTGGCTGGATGACAACTTCTGCCAGCCTCACATTGGGACACTCAGATGCGTCCATGTGGTGAAAGTAGCCCACGGATGGCTCTGGAAAGCCAGATTGTCATGTGTATAGATATGTCTGTCATGTGTATAGATACGTCTGTCATGTGTATAGATATGTCTGTCATGTGTATACATATGTCTGTCATGTGTATAGATATGTCTGTCATGTGTATAGATATGTCTGTCATGTGTATAGATATGTCTGTCATGTGTATAGATATGTCTGTCATGTGTATAGATATGTCTGTCATGTGTATAGATACGTCTGTCATGTGTATAGATATGTCTGTCATGTGTATAGATATGTCTGTCATGTGTATAGATATGTCTGTCATGTGTATAGATATGTCTGTCATGTGTATACATATGTCTGTCATGTGTATAGATATGTCTGTCATGTGTATAGATATGTCTGTCATGTGTATAGATATGTCTGTCATGTGTATAGATACGTCTGTCATGTGTATAGATATGTCCGTCATGTGTATAGATATGTCTGTCATGTGAATAGATATGTCTGTCATGTGTATAGATACGTCTGTCATGTGTATAGATACGTCTGTCATGTGTATAGATATGTCTGTCATGTGTATACATATGTCTGTCATGTGTATAGATATGTCTGTCATGTGTATAGATATGTCTGTCATGTGTATAGATATGTCTGTCATGTGTATAGATATGTCTGTCATGTGTATAGATATGTCTGTTATGTGTATAGATATGTCTGTCATGTGGATAAAGGAAGATAAGTGGATAAAGGTAGATAAGTGGATAAAGGTAGATAAGTGGATAAAGGTAGATAAGTGGATAAAGGAAGATAAGTGGATAAAGGTAGATAAGTGGATAAAGGTAGATAAGTGGATAAAGGTAGATAAGTGGATAAAGGTAGATAAGTGGATAAAGGTAGATAAGTGGATAAAGGTAGATAAGTGGATAAAGGTAGATAAGTGGATAAAGGTAGATAAGTGGATAAAGGTAGATAAGTGGATAATGGTAGATAAGTGGATAAAGGTAGATAAGTGGATAATGGTAGATAAGTGGATAAAGGTAGATAAGTGGATAAAGGAAGATAAGTGGATAAAGGTAGATAAGTGGATAAAGGAAGATAAGTGGATAAAGGAAGATAAGTGGATAAAGGTAGATAAGTGGATAAAGGTAGATAAGTGGATAAATGAAGATAAGTGGATAAAGGTAGATAAGTGGATAAAGGTAGATAAGTGGATAAAGGTAGATAAGTGGATAAAGGTAGATAAGTGGATAAAGGAAGATAAGTGGATAAAGGTAGATAAGTGGATAAAGGTAGATAAGTGGATAAAGGTAGATAAGTGGATAAATGAAGATAAGTGGATAAAGGAAGATAAGTGGATAAAGGTAGATAAGTGGATAAAGGAAGATAAGTGGATAAAGGTAGATAAGTGGATAAAGGAAGATAAGTGGATAAAGGAAGATAAGTGGATAAAGGAAGATAAGTGGATAAAGGTAGATAAGTGGATAAATGAAGATAAGTGGATAAAGGTAGATAAGTGGATAAAGGTAGATAAGTGGATAAAGGTAGATAAGTGGATAAAGGTAGATAAGTGGATAAAGGAAGATAAGTGGATAAATGAAGATAAGTGGATAAATGAAGATAAGTAGATAAAGGTAGATAAGTGGATAAAGGTAGATAAGTGGATAAAGGTAGATAGATAGACGCTTTGTTGCATAAAAAATCGTGAGCCTCACCTGATGCAGGAGTTTCCGTCAGCAGCAGCAGCAGCAGCAGCGGTTGCATCTGCATCGCAGGACCTGGCAGGCCAAGCAGCTTGTGTCTGAGCATTGTGACGGCCTCTTAGAGAGGATCTGGCGGAGCAGCGGCTGCTCAGCACAAGGGAGACTAATGAGGAAGGAATGTGGGTGAAGGTCTCCGGGCATGGCTTGAATAGACAGGTGGGTTGGGCAGAGATGAGGGGTGTGGGGTGGGCGTCTGAGTGTGGTCCTCTCGTTCGTACTCAAGCTCAACCCTTAGACTCCCAGCTCAGCGCCACACCCAGCACCGCTCCGCTCTCTCGCCACTCTCTCACCCTCCCTGACCAAGCTCCGGCTGTGCTCCGATTCTCTAAAAACTTTAGAAAGACAAATTGCTAATGCTTTTTTGCTCTCAATTTCTAAGATGTGTCGCTGGCCCATGGTTTGCGGTATAGGGAGTGCCCAATGCAGTGGCAAGCTTTTTATCTTGCTTTATTGTTTGCTAGAGTGCGTAATTAGAAACTGCGATCTGAGGCCGCTGTGTGGCATGCGAATTGAATAGTTCCTTTTTGTCTATTCAATTTTACTTTCTCAGCCTCAGCCTCCTAGGTGCACAGATTGTCAGGTAAAATTTGAAGCCAGATGCACTTCTTCTGCCTGTCTGTTCAGAGTGTCTGTTTGTCTGTTCTGAGTGTCTGTCTGTCTGTTCTGAGTGTCTGTCTGTTCTGAGTGTCTGTTTGTCTGTTCTGAGTGTCTGTCTGTCTGTTCTGAGTGTCTGTTTGTCTGTTCTGAGTGTCTGCCTGTCTGTTCTGAGTGTCTGCCTGTCTGTTCTGAGTGTCTGTCTGTTCTGAGTGTCTGCCTTATATTCGGTATTTGAGTTACACCAGCTGGTTCTTCCCAACAGGGTCACAGCGTGGTGTTTCTACTGTTAGAGTATTTTACAAACTGCGCGAACCAAATTTTTCTATCACTGTGCAAGCATTAGGTCAGTGCTGTTGAGTTGTGTTTGCTCTGGCATCAGCTCTCATCCAGCAGCGGTTTTCTACCGTTTGAAATCAGTGCACAGCTCTATTGACACGGGGCCCTGTTGACTGTCCAATGTGTTTTTTTATGGCAAGAAATATTTCCGCTCTTTGTGACTCATTGCAAAACATGCGAGCGGTGAGTCTGCGCAAACTTTGCAACGTGTTCTCACTTTTGACACCTGCGTCTCAGCATGTACTTTATATTTGCATTGTGATTCCTTTGACATGTATGGCCATCTGCCCCTATGATCAATTGCCACTATGACCATCCGTCCCTATGATCAATTATCCCTTTGACCATCCGTCCCTATGATCAATTGTCACTATGACCATCCGTCCCTATGATCAATTGTCACTATGACCATCCGTCCCTATGATCAATTGTCACTATGAACATCCGTCCCTATGATCAATTGTCACTATGACCATCCGTCCCTATGATCAATTGTCACTATGACCATCCGTCCCTATGATCAATTGTCACTATGACCATCCGTCCCTATGATCAATTGCCACTATGACTATCCGTCCCTATGATCAATTGCCACTATGACCATCCGTCACTATGATCAATTGTCAATGACCATCCGTCCCTATGATCAATTGTCACTATGACCATCCGTCCCTATGATCAATTGCCACTATGACCATCCGTCCCTATGATCAATTGTCACTATGACCATCCGTCCCTATGATCAATTGCCACTATGACCATCCGTCCCTATGATCAATTGTCACTATGACCATCCGTCCCTATGATCAATTGTCACTATGAACATCCGTCCCTACGATCAATTGTCACTATGACCATCCGTCCCTATGATCAATTGTCACTATGAACATCCGTCCCTATGATCAATTGTCACTATGACCATCCGTCCCTATGATCAATTGCCACTATGACCATCCGTCACTATGATCAATTGTCACTTTGACCATCCGTCCTTATGATCAATTGTCACTATGACCATCCGTCCCTATGATCAATTGTCACTATGACCATCCGTCCCTATGATCAATTGTCACTATGACCATCCGTCCCTATGATCAATTGTCACAATTGTCACCTGAGCTTGGAGGTTGTCGATCACAGTACACATAATTTATTGCAATTTATTTTCTTCATGTGCAAAGTTTATTTATTCCACTTCTAATATGCCGCCTTCAATATTTTAATTATTTTTCGTACCCAACTCGCAGTAACCAGGTCCGCTTCCATCAGGGAAAAATGGACCAGATTGTTGATAGAATCCAACAGTGAAATGCACGAATGAATCAACATTGGATTCATCGTAGCAATGAGTAGATACACAGCTGGAATCGCAGCTAGATACACAGCTGGAATCGCAGCTAGATTCACAGCTGGAATCGCAGCTAGATACACAGCTGGAATCGCAGCTAGATTCACAGCTGGAATCGCAGCTAGATACACAGCTGGAATCGCAGCTAGAGACACAGCTGGAAACGCAGCTAGATTCACAGCTGGAATCGCAGCTAGATACACAGCTGGAATCGCTTCAACAGAGAAATAATGTGAAAAGCAGCGAGGCGGCAGTAAAGACAAAAAGCAAAGGCAAGAGGCCAACTGAAAACATGCAAAGTCTGACGTGCAAGATCGATTAAGTCTTTGTCTTTGATTTCCGTGATTTACTAAAAAGGGCTTCATAGAAGAAGAGCAGCTCTGATTCCATTCCGCATGAGACCAGCAGATGCTTGAGTAATTTGGTGCACAACATTGACGACTTTATCGTGAAATTGTGTATAAATATGCACCACACCCAGATCAAGCAAAACTAGACTTCTTCACGACTAAATTTCTGGCTTGCATCCACAGCGATTCACAATAACTTAACGACTAGAATGAAGGTAAGCTGGCATCTTAAAAATACAAATAGAGTTGTCTCAACAGAACAGGAATCGCAGCTAGATGACTGACAGGAGTCGCAGCTAGATGACTGACAGGAGTTGCCGCTAGATGACTGACAGGAATCGCAGCTAGATGACTGACAGGAATCGCAGCTAGATGACTGACAGGAGTTGCCGCTAGATGACTGACAGGAATCGCAGCTAGATGACTGACAGGAGTTGCCGCTAGATGACTGACAGGAATCGCAGCTAGATGACTGACAGGAATCGCAGCTAGATGACTGACAGGAATCGCAGCTAGATGACTGACAGGAATCGCAGCTAGATGACTGACAGGAGTTGCAGCTAGATGACTGACAGGAGTCGCAGCTAAATGACTGACAGGAGTCGCAGCTAGATGACTGACAGGAGTTGACGCTAGATGACTGACAGGAATCGCAGCTAGATGACTGACAGGAATCGCAGCTAGATGACTGACAGGAGTTGCAGCTAGATGACTGACAGGAGTCGCAGCTAGATGACTGACAGGAGTCGCAGCTAGATGACTGACAGGAATCGCAGCTAGATGACTGACAGGAGTCGCAGCTAGATGACTGACAGGAATCGCAGCTAGATGACTGACAGGAGTTGCAGCTAGATGACTGACAGGAATCGCAGCTAGATGACTGACAGGAGTCGCAGCTAGATGACTGACAGGAGTTGCCGCTAGATGACTGACAGGAATCGCAGCTAGATGATTGACAAAAATCGCCGCTAGATGACTGACAGGAATCGCAGCTAGATGACTGACAGGAATCGCCGCTAGATGACTGACAGGAATCGCAGCTAGATGACTGACAGGAATCGCAGCTAGATGACTGACAGGAATCGCAGCTAGATGACTGACAGGAATCGCAGCTAGATGACTGACAGGAATCGCAGCTAGATGACTGACAGGAGTCGCAGCTAGATGACTGACAGGAATCGCAGCTAGATGACTGACAGGAGTTGCAGCTAGATGACTGACAGGAGTCGCAGCTAGATGACTGACAGGAATCGCAGCTAGATGACTGACAGGAATCGCAGCTAGATGACTGACAGGAGTTGCAGCTAGATGACTGACAGGAGTCGCAGCTAGATGACTGACAGGAATCGCAGCTAGATGACTGACAGGAGTTGCAGCTAGATGACTGACAGGAGTCGCAGCTAGATGACTGACAGGAATCGCAGCTAGATGACTGACAGGAATCGCAGCTAGATGACTGACAGGAGTTGCAGCTAGATGACTGACAGGAGTCGCAGCTAGATGACTGACAGGAGTTGCAGCTAGATGACTGACAGGAATCGCCGCTAGATGACTGACAGGAGTCGCAGCTAGATGACTGACAGGAATCGCAGCTAGATGACTGACAGGAGTCGCAGCTAGATGACTGACAGGAATCGCAGCTAGATGACTGACAGGAATCGCAGCTAGATGACTGACAGGAATCGCAGCTAGATGACTGACAGGAATCGCAGCTAGATGACTGACAGGAATCGCAGCTAGATGACTGACAGGAATCGCAGCTAGAGATCAGTATCTAAGCTCATCAAAACTAACCAGCCCAACACTCAAAACCCTGCAACCGCTTCGTCTCTCCACGCTGCTGATGGCGCTGCTGCTGAGCCTGGACTCGGTGCCGCAGCTTGTGCAGGGTCGCACGAGTTCCAATGAGCCGAGCCTGCTGCACCATCTGCTGGTCGAGAACTGCAGCGCAGTGAAGGCCAGCAGGCAGTGCCCAATGTGCGTCATGAAAACTGCGCTAAACTCTGGCGTGGATCTGCGCAGCATGGTTGAGGCTGTGAAAAAGTTTTGCAAGAACAAATGAGGGAGAGACCTTAGCAGCTATTCAAGTACACAATCGTTCATTTTTGGGCTTAACTGAAAGCAAGCAAAATTGTCTAGAATTTGTTTTTTCTAGCGGTGAAATAAAATCAAGTCTTCTCAAGTCCGTTGACACAGATCTAGTGTGCAGCCTTTACACAAGCTCCTGTTGTATTCCTGGTTACGGCTGCACCCGACTCAGGCTGTCAGTGTTTACTGCAAGCTTATTTTTCAGCCAAGGAAGAAGTTGTAGCCCAGGTTGAACCCCAGATGCGGCACTCAAAGCTCCCAAATCCGGCCCATTGCCCCCTTCCAACACCTACAGTATCCTGTTTCCACTTCTGTCCCTATGTTCTCCCCAGATGATCTCTACTCGGTCTCATCTCTCCCGTGTCTCATCTCTCCATTTCATCTCTCTCACGTATTTTTATTAAGCTTAATTCCATTGCCAAGGGGATTAAATATTCGAATAACTTTTTTAAATATGCTTTTCTAATGCATTCTTGTTTTCAGCTTGTGCACAATGAGGCTCCAGTGCCAATTTTAATGATTGCATCAGAGCCAGTTTTGTTTTGTTGATAGATATCTAGGCTCAGAATTGATAGATATCTAGGCTCAGAATTGATAGATATCTAGGCTCAGAATTGATAGATATCTAGCCTCAGCATTGATAGATATCTAGGCTCAGAATTGATAGATATCTAGGCTCAGAATTGATAGATATCTAGCCTCAGCATTGACAGATATCTAGGCTCAGAATTGATAGATATCTAGGCTCAGAATTGACAGATATCTAGGCTCAGAATTGACAGATATCTAGGCTCAGAATTGATAGATATCTAGCCTTAGCATTGATAGATATCTAGCCTCAGCATTGATAGATATCTAGGCTCAGAATTGATAGATATCTAGCCTCAGCATTGATAGATATCTAGAATCAGAATTGATAGATATCTAGAATCAGAATCGATAGACATCTAGGCTCAGCATTGATAGATATCTAGAATCAGAATTGATAGATATCTAGCCTCAGCATTGATAGATATCTAGGCTCAGAATTGATAGATATCTAGCCTCAGCATTGATAGATATCTAGAATCAGAATTGATAGATATCTAGAATCAGAATCGATAGATATCTAGGCTCAGCATTGATAGATATCTAGGCTCAGAATTGATACATATCTAGGCTCAAAATTTTTATAGATATCTAGGCTCAGAATCGACAGAAATCTAGGCTAGGAACGGATAGATATCTAGGCTCAGAATTTATAGATATCTAGGCTCAGAATCGACCGAAATCTAGGCTAGGAACGGATAGATATCTAAGCTCAGAATTGATAGATATCTAGGCTCAATGTCGAGAGATATCTAGAGATATCTAGGCCCAGAATTGATAGATATCTATGCTCAATGTCGAGAGATATCTAGGCTCAGAATTGATAGATATCTAGGCTCAGAATTGATAGATATCTAGGCTCAGAATTGATAGATATCTAGTCTCAGCATTGATAGATATCTAGGCTCAGAATCGATACATATTTAGGCTCAAAATTTTTATAGATATCTAGGCTCAGAATCGACAGAAATCTAGTCTAGGAACGGATAGATATCTAAGCTCAGAATTGATAGATATCTAGGCTCAATGTCGAGAGATATCTAGGCCCAGAATTGATAGATATCTAGGCTCAGAATTGATAGATATCTAGGCTCAACATTTTTATAGATATCTAGGCTTAGAATCGTAGAGTTCAGATAACAATTTAAGTTTTTCGAGTGTAGCAGCAAGTGTTATTCGATGCTAAAACTAAGGAAACATTTTGAGCATAGCTGCATGCGTTATCAGATTCAGAACTAGAACTATTTGAGCATAGCTAAAAGCGATATTCATTTTAAGTTTTAATATTTTTCAAGCATTGCTTCAAGCGTTTTTCGATTCATATCTCAATCAATCGAAGCTGTTCGAGCATAGGTAGCTTTTAACGTTATTCGATGCTAAAACTAAGGAAATATTTTTGAGCATAGCTGCATACGTTATCAGATTCAGAACTAGAACTATTTGAGAATAGCTAAAAGCGATATTAATTTTTTATTTTAACTTTTTTCTAGCGTTTTCCGATTCGAAACTCAATGAAAACTGTTCGAGCACACGTAGCTTATAGCATTTTTTAAACTTAAGAAAAGTGCATTGAGCATTGCTGCAATCGTCATTACATTTAAAACTAAGCAGGGAAGCAGTCATTATTTTTTCTATATTTTAAGTTAAGTAATATATCTTAAGTAAGTTTTATACTTAAGAATATATATAGCGCTAGATAAAAATGGATAGCAGCATGAGATATCACGTAAACAACAATAATGGGGATATAACATAAATATAGCATGAGATTTCCAAGGGATAGCATAATACTTTGAGGGTATAGCACATTTTTCAAGAGAATAGAATCATTTATTGAAGGGATAGCATGAACTATCAACGGTATAGCATAAATTATCCAGGAGAAAGCATTAAATAAATTTCTAATGAATCGGTTCTCTGCTGCTGAGGGGATAGTATTCACATGTACCTTAGTAGCATTAAGCTGAGTTGTATCAAACGTAAGTTACTTGTTTAATTCTGCCCCAATGGGGCTCTTGGTGTAGAGACCGGATGTCTCAGTATGTATTCGAGATCAGACTGACTATTTGTATTTAGTGAGAATTCAAATTGTGGTTGAATCGCAATCAGGGAAATTACGAGCTTAAACTGACGAAATGAGCTTTCGTTTTTGTTTACTTTCAATCGTGTTTTGTCCTTATGCATTACACAATATTTTTTGTCTGAACAGTAGTGCTCCCCCTTGGGGGGCTTAGTGTGCTAGTCTAATATACTAAAGTCAATGCGGCCCGCTGTGGTCATTAATGTTCTCTCTTTGACCCGCTAGCTAATAAGTTTGCCGACCCTTGTTCTAGTCAATCGGTTGGAGCGTCGGACTCGCGACTTGAAGGTCGGGGTTCGATTCCCGGCTCCACTGGAACAAACAGTCCCAGTCTATCGGTTGGAGGTCGGACTCACCACTTGAAGATCGATGTTCGATTCCCGGCTCCACTGGAACAAAAAGTCCTAGTCTATCGGTTGGAGCGTCGGACTCGCGACTTGAAGGTCGGGGTTCGATTCCCGGTTCCACTGGAACAAACAGTCCCAGTCTATCGGTTGGAGGTCGGACTCACCACTTGAAGATCGATGTTCGATTCCCGGCTCCACTGGAACAAACAGTCCCAGTCTATCGGTTGGAGCGTCGGACTCACGACTTGAAGGTCGGGGGTTCGATTCCCGGCTCCACTGGAACAAACAGTCCCATCCATGGGCTAAACAGTAGCAATGCAGAGTTGAGTGTTAAGTTAAGTGGGAATCGAACCCCAGATCTTCAAGTCATGTTTCCGACGCACTAACCACGAGGCTAGAGTAAACCCGCGACGAGGCTAAAACGCGAGAACCAAATTTAGATTTCCGATTAATCTTCGTCTGTGGTAAATCTCGGCAGACCTAAATGTCTAAGTACCATATAAAATCCGACTGCTTATTTTATTGACAGCTAAAATCCGATTGCTTATTTTATTGACAGTTATTGGGCTCATTCTTTGCCAGGAAGGCCTAGTCTATGGTTTAAAGTGCTATAATTCCAGGACCATCAAATCATTTGATGGGCTCCAAAATGAAGATCATCAAATCATTTGATGGTCCCGAAATGAAAGCAGTTTGAACAATAGACTAAACAGAACTAAACATTGTATTTAAATGCAACGAAAATAACAAGCATTATATACTGTATAACGAAGCAACAAAAAGACAATTTTCTAGCAAAACTATAGAGAATTGGTAGGATTATATAGGAAACATATTTAGTTTGTTTCAATAACAGGCAGTGCATTAAACGTTTCACATACTCACGTAAACTGAATTTCGATTTTAGCTCGATCAATGATGATAGACTTGACACCATGGTCAGTAATAGACAGCATTGTCACTGTCAATTTTTTCTTCCACCGCGGTGTGATTTAAGAGAAAGCTACAAAACTAAGCAATTCGGATTTCATATAAGATCACGGTAGTTTAATGTGCACTCTATGGTAAAAAGTCCTCGGCCACACTTAATGGTCCTCGGCTCGTTTCGCTAGCCTCGTGACCATCAAATGCAGCCTAGGATTTTCTAACCCTAGAATGCACATTATAAGGCTTCAGCAACGTATTATGGTATAAACGATCACTCAGCGATAATGGCATGTCTATGGCACAAACTGCGCCAATCCGCCATGAGCCAGAAGCTGACAAAATTTGGACGCTTATATTTGTTTCTTTTAATTATCATTTAAAGGATTTTACCAACCGGTAAAAGCATTATAAGGCTTCAGGCCATAGACAAATCAACTCCCCCTATAACGCCGTTGCTTGTCGACCGACAGCCGCCAGATAGCGTTATAGGGGGTAGCGTAGCGCCTCGATCGACCGCCATTAACTTGCTCGGCACCCAACCGGTAAAGTTCCATGAAACATGCATGATCTAATACATAATAGCACTGCCATGTAGACACAAAATAAATTAGGAAGAAAAATAGTTCTTTCAGACGATTGACAGCAAAAACAAAAGCACGGTTATAATATAGTCCAAATTTATATGAGACGATCATGGTTAATGCGAAATAGTGTATATTTAGGTTAATGCAAAAGACTCTTGATGTACACCAATTTATACATTTATAAATATAGATGTATTAATAATGAAATCAATATTACTTTGCTCGCGAAATTCTAGCTAAAAACGGAGAATAAGCATGTCTTTGTGTGCGTGTGTACAAGCAATATTCATTACTAAAAGTAGTCAACACATACACAGTCGACTATCCAGACTAAATATAATTTGCACGAGAAATCAATACAACACAAGTTATAACTTAAAATGAAACAAAATAACACAACAGTAACCAAACACCAAAATAATCATCAACTTGGGCTGCCACAGTCATCCTAATACTAATAGTAAAATACAAGCTACAGATATACAATTTCAAATTCTAATTCACATTCACAAACTTGAAATAATACACAAACGATTCAATAAATATGAACGCACACACTACTTCCACTAGACACTACTAACAGTAGAGCAGGCAGCGCATGCACAACAAGCATGTGGGGAACAGTTAATACCGAAGTCTATTGTGAAATAGTTCGCTAATTGCTGAGAACCAATAGTAAATAGGTGTCAATCATGGTTGAGCAGCCGAAAGCGGCTGAGCTTGCTGGGGTAAAAATAATTGAGAAAAAAAACTCGACCTAGGGCGAAAGGAATAAATTCACCGACCGAAATGGACTAGTAGACTCGTTTAATACACAGAAAAATGTAGATGCAGAATTATGCGATCGAATCAAGCGCATGGCGAGGCTGCAACTAAGCCAAGTAAATGACACTTCTTGTGCATGCGGCTATGCTAGACAGGTAAGGCTAATCACACAGACACAATCTTGATCAGTAAGTAACACAGATGTTATCGACTTGTTAGATAAACAAATTCATGCACAACATAGACAAGGACATTTATTAAAATTCGATTGCCACATCAAAGTTGCATTTCTGGTGCCCAGATCCATGTTTGGGTGGGAAGCTGTTCTGCTTAGCTGGGTGGAGCATGCAGCCCAGCGGTCATAACTCCGCTCTCATCACTGAGACATCCAGGGTTCGACTCTCAGCACAAAGCAAACTGCTGTGTTCTCGAGAAAGACTCAATTCCCACGTGCTTCACTTCACCTAGCTGTAAAAGAAATATCATTGCTAGGGGCGGTCTCCTCCCAGTCCATGGACTGAACAGCTGTACATGTAGGACGGGTCGGCAAACTTTTTAGTGTGCGGGCTACGGAGAGAAGCTAAAAGACGACAGCGGGCCACATTTTCTATCTCCAGATGAGAGAGATAAGACAGGATATTGTAGGGGTTGGAAGGGGCAACAGGCCGGATTTGGGAGTTTCGAGGGTCGCATCTGGCCCTCGGGCCGGAGTTTGCAGACCCTGATCTAGCAATCAATCAGTTGTCAGCGTCAGAGATCAAAGGAAAGCCGACAGGTCGGCGCGAGGATCCTTTAAATTGCGATAGCGAATGGCCAGCCAGACGCCGATGATCTCGGTGAGGGACACCAGCAGGCCCACACTGCCAGTGAGCTTGGCGGCGCTGTTGAACTTTGCCTTGGTGGCTGTCAGGCAGGTGAGCTCGCATGGACATAGCGACATGCCGGACAATGTGAGATTGCCAGTGCAGCACAGGCTAGTGCTGGATGAGCAGCAGTTCAGCGGGGCGCAGGCCGGGTGGCCCAGCGGCTCGGCCAGCTGGCTCATATCGCGGAAGCCGCAGCACTGGAACAGACGCTGGGCGTCGTCCCGGCTGGCGTTGCTCATCTGGCCCCAGGCGGCCTCCAGGATCGTCTCCTGCTGCTGGGAGTTGACGGCCAGGCAGGCGCAGGCGATGGCGAATTGCAGGAGGAATAGCAGGAACAGAACGATGATGTAGAAGAATAGCATCGCCTGAGGTGGTGATGAGAAACAACAATTACACTACTTACAGTAGGCGATTAGCGCATTTTTTTTTTCTTGATTCATATTCTAACTTTTTTGTCTTTTTCTCCTAGCAGAAACAAACGGCAATCTGTCAGAACCAAATGACAATCTGACAGAAACAAATGTCACCTGACATTTTCAAACGTCAATCTGCCGAAACCCAGAGGCAATCTAGCAAACAATAACTAACCTGGTTGTGCAGCCGGGCACTCAGCAAACCCAGCAGGCTCACTAGGAACAGGAAAACTCCACAAACAATCAGGCCGGACAGGATATTGATGCTGGTCACCACAGCTGCCATGCGCGAGTAGCCGGCCAGGGCCATCAGTGCCACAGCAACTAGCATGAAGATGGCATTGAGCATAGTTAGAGCAGTCTTTGTGCAGGTGAATCCACCACAGGGGAGTCCCATGGTTTTTATCTATTGCTGCAGAAAAGTAGTAAATTAATATTTTAATAAAACATATACATCTGGATAATTGACTACTGAGCTTTAGTTAACTAAAATCTACACATTGCACTTATCAAATAGCTACAATAAACCTGTTATATATTGTTAGGCATGAGTAATTAAATTTAAATTAGTTTTAGCTAAATGATAACAAATGTGTGTTCTGTTACAATAGCTATACAAAAGCATAAGCTGACAGATAAAAACTAGAGAGAAAAAATAGGTGCTAGCTAGATTTACATCTTGAAGTAAGTAGGGAAGAATATGTATCTATTGAGGGGTCTGATTTGTTCAATATTGAAGTGCGTACAATGGGCTGGGGCAGAGTTAGCGGGGTTAAAATTCTATTAATAAACTTGGCGGGCCTCTCGCTGTAGGCGGAGAAGAATGTACTTACTAAACTGGCTGCCTTTTGCGCTAAAAGGCAGTGAAATTTCAACTGAGAATTATTCTTTTGCTTTTCAAGATTGGTGGATAAAATTTGGACTGCTAGAAAGAATGAGGCGATGGAATATTAGGCGATGGGAGATGGGGCGATGGAATATTAGGCGATGGGGGATGAGACGACGGGAGATGAGGCGACGGGAGATGAGGCGATGAGAGATGAGGCGATGGGAGATCAGGTGATCAGGCGATGGGAGATGAGGCGATGGGGGATGAGGCGACGGGAGATGAGGCGATGGGGGATGAGGCGACGGGAGATGAGGCGATGGGGGATGAGGCGACGGGAGATGAGGCGATGGGAGATGAGGCGATGGGAGATTAGGCGATGGGAGATGCCGCGATGGGAGATGAGGCGATGGGAGATGAGGCAATGGGAGATGAGTCGATGGGAGATGCGGCGATGGGAGATCAGGCGATGGGAGATCAGGCGATGGGAGATGAGGCGATGGGAGATGAGGCGATGGGAGACGAGGCGATGGGAGATGAGGCGATGCGATATGAGGCGATGGTAGATGAGGGGATGGGAGATATTTGATCAGGTGATGGGAGATGAGGCGATGGGGAATAAGGCGATAGTAGATGCCGCGATGGGAGATGAGGCGATGGGAGATTAGGCGATGGAAGATCAGGAGATGGGTAATGAGGCGATGGGAGATTAGGCGATGGGGGATCAGGCGATTGGAGATTAGGCGATGGAAGATCAGGCGGTGGGAGATCAGGCGATTGGAGATTAGGCGATGGGGGATCAGGCGATTGGAGATTAGGCGATGGAAGATCAGGCGGTGGGAGATCTGGTGATGGGAGATCAGGTGATGGGATATGAGGCGATGGGAGATAAGGCGATGGGAGATCAGGCGATGGGAGTTCTCTCCCCTCAACTTCCTCCTGAGGAGGAATTCAGCTTGTCCTACAATAAAGTTTTTTAGTTTTATAAAAATGTGAGTCTTAGCAAAATTGTTTTAGCTAAATATATATGTAGTTACTATATAAGATTTGGACCTATTAGCACAAGAAAATCCTAGTATAAATTATAAATATAGTTGATTAATTGTTTAAAATCAGCATTATAAATATTATTTTTACTTGCTACTTTGCTACTGAGGTGGTACGATTTTTAACTTTTGTTAAATTCTTGGTTACTTGCTGCAAATAAAAAAACGAAGTATTGTACCTAAACAATTATATATTCCAAAAATGGCACACTAGGCACCTGCCTGAGGCAAAAATACCATCGTTAATTTACTGAATAGTTATTCAAATAGGAAAATCATTGGCTTTCTCTGATGACTTGGGGTTTAGGAAGGCCAAATTAACACAAAAAATTGATTACATTAGGTTATAATAAACCAAGATGTTATTATTAAAACAGCAATGCTTATTCAAAATCCAAGGTAGTTATAACAAATCCATGTAAAAATATCAGCTCTTTTCTTTGGTTGCCACAGCTATCATCTTATTTATTTACTATACAATAGCTAATATAGGAATACTTAATGGCTTTCTGTATGTTGTCCAACATTGGCAATAGGCCTATACCATAGTTAGAAAATTGTACTTTTGATTGGAAAATTGTGGTAGAGAATGAGCTTTAACATACTTAGTGCAGAAATTATATAAATGAAGTTGCCTAGCTAATTCAACATTAGGCCTAGACTTCAGCACACAAGAGAAAAAACTTTAGTCTGACAGCATAATTAAGACTATAAATCATAGGGGCCTATGGAAAAATTCAGGCACACAGAGGACATGATCAGTGGCACAACAGGGACTTTTTAAGGAGGGGCAAAGTAGGACAGACCAAAATTTGATTGGTTGTTGGTTCAACTTCGACATGATCAGTGGCACAACAGGGACTTTTTAAGGAGGGGCAAAGTAGGACAGACCAAAGGTGAGTTATTTTGGAAAAATGGTAGATAAGGCTGTTTTGGTGAAAAATTTGATTGGTTGTTGGTTCAACTTCCCCCTAACTTTCTTCTTATAGGTCTTCCCATGGAAGCCTGTGGTTATCCCACCCCCTGGTTGCGCCAATTGTTATGATCCTGACTAGGTATCCATATCATGCCACATTATGTTATGTGCAGACAAATATAAGAAAGCAGACCTGCAACATTGCATGACTTAGTTACAAGTTACAAATAAATTAAAAATACTGGATAGGCCTAGCTGCCATGCATAGCAGCATACATAAAAAATTCTGGCCACACAGTTTCCTCATGCAAATAGGCCTCTTTTTAGCTTATCAACTTTTGCTAAATATAGGGGCCTAGCATATTGCCAATGCTCTCAAAATACTCCTAGGCCTAATGTGCAGATAGTGCCTATCAGTATCATCTTAGAATTTTATTTTAAATTGGTTACATCTGTTGCAGAAGCTAGGCCTTACCTAGGACATTTGCAGTTAGTAAAATTTTACATCAGGCGTTATTACCCCTTAAGGGAACACTGAGATATAAGTGCTCTATAGGCCCAGCTAGCCGGCTAGGCCTAACAAGTTTCAGGCTTCTAGCCTAGTTTGCTTACTTTGATTATTTATAGTGGAGTATCTGTTGCTAACTAGACCAAAGTATTACTAATACGACTATTACAACAGTATCTTTATATCTAGCATAGGCCTACAGGCCAACTCAATGAAAAAATGTTATGTTGACTCCTAGCTAGAGTGCTAACTCTTTGCTTACCCTACGTGCGTCCCTACCTGTCTCGGATTAGGATTTAGGAAGTAAGAATAAAAAACCCAAGCTGTAAGCTTCTCTGACTATATCCAGAAACACAAACATATGAATTAAATAACGAAAACTAAGTATATATAACTTCACAGAAAACGTAGAAACCTGAAAATTTGAGCTATTAAAGTTCCAAGTAGATTGTTAGAAGTTGATGACACAAAGCACCACTTTGAACGGCAACAAGTCCCCGTTTAAGTATTAAAACACGAAAGAGCCGTTAATTTCTATACCGTGTAAAAAGTTTCCTGCATAATTAGTTCTCTAAATCTAGATTCCAACATGTCAAAGAATACATATTTGCTATAATGCTTTTTAAATCCAGCCGACGAATACAACACTTCACGACACATCCGGTCCTATTTTCGATCTCCATTTTACACTGAGAATTGGACTCTATATTCTATATAGGTAGATTCCTGCGCGCATGCATACCAGCGAACTGCAACTGTACGCCGTTCCATCATCCTTTTTAACCACCGAAAAATACAGGCGCAGATAGTGACATAAATATCGAGTCGGTATTGTCTCAAGTTGCGATGGCAGACCTCGATCGACAAGAAATTTTCGGAAACGAGCGGCGTACGTAGCTGTTGCCTTCTCAGTAGACCAGACTTTGCCTAAGTCCTCCATCTTGGCAATTTCATTCAGGTCTTCGTCAGTCAAAGCCTTACATGTGGACACTTCAGCCAGAAAACTCTCAATCATTTCCGTCTCAAGTACTGGCAGTCCCGTGGACTGATTGGACTGATATACAGCTTCTTCCTCGCGCCGTCCATCACTAAGCGTGGTCACGAATTGAAGTTCGTCCGATGAGAGACCATAAATTTCTTTGTCTAAAATTGCTTTGTAGTTCAGCATGGTCGATCTAGCATATTACAAGAAGTCTAGCTTCTTTCTCTAGTTGTTAGCTTCTCTTTGCTTCATTATTCTTTCTCTTGTAATTGAACTGTATAGTTTGTCATTAAATCATTTTGTCTATGGTTGATATGGTTTGTCTTGTTACTCAGCCACATAGTCTATGGTACAATCACAGCCTGGGTAATAATATACTATTCTTTCCTCCATGCGAGTGATTTGCTGAGCATTTTCAATTTGTTAGTCTATATTTGGGCAACTGACGCGCTTGCTAGGTTTGTGTTGGGCTGATGGTCATGAATTGTTTAGCTTCACTGCTATATCTATGGCCCTTGTGTCACCGTACATGTTGCTTGAGCGAGGAGCCTCGAGAAGCGGGACTTCGGACTTAAAATAAAATAAAAGGGTATTACAGAATCACAAGCGGAATAAAGGAAGCGCATGTTTTTACCTCAGATACTATATTTACTTATATTTTTTACGAGCTAAAGGCTCTTAAGCGTACATTCATATTCTGTCTCGAGCTTTAACTTAAGGCCCAAAAACGTGTAAGTCAGCCTATGATTCAGACTGGTGGGGATGGCTCCGGCTATATGTAACACTTTGCTGTCTACCCAACTCAAGTCTGTTCTGAGACTCGATTGGGAAGGCAAGATGAATTGTGTAGTTTTGATTGGCTTCTTAGAATGTCTTCAATTTGGTTCAAAGTCAGGGGCTGGTGGTCCCTGGGTTGGTGCATACTGTAAATGTACTATACATTCGGATTAAGGTGAATGTGCGCGCGAGTTGAGCGTATCAATCCTGTTGCCCCTAACACTCTGTGTCACCCACTAAACTAGTTGGAAAGGCGAGGGTTCGACACGAATAAAGAGCTAAGAGCTAAGCTAAGAGTTCGACTCGCCCAACGGCAAAAACTAGGAATTTCGAATTATTTACTCTAAAGCACAATGGCTTCAGCAGCACCGCAGAAAAAAAGCGAAAAGTAGACATGCAGCACCATGCATTTAACTCTGCTTGGACTAAAGAACAAAAACAAGATTTGGAAGGGCACAGTGCCTTAACTGCATGGCAACTGGCGCTGTTTTCAAGGAGGCTAACAGTCGACATCATTAGGTATAGTCTGTGATAGTTAAAAAAAAACAAAAATATTTTTTAAATCTATTTAACAAATTTTCAATTTATTGCAAACGTTTAAACGTGGATATAAAGATAAATTTGTTTTTATTTTTGTCTGGCCCGCGGCACAATGTCCACTAGCTCCAGCTCTGGCTCTAGCTCTGGTACCATGGCCGTGGCACAATGTCCACTAGCTCCTGCTCTAGCTCTAGCTCTGGTACCATGGCCGCGGCACAATGTCCACTAGTTCCTGCTCTGGCTCTAGCTCTGGTACCATGGCCGCGGCACAATGTCCACTAGTTCCTGCTCTGGCTCTAGCTCTGGTACCATGGCCGTGGCACAATGTCCACTAGCTCTGCTACCATGGCCGTGGCACAATGTCCACTAGCTCCTGCTCTAGCTCTAGCTCTGGTACCATGGCCGTGGCACAATGTCCACTAGCTCCTGCTCTGGCTCTAGCTCTGGTACCATGGCCGCGGCACAATGTCCACTAGTTCCTGCTCTGGCTCTAGCTCTGCTACCATGGCCGCGGCACAATGTCCACTAGTTCCTGCTCTGGCTCTAGCTCTGGTACCATGGCCGCGGCACAATGTCCACTAGTTCCTGCTCTGGCTCTAGCTCTGCTACCATGGCCGCGGCACAATGTCCACTAGTTCCTGCTCTGGCTCTAGCTCTGGTACCATGGCCGTGGCACAATGGTCACTAGCTCCTGCTCTGGCTCTAGCTCTGGCTCAACTCCAACGCTTTTTAATTGAAAGTAAAAAAGAACACAGTTCATTCTGCTCAGAATACTTGAAAAGACAGCTTAAGTACATAGCAAGCATTAAAAATAGTCCTGTCAAATTGGAGGTGAGCGCAGCATATATTTACAGCAGATACAATTCTATACGGATTTTTCACTATCGATTGGGAGCAAATGACAAGCAAAAGGAACAATATCTTGGACAATGGGCTATGCACAGGCGATGTGAATATGTGCTGCTTAATATACACGGTGAATATGCGAATTAGCATGCTAATTACTTAAGCTGCTATAATAAAAATATGATTGTGGAGGCCAGAACTTTGATAGAATCTTGAGGAAATCCGTCACCACAACTCACCAGTGCTTCATCACTAGAAGCTGGCGAATACAAAAAGCAAATAAAAATACTGCAGCGCACCAGATAGGCTTTGTAGCACACGAGTGAGTTTGCATGCACAGTCAGGGATAGTCAGGCTGGCACGGTGGTTTGAGAGAACGAGCACAGCAAACACGCAGTGTACAAGCAGAGCCAGAATTATGGCCGCTTTCACTTAGCAGCAATTATTCCAATTTGTCACCTGTCTGCTTCTCATCGCTTTACTAATAGGACAGAGTTATAGAAGACAGAAAAATTTGGCCAAATATATACGATACATTTCCAACAGTCTGTCATTACAATAGTTGAAATAGAAAGGTACCATCTATATATTTTATATACTACTGATAAAAAATTGCCATCAGTAGGCAGTAGTGCGCATGAATTCTTCTGCGTGATTTAAATCAAAATAGGTAAACACAATTTAGCAAGATGAACTGGTGCAGCACGCACAAGGCGATGATAAAAATATATTCTGTAGGGGAGAAGTACAAGAAGACAAGCACGGAACAGAATATCCAAACCATAAAATTGCAGGGCGCCAGTTAAAGTACAAAGAGAAATGCGAGGCAAAAACAAAGATTCTGGGATCAGAGAGGCAGAGGAGAGAAGAGCGAGTTGAGACTGTATCGCCCCATCGCCGAGTTGAGGTGGCAACCGAAGTTAAAAAGTGAGTAGCGAGCAATGAGTACAATAAAACAGATGACAAATAAAATGTGCCGGATGAAAAAGATGCTCTGACATGACAGATCCGCGTTTTATAACCCGAAAAAAAGAAGGGCCAACAATAATCAACAACAACTCAAATAGCACTGGGACCTGCAGAGCTTGACAAAAGTTCTCAAATAGCACTAGGACCTGCGGAGCTTGACAAAAGTTCTCAAATAGCACTGGGACCTGCGGAGCTTGACAAAAGTTCTCAAATAGCACTGGGACCTGCGGAGCTTGACAAAAGTTCTCAAATAGCACTGGGACCTGCAGAGCTTGACAAAAGTTCTCAAATAGCACTGGGACCTGCAGAGCTTGACAAAAGTTCTCAAATAGCACTAGGACCTGCGGAGCTTGACAAAAGTTCTCAAATAGCACTGGGACCTGCGGAGCTTGACAAAAGTTCTCAAATAGCACTGGGACCTGCGGAGCTTGACAAAAGTTCTCAAATAGCACTGGGACCTGCGGAGCTTGACAAAAGTTCTCAAATAGCACTAGGACCTGCAGAGCTTGACAAAAGTTCTCAAATAGCACTAGGACCTGCGGAGCTTGACAAAAGTTCTCAAATAGCACTGGGACCTGCGGAGCTTGACAAAAGTTCTCAAATAGCACTGGGACCTGCGGAGCTTGACAAAAGTTCTCAAATAGCACTAGGACCTGCGGAGCTTGACAAAAGTTCTCAAATAGCACTGGGACCTGCGGAGCTTGACAAAAGTTCTCAAATAGCACTAGGACCTGCGGAGCTTGACAAAAGTTCTCAAATAGCACTAGGACCTGCGGAACTTGACAAAAGTTCTCAAATAGCACTGGGACCTGCGGAGCTTGACAAAAGTTCTCAAATAACAGCACACTGATCTGTACAGCTACTCACAGTCTCTGCCTGATGATTTTAAGGTGAAAAAGCAAAACATAGAAGTAGAAAGGTTCATCTAAATTCCAAACATATCGTAAACAGCGGAGCTCCAGACCTTCAGATATGTACAACTTCAGCATAAAACAAAGAGCACCTGTAAGATTTCTACAATTTCTGCAAATTTCTGATAAAGCTGAAATTTATGTTTACCCAATCAAATTTAGCAGCCTAGTTTGCATTTCTAAAAGTACATGGGGGTCAAAATACTCGCAATTCTCAGCGCAAAAATGAGCATGATGCGGTAAAATATTTCAGCTTTCGAGTAGCCTTAATGCCAGGTTGTTTCAATCAGATTCTGCTGCTGCTGCTGCGAAGTCAGAGCTACTGAGCGGTCACCAGTCAGTAGGCACTCCAGCTCTGCACCTTCAGATGCCACTGCGGCTGCAGCGGGGTCGCTTTCGTCAACTGAGAAGGCGCGCTGCAGATAGAGCTGCTGCTGCTGCTGCTGCTGGCAGCAGGAGGGCCCGCCGCTGCAGCCGGAGAAGCCACAGTTGGGCCGACGGCAGGTCGTCAACGCCCTGTCAAGAGCTGCGACTGATGCGACGTCGCCTGAAAAGTTAAAGACTGACGATCTGGCGGCTGCGCTGCGCAAGATACTGCCGATCTCCACGGCGCTGTTGTTCCGATGGTGGCCGTGTGGCGGCAGTGCCGCCTGCTGCTGGGAGTTCGACCGGCCTGCAAATCAGTGAGCAGCTGTGATAGTGGCATTGCGAGCTAACTGACAACAGACATCAGATACACATGAGACAGACATCAGATACTTATGAGACAAACATCAGATACACATGAGACAGACATCAGATACACATGAGACAGACATCAGATACACATGAGACAGACATCAGATACTCATGAGACAAACATCAGATACACATGAGACAGACATCAGATACACATGAGACAGACATCAGATACTCATGAGACAGACATCAGATACACATGAGACAGACATCAGATACACATGAGACAGACATCAGATACTCATGAGACAGACATCAGATACACATGAGACAGACATCAGATACTCATGAGACAGACATCAGATACTCATGAGACAGACATCAGATACACATGAGACAGACATCAGATACACATGAGACAGACAAATTACAGAACACATCAAAGTCGAAAAGCTACCAGACTGGTTGCGCGATCGCGAGCCGCTGCCGCTGGAGGTCTCGGTCCGATCAGCGACCAGCCGGCCCGAGTGGTGATGATGCCGCTGGTGATGCGAGCTGTTCGGGCCGCCGCCGCCGGAGCTTGGCAGCGAGAACATCTCCTCGGGCGGCTGGTAGGGCGGTGACTCGTCCAGGCAGGCGAAAACACAGCAGGGATTGTCCTGCAGCCGGTTCAGCACCTCGCTGATGAGCGGCCGCTCGGCGGGGTTGTAGCGCCAGCAGTCGGTGACCAGGGCGCGCAGGGGAGCACTGGCGCTCTCGGGGAAATGGCTCAGCAGAGTGGCGCCACGCACCACATTGTGACTCACCTGCGACAGGTGTGAGGGCGTTAACTGATCAACTTGCGTTAATTAATTAACTTGCGTTAATTGATCAACTTGCGTTAATTGATCAACTTGCGTTAAATGAGTAACTTGCGTTATTTGATTAACTTGCGTTAATTGATTAACTTGCGTTAATTGATTAACTTGCGTTAATTGATTAACTTGCGTTAATTGATTAACTTGCGTTAATTGATTAACTTGCGTTAATTGATTAACTTGCGTTAATTGATTAACTTGCGTTAATTGATTAACTTGCGTTAATTGATTAACTTGCGTTAATTGATTAACTTGCGTTAATTGATCCACTTGCGTTAATTGATTACCTTTCGTTAATTGAGTAACTTTCGCTAATTGATTAAATTTCGTTAATTGATTACCTTTCGTTAATTGAGTAACTTTCGCTAATTGATTAAATTTCGTTAATTGAGTAACTTTCGTTAATTGAGTAACTTGCGTTAACTCAGGTATGCTCACCTGTTGATGCGACAGCTCATAGAACGGAAACTTCCCAAAGGTGACGAGCTCGTACAGTACCACAGCGTAGGCCCAGACGTCGCTCTTCACAGTGTAGAATGCGTACTGAATTGCCTCCGGCGGCATCCAGCGCATCGGCACAGCGTTGGCCGAGTGCATGCGGTAATAATCGGGCGCGAAGCGAGCCAGCCCGAAGTCGCCGATTTTCACAACGTAGCTGGAGTGGATCAGGCAGTTCCGCAGGGCCAGGTCCCTGTGGGGTCAGGGATCAGGAGATATGTAGCAGAGAATTGCGGGCTACAGCGCTCCCCTCAAGCCTCAACTGTTCCCCTTCAGGGATCAGCCGTTCCCCTCAGGGCTCAGCCGTTCCCCTCAGGATCAGCCGTTCGCCTCAGGGATCAGCCGTTACCCTCAGGATCAGCCGTTCGCCTCAGGGATCAGCCGTTCCCCTCAGGGCTCAGCCGTTCCCCTCAGGATCAGCCGTTCGCCTCAGGGATCAGCCGTTACCCTCAGGATCTTCCGTTCCCATCAGGGATCAGCCGTTCCCCTCAGGATCAGCCGTTCCCCTCAGGGATCAGCCGCTCCCCTCAGAGATCATCCGTTCCCCTCAGGATCTACCGTTCCCCTCAGGGATCAGCCGTTCCCCTCAGGATCTACCGTTCCCCTCAGGGATCAGCCGTTCCCCTCAGGATCTTCCGTTCCCATCAGGGATCAGCCGTTCCCCTCAGGATCAGCCGTTCCCATCAGGGATCAGCCGTTCCCCTCAGGATCTACCGTTCCCCTCAGGGATCAGCCGTTCCCCTCAGAGATCATCCGTTCCCATCAGGGATCAGCCGTTCCCCTCAGGGATCAGCCGTTCCCCTCAAAGATCATCCGTTCCCCTCAGGATCTACCGTTCCCCTCAGGGATCAGCCGTTCCCCTCAGGATCTACCGTTCCCCTCAGGGATCAGCCGTTCCCCTCAGGATCAGCCGTTCCCCTCAGGATCAGCCGTTCCCCTCAGGGATCAGCCTTTCCCCTCAGGGATCAGCTGTTCCCTTCAGGGCCCAGCCACTCTTCTCAGGACTTCACTCAGTGCTTCAGGAGTCATCTACTCTCTCTAGGAAACTTCTCAGGCGTCAGTTCATGAGTCAACTGCTCAGTCCTTGGCGCTGCATAAGTCGGCGGCTGCTACTTAAAAATGTGAATAAAAGTTCATGGACGGCCTCACCTGTGCACAACTGGCGGATCCTGTGAGTGCAGGTATTCCAGGCCGCTGGCAATGTCAATAGCGAATTGGGTGAGCCAAACAGGTTGAGTATAGACTTCTGTCCTACTCAAGGCCTGTTGAAAGTGCAGAGCATGATGAGGTGATAAGCCTACTGACAAATTAGCTACTAACAAGAGAAGTATGCTCAAGGCAAAGCGCAAAGCTCACGTGAGTGCGGCGGGCCATGAGGAAAGATTTGAGATCACCGTGCAGGCAGTGCTCCATGATGATGAGAAACGGCTCGGCGGCTGTGTAGACTGCCAACAGGCGAATGATGTTCTTGTGCGACAGGTGCGACAGGTGCTGCAACCGGTGAGGGACGACAGGATAGGGGTTGGCGTCGTCAACATAAGCAACAGCATGAGGACACAGAGATAGCTGTACATCTGATATGGCAGCCGCTCAGTGTTAATATCCCCTCAGCTAGAATGTTATCCCCTCAGCTAGAATGTTATCTCCTCAGCTAGAATGTTATCTCCTCAGCTAGAATGTTATCCCCTCAGCTAGAATGTTAACCCCTCAGCTAGAATGTTATCTCCTCAGCTAGAATGTTATCTCCTCAGCTAGAATGTTATCCCCTCAGCTAGAATGTTATCCCCTCAGCTAGAATGTTATCCCCTCAGCTAGAATGTTATCCCCTCAGCTAGAATGTTATCTCCTCAGCTAGAATGTTATCCCCTCAGCTAGAATGTTATCCCCTCAGCTAGAATGTTATCCCGTCAGTTTGAATGTTATCCCCTCAGCTAGAATGTTATCTCCTCAGCTAGAATGTTATCCCCTCAACTAGAATGTTATCTCCTCAGCTAGAATGTTATCCCCTCAGCTAGAATGTTATCTCCTCAGCTAGAATGTTATCTCCTCAGCTAGAATGTTATCTCCTCAGCTAGAATGTTATCCCCTCAGCTAGAATGTTAACCCCTCAGCTAGAATGTTATCTCCTCAGCTAGAATGTTATCTCCTCAGCTAGAATGTTATCCCCTCAGCTAGAATGTTATCCCCTCAGCTAGAATGTTATCCCCTCAGCTAGAATGTTATCCCCTCAGCTAGAATGTTATCTCCTCAGCTAGAATGTTATCCCCTCAGCTAGAATGTTATCCCCTCAGCTAGAATGTTATCCCGTCAGTTTGAATGTTATCCCCTCAGCTAGAATGTTATCTCCTCAGCTAGAATGTTATCCCCTCAACTAGAATGTTATCTCCTCAGCTAGAATGTTATCCCCTCAGCTAGAATGTTATCTCCTCAGCTAGAATGTTATCTCCTCAGCTAGAATGTTATCTCCTCAGCTAGAATGTTATCCCCTCAGCTAGAATGTTATCCCGTCAGTTTGAATGTTATCCCCTCAGCTAGAATGTTATCCCCTCAGCTAGAATGTTGAAGCATCTACCTCGGCCTCCTCCAGGAAGCGCAGCACGTCCTCAGTCTTGGAGTCCTCCTGAATGACTTTGATGGCGCAAGGCACCCACTGCTGGGTCTCTGACAGCAGAACCTCACCGCCGAACACAAAGGCAAAGCAGCCTTCGCCAATCTTTCGGTTGAGAATGACCTTCTCGCGGGCCACCTCCTTGTGCGCCAGGCGCTCCCGGATCTCCTTGAACGGCTGGCTGAACTGGCGCCGCATCTGGCGCCGGCAGTAGCGCAGCACGCCGCAGAGTAGCAGGAGCAGCAGGCCCAGGGCCAGCAGCACCAGCACAATGCAGAAAGCTGCCAGGGTCTCGTGGCAGGACCAGGTTGGCAGGAGGCGCATCAGGAAGGCGGTGGGGCAGTCCAGGTCCGGCCGCAGTTGTCGAATGAAGTTGCCATCGAATGTGGCGAATTTCAGAGCCGGGTTGGCGTCGAATGGATCGATCGGAATCTCTTCGACGATCACTTGCACATTGTCAAGGGTTCGCCAGTGGTACCTGGGCATGTAGGGAGGCTCCCTTAATTCAAACGCGCCTTTTTTAACGTGCCTGGTGACTCTTGGGACTCATGAACTTGGGATACTGATGGGACGGGCCCTGAGGGACTGATGGGACAGGTCCTGAGGGCCTGATGAGACAGACCCTGAGGGACTGATGGGACAACCCTGAGGGATTGATGGGACAGATCCTGAGGGACTGATGGGTCAGACCCTGAGGGACTGATGGGTCAGACCCTGAGGGACTGATGGGACAGACCCTGAGGGACTGATGGGACAGGTCCTGAGGGACTGATGGGACAGACCCTGAGGGACTGATGGGACAGACCCTAAGGGACTGATGGGATGGGACAGGACCTGAGGGACTGATGGGATGGGACAGGCCCATCAGGGACTAAGCGGGAATGGGATTGCTACAAATCAGGTGTTCCGGATGAGCTGAGTCTAACAGCCAGGTAGCCCATAGCCCGGTGCTCACTTGGCCATGACGCTTCCTTCGTAGCCGCCGCCTTCGCCGCGATAGCGCCTCAGCCAGACCATCATGAAGCCTTCGCTGACAGCTTGCCGGCCATGGAATCTGGAACCATCGAAGCTGGTGTTCTCCAACAGGAACTGAAACCGCTCCACAACCTGAGCATTCTTCAGCCGGCTGAGGGCCGTGGGATCCTCCGAGTGCAGGCTGCCCAGCGCGCTGGCCAATAGGAAGATCGCGTCGCTGGTGTACACGCCGAAGTGATTCTCGGCGAACACGTCGGCAGATGGCAGGCGAGCAGCCGTCAGGTTCAATCTACGCCGGTAGGCTTCCAGGCGAGCTGGCGGCAGGTAGTTCTTCACAATGAGATGGCCGTCGCTAATAGCGGTGATGTCGGCGTTGGTGCAGCCGGCCTCCAGACTGCCGGTGTCCGCTTCGTCGATCAGGGCGCCGGTGCCGGTGCAATTGGCGCCAGCGTCGGTGAAAATCTCCTTGGCCCAGTTGGCCAGGATGAATGCGTAGTTGTTGCGCTGGGACATGCCTAGCTTGTGAGCCGCGCACAGGTACAAACAGGTGCCACGACGGAAATAGTCCATGGCGAATACCTGCGGGGTGAGGACAGAAAAGCTGCGATTACAACTCGCACGAAGAAATATCTGAGTTTTCCGTGAATTGACTTCTGGAAATCGGTCTGGGATTTGACCCAAATGTGATTTGGGATTCCAGAAAATGTTAATAATTCGAATTAAAATTATTAGGAATTCGATATTTGAAAAACTTTGATTTTAGGAAAATTATTTGGGATTTCTGGAAAATTGGTTCAGGATTTTCTAGAAGTCTATGACGATTCCACTTATAATTAAGTGGGATTTCCGATTAACTGTATTGGGAACACACTTAGAATGTGGGATTTCACTCCATCCGCAATCGGCCTTAATCGGACAAATGAGGAATTTGGATAGATTTAGGTAGGGATAATAATCAGAATGAGGGGGGAATTTATCCCTACGAAAAAATTGCTAAGCAGCCCAGCCTCACCTGGCAATGCGCCTCCTTGGCTCGCCGCAGCGATTCGAGAGCCCTGTGCAGGCTCAGATCCTTCTCAGCCACCACCTCAACCTGGCACAGGCGCTGCTTGTTGAAGTCCAGACTGCGGGCGAGAAGGAAATCAGAAATAAATTGCCTATAATTTTATATTGATTAGGCAAAGCTATATAGACTTTAGTAGGCTTTTAAAGTGGTTTCATATATTCACATTCATTTGGGGCGCAGACGCGGAGAGAAGGCTTGGGGGCTTGTCGTGCAATTGACGCCCCTGAGGGCCGACCTCCAAGGCACAGTAAAGTGTACACTGTCTGAGGATGAGATAGTCAAGGGCAGATGTACACACCTTTGTGAGCGTATGCCTGCGTACGGTATCTGTGTGCTCAGGAGTCAGCGAAATGGGCAGAATTGCCTCCGGTCAAGTGTCGCATTTTATCATAATAAAAATGACCCAAGACCAGCACAAAGCAACTTAATGTCGCAGAAGCGTTGCTGAAAATATTTAGACTCCGAGGCACTACTTAAAGTAGAAAGTAAGCATTTATTATCGCCTAAATTGTCTAAAACGGCAGTTCTCGCGATACCACTTTAATTAGGCGGTAAATCATACAGGTATGCGGCATCAGGTTTGAACGGAACTAGACACAAAAATTCCAACCTGGAGTAGAACAGCTTCTGATTGGTCAGCAGGGCAAGTACATCCCAGCCGTATTTGCCCAGGAAGCTGGCCACAACCTCCGGATAAGCCATGTAGCTGGGCACTGTGCGATGGAAATTCGGGTAGGTTTTCCGCTTATTGAATAGCGGCGACTCCACAGTTGGCGACACCACCGCGGTGCCCAGGCGGCTGCTGGCCTGAGCCACCGGCTCGGCAGTCTTGGAGCAGGTGGCGGCCACGATGCCGACCAGCGGGCTGGTGGAGTCTGGCGCCAGGTCCGAGCAGTGCAGGCCCATATAGAAGGCCAGCACTGAGGGCGTCGAGCAGTCAAGGCCGGCCGGCTCCAGCTCGAAGCGGTGGTTGCTTAGCAACAGGGAGCAGAAGGTGGCGTCGTTGCTGTTGCCATGACAACGCCAGGTGTTCAAAATGTCAACGGAGAGTCTAGCAAACTCCAGCACGCTGGGATCGTCGAACTCGAAGCCAGAGGGCCATATGAGACCGATTCGCAGCGGGGCGACCTTGCGAGACAGCCGGGGCGCCGGCCACATCCTGAATAAGCGGAAGGTGCATAGCAACTACTCAAGCGCGACTTCCTCATGGCATTGGCCCTGAATGACTGATCACCTGATGACATTGGCCCTGAATGACTGATCACCTGATGACATTGGCCCTGAATGACTGATCACCTGATGACATTGGCCCTGAATGACTGATCACCTGATGGCATTGGCCCTGAATGACTGATCACCTGATGACATTGGCCCTGAATGACTGATCACCTGATGACATTGGCCCTGAATGACTGATCACCTGATGACATTGGCCCTGAATGACTGATCACCTGATGGCATTGGCCCTGAATGACTGATCACCTGATGACATTGGCCCTGAATGACTGATCACCTGATGAAATTGGCCCTGAATGACTGATCACCTGATGGCATTGGCCCTGAATGACTGATCACCTGATGAAATTGGCCCTGAATGACTGATCACCTGATGACATTGGCCCTGAATGACTGATCACCTGATGACATTGGCCCTGAATGACTGATCACCTGATGAAATTGGCCCTGAATGACTGATCACCTGATGACATTGGCCCTGAATGACTGATCACCTGATGAAATTGGCCCTGAATGACTGATCACCTGATGACATTGGCCCTGAATGACTGATCACCTGATGACATTGGCCCTGAATGACTGATCACCTGATGACATTGGCCCTGAATGACTGATCACCTGATGAAATTGGCCCTGAATGACTGATCACCTGATGACATTGGCCTGAATGACTGATCACCTGATGACATTGACCCTGAATGACTGATCACCTGATGAAATTGGCCCTTGTGCCTATTCTATTTGTCAGCTTTGTAAGCTATTAGTTGAACAAATTCTACTGGAATGAATCGAATGTGGCCTAGCCACGGAATCGAACTTCGGGACCTTGGTGCAACAGGCCAACGCGCCAACCGCTCTGCCACGACCACCTCACTCCCCCTGTGAAGCAGCTAGAATTAATCACGAGCAAGCAACTCACGATAGATAATTAAGCAGGTATTTCTGCACCCAGACGCAGACTTGGTCCGGCCTGTACATCGTAAAGGTGAACGGCAAGCCGAACTGGCGCAGTAGGATAGACAGGGCGGGGTCGCGGTCAGCCAGCTGACGCAGCAGCAGCTTGCGCTGGGTGACGGGCCTCCTGGACAGATGGATGTAGCTGCCGACAGATTTGCGAGTCAGCTCAGTGAAGTTGCGAGTCTGGTTGCAGGCCACCAGATTGTAGGGGAACGGGCCTACGTAGTTATGCGCCTCCAGGGGACAGGCGCTGTTCGGGTGGCCATCCACAAAGTAGTAGCTGGCGGTGAGGCAGCGGACGAGTTTTGCAAAACAATAGAACAATAGACTCAATGATAGCCAATCAGTGCACTGACCCATACCCCACCCTATTGTTCAGTACTGACCCATACCCCACCCAGTTGTGCAGTACTGACCCATACCCCACCCTATTGTTCAGTACTGACCCATACCCCTCCCAGTTGTGCAGTACTGACCCATACCCCACCCTATTGTTCAGTACTGACCCATACCCCTCCCAGTTGTGCAGTACTGACCCATACCCCACCCTATTGTTCAGTACTGACCCATTCCCCACCCAGTTGTGCAGTACTGACCCATACCCCTCCCAGTTGTGCAGTACTGACCCATACCCCACCCTATTGTTCAGTAATGACCCATACCCCTCCCAGTTGTGCAGTACTGACCCATACCCCACCCTATTGTTCAGTAATGACCCATACCCCTCCCAGTTGTGCAGTACTGACCCATACACCACCTAGTTGGGCAGTACTGACCCATACCCCACCCTATTGTTCAGTACTGACCCATACCCCTCCCAGTTGTGCAGTACTGACCCATACCCCTCCCAGTTGTGCAGTACTGACCCATACCCCACCCAGTTGTGCAGTACTGACCCATACCCCACCCTATTGTTCAGTACTGACCCATACCCCTCCCAGTTGTGCAGTACTGACCCATACCCCTCCCAGTTGTGCAGTACTGACCCATACACCACCCAGTTGGGCAGTACTGACCCATACCCCACCCTATTGTTCAGTACTGACCCATACCCCTCCCAGTTGTGCAGTACTGACCCATACACCACCCAGTTGGGCAGTACTGACCCATACCCCACCCTATTGTTCAGTACTGACCCATACCCCTCCCAGTTGTGCAGTACTGACCCATACCCCTCCCAGTTGTGCAGTACTGACCCATACCCCTCCCAGTTGGGCAGTACTGACCCATACACCACCCAGTTGGGCAGTACTGACCCATACCCCACCCTATTGTTCAGTACTGACCCATACCCCTCCCAGTTGTGCAGTACTGACCCATACACCACCCAGTTGGGCAGTACTGACCCATACCCCACCCTATTGTTCAGTACTGACCCATACCCCTCCCAGTTGTGCAGTACTGACCCATACCCCTCCCAGTTGTGCAGTACTGACCCATACCCCTCCCAGTTGGGCAGTACTGACCCATACCCCTCCCAGTTGTGCAGTACTGACCCATACCCCTCCCAGTTGGGCAGTACTGACCCATACCCCTCCCAGTTGGGCAGTACTGACCCATACCCCTCCCAGTTGTGCAGTACTGACCCATACCCCACCCTATTGTTCAGTACTGACCCATACCCCTCCCAGTTGTGCAGTACTGACCCATACCCCACCCTATTGTTCAGTACTGACCCATACCCCTCCCAGTTGTGCAGTACTGACCCATACCCCTCCCAGTTGGGCAGTACTGACCCATACCCCTCCCAGTTGGGCAGTACTGACCCATACCCCTCCCAGTTGTGCAGTACTGACCCATACCCCACCCTATTGTTCAGTACTGACCCATACCCCTCCCAGTTGGGCAGTACTGACCCATACCCCACCCTATTGTTCAGTACTGACCCATACCCCTCCCAGTTGTGCAGTACTGACCCATACACCACCCAGTTGGGCAGTACTGACCCATACCCCACCCTATTGTTCAGTACTGACCCATACCCCTCCCAGTTGTGCAGTACTGACCCATACACCACCCAGTTGTGCAGTACTGACCCATACCCCACCCAGTTGGGCAGTACTGACCCATACCCCTCCCAGTTGTGCAGTACTGACCCATACCCCTCCCAGTTGGGCAGTACTGACCCATACCCCTCCCAGTTGTGCAGTACTGACCCATACCCCTCCCAGTTGGGCAGTACTGACCCATACCCCTCCCAGTTGTGCAGTACTGACCCATACCCCTCCCAGTTGGGCAGTACTGACCCATACACCACCCAGTTGGGCAGTACTGACCCATACACCACCCAGTTGGGCAGTACTGACCCATACCCCTCCCAGTTGGGCAGTACTGACCCATACCCCACCCAGTTGGGCAGTAATGACCCATACCCCTCCCAGTTGGGCAGTACTGACCCATACCCCACCCAGTTGGGCAGTACTGACCCATACACCACCCAGTTGGGCAGTACTGACCCATACCCCACCCAGTTGGGCAGTACTGACCCATACCCCACCCAGTTGGGCAGTGCATCTGAGGCACAGTTCACTCACATCTGAGATCGCTGGTAAAGGAAGCCGTGGTCCAGGTAGGGGTAGCCAGGCTGAACAATCTCGCTCAGCAGGATGGGACAGTCGAAGGGATGCCGGCAGTGCTCCACGCCTACAACAGATACATCGACATAGCCGAACAGCTCGCGCAGCAGAACGGCCAGCAGAAGGCCGGCGGCCCGGCGCTGACCGTTGACGCCGATGCGGACGCGATTGGGCTGAGAATCCGCAGTCGAGTTGAAGAAATAGCGCCCGTACGGACTGCGGACTGCAGGACAGGGGGCGAATGAAATTAGTGTAAGCTGTGGGCGAAAGCCTTTCTAGGAGGGCCTGGGGAAGAGATACTGAATATAGTTTACTGATCTGGGAAAATCTGGTACGATTATAGGGAAAATCCTGAGGAATATTAGGGATCTGAGGATCCAGGGGGGATTTTTAGAAGACTGGGGATCGGGGGACTTTCGGGGATTCGAAGATCGGGGGATTTTTAGGGGATTTGAAGATCCGGGGGGTATTTAGGAGGATCGGGGGATTTTAGGGGATTTGAAGATCCGTGGTATTTGGAGGATCTGAGGATCGGGGGATTTTAGGGGATTTGAAGATCCGTGGTATTTGGAGGATCTGAGGATCGGGGGATTTTAGGGGATTTGAAGATCCGTGGTATTTGGAGGATCTGAGGATCGGGGGATTTTAGGGGATCTAAGGATCCGCTGAGATTTTAGGAGATTTAAGGATCATGGGGTATGAGAGGGGAAATCTGAGGATCTATGGGAATGATTAAAAAATTATTTGAACTCGCGGAATAATGGAGAATTTTGAAGATCTAGGAATGACAAGGGATCTTGGGGTATTTTTGGGGGTCTGTGAATCAGAGGGAATAATTGGGAAAATTAGGTCAGGGAGAATCCAATCCGATCAGGGAACGATAGTGATATCTGAGGATCAAACCTATCTATCGATCTATGAAAATAAATACGAGTATATATTAATCAGGAGGAATCAAATGGCAACGGGGTACATGATGTTGGGGAAATTTTTAGATTGTCAACTTTGGAAAAATGAGCTAATGGAATAATTTAGGAGGAATGTTAACAATGTTGGACATTGAAAGCCATCATTGACTCACATTCCATAAACTCTGAACTGTTGCGAAATATACTGCAGCTTGGCACTTCATATTCTTGAAATGCTTCTGAGCTGAGAAAAGTTGTCCAAAGCAACAGACTGGCAATTAAAAGCAGCCTGAATAGTGGGTTAACAGTTGGCTTCATACTCTAAAGCATTCTGACTGATGCCATAGAATGGTTGGCAACCAACTGGGAAGTTTCCTACGTGGAAACTCACCTGGAATTATTCAGTATTATTTTTTTAGAAGGCTAATAATTTAAATAATTTCATTAACACCTAGAAGACACAGATTACAGATAAGGATATTTGGCATTCTTAGAGTATAATTAATATTCAAATTGGGTTCTAAATATTGCAATATTGATCAATTTGACCTATTTTACATTGTTATATTGCTAGTAGTTAACTACTACTAGTTACAAGGTTGAAAGTTAAGTTCTCAGCCCAAGTGAAGTGGTTCATATCCTTGAACAATTATTTTTACTAATACTTCAGTTCACTAAGCTATGAAGTGGGTATACCATTATTAGTAACTTGTTAGTTAGGATAGCAATTTGAGTAGATATAAACATTATGACCTTTCTGGGCAATTTTCCTTTTTTGTTTGTTAAATTATTAACCAATATGGCACCAACAAGTTGTCTGCAGCAGCGTATAGGCAAACAATTTTTGGACTATGTGCATTTCCAAAATCATGCTATTGTCAACCACCAGCTTGCCTTTGTTAATCCTCAAGATCCAACTGTGCACACAAACCTCATTGAGGGAATGTGGGCACACTGTAAGGCAAAGCTCCAAGCAATGCACAGAACAAGCAATGCGTGGAACAAACAAGGCCCTATTTGAGTCACATCTCAAGGAATTCATGTGGTGTAAGATGCACATGCCTAACACCTTTGGCAACATACTCTTCTGGATTGCCCATTATTACCCTCTCTAAAAAGACATGTTTAACACACACAGCTACTTTGAACTTTGAACACTGACTGATTATTTGAACTTCTTTTCATTTTTTCTCATTGATATACTTTTTCAAATGTAATAATAAAAAAAGGAAAATTGCCTCTTTCTGCTATATACTGAACAGCTGGATAAATATTGGCTAGGCTAATGCAATGGCTTAAATCAATATTTTGGCCTAGGCCTTGTTGCTTGTATATATCTGAATATATTATATACTAAGTAGTTCCTATATAGATTTAAATTAATAATTTTTAACTATACTAGTTTTAAAATTGTCACTACTTTCTTATTTTATCATATGCTTAGGCCTACATATAATAGCTGCAACTATTAGGTAATTGGTAAATTTAATATCATTTTAGCTTTTAACAGGCCGACAGCAATATTACTGAATATAAATTCTCACTCTAGCTACCCCAAAGCAAAACATACAATCTAAAAAAATTGGCCCTTACAGATAAATTAAATATATCGAGAAAAAATATGCTAGATTTTATATACTTGGCACTTAGTATTTGTTTTTGTAAAAAACATTTGATAGGACCTAATAATATATAAACATGATTGTAATTTGTTGCTCACATTAAGACACGGGTTAAAGACACTGGCTTATTTGGAATTGGATTCAGGAAAGAACAGAGCTTATAACTCAATTTGATTTACTTCAATGAAATAACACTGACTTATACTTATAGGCCTAGGCTCCTTACACAGCTATGCTAGGGGCCTACCCTTATTAAAAAAGTTTTAAATTCTTAACAATAAAATCATAAACCGTAAAAAATTCAAACAGCTAATTTAGTTTGTAGAGTACTCAAATCTACTACTTTAAGATAATTATAAATCAGAAGTTCAGCCTGGATTCTAGAAGGTCATCAGCAGTGCGCTCCAAGCATACTTTTTCCTAAATTCAAATGACATTCACACATGATTGATCGCTAGACATAAGAGCCTTTCTTATAACTCTGAGAAATATTTCTTCAGGTTTCGATTAGCTATCGTTTGCATTCTATGGTCCAAAGCAAGACAGCATGATTAAATTAGGCAACGTTTGTTTAAAAATGTATTATTACGACCGCAACGGAATCGGGTAATTTATTATGGACTTGGGGTTGAATAAAAAAGCTTTGCAAGTCATCCTGTGGAGCTGGGAAATAATACGTCTTTAGTGCTCCCTTCGACTTCTGGTGCAGGAAGGTTAGCAACTAGGAGTTGCAACAAGGACCACTAGGAGTAGTAGGAGTATTAGGAGTATAGTAAGACCTCTACTAAGAGGACCTCTAGGTGCAAGGACCTGCTGCTTAGTGGTCCTTGCATCGGCGCAAAGTGATGCCTAGGGCCGGAACGCTGTCGCGGTGTATCATCTCTCCGAACGGAACCTCTCTGGGCAGTGTACACGCTGGGCAAATAGCTCAGAGGGGACTTGACTTACTTGACTTATTTGCAGGGTGCTCCGTACCGACGGACGCAGCGAGGAGGCGGAGGGGACCGCCCATTCCGCTAACCCCTGGCAAACCAGACAACCTCAGGAGAGGTGGTGTTGCTCAGGGTGGCCCGTCGGACTCGCCTGCAGCATGGTCCTCCGCACTGTCAGTGGGAAAGACGTTGGCTCGCCCCGTATCCCGGAGGTACCGGGCAAGCTGAGGGATGCTCTCGGGCCTGCAAACATCGGAGAGAGTTGGGTTTGGCCCAAGGTGTTCAAGCCTTGCCCTGGTGAAAAATGGGCAGTGGCATATAAAGTGTTCGGCGTTTTCACTGCCCGAGCTACAAAATGTGCATTTGTCCTCCTGGAGCTGGCCCTGGAGAAAGCGGTTGCCGAGAGAAACAGCCATGCCCTGAGAGGGCCATGCTGACTGCGCGGAGATCTCTGCGGTTCAGCCTTAAGAGGGCTTTGCGCAGGCGGTGAGACGGACATGGTACCGCTGCCCTGGACTGCTTGCAGTTTTGGGTCTTGGTCCATCTGTCCAGGTGCTGTGCCTCCATCCAGCGTTTCCGCTTGATGTTGGTCACAGTGACGGGGATAGGAGCGCCAGTTTCTGGCCCAGCCAGGGTGCTGGCTGCTCCAGCTTTTGCGAGCTGGTCCGCCATCTCATTCCCTGGGAAGCCAGCGTGACCTGGGATCCATTTGAGCTTGACCTCGTTGGCCCGCGCCAATTCGTTCAGCTGGGCGTTGCAGTCCAAGGTGGTCTTATAGCAGGTGGTGCTGCGGTCGAGGGCCCGCAGGGCGGCTTGACTGTCGGAGTGGAAAAATATCTTCCGGTCAGTGAGCTCCCTCTGGCGCAACTCTGCTGCACATGAACTGATGGCGAGCATCTCGTTCTGAAAAACGCTGGAGTTTTTCCCCGTGTGCTGGGAGTGAGTCCAGACGACCTCTCCTCCCTTGTAGATACAGGCTCCGAATCCTGAGATTCCGTTCATCAGGGAGCCGTCGGTATAACAGTGGATTTCAGAGTCGGTCCAGCTGTCGTTTGCCTCCTGGCGAGGCTGAATTTCGACCTTGTACCTGTGGCTCAGGGTCAGAGTAGCGGGTATAGCATCGGAGAGGATGTGGAGCCCTTCGCACTCGCCCAGAATCTTGAGGCACAGATCGGAGTGGGGAGTGAGGGAGCGCTTTTTGAAGCCCTCGAGAATTTGAACGTCACGCCGGCATCCATAAGGCGCCTGGTGCTCTTCGCGGCCTCTCCCTTGACGAAGATGTCCAAAGGAGTGGCTCCCAGGAAGGCGTTCATGCCTTCGAAGGGAGTGGAGGGTGAGGCGCCCATGGTCATGCGACAGGCTCTGCCCTGCACCCTGTAAAGCGCATCCAGGTTTCCCTGGGTACTCGTGGCGCTAGCCCAAATGAGGCTGGCGTACGAGATCGAGGGTCTGATGATCGTTGTGTAGATCCACCAGAGCTTCTGGGGGGTGAGGCCCCAAGTGGTGCCAACGGCTCGCCTGACTTGCGCCAGTATCGCCAGGGCCCTCTTGGTTTTGAAACGGAGGTGGTGACTCCAGTTTAGCCTATGGTCCAAGATCAAACCAAGGCAACGAATTTGCTTGCTCATGGCGATGTCCTTGCCGTAGAGAGTGAGGGGTTTCATGGTCCAACGTAGCTTGCTGGTAAACATGATCGCCACGGTCTTGGACTCGGAGAGTCTGAGCCCGCAGCGGGTCGCCCAGCTTACAGCTCTGTTGATGAAACTCTGGATGAGGTCTCTAATGGTGTCCGCTGAAGGTCCCGCGCAGGTGGCGGTCACATCGTCAGCGTATCCCACTTTTTGGACCGGATCTGGCTGAGCATCCTCAAGCAGCTCATCCATGACAAGGTTCCAAAGGAGAGGAGTAAGAACCCCGCCCTGAGGGCCCCCTTTCTGGACTGGTGGAGAAAGCGAGTGCCCATTGAAGTTGGCCACCACAGAGCGGTGCTGGATCATGTACATAATCCAGCGGACAAGGTGGGGGTGCGTGGCCCTAGATTCAAGGGCTCTACGAAACGCTTCGAAACGGACGTTGTCGAAGGCCCCCTCGATGTCGAGGAAAACGGAGAGTGCCAAGCTGTTACCCAGCACAGCCCGTTCCAGCTTTTCCACGATGGAGTGGAGGGCGCTCTCAGTGGATCTGCCAGCCCTAAAGGCGTGCTGGTTCTGAGAGAGAGGGAAGCGCTTGAGCTCCACAGAGAGGAGGCGCCAGAGCACCAGTCTCTCAAGCAGCTTCAGGAAGGAGGAAGTCAGGCTGATAGGACGATAGGCCTTGACTGATTGATAGTCGTCTTTTGCGGGCTTGGGAAGGAAGACCACTCGGGCCTCCCTCCAAGTTTCTGGTACGTAGCCCAGCTCCACGCAGGCCCGCAGAAGCTGACAGAGAATGTCCAGGAAGCAGGGGTTTTTCACTGCCTCGTGTAGGAACACCGGGTAAATGCCGTCCGGACCCGGAGCTTTGTACGGATTAAAGGACTTTGCCGCTCGTATGATGCGGTCTTTGGTGACGAGAGACTTTGCTAGGCCTTGCCCGCCCACAGTGTGGTCTGGCTGGCCCTGCGCTGTCTGGTTGCTGGGGAAGAAATGCCCGAGCATTAACTGGAGCGTCTCTTCCGGTGTATCTGTGGTGGACCCATCAGGTCTCTTAACCACGGATAGTTTGGAGAAGCGGTCTTGAGTGAGCGCTTTTACCACTCGGGCAGTGGGGCGGGAGCCCTCAAGCCCTTCGCAGTATTGGCGCCATTTGGCCATTTTTGCCCTTCTGACCTGGCCCTTGAACTCATGACTGGCATGAACATAGGCTTCTCTGTCTTCAGGGGTCCTGGTTTTTAGAAATCTCCTCTGCAGAGCCTTGGCTCGCTTTCTCAGGATTCCGAGCTCAGAGGGGACCTGTAGAGCAAATCTAATCGTTGTCGAATTTCGATTATCGACACTGCTTCCATGCCGTAGTGGAGAATCTGTTTGAAGGCTTCGCAGAAGAAGCGCAAATTAGATTGTCTCTTGCTAATGAATGATGACATGACTAAGTATAAGTGTGGCCGAGCTCCCTCCTGCAGCTTCAGCTTTTACTTTGATTGGCTATGCATAAAATGTTTGAATATATGATATTAGATGACATGACGCACGTAGGCCTATTAGATAAATTGAAGACAAACTTTCTCGCTTTTTCAGAATAAACACTGAGTGCAGACATCGCGCGCTTAATCTAAGTTATCGACTACATTCCAAGCATTTTAGGCCTAGCCTCGGTAACGCATATAATCTGGAAGCAGAGCACACAGAACTGATGATCAACATTTAGGATTTAATGCATGCAGAAATTCAGCAGATCTCTCCTACCTTGATGCTGTCACCGTGAAAAGCCATTGGAATATATTCGAATCAGATGGTGATGGTTAATCAAACAGCTATCCATTAAACAGCAGTCGCCTTGGAGACGGTAGTTTATAGGCAAACACAAATGGGAAATATATGAAATTCAATCCCTTAAATTTAATTCCTTCATAGAGCGGGGCCCAACTGAGCTTTGTAGAATTTTTTGATCTAATTTGTTCAGATTTTTTTATCTTTGCGATGCTAATAGCGACATTTTTCCTAGCTGTCCAAGCCACCGCTACTGCTGAAGGTAAGACGTCCGACACTAATTACATACTTTGAGTTCGATTTTTCGCATCTGATTAACTCATCGACTGTGGCCACGTTCTAGTGTTCAACAGCGACCTCGTTGTCACGGAAAGACTTTCTGAAGTGACCTCAGCGGGCGGACGCAGCGAGACAGACTGCGCTATACAATGCCAGTCCATTCGCTTTGGCTGCTCGGCCACAGCTTTTGTGCGAAAAACTCGGCTCTGCTTGTTTTCAGGCGCTTGGAACGCCGACTTCTCAGCCGCTGCGGCCGGAAACGCCGTCTATCGAAGAAGGCTTCCGGAACAAAGTAGTTTTGTTTCTGTTTCTGTTATTGTTTCTGCATTTGGCGCCAGTTTTTTCAGTTGTACTACTCACATACGGCAAAAGAGCAGCTTTGAGTTTTTTCTTAGATTAATAATTAAATTGTTTAATTATGTACACCTGCCCTAATTAGGAGAGTTTGGCAGCCGATATCCAAATCGCAGCTGAAGGCAGCGTACAGTTCAGTCCATGGAGTGGGGAAGACGCCACACCCGCCCTCGATTGCCCTGGCTGATGCTGGTACCCATTTAGCAGCTGGGTGAACTGAAGCAACGCAGAGTGAGGTGTCTTGCTAAAGGACAGAAATTATTACAGTGGGGACATGAATCGAACCCCCGACCTTCAAGTCGTGAGTCCGATGCTCAAGCCACTAAGCTGCACCCTCCAACAACCCGCTAGTTGAATTTCAATGCAACACTGTTGGGTCAGCGCTGGAAATTTCGGTAACGAACTAAAACAATAAATCGCAGCTTTTAAAATCTTCGATAAAATTCACAGAACAGCTAGAATGCTAATGTTCGCTTTGCAATTCACAGGCGAGCTTAGGTGCATCGTATTAAAATAGGTTTAGCAAAAAGGCCACTGATGGCATATTTGTAAACCGTTCGAACACAACTCAGGCGGATTGGTACCCCTGGTCATTCAGCATCGCTCCGCCGGCACGACTTCTTTTAGTCAGATCTGGGACGCATATGTGTCCGGATTCGGTGGTGAATCAGGTTTTTGGATCGGTAAAGTCTTCATCAACTTATGGCTGATATTGAGAAACGCGCAGTGGCTCATGCTTTGTGGCATTGTTTTCAGGCCTGCGCAAAATTAATCAACTGACTGGCAGCTCGCCGAAGCTGCTGAGAGTGGAGACTGTCACCTGGTCGGATGTCCTGTACATGTGCGAGTACTCCGGCTTTTCTGTGGGCGATGCGAGCACCGACTACACCATGACATACAACTCGTACCTGCCCAGCAGTTCCAATACAACCGAGGACTCGCTTGGCTTCAATGGAACGAAATTTTCTACCTACGATCGCGATAACGACGCGTTTGACAACAAGTCGATCTCCAGTTATTACGGCGGTAGAGGAGGCTGGTGGTTCTATGACTCCTCTCTAAAAAGCAACCCTAATGGAGTTTATTACAAAGAAAGATCAACGAGTTCCGGCCGATTTTTCTGGACAGGTGCTGATGGCTTCTTCTCTTTGAAGAGTATGCGCATGATGTTGCTGATTTGAAGCGTCTCTAGATTGTGGAGCCTGCGCATGATGTTGCTGATTTGAAGCGTCTCTAGATTGTGGAGCCTGCGCATGATGTTGCTGATTTGAGGCGTCTCTGGATTGTGGAGCCTGCGCATGATGTTGCTGATTTGAAGCGTCTCTGGATTGTGAAGCCTGCGCATGATGTTGCTGATTTGAGGCGTCTCTGGATTGTGGAGCCTGCGCATGATGTTGCTGATTTGAGGCGTCTCTGGATTGTGGAGCCTGCGCATGATGTTGCTGATTTGAGGCGTCTCGGGATTGTGAAGCCTGCGCATGATGTTGCTGATTTGAAGCGTCTCTGGATTGTGAAGCCTGCGCATGATGTTGCTGATTTGAAGCGTCTCTGGATTGTGGAGCCTGCGCATGATGTTGCTGATTTGAAGCGTCTCTGGATTGTGAAGCCTGCGCATGATGTTGCTGATTAGAAGCGTCTCTGGATTGTGAAGCCTGCGCATGATGTTGCTGATTTGAGGCGTCTCTGGATTGTGAAGCCTGCGCATGATGTTGCTGATTTGAGGCGTCTCTAGATTGTGGAGCCTGCGCATGATGTTGCTGATTTGAGGCGTCTCTGGATTGTGGAGCCTGCGCATGATGTTGCTGATTTGAAGCGTCTCTAGATTGTGGAGCCTGCGCATGATGTTGCTGATTTGAGGCGTCTCTGGATTGTGGAGCCTGCGCATGATGTTGCTGATTTGAGGCGTCTCTGGATTGTGGAGCCTGCGCATGATGTTGCTGATTTGAAGCGTCTCTGGATTGTGGAGCCTGCGCATGATGTTGCTGATTTGAGGCGTCTCTGGATTGTGGAGCCTGCGCATGATGTTGCTGATTTGAAGCGTCTCTAGATTGTGGAGCCTGCGCATGATGTTGCTGATTTGAAGCGTCTCTGGATTGTGGAGCCTGCGCATGATGTTGCTGATTTGAGGCGTCTCTGGATTGTGGAGCCTGCGCATGATGTTGCTGATTTGAAGCGTCTCTGGATTGTGGAGCCTGCGCATGATGTTGCTGATTTGAGGCGTCTCTGGATTGTGGAGCCTGCGCATGATGTTGCTGATTTGAGGTGTCTCTGGATTGTGGAGCCTGCGCATGATGTTGCTGATTTGAGGCGTCTCTGGATTGTGGAGCCTGCGCATGATGTTGCTGATTTGAGGCGTCTCTGGATTGTGGAGCCTGCGCATGATGTTGCTGATTTGAAGCGTCTCTGGATTGTGGAGCCTGCGCATGATGTTGCTGATTTGAGGCGTCTCTAGATTGTGGAGCCTGCGCATGATGTTGCTGATTTGAAGCGTCTCTGGATTGTGGAGCCTGCGCATGATGTTGCTGATTTGAGGCGTCTCTGGATTGTGGAGCCTGCGCATGATGTTGCTGATTTGAAGCGTCTCTGGATTGTGAAGCCTGCGCATGATGTTGCTGATTTGAAGCGTCTCTGGATTGTGGAGCCTGCGCATGATGTTGCTGATTAGAAGCGTCTCTGGATTGTGGAGCCTGCGCATGATGTTGCTGATTTCAAGCGTCTCTGGATTGTGAAGCCTGCGCATGATGTTGCTGATTTGAGGCGTCTCTGGATTGTGGAGCCTGCGCATGATGTTGCTGATTTGAGGCGTCTCTGGATTGTGGAGCCTGCGCATGATGTTGCTGATTTGAAGCGTCTCTAGATTGTGGAGCCTGCGCATGATGTTGCTGATTTGAGGCGTCTCTGGATTGTGGAGCCTGCGCATGATGTTGCTGATTTGAAGCGTCTCTGGATTGTGGAGCCTGCGCATGATGTTGCTGATTTGAGGCGTCTCTGGATTGTGGAGCCTGCCATGATGTTGCTGATTTGAGGCGTCTCTGGATTGTGGAGCCTGCGCATGATGTTGCTAATTTGAAGCGTCTCTGGATTGTGGAGCCTGCGCATGATGTTGCTGATTTGAAGCGTCTCTGGATTGTGAAGCCTGCGCATGATGTTGCTGATTTGAAGCGTCTCTGGATTGTGGAGCCTGCGCATGATGTTGCTGATTTGAAGCGTCTCTGGATTGTGGAGCCTGCGCATGATGTTGCTGATTTGAGGCGTCTCTGGATTGTGAAGCCTGCGCATGATGTTGCTGATTTGAGGCATCTCTGGATTGTGGAGCCTGCGCATGATGTTGCTGATTTGAGGCGTCTCTAGATTGTGGAGCCTGCGCATGATGTTGCTGATTTGAGGCGTCTCTGGATTGTGGAGCCTGCGCATGATGTTGCTGATTTGAGGCATCTCTGGATTGTGGAGCCTGCGCATGATGTTGCTGATTTGAGGCGTCTCTGGATTGTGAAGCCTGCGCATGATGTTGCTGATTTGAGGCATCTCTAGATTGTGGAGCCTGCGCATGATGTTGCTGATTTGAGGCGTCTCTGGATTGTGGAGCCTGCGCATGATGTTGCTGATTTGAGGCGTCTCTGGATTGTGGAGCCTGCGCATGATGTTGCTGATTTGAAGCGTCTCTGGATGTGGAGCCTGCGCATGATGTTGCTGATTTGAGGCGTCTCTGGATTGTGGAGCCTGCCATGATGTTGCTGATTTGAGGCGTCTCTGGATTGTGGAGCCTGCGCATGATGTTGCTGATTTGAGGCGTCTCTGGATTGTGGAGCCTGCGCATGATGTTGCTGATTTGAAGCGTCTCTGGATTGTGGAGCCTGCCATGATGTTGCTGATTTGAGGCGTCTCTAGATTGTGGAGCCTGCGCATGATGTTGCTGATTTGAGGCATCTCTGGATTGTGGAGCCTGCGCATGATGTTGCTGATTTGAGGCGTCTCTGGATTGTGAAGCCTGCGCATGATGTTGCTGATTTGAGGCATCTCTGGATTGTGGAGCCTGCGCATGATGTTGCTGATTTGAGGCGTCTCTAGATTGTGGAGCCTGCGCATGATGTTGCTGATTTGAGGCGTCTCTGGATTGTGGAGCCTGCGCATGATGTTGCTGATTTGAGGCATCTCTGGATTGTGGAGCCTGCGCATGATGTTGCTGATTTGAGGCGTCTCTGGATTGTGGAGCCACGAAGATATCCAATCAACCGCAACTTTTTGCTTTTGGCGTTGGTCGTGTCAAGCGATACTATTAAGTTGGGGCTTTTTAATTCTAAATATGTTTTATTATATAACTTATAACTACAGCATATTACAGTATATGATCTCCTTCGCGTTCTTCTTTATTTTCTGAAATGTCAATCAATTTATTTGAAGTTTCCGAGTCATAAATGATGAAATACGAGCTAATAAAAACTTTACGAAAACAGGAGTATCCTTGCAGTTACTTTTCCGTAATACGCGCATAATAAAGCATTCCCGCATCAATGTCATTCATAGTGATACAATTTTTGCTCTCCTTTCCTTTAGAAAATTTAAAGTGGCAGCAATATATATTAATCAGTGAGTAAGTAGCATAAGAGCCGCATTGTGTGTTTGAGTTTTAGTTTTAGTCGACAAATTATCAAAAAATGTCTACGCTCGTATAGTCAGTTTAGCCGATTGAATACAATATGTACATGGATACAAATCGATATGATGGTCGCCTATTAACAACTGCTCACGAAGATAACCACGATTTTAAATTAGGGAAACAATATACAACATTAAAGCGAGATGAAATCAATGTTTTACAATCCAAAGTCAATCACAACGTTCGAACAGATGATTGCTTTCGAAAGCAGCTAGAAGCACTTCCGATGCACGATGCCGGGACCGCACTCATCGTATTCCTGCTTGGTGACCCACATTGATTGAAAGGTGCTGAGCGAGGCCAAGATGGAGCCACCAATCCACACTGAGTACTTGCGCTCAGGCGGAGCCACGATTCGAACCTTAATGGAGGATGGAGCGAGGCAGCAGATCTCCTTTTGCAGCCGGTCAGCTATTCCCGGATACATGCTGGTGCCGCCACTCAGCACGATGTTGTGGTACAGCTCCTTCCTGATGTCCACGTCGCACTTCATGATGCTGTTGAACACAGTTTCATGGATGCTAGCTGATTCCTGTCCGAGTAGAGATGGCTGGAACAAGGCCTCCGGGCATCGGAAGCGCTCGTTTCCGATAGCGATGACCTGACCGTCGGGCAGCTCGTAGCTCTTCTCTAGAATGCTGCTGCTCGAGGCAGTGTGCATCTCCTGCTCAAAGTCTAGAGCCGTGTAGCACAGCTTCTCCTTCATGTCGCGCACGATCTCGCGCTCGGCAGTTGTCTTAAAGTCGTAGCCTCGCTCAGTGAGGATCCGCACCAGGTAGTCGGTGAGATCACGTCCGGCCAGGTCCAGTCGGAAGATGGCGTGGGGCAGAGCGTAGCCCTCGTAGATGGGCACCGTATGCGAGACTCCATCGCCCGAGTCCAGCACAATGCCAGTCGTGCGGCCACTTGCGTAGAGCGATAGCACAGCCTGGATGGCGACGTACATAGCCGGCGTATTGAATGTCTCGAACATGATCTGCGTCATCTTCTCACGATTCGCCTTCGGATTCAGCGGTGCCTCCGTCAACAGTACAGGATGCTCTTCGGGAGCCACTCGAAGTTCGTTGTAGAAGGTGTGGTGCCAGATTTTCTCCATGTCATCCCAGTTGGTAACGACACCGTGCTCGATTGGGTACTTGAGAGTCAGGACGCCTCGCCTGCTTTGAGCCTCGTCACCGATGTAGCTGTCCTTCTCGCCCATACCGACCATAACGCTCTGGATTTGGAGCAGCGGTAGGTAAGCCAGGGTTATATTAATAATCTGATGTTAAGAGTACCCTTGCAAGGAGTTCTGTTTGTGAGGAGATATTTTGTGAGGGGTAGACCCCCTAACTGAATGACTGAAGACAATGAAGAAACTCACGTAGTGTTTCGGTCGTCCCACAATGGAGGGGAACACGGCTCTCGGTGCGTCGTCTCCTGCGAAGCCCGCTTTGCACATTCCAGAGCCGTTGTCGACCACAAGGGCAGCGATCTCTTCAGTTGACATTGCGTTGCAGAACGGGTGTCGTTCGACAGTAGGACTCCGGGTGCTGCCAGTTAATACTGGTAATTAACAAATCACCTGCTACGAGCTAGTTTTCCGCTTGAGAAGCTTTTTCCCGTTTGACGGCAGCTTCTTTTGTAGACTTTCTTGATGCTCCTCTTCACATCCCTTTGATGACCATATTTGGAAACCCTGGTCTCACACGCAAAGTACTAACTTCCATAATTGGCAGGGTTGCTACGTAGTAGTTATTTCCAACAGCCATATTTGGCAGGCGAAGTGACAGCTTTACTTGGGATTCAGATTGGCCCCCTCTAGCTTGTTTTTTTTGTTGTTTACTATAATGTCTCTGATAAGCCATATTATATACCTATCTATTTGTCCATTACATCAGCATTACTTTCGCCCTACGTATAATGCTGGCAACTGCAGGCTCAGTGGAGTTCAGTCAGCTCAGTCCCAGTTAGTACTATTTTTAGCAACTCTTGCTCGATCCTGCGCAATCCTAGCGCTTGATACCGGGGTCCCTTTGTACGCTGAGTACACTCAGAGAGTCGAGTCTATTTTTAGACTGAGTGAGTCAGAAAATATATGTTTGTGTTCAAATGGCTTCGCCAAATTGATTTACTAAACTGAATTTAGTAAATAGTGATCTTCGGTCCCTAACGCAATAGTCGAAGGCACAAAGTCTTTATTTAGTTTTTTTTCATTCAACGTCATATAATGTAACGAGACAATGCGGTCACTACGTCACTACTATAATGTCGTCCTGTTCCAATATAAATCTGTTTCGATATTTTTAGAGATTTTGTATGTGTGGATTTGTATTTCTCTTTAGTATTGTTTTTGATTCATGGTAATATGTGTTGGCAAGTGGACAGTCCATAGAGCCGAATGCACATCCACCAGTCCGCATGCGACTTCCAGCTATCGACGCGTTGCTGATGTTGCGGCTGGCGCAGCTTTATCATCTCGTCCGATGAGTGTCTTGCGAATTTCTGAGGTATTGTTATTGTTAACAAAATCATTTTTGCAGTCACAAGAAAATGGTTGCTTTCCGATAGACGCCCTCACCTCGTCATTTTCATCCACTTCATGACGCACAAGTTGACCATCCGCGTCAAAAAGTCTGCTGCCACTGTCGCGCCTTGAGCTCGCAACTGGTTTTCCTCCGCCAGCTTCAGCGCGTGGGGTGACATTGGAAGTCTGTAAATTTCCAAAGATGAGCATTATTTTAGTGACATTGTATCTTTATCCCTACTTAGACTTTGCACAATGTCCATGGTTATTTTATGGCAGTATCATCTGCTCAGCTAGTGTATGACACCATCTGCTCAGTTATTATATGGCATCAGCTGAGCTAGTGTATGGTGTGTATATACCTTAAATTTATGAGGAACAACTTACCCGATTCCCATCAGGTGCAGCCGCACTACTAATTGGCATGCAGACGGTTGTCATCTGCTGCGGGCCAATAACCATCAGGGCGAGAGCGAACGCAAACTTCATTTTCAGCTACCAAATAGTCCCAGTCTAATAAAACCTGCGGATCAAAATGGATACACGAACAGGAACAAAACATTATAATCTTCTCGGCCGCGACAAGTTGACTTCACTGCGATTGGTCAGTTTTTAGCCATCTGTATAAAATTTCATCCGTGTGATAAAATATAGCGGGCTTATTCTGCAGCCCGGTGACAGGAGACAGGCATTAAAATCATCTACATTCACAACGCTATGTAGGGAAGTTTTTGATGTGAAATTTCCAGTGATTGTTGCTACTCTACGTGACTTGCTAACTGTACGTCAATTGCTTACTCTACTTCAATTGCTTACTGTACGTCAATTGCTTACTGTACGTCAATTGCTTACTGTACGTCAATTGCTTACTGTACGTCAATTGCTTACTGTACGTCAATTGCTTACTGTACGTCAATTGCTTACTGTACGTCAATTGCTTACTGTACGTCAATTGCTTACTGTACGTCAATTGCTTACTGTACGTCAATTGCTTACTGTACGTCAATTGCTTACTGTACGTCAATTGCTTACTGTACGTCAATTGCTTACTGTATGTCAATTGCTTACTGTACGTCAATTGCTTACTGTACGTCAATTGCTTACTCTACTTCAATTGCTTACTGTACGTCAATTGCTTACTGTACGTCAATAGCTTACTGTACGTCAATTGCTTACTGTACGTCAATAGCTTACTGTACGTCAATTGCTTACTCTACTTCAATTGCTTACTGTACGTCAATTGCTTACTGTACGTCAATAGCTTACTGTACGTCAATTGCTTACTCTACTTCAATTGCTTACTGTACGTCAATTGCTTACTCTACTTCAATTGCTTACTGTACGTCAATTGCTTACTGTACGTCAATTGCTTACTCTACTTCAATTGCTTATTGTACGTCAATTGCTTACTGTACGTCAATTGCTTACTGTACGTCAATTGCTTACTCTACTTCAATTGCTTACTGTACGTCAATTGCTTACTCTACTTCAATTGCTTACTGTACGTCAATTGCTTACTGTACGTCAATTGCTTACTCTACTTCAATTGCTTACTGTACGTCAATTGCTTACTGTACGTCAATTGCTTACTGTACGTCAATTGCTTACTGTACGTCAATTGCTTACTGTACGTCGAAACTTAAATTAATATAAAACTTCCAGTGTGTGGAACGTTCAAAAAACTATATAACTGCTGTATTAATGGTATATTATTGGTAATTGGTAGATAGTCATTTTCATTGCAATTATGAGGAGAAACACTCAATGTAACTCCTCATTGGATGGAAATAGCATCTGACCTTATATAGTGATCTATCTTTGGCCATTTATTTCATTTTGTCATGACTAAAATATACAGAATGTAGATGCGGGTTTGCAGTTGAACCGGGACATTGCTATGGGATAATGCGCCATGAAGAGAAATATTGAATGATAAAATCTTCAGGAAGCCATTATTTCTTGAGGCGTTAAGAGCAGAACTTCTAGGAATGCAAGCTAGCTTAGACTCGATAGATTCTTAAAAAAGCTCTTAGCTTTGACAATGTACGGCTTTGAATGTCAGTTTGACTCAGTTTTCTGTCGGCATGATGAAGTGAAGCGCAGAATTATACTGCTCAATATTATTTTTTTCAGACGTTTGACAGAAAAAATATGTTGGTTGTTGTAGACTGTGAACGACAATTAAAATAGCTCTGCGGCTCTCGGAGCATTACATTGTACGAGTACATTGAACGCTCGTGGTGATAACAAGTTAATGAATACAGCGTGCAGGGATGAGAGCAATATTATTCGTGTTGATACACTAACTCGAATTGTAAGGAGTTGCGATAACTGTACGTTAGCTACGTTAACGTACACGTCATCGCATCCCTTCGCACTAAAGTCCAATGTAGGACTACGAAGGTGTTACATAGACATTCCCAGGCACTAGTCATAGGTTAGCCGATCAGGGGCCGTCCTCAGTCTCGACGATCGTCTCGGCGTTTCGGGAGGCGCCGTTGCTTCAACAGCGGCAGCTTCTCTAGCACCGGCAGCCGGGTCAGTAGCCGCGCGTTCATCAGCCGGCTCATGTGGTGCGCGCATCGGAGCTTCGACATCGAACGAGACTGCTGCTGCCGGTTTCCGCACTTGGTCCGCATGCCGATGAGCTGTCCGGCCGTCGCCGAACTCCCAGTCGAAGTTGGCTGGACCGAAACCGCTGGTCACGCTTGCCGGCTTCCATCATCCCTCGTCGGAGAAATCTCTTGCCAGCACAGAGTCCCCAGCAGTGATCGGGCGGTGCTGGGCGCTCTCGTCAAATCGTTCCTTCAGCATCGCCTGCTGGCACCCGACCTTTAACTACAGGTCCGGCCGAACTCTGTCGACCACCCCATTAGCAGCTCGCAGGGTGCGACACCCTTCGTGGCATGCGGAGTTGTCCGGTACGTCAGGAGGAACCGGGACACGCGCTCCTCCAGCGAGCCTCCTCGCTGCTTGGCGAGCGACCTCTTGAGCGTCTGGACGACGCGCTCTGCTTGGCCGTTCGATGCTGGTTGGTACGGTGCCGTGCGAACGTGCTGGATATTGCTGGATACCATTGTGAGCATCTCTGATACCCGCTACAAAGTTTGATCTTGTACTGGTTACTGACAGTACCATGCAAAGAAAATTAGCTGGGCTTAAAACATTCCGCCAAAGCATTCAGTCAAATAAATTCTGGTTACGAATTTACAAACTTCATTATTTGTTGTTATTCTTACGAGTAAAATCGGTTTTGCAGAAGACTTGAAGAAGAGTGCACCACGAGTTTTAATATGCCAACTATTTTATGTGCGTTATTGACAAAACAATTGCAAAAAGACCAAAAAGCTATCACACAAGTCTAGAAACACGACCCGGGATCTAATGGCTTCATGGAATATCAACAACATCAGTTCTGTCACGCACTAATCTCTCAGGTTCATTTATCTGATCGCACCGGGAGTCTGGTTTTCATAGTTGCTTTTATCTTAGCCGAGTTTTCGGAGTCAGCCATGTTGTGCCCTGTCGCATCCATTTGGTAGCTGAAACGCCTGAACATTCTCCGGAGCCGCATCGGCCTGGCGTTCGAGCTCACGACCGTCAGATGACTCATAGCGCTCGTTTTAACGGTGCTGGGTGGCTAAAATGCAAGAGATTTGGCAGTGGCAGCTTCATGGTTGCTGGGCTGAATCTACACTTGTATCTCTAAGCCAAATGCACTTTGCTCTACGCGAGTAGGCCGAGCAGACTCAGACAGGGAGAGCTCCGCCAAAAGGCGCCTGCTTTTATAGACTCTGGAAAACACTTTTCATTTCATTCCGTTATGTGCAGATTGGGCATACCGAAGGGTTTGTTTAAATAATCTATTGCAGTGGGTCTGTGGGCTTTGCAGAACATACGGGTATACCTATAGCCAAACTCAACAGTAGCAAGAACAGAGCCCGTTCTTTGCCAAGCTGGACAAGCCAATCCAGCTAAAATATAGCTATATTTAAGAAACAGACAACACGGATATTCTTACGCTACATCGTGTGGTGTTTTTCAACTCGCGCTTTCTGGGCAGGAAAATAAAATAAAAGATGAATAAAGAGACGGTTTTTTTATTTCTCTTAAAGATTGAATTATTCTACTTGCGTACTTGAAAGTAGTTGCATTTGTCGCGCTATGTGGAACAGTGGACATGCAAAACGGAATGGCCCACAAAATTCTATGGCCAAGCGTTTGAATTCACACGAGAAAGTAAGCCATAGACAATTCAATTGGTCATGCTATATGTACTTGTACGAGCGTAGATCGGATTTCTTATTACTACTGAAAGTAGGATAAAAAGGATTTAGCTCTTGGGGGCAGTGACTCTGGTCTCTTGCAATGAGGCTGGACTGTTCAGAGAACCGGCAGTCGTGCAGCCGTTGTGAGTTGTGAACCAGCTCAGAAATAATGAACGATGAGAAAGGCTTCGACTGTCACAAAATGCCTTTACGCGTAACATCGAAATTTTCGAAAAATACTTCTTTTCTTCAATTTTTTGCCTGCATCATTTGCGTAACCCAAGTACTTTGCCAGATTGTATGATGAAATGTTTTGTAACTTTAAGCTTCTGGAATGAATTAAGCTAGGGGTTCCCGAATAAATTAACCTGTCTACATGCAATAGAACAAGCCCGTGCACAAGCGGGCATCATGCTGCAGTAAATCAATTTAAATCCATTAAATTGGAGATTACTCCAGGCAGCCGTCAGAAAGTCATTTCTTATTTAAGTGTAAATAAGGTGCGCTTGACAAGAGTTTTGCGAGCCTTGTCAATCAGTCCATTGCAGCCCCAACTGGCAGCGAATAAAAGCGACTAAAGAAACCAGCCAGAAGCAATCGTGGGTGGGGCTTGCCTGGGCATTAGGGAGTTCTTGGGATTGGTGGCGGTGGTGGGATTGCGCTGAAGGGGTGGGTGCGCTGCTCTCCCATTTCATTCGCCCAGCCCAGTCATGAGCTACTAGCTCTTTAAGCCACATGCGAAAGTCAGACCAGGGCAGGACCTACGCCAGAAGTCCACCTCAGCCAATCGGCCCCTGCAATATTTGACCAGGCTCGCTTCACTTGAAAAATCCTTCAACATTGCACCAACTACAACGCTTGCCATTCCTAGCAATCGTATTCTTGTTCAATTGCTCCTAGTAGAACTACTGAAACGCTGCTGCTGCTGCTAGCCTGCGAGAAGGCAAAGCTAAAAAATAAAAACTAAGCCAGCGACCAAGACAAAACACATAATACATTGTTGGAGGAAGGAATCACACGCACAGATAATCAATAACAGCCTTTCGATACTGCAATGATAAAAATCAGCCACGCCATTGATTTGAGGCTTTCTCAATCATTTGCCTCGAGGAAAATTTTGGCATGATTCTCAGTGTCCCGCTGGGTGAAAGTTTAACTATTAAACTTTTCTGGCACTATGACAGTAAACGGACTGCTATTTATAAAGGCATAAAGGCGTTCAGCAAAACACCTGGCTAGTTGGAAAATTTGAAACTGGACAATGGGATCGCATTTCTTCGCTATTGTCTTCGTCTTCTGGTCCGCCTTCGGCTCTTCCTGTACGAGTTACGTCCGACCAGTGCAGATAGACATCGATCGAGACAGCCGTCTGGATATGCAAGGTCGGTCAGCCATGCGCTGGGAATTCAAATTCTTTAGCAATTTTTAGCATTTTTGCTTGGTTTGTATTGAGAATGATTTTTGCTATGGACTATCATTCGATAATAAAGTGCTGCACTGCGAGGTGCTCTTAGAATATCAATTAGCGAATTCGGATTCTAGCCAAACTAGTTGCTAAACTAAGAGGCAATGTACCCCAGCGTTGCTTCGTTGCTGCGCAGTAAAATTAGCAATAGACACAAGGTGCAAGGTGAATCGTTCGAAATGATTCGCCAAGTCACGTGTTGTTCATCGATAGGATTTGCGAATTTAGGATTCCATTCAGCAAGGGATGTGTTTCCTTCTCTTTCTTGTTCCCTGCTGAGCTATCGGGTGCGTGACAGTCTGGGCTCGAAGCCCTGCCCTCTGCGAGCCTCCTCCGCCGCATAGTGCCTTTTCTTGTGCCGCCAGAAATAGACAGGAAGCGGCAATATTTCTGCTCAGGATCAATCTGGGGTTTGCGTGAATGCCAGACCAGTCCGCGATGGTACTTCTCTACGCGATGAAGAAACCGGAGGAAAATGCCATAGGTATCCAGACTCGGGAAACACAGCTGATGCAGCCAAGCCTTCTCAGGCCCTCTATTCATCCTTTCTAATTCGTTCATTAGTTTCTCTCTCAAATTTTCCAACGGCGTTGACATCAGCTGTCAGATGAATTTGTGAAGAATAGTGAACCAGTCCTTAGTTCTATGCGCACAGCAGGAGAATAAGGAAATCCGAAGGCAATTCAAAGCCTGACACGGGGACTTACGAGTCAGCGGCCTTGTTTATAGAGAAAACAGCGGGTTACAAGGGACTCTGTCGCCAGCTGGAACTGGGGCGGGATGTCCGTGACGGCTCTGAAGGTGCTGCCAATCAGCTATTTTCATTCTCGTTTCACGAATCCAGAAAAAATGGACTCTTCATTTTATTGAATAAAAGAGTAATTGAAGCCGCATAACTTAATCTTAAATGTAGCAAAATGTCATTATGTTTGGGTGATAACAATTTTTTTCGAACTTAGAAATAGTATATTTTATTAATTTTATGATTAAATGAAAGGTTCTAGTTTAAACACACTAAAAGTTAGTTGACCTTCTTGAAGCATTCCGCCCTGAACTAATTGAGTACCTTGCAACATTTTTTTTTATCATTTTGGTTTTGTGCTGGCGACCTGATGAGGAAGACGGATACTAGATTAGAGCACAGAATTTCTGTATTGATTATATATGATAGATTTCTGTGAATTAGGGAGAGAATATTTTTAGAGAGTAATCCTAGCTATTGCAGCAATTCCTGCCTTGCCAACCCTCGCATTCGCCCTCTGGTCGTTGGTCGAATCGGAACCGCAGAGGAAGGCTCAGGAAGCTGCTCGGAAGTCCCTGATTTTGTGCATGGCTTGACAGCTTGACAAAGCGGCAGGGGACAAGGGTGATGACCGCATGAGCCAGGTGATGAGCCAGCAAGATAATTATGATTGGCACTTTGATGCCCGATCACCAGAATACCCCAGACAGGTTCGTTAGTTCGGGCAGCTATTTAGGGACTTTACTCTCAGAGGGTGTGTTGAGTCATCGCTCGCTAAATTGGGTGACAACATCTTTTTCATTGACGTGGAAATAAATAATTTGAAGAAACATAGCCGTGAAGAGGCAAAGCAAACTCTGATTACCATGCCTACTGGCCTCATTCATCACTATTTGGTCCTTAACCGAAGTACAAATCGAGCATCTCATGCAACGTTTGCATCGAGCACAGATCGCATTTGAGAACAGCAAAACAGCTCCGGGGCTATAAAGAATTGATTAGGTCGCAAAATTGGTTTCTGTAAATCAAAAAGAGCACAGTTGGCCGAAGAAAGGGTAAAAGAAAGACTCTTATGATATTTCCTGTGCCTCATCCGCCCTCTTTCTCTCCCAGTCCCTCAGCCCGTCCGTATCGGTCCCCGAGGCGTGCGGCGCTTCGATACGGGATCGATTTTAATCAGCACTGCTCCCATACCCAGGCCGAGGAGCTGGTAGCTCCCGCAGACCAATACTGAGCCACTGACCCCGGGGGCTGATACGGGCCTGAGGGCTGAAAAATAAGAGAGCCAATGAATCGGAGGAGCTGGCCGAGCCATAACGCAGGATCTTCCCACCGCTCTCTCCCGTTTCACTGGGCCAGTTTTTCGTTGGAAACCAAGTCGGATATGAAGGCCGCCTTAAAATTTGGCCGCTGCGAATTGATAGGCAATTTTTACCCTGGCGACATTCAGCTTGCATTGCAGGCTCTCCCGTTGGGCCTCCCAATCCGGCAAAGTGGGAGAGAATTCGCTGCGTTATTGAATTATGCGCAGCCCCTCTCTCTACTGTGAGCCGCCCTAATTGCTGTCACTATCGTGAAATTGGACTAGGCCCCGCCCTGAATGACCGCAGAGTCCTGCAAGCCGTTTGAAAAATAAAGTTAAAGTGACAAGAAAACAAAAATTGAAAGCTGATAAAGTCGCAAGAGTGCTTCCTAGGGAAGTGAAATGAATAATAAGAGGAGAGGGTAGGAGGGAAAGAGAGTAGGAGGGAAAGAGGGTAGGAGGGAAAGAGGGTAGGAGGGAAAGAGGGTAGGAGGGAAAGAGGGTAGGAGGGAAAGAGAGTAGGAGGGAAAGAGAGTAGGAGGGAAAGAGAGTAGGAGGGAAAGAGGGTAGGAGGGAAAGAGGGTAGGAGGGAAAGAGGGTAGGAGGGAAAGAGAGTAGGAGGGAAAAAGAGTAGGAGGGAAAAAGAGTAGGAGGGAAAGAGGGTAGGAGGGAAAGAGAGTAGGAGGGAAAGAGGGTAGGAGGGAAAGAGAGTAGGAGGGAAAAAGAGTAGGAGGGAAAGAGAGTAGGAGGGAAAGAGGGTAGGAGGGAAAGAGGGTAGGAGGGAAAGAGGGTAGGAGGGAAAGAGAGTAGGAGGGAAAGAGAGTAGGAGGGAAAGAGGGTAGGAGGGAAAGAGGGTAGGAGGGAAAGAGGGTAGGAGGGAAAGAGAGTAGGAGGGAAAGAGGGTAGGAGGGAAAGAGAGTAGGAGGGAAAGAGGGTAGGAGGGAAAGAGGGTAGGAGGGAAAGAGAGTAGGAGGGAAAGAGAGTAGGAGGGAAAGAGGGTAGGAGGGAAAGAGGGTAGGAGGGAAAGAGGGTAGGAGGGAAAGAGAGTAGGAGGGAAAGAGGGTAGGAGGGAAAGAGGGTAGGAGGGAAAGAGGGTAGGAGGGAAAGAGAGTAGGAGGGAAAGAGAGTAGGAGGGAAAGAGGGTAGGAGGGAAAGAGGGTAGGAGGGAAAGAGAGTAGGAGGGAAAGAGGGTAGGAGGGAAAGAGGGTAGGAGGGAAAGAGAGTAGGAGGGAAAGAGGGTAGGAGGGAAAGAGAGTAGGAGGGAAAAAGAGTAGGAGGGAAAAAGAGTAGGAGGGAAAGAGGGTAGGAGGGAAAGAGAGTAGGAGGGAAAGAGGGTAGGAGGGAAAGAGGGTAGGAGGGAAAGAGAGTAGGAGGGAAAGAGAGTAGGAGGGAAAGAGGGTAGGAGGGAAAGAGGGTAGGAGGGAAAGAGAGTAGGAGGGAAAAAGAGTAGGAGGGAAAGAGGGTAGGAGGGAAAGAGGGTAGGAGGGAAAGAGGGTAGGAGGGAAAGAGAGTAGGAGGGAAAGAGAGTAGGAGGGAAAGAGGGTAGGAGGGAAAGAGGGTAGGAGGGAAAGAGAGTAGGAGGGAAAGAGGGTAGGAGGGAAAGAGGGTAGGAGGGAAAGAGAGTAGGAGGGAAAGAGGGTAGGAGGGAAAGAGAGTAGGAGGGAAAGAGAGTAGGAGGGAAAGAGGGTAGGAGGGAAAGAGGGTAGGAGGGAAAGAGAGTAGGAGGGAAAGAGGGTAGGAGGGAAAGAGAGTAGGAGGGAAAGAGAGTAGGAGGGAAAGAGGGTAGGAGGGAAAGAGAGTAGGAGGGAAAGAGGGTAGGAGGGAAAGAGAGTAGGAGGGAAAGAGAGTAGGAGGGAAAGAGGGTAGGAGGGAAAGAGGGTAGGAGGGAAAGAGAGTAGGAGGGAAAGAGGGTAGGAGGGAAAGAGGGTAGGAGGGAAAGAGAGTAGGAGGGAAAGAGGGTAGGAGGGAAAGAGGGTAGGAGGGAAAGAGAGTAGGAGGGAAAGAGGGTAGGAGGGAAAGAGAGTAGGAGGGAAAGAGGGTAGGAGGGAAAGAGGGTAGGAGGGAAAGAGGGTAGGAGGGAAAGAGAGTAGGAGGGAAAGAGAGTAGGAGGGAAAGAGGGTAGGAGGGAAAGAGGGTAGGAGGGAAAGAGGGTAGGAGGGAAAGAGGGTAGGAGGGAAAGAGGGTAGGAGGGAAAGAGGGTAGGAGGGAAAGAGGGTTGGAAGGAAGGAAAGTTGGACCTGAAATGAGGAAAAGCTCATGAAACTGAAAGCTCTCAAAACAGAAATGGCATTACACAGTGTGGAAGAAACATGTGCCTTTCTGCTTACTGAAATGCAGCCAGTTTTCTTGTGGCAGATCAGTCCTGCTAAATAAGCGGATCGAGGTGATAAGGTCGATGCTGATGCAGCTGTCGACCCGTGATGGACAAGTGGGAAGGGAAATGTGACAGCCAGGGCTGCCAGTAATCACTCCCCACTGAGTTTTTCATTCAGCGTGGCGACAATCGTACCCAAATTCCCAAGCGTGAGTGCCAATCTAGAACAGGTGGTGGTGAGGGACTTAAAAGTTTGGAAAAGCAATGAGACTATGGCAACAACCCTTTTGCTGTTTGAACAGAAATCAGCGAGTTGAGTTCGATTTCTGCATTTACAGAAAAGTTCGCGCAGTTGCACCTGGTGCCCCGCCGTCACCTGGTCTGTCCAGGCGCCACGGCCACCATAATCTGCCCGGGATCCGACGGCCTCAACTTGCAGCGGGCTCACTTCGAGGATTCAGACAAGGGCTGCGGCATTCAAGTCAGCGGCGGGGTTGACGATGGCCCAGTCTGTCAACTTGACCCGCTACCTGTGAGCTCACGTTCTCATACACTCAGTCTGAGGTTAAGGCGCTCTAAATCCAAGGCTAGCCCCATCCAAATCCAAGGCTAGCCCCATCCAAATCCAAGGCTAGCCCCATCCAAATCCAAGGTTAGCCCCATCCAAATCCAAGGCTAGCCCCATCCAAATCCCAGGTTAGCCCCATCCTAATCCAAGGCTAGCCCCATCCAAATCCAAGGTTAGCCCCATCCTAATCCAAGGTTAGCCCCATCAAAATCCAAGGTTAGCCCCATCCAAATCCAAGGCTAGCCCCATCCTAATCCAAGGCTAGCCCCATCCAAATCCCAGGTTAGCCCCATCCTAATCCAAGGCTAGCCCCATCCAAATCCAAGGTTAGCCCCATCCTAATCCAAGGTTAGCCCCATCAAAATCCAAGGTTAGCCCCATCCAAATCCAAGGCTAGCCCCATCCTAATCCAAGGCTAGCCCCATCCAAATCCAAGGCTAGCCCCATCCAAATCCAAGGTTAGCCCCATCCTAATCCAAGGCTAGCCCCATCCAAATCCAAGGCTAGCCCCATCCAAATCCAAGGCTAGCCCCATCAAAATCCAAGGTTAGCCCCATCCTAATCCAAGGCTAGCCCCATCAAAATCCAAGGCTAGCCCCATCCAAATCCAAGGTTAGCCCCATCCTAATCCAAGGCTAGCCCCATCCAAATCCAAGGCTAGCCCCATCCAAATCCAAGGCTAGCCCCATCCAAATCCAAGGTTAGCCCCATCCTAATCCAAGGCTAGCCCCATCCAAATCCAAGGCTAGCCCCATCCAAATCCAAGGCTAGCCCCATCAAAATCCAAGGTTAGCCCCATCCTAATCCAAGGCTAGCCCCATCCAAATCCAAGGCTAGCCCCATCAAAATCCAAGGTTAGCCCCATCCAAATCCAAGGTTAGCCCCATCAAAATCCAAGGCTAGCCCCATCCTAATCCAAGGTTAGCCCCATCAAAATCCAAGGTTAGCCCCATCAAAATCCAAGGTTAGCCCAATCCAAATCCAAGGCTAGCCCCATCAAAATCCAAGGTTAGCCCCATCCAAATCCAAGGCTAGCCCCATCCTAATCCAAGGCTAGCCCCATCCAAATCCAAGGCTAGCCCCATCCTAATCCAAGGCTAGCCCCATCCTAATCCAAGGCTAGCCCCATCCTAATCCAAGGCTAGCCCCATCCAAATCCATGGCTAGCCCCATCCTAATCCAAGGCTAGCCCCATCCTAATCCAAGGCTAGCCCCATCCTAATCCAAGGCTAGCCCCATCCTAATCCAAGGCTAGCCCCATCCTAATCCAAGGCTAGCCCCATCCAAATCCCAGGCTAGCCCCATCCTAATCCAAGGCTAGCCCCATCCTAATCCAAGGCTAGCCCCATCCAAATCCAAGGTTAGCCCCATCCAAATCCAAGGTTAGCCCCATCCAAATCCAAGGCTAGCCCCATCCTAATCCAAGGCTAGCCCCATCCAAATCCAAGGTTAGCCCCATCCAAATCCAAGGTTAGCCCCATCCAAATCCAAGGCTAGCCCCATCCAAATCCAAGGTTAGCCCCATCCAAATCCAAGGTTAGCCCCATCCAAATCCAAGGTTAGCCCCATCCAAATCCAAGGCTAGCCCCATCCTAATCCAAGGCTAGCCCCATCCTAATTTGAGCACATTTCGGCGCAGCTTTAGAATTCCGTCCGTGTTTTGTCTAAGTAAAACATTTAGGAAAATGCTCATCTACTATGTGCTCCACCAGTCGAATGCTCTGTTGAGCAAGGTCTGTGGCTCTCCGACTATTTGGCAGCAGGAGCTCCGCTTGAGCAGGCCGAGCAGTCTGGGTGGGGAATCTGGCAGCCGGAACAGATGCAGGCGCTCACACAGATGAGGGCTCTATTTCCCAGTTGCCAGCAGGACGTGAGTTTCTGCTGAGTCGAGTGGGTTAAGCAGGGAAAGCTGCCCTGTTTCGTAATATTTGCATCACAAAAACACTGGCCGCCGCAGTTTATTGGACTCCCTCAACCTCCTGGCACCCGAGGGAATCCGCCACTGCACACACAATATGCAGCCACTACAAAGGCTTTATAGCTGTGCTGGGCTTCATCCAGCAGCAGCGGCAGCAGCAGCAGTGGAGTCTAGTGTTGCTCTTTCCCCACCGGCAAGTCATGGCAAGTCACTCATTCTCTTGCCTGGACCCAAAAGCAAACAATCATTTCCTGAGGGCTGAAATCAGCCGCGAAATTGTGCACCTCGCGTGATGAAAGTGGGCCCAAGAATGGGCGGCTCCACTGCACTGTTCACACCTGTCCTCCACCGGGTTGCTATGGTATAGCTGCCCAGTCACTTGAACTTTAGACACTTCAGTAGCCACTACCAATTTGATGCTTTTGTCTGCAGATGGCCAGCTCCAGCTGATGCCGCATCCCATCCAAAGGGATTTGTTACTTGAAGCTCATTGATAGGCTGACAGCTTCCAACACAGCCTGCCAACCCTGCAGCCAAAACACTCAGGGACTGCGCGAAATCCCACGGCTGCTAGAACTCTGGGGTTCTGACAGATTTCCAGCTCAGGGTGGTGATTTAGTATGCAGAAATAAGAGGGATCAGCACTACCAATCAGTGAGGATAACTTAGGGATCAATTTAGCGCATGTTTGTCGGCTCCCCATTGAGCAATCCTTGCTCTTCTGCTGTTCGTGAATCACTGCTATTCCACGGGCCTAAAATATTGGCAGTTTGTTCTTGATGTTGCTTTTGCAAGTTGTCTTTGCCCAACAGAATTTTTGCATGCAGAATTATCCACACCTCTCCCGCAGGTGCTGCGTACTCGCTGCTCGCCTGGCGCAGCTGGCGAGACTCATCAGGGCGCGTTTAACTGCACTCTGGACTCGAACCCACGACTGTATTTAAACAGGAATCTCAGTTCAACAGACGGAAACGCTAGGGTCTGTCGGGTGCCCACCAACAAGGCACTGTCTGTGGTGTACTATTGTCTGCCAAGTGAGAACCCGGGTGAAACAAAAGCACAATGATATCAGGGATGCACATTTGCCATTGGATAAGGTACTCTGTGGTGTACTATTGTCTGCCAAGTGAGAACCCGGGTGAAACAAAAGCACAATGATATCAGGGATGCACATTTGCCATTGGATAAGGTACTATCAGAGCCAAGTTTTGGATTTTGAGACTAGGTAAGCTTGGGACTAGAATTTTAGCACTTCTCTCGCAATGTTGCCAGTTCATCGCTGCGAAAGCAGAAAACACAGCCAATCTGTGCCGAGAAGCCACTTCAGATGGCTGAGCAGAATTGTTGACTAGGCGGCTACGAAGAGAGGCTGATGACTAGGCCTCAGAGGCATGGAGTCAGGAGTTGCATGGCAAAGTGGGGTGAGATACAAGCTCTGTCTTGTAGATGATTGAGCAGATTAGGCGCTAGTTTCTGGGGCACTATCATCACAAAATCAGGCCATGGCCAGCTAACAACAATGCGTCCTCAAGATGAGTAGCGCTGCAAGATCAGCCACTTCACCCAGCCGGGTAGCTGTGGGCTTAATCGATGAGCTGATAACGGACGCGTCAGGCCTTGATGGCGCAGCTGCGTGATGGACAGCTAAATGTTTATAGCTTATAGATGGGCAACAAAAGAAATCTGGCATGGGCATTGTGGGCGCATCCGCGTGGGCTGGAGGGATGTGACTCTAATAATGCTGCCCTTTAAAAAAATCCCCTTAGTTAATCGCACCATCAATCCTTCCTTAAATCGTTAATCGATCCCTCCATCCTATCCTAAACCCAAAGCAATCTTACCTCAGACCCTGCTTGAAAGCCAATTGCTCAATTAGCCACACGACCGATCATTCGTAGGGCTGCAGTACCTGCTAGTCTGCTCAGGCAGCCACCGGCAAGCCGAATGCAATGCACCTGCCAACAGGCAGCAGCAGCAGCAGCAGCAGCTTGCAGTCGTGTTCGCCAGGCAGACCAGCCGGTTCCAGTTCCACCAGGGTGGCACCGTCTGTCGCGACACCGCAGAGGGTCGCCAAGCCTGCCCGGAGGCAAACGTCACTAGCGCAGTGGCCCGGCGCTGTCAACAGGCTGGCGGTGCGGCTTCCGAACTGGCGAACTGCACGCTGGAGCCCGGAGCTCCTAGCAATGGGCACAGCTGCGCGCCGCACCACCTGCTGGTTGTTTTCGCCTGCGGTGAGGCGCGGTCATGAGCATGCCTATGAGCAATGGCCATGGCTTTGCTTTTCGATTCCTTTTTCACGGCCTTTTAGAGATTTTCCTGAATTAGGGTTGTCCCTAACGCCCTCAGGCTTGTCCCCAAACCCCTCAGGCTTGTCCCGAAACCCTCAGGCTTGTCCCAAAACCCTCGCTCAGGCTTATCCCCAACCCCTCACTCAGGCTTATCCCCAACCCCCTCAGGCTTATCCCCAACCTCCTCAGGCTTGTCCCAAAACCCCTCGCTCAGGCTTATCCCCAACCCCTCACTCAGGCTTGTCCCAAAACCCTTGCTCAGGCTTGTCCCCAAACCCTCAGGCTTGTCCCAAAACCCTTGCTCAGGCTTGTCCCCAAACCCTCAGGCTTGTCCCAAAACCCTTGCTCAGGCTTATCCCCAACCCCCTCACTCAGGCTTGTCCCAAAACCCTTGCTCAGGCTTATCCCCAACCCCCTCACTCAGGCTTGTCCCAAAACCCTTGCTCAGGCTTATCCCCAACCCCCTCACTCAGGCTTATCCCCAACCCCCTCAGGCTTATCCCCAACCTCCTCAGGCTTGTCCCCAAACCCTCAGGCTTGTCCCAAAACCCCTCGCTCAGGCTTGTCCCCAAACCCCTCAGGCCTGCGCCGATTCTCCTTCAAGGCGGTTCAAACCCCGCAAGCTTGTCCCCAATACCTCAGGAATGTCCCACCAAACCTCTATGATGCTCCCAACTCCAATATTCTGAATTGGCTTCAAATCTGCTCTGGAACCACAGTTCCCAGACAGCTCTACGTCAGCACTCCCCAAGAAGTCAGTGCAGCCAGGACGAGGCCGGTTCAGCAACAGGCCTCTGAGATCGCCGGCGGGGCGGCCTCGGCTACCAGGGGCGTCGCCGACGCCACGCAGAGCGATCAGAGCGGAGGCAGGCAGCAGCAGTCTGCTGCCGCGGCTGCCGCTGCATCTGGAGGCGATGAAGTCGGACGGCAGGAGCCAGGTCGACGAGGCAGAAATCTGCGACCCAAGGCAGGAGATGAGAGTGAGTTCCAGTATGATTTCTTATCCGCGAACCAAGGCAGGAGATGAGAGTGAGTTCCAGTATGATTTCTCATCCGCGAACCAAGGCAGGAGATGAGAGTGAGTTCCAGTATGATTTCTCATCCGCGAACCAAGGCAGGAGATGAGAGTGAGTTCCAGTATGATTTCTCATCCGCGAACCAAGGCAGGAGATGAGAGTGAGTTTCAGTAGGATTTCTTGCAGGCCCGATGATTACTAAGCAATGTCACCGACACAATGAGTGTGTGACAAATACTTGAATTGATAAATTTTCTAGTTGGAATTCGTTTGACATTCCCACGGCTACAACAGGGCCTGACCCACGCGTCACAGCAACAGTTGGCAGACCGCTCTCCTGGCTTTCCTTAGCTTCCTGGAGCCAGAAATTTGCTTGCTCCATGAAGCGGAAGTCGCGCAAAGAACTGACACACTTCGTTCCGCACCGGGTCCCATACACGGTCGCCTACGGTTTAAAATGGCCTCTTAAAGCCTGACCTCTCTTATCAATGCAGCTGCCGGGCCCAGAATCGCTTTCAAGAAGCGGCCGATTTTGTCGTAAAAAGAAAGAAAGGAACAAAGCGACGCTGGAGCTGGGATGATGGAGAATTGGGAGGCTGAGAGGCAGCCGAGCAAAGATTGAAGTGTCATGGCCAATTGCGGATTGGAGATGTCAGAGCGGCGCACTTTGAACAGAGACTGGGCCGGGTAGGACAGCCAGTGAGGCAGCGGCCCTGGCCCAAGTAGATCAGGCGACAATTCAACTAGAGAGAGATGGAGAGGGAGGGGCATTGTGAGGACTGGAACTTTGAGGATTAAAATTGAACCATTTTCTATTCTTATTAAAAATAAAATAAATAATATCATAGCTAGAGTTTCATTATTCTGCCAACATTTTCCGATTGTCAACACAAATTGTCACAACAAATTTCATTTAGCAAGCTGAACATCACTATCGATTTCACTTTGGATCCCTTCAGTTCAGATGTTGAGCAATCGATTCCAGTTCAAGGTCATCATCAATCACCAATCAAACCCGAGAATCATGCAGTCAGTCATGGAGCATCTATTTATTATAATCAGCAAAGTTAATCACAGCCACTGCATCTGCAGTTCTCGCCGTAACGTCTTTAATCCCCTTTGGGATAAGAACTCGAGTTCCTTGGTGCAGGCCGGGACCGGCGCATCGGGATTGTGCTTGCTAGGGGATATTTTATCGATGGGAGAAGTCTGCGAAGTTGATTAGCAGTCTAGAAATGTTTTGGGATTTCAAATTTGGCAGTAGAGCCGTGGAGATTCGCACCATTGAAAAGCATCCCAAAAACGATCGACTGCAAAGGAAAAGTCCAAAAAGCTTTTCTTCTTGAAGATTTGCAAAGAGATGAAGTCCATCAGCACCCTGTCCTAACCCGCAGAGCACTCGTGTCCGGTTCTGCGCACACAATTTGCAGCTGATTGTTCGCCGCTATTTTCCAGGAAACAGTCGGATGGGCAGGCGGGTGGGTGGAAGGGTCCAGATGATAGGGCAGAGAGTAGGAACTAGCTGGGCGCGAGTGAAATCGCGTCTTACAGCTCACTGAACTCGAGCTGGCGCTCAGAGGGCACTCTGTGCTGAGTTTTTTTCCGAGTTTAACTTGCCTTTCTGATGATCGACTGAATACTGGGCTCCAGTCCCCTGGCTGTCTCCTTACACTCCACATTAGGCTCTTTGAGTTCCTTCATCGCGTGGTTTAACTCCTTATGTCAGTAGGACTGACGGTCAGCATGAGGTCTGGGGTTCTGAGCTCTCCAGCAGGTGTTCGCATGAATTGACTGGTCACTTTCAAAGCGTTGCCCACTATTAGTGACCAGTGTTATCCCCGATTTCAGAAGAGCCTTGAACCACGGAGGACCAGGCGATATAAAACCCAACGGGTAGGTCAGCCGAGCGGCAGTCTAAATTTAGAATTTTAATGGAATCGTGACCTCTTCAGTGCTCTCGGCCAGAGCTCTCAGCTCACCGCGTCTTCCTTTGTCTCCCCGACTGCGCATCGTAATTCCGTATTGTTCAATTAAATATGCAGTAGGTCTGACCCCGGCTACAATGTCCCAGTTTTCCCCGCTCCACAGGGGATAGGAGAGCTCCTGTTTGTTCCCAATTCTACTCCCGATCGGACACAAGCAGCTGAAAGGAGAGGATCGCTAAAAGTGGTGTTGTTTCAACCCACCACCTGCCACTCTGTTCCATTTTCCTCCATTTGTCTTCTCAGCACTGTTCCAAGGAGGCTAGTAAATTTTTAATTCCACCCAGCGCCGACCTAGTGGCTAATAGCCCGCAGCAGCAGCAGCAGCAGCAGCAGCAGCAGCAGCAGCAGCAGCAGCAGCAGCAGCAGCAGCAGGCCTGTGAGCTGCTGGGACAAGCAACACTCGTTCCCGGCTGAGTGAAAGTTCGACCAGTTGGTAGCAAGCAGAGGGAAAGCTGCGGTGCGGAATCATCGTACCCGCATCGGCAGCATTGCCAATCGTTTCCATTCTGAGTCTTGGCTTGAATTTATAGTACTGTCACTTTGCAGATGTCTCTTGTGTTACTAAAAGTAGAACACATCGCAACTATCCCCTCCGATTCCAGAGGAGGACATCATACTGATCTCCGCAGCCGCCTCCGTTGTCGGCCTTCTACTCCTTGCCACCTGCATCGCCTTCATTGTGGTCCTTCGCCTGAGGGGAACTCGTCGCAACCGTCGACAACAACAGCGTCAACGCAGAGAGCTGCAACATCGTCAGCAGCAGCAGCTACTTCATCTCCAGCTGCCACCACCAGATGATATTGTCTGTCGTGACTTTGACACTGAGAACGACAACATTGATGATATCGACTGCGCAGGTGTATCGCGCCACCCAGCTGCGGTCGACGCAGGGTCTCCGGTGCCACCGCCGCCACCCCCTCAGCTGCCCGACGAGGAATTGTTGCTCGCCGGTACGACTGAGCTGAGTCTGGGCGGCTGCTACCTGCTGCCGTCACCGCCTCTGCCTCTGATGCCACCATTGGCACCGTTGCAGCAGCAGCAGCTCGCGACTCGGTGAGCGTCTCATAAATTATTTTGTCTGTCAATATGTGCTGTTGGCATGCAACCCTAGTCCTCGATGACAGGCCTCTACTCTTATTTATTGATCTACAGTCGCTTTAGTTGCTGCTCAATTTTAATAATTTTTTTATTTAATAAGCTAATGCCACCTCTTTAACAGGTGCCCCCCCAACGGCTTGGCTTCTCTCGGTGGTTCGCACTTGCATATTCATCAGCAGCAACAGCAAACACCCGCAACAAACACGGCCACGCCTCTGGGCTCCGTGTCTTCTGTGGACGCTGGCAGTGGATATGCCAGCGCCAGCAGCGGTGGCGGCAGCGGAGTCGCCACTGTCCGCTTCAGCCAGTTCAGCGATTTGTACTTTTACCAGCCCAACTCCTGCCCGTCGCCGAAGCCGGTGGCAGCAGCAGCGGCGACTTCCAGGCAGTTGGAAGGCGTCAGGGAAGAGGAGACCATTGTGTACACCCCCAGGGGAGTGTCCTACGTGCGATAGCTCGTGTTTTGTCCCCTGTCCTGTGCACTCTAACTCCTTTCTTCGAAACATTTTCCTTTTTACGCAATTTTATGTACTCTTAATTATTGATTTGCGCTGTTCGCTGCAAACTGTTGCATAATTGTTTTATCATCGTAAGCAATAATGCCTTGATGGGGCACCCTCACCTGACCCGTTAAAAAACAGCTCCGATTTTGTGACCAATGTGATGTAGCACTTTTTCTGCTGTTCAATTCCCAAGCTAGTTACCATGGCTAGTTACATGAATTAGCCCGAAACCTTTGAAGTGGCGTGCTCGGTGTGAATCTAATGTCACTTACAAATTAATTATTTAACACTGAGAACCCCAGTTCACAAACTGTGAGCTCACATACAGATTTGACAGCACTAACAGTGCGCGAACCAGCTTAATGCTTAACAACGCCTTCTGACTTCAAAGCAGGCGCGCTGCTTCTCGAACCAAGCCTTTGACTGTGCTTTTTCTGTTTGTCTTAGATTATTTAACCCATTGTGACACAGTGCTGAGTGTGCATTTGATATTCTCTCTCATTTTATTCCTCATTTTATTCTCTCTCAATCATTTACTAATGCAAATTCACTGGGACGAAATCCAGGTAGCTAAATGTAAATGCCAGTTACCAATTTTTTTAAAGATTTTTTTTCTACTTACAGTAGTATTATTTGCCTCTTTGTACTAAGAGTACGATAAAGAAGCTACTTAGTTTACTTTACGCATGAAAGCAACAAAACAACATGCCGATAGTCTCTAGTGTAAAATATATAAGTGCTACAATGTAAACCGCAAAAATATCGCTCATGGAACATTTCAGCGACGCGGTCGGATAGAGACAGAGCTCTTATCAATACTAATGACATATTAATTAATAGTAACTTCCTAAGTACCTAAAAATAATTCTTTACTGAGAAATAGACTCAAATCGAATGCGAGCCATTGTTACATAATGGCACGCCGAGCCATCGGCGTGATGTGGCACGTTCCTCTCACGCTGAAGTGAAATTATTTAGTCAAAATAATTTAGTCAACACCCGAGAAACTCAAAAGGACGAGTTGAAATTAATATTAATACTTATATTCGATTCGATATAATAAACAATTCGATATCATCGAAAAGAATAAAACATTTTTCAATCCATCTGTGATCGAACTGAGATATCTGAGTGATCTAAGCCATCTGACCTCATGAGATCCACTGTCTTGCAGTTTCTGATGTGTACCAGAATCAGTTTAATTAGGCTCACTAGTGTTTTTCATGGAGTACCATGACTTAACTTACCCTAATTCTGAGAGACATGCCTGTTGTGACCCAAGAAATTCGTTGGAGAATCGTTTCGCTTCGAGAGGACGCAGGCTGGTCGCTTGGCAGGATTGCAAACCATCTCGTCGTGCCAAAATCTACTGTTCAGCACTATGCGACCAAATTTGCGGCAACGAATTCTGTCACCAATGACCAAATGGTCAGGCCGTCCACGTTCAATGGAAGCAGAGTGCGATCAGTTTGTTGCTGCCGTGGCGATCGATCAGCCATTTGTGAGAGCTACAGCGAGAGCTGCACGAAACGCTGCACGTCACGACATCGCAGATGACCATTTCTCGACGCCTGAAGGCAGCAGGGCTGAAGAGCTACAGAACCCTTAAGTTTCCCAAACTGACTGCTGCGCATCGAGCTGCAAGACTCCAATGGGCTCTCCACCACCGTCATTGGTCAGCTCTGCAGCACTGGCGTCTAGTCGTGTTCACGGACGAGAGTCGATTCTCGGTTCAGTGGAATGATGGTCGGGTGCGCGTTCGCCGAGAGAAGAATTCGAGATATGCACAACAGGACGCGGTGCAATGGGTAACAAGACGTGGTGGAAGCGGTGGTTCCTGGGCAGCTGCCTCCTGGAACCATTTGTCCGCAATTGAGTTCATTGATGGGACACTCACTGGTCATGGCTACGCAGACTTTCTGCGCAATGTGGCTCTACCATTTGGGCTAGCAAGCGTGGGTCCTGGCTTCATACTGCAATATGACAACGCCACCCCGCATCGCTGTGCAGTTGTGCAGCAGCTTCACGAGCAGCAACAGCAATACGTCCATATGAATTGGCCAGCCAACAGCCCGGACTTGAATCCAATCGATCACCTGTGGGATGAGCTGGGGAGAAGGCTTGCTCGCAGGAATATCACGAACTTTGCAGCACTGACTCCCGCTATTGCGGAGGAGTGGGCAGCGATACCGCAGCCCCTTGTGCGCAGAGTGCTTCGATCAATGCGATCTCGATGCGAGGCTGTCATCGCTGCACAGGGAAGAGCAACACGATACTAATGAATCCAGCTCATTTTGATATCATAACTGCTACCCTTGCTTTTCCCTGATGTGAATGATTTTGCCAGAATTCCCGTGTTACATTTTTGTTTACCTTCTGTTCATAATGTATCTGATTATCTATTTCTTCAGCGCATTTCTAACTTAATTAATAGCGAGACAACAAGGAAAAGATCGATTACGTGGTTTTCTAGACATTTAGTGACGAAAAAATAAGGCCTAGACAGCCAAGTTGGCCATAGACTGCTTGCTCTATGTCATTCTGTCACTTTTTTCATTCGACCTGTCTGTGCTAAACGGCAAGCTGTTCCGAGCCACTCCCGAAAAAAAAATACGGTGAAACAGAAAATGTTGCAGAGATTCCCAGCTTTCATTTGCACTAATTTCCATTTGAAACGGATGGAAGTTATGGATACTAGAGGCAACAGAAGCAACCGTACAAGAACTTTTGTTCGACAGTATAGTTACACTACGCGTGTTGTCTATGGTCGAATTCCTAACGGCGCCCTCTGATTTTTCATTAACGCCCTTAAAGCATGGCTATTAATTTTTATTGCACCATAGACGCTTTTGCCCAAGCTATACTCGGTATAGCTTGGTATTTGCCCGCCGGGCAAAAAGGTCATGGTATGGCTTTTGTCAGGCTATCTCAGCGAATGGACATTCAAACTCAGCCAGCCCATCTTGTCACTGTGGTTTTTTTACTGAAGCTGCTAATTTTTACCATAGACATGCATTTTAAGACCATGCTATCCCAGCTTGGGACGAGCAATCTCAGCCAACATATAAGTTCTATGTTATTCTGTCTATAGTTTTGTTAACATTTGAGCGTTGATAGAAGACGCTTGATCTCCGCGTGGACGGAAGGACAGGATATTGGTCTAGCCGCTACAATTCTTGGCATCAAATTGAAAACCGCTCGCCACATCATTGCCACTTTTGAAGCTACAGGTCGGATTGATGCTCTTCGGCGCGGAGGCCGGAAGATTGGCTCTTGCAAGCTGGACGACGAGATGCGCCAAGTGCTCACCGGCCTCTTAAATGAAAATCCGATGGCGACACTGAAAGCATTGCAGACTAATCTCGCTGCTCAGCTTCCAGACAAGCCACCGGTCTCCATTAAGACAATAGCCAGAGCTCTGGATGGAGCCCTGTATACATTTAAGATTGCCACTAAGAACTGCGACATTCGATTGAGCGCGAACTCTCCCGCGGTGATAGAGAAGCGACGCGAGTATGCGCTATTCATGGCGGGACTGCAACTGGATACGGTGGTAATCTATATAGACGAGACGGGGTACAACCTCTGGACGCGCAGATCACAGGGAAGGTCGCGACGGGGTCAGCAAGTGAGACGGCGTTGCCCAACACAGAGGGGTCCAAAATCTTTCCATCTGTCTGGCCGTGTCATCTGCACTTGGGTTGGTGAAGAGTGAGTTTTTCAGAGGAGGAGACAAAGGACAAAGGAGAGGTTTTAACAATTCATCAATGACCTCGTGGAGCAAGTCATCCCGGAAATCGGCACCGTCAGAGTCGTCATAGTCTGCGATGGTCCAAGCTTTCATCGTGGTGTGACAGTGCCGGAGCAGCACCGCCATCAGTTTGAAATTTAGTTGCTGCCCGCTTACTCGCCGTTTCTCAACGCGTGTGAGATGGCTCATAGTGCAGTGAAGACTTCGATCAAGCTGCAGCTCGCTGACCCCGCACTGGTGGAGGAAGAAGCTGGTGGCCGACCTGATGGAGTCACCTGCGTGGAATGGCGCATTTTTCTGCTGAAGCGAGTGGGCCGAGACTCTTTGCAAGTTGTGACGCCAATGAAGGTAGCCAGGTGGGAAATTCACTGCAACCCGAGCTTCCCACAATGCATCCAGGAGGTACCTTTCAACTAAACTGAAATAGCCTGTTAACTGATCGTCTCTGGTTGCCATTACAAAGCTTGCTTTGTATATCCCATCCCATACTCTGTTTTCTGATACACAGTTTTTCTCTTGTAAATAGACTGTTTAAAAGGGAGCGCAGCTCCCTTGCGGGGGTGTGGGGGCAGAGCCCCGCGACTAATCGGACCATAGACAATTTTTAGAATACAGTTCTCTAAAAGAAAAGCTCGACCATGAAGTCTGTTAGGAAGTTAAGAACTAGAAGCAAGAAGCGAGAGAAATCGAATTATAAATGCCTCTTATCAACTGGAAAAATCTACCGGTCGACAGTTTAGATGGCGTCTCGTCTACTGAACTAGATTTTCTGAGTGAACTGAGCGCCGTGAACCACAGTTCCGATGAAATTCTTGGAGATTTTATCGACTACCTGTCTAAAATCGAGATGGCTGATGAGGCCGCTGCGGTTTCTAGTGTCGAGCTTCCAGAACTATCTGATTTACCCAGTGCGATGGATTTTGTCGAACTGGAATAACTGCCGAGAACTACACGAGAAAACATGTTTCTGTATGGCAAAATGTTCGTGGAGTTTTTGAAGAAGCATGGTGCTGTGGATGTGAGCGTGATCAGTGACAGTCGCTTGGCCGAATTTCTAAGGTTCTTTTACTTCTGTCTAAAAAAATCTGACGGCAGTTGCTATTCGCGAGCTACGTTGGTCTGCATTCGTGCTGGAGTGCAGAGGTACTTGACTCTCGTGCTGAAGCGTCGAACAAATATTATTTCTAGTGACGAGTTCGACACTGCCAACCGGATGCTGCGAGTAAAGGTGCGGCATTTTCATGCTGATGGAGGCACTGTCAATCAGCACGAGCCATTAGAAGAAGGTGATTTACAGAAAATGTGTGCTTTTTTGACCGTTCTACAGCTGAACGGTTGCAAGATGAAGTACTATTTACGCTGCTGTATGTCCTGGGCGAGAGAGGTCAAGAACACCTGTCAAGTCTATAGCAATTTGGCACGCTTCAAGAAGAAGTCGACGCTGATGGGAATTCATATCTTGTGTTGCCGCTGTTAAAGACAAAAAACCAGAGTAGCGATCCAACAAAATGCAAAGGAAATCAGCGCAAACAGAGTCGGATCTACGGCGCTCAGCGGGAGTTGATCCTGCATTATCAGAGTTTATTACCGCAGCATTCGTCCTCGTTCTTTCCGCGCCCTCTGACTAACAATTCGGGAGGACAAATTCGCTTCTCTGCTACGCAAGTGCGCGGTGTCAATTGGTTGGCTGCATTCATGAAGCACGTTAGTAGTGTGTGCAACCTCTCCAAGCAGTACACGAATCACTGCATACGCGTCACGCGTATTGCGGATCTTTTTGACAAAGGAATGCCTATGGGTGAGATAATGGCGGTAACGGGACAACGATCGGAGTCCACTGTTCGACGTTATCTCGCACGCAAGCGTGACAGAACCCCCAGGAAGGTTGCTACCGCTGTTAGTGACAATTTGGCCCCACCAACCGAGGCGACTACGAGTGCAACCACTAGTGCAACAGTCATGCAGCAAGCTCAAGTTGACATGCGAAGTGTGCAACAGCCGATGTTTGCCAACTGCCTCTTCGATGGGTGCACGTTCAACTTCTAACAAAGAATATATAGCTCGTACTTATAAGTCTTAACTGTCGAAAATTAAATACTTTGGTATTCGTTTGCTTTGCTATATCCTCGATCTGTTTACTGTTAAAGTTCTTGTTGCTTAAATTAATAAAAACTGTGAATTTCTCGCTCATAATCTATGGCAATTTATCGTGACTTAGCAGCTTCATTAAAAAATGCATTAAAAACGATAGTCTATATGATAATGGTTAGTTGTGTCTATGGTTTTAGGCTTTGATAATGCTCAAAGTCACGAGTGGCGAAGCCATTATCAAACGGTTGATAATGCATGACTAAATTTAGATACCGTCTATGGTAATTCGTCAGAAACTTTGGTCTTAAATGTTCGAAGTTACAGCGTAGACTTCTCAGTTTTTCATTTTAAGCCGTCTTCGCTTGCCTGCCTTAAACATGACCGCTACGCATCTTATCAATTGGTCTCATCTGCCGGTTGATAGTCTCGATGGCGTTTCATCCAGCGAATACTCATTCATTGCGGAGCTGAGCAGTGACAATCACCGCGAGATGACAATCAGCTGGAGGACTTTATTAACTTCATTACCGATCATTCACGATCTGACGATGAACTGCTTGGTGTCGATCTGCCGGAATGTGAAGAGGATGGAGCTTCTGTTGCTACTGATGTCATGGACAAGGCCGAGGTGGATTCTCTACCAAGATCGACCAAGGAGCAAATGTTCCTTTATGGCAAAGCGTTTGCCAGCTACATGAGTGACTTGGGTCATCCTGTTGAAAGTCTCAAAACAATGGAGCCCAGTAGCCTCAACGAGCACCTGCGGTTCTACTACTTTCGGCTTTCTAAACCGAATGGAGAGTCGTACTCGCCATCTAGCTTGGTCTGCATTCGGGCCGGCATCCAGCGATTTTTTCACTTCATTATCAAGCGTGAACTCAACATCGTCGATGATCCTAACTTTGCTACTGCCAATCGCATGCTTCGAGTTAAGGTGCGGGATTTTCATTCTAAAGGCGGGAGCGTGAAGCGTTACGAACCGATAGAGCGCGCCGATCTAACCAAGTTGTCCAGTTACTTTGATCGCTCGACTGGAGAACGACTACAGGATGAAGTGATTTACACTTTATTGTATGTCTTGGGAGAGCGCGGTCAAGAGCACCTCCAACACCTTCGTCAGAGAGACATACTCGTAGAAAAAGAAGACGGCGACGGCAAGAAGTATTACGAGCTACCTAACCTCAGAACCAAGAACCAGAGTGCCAATCCAGTCAAGGCCAAAGGTTTCAACCCAAAGCAAGCGAGAATCTATGGCGGTCAGTATGAACTCATTAAGACCTACCTTCAAGTCCTGCCCAACGAAACCAAGGACAATTCGTTTTTTCCAAGACCGATGGCAAATAAAGAAGGACAGCTGCAGTTTTCAACTAAGCAGGTTCGTGGGATCAATTGGTTAGGATCGTTCATGACTCGATTAAGCACCCTGTGTGAGCTCAGCAAAAAGTATACGAACCATTGCATTCGAGTAACTAGGACGGCTGATCTACACGAAGCTGGCTATACTCTGTCCGACATCATGAATATCACGGGACATCAATCTGAGTCGACAGTTCGGCGGTATCTATCGAGGAAACGTGACCACACGCTGCGAGACATGGCTACGACTGTGGGGGAAGCTTTGCAATCAAGTGATTCTCGTACGAACACAGAATTGGTTAGGACTGATCAGCCATCTAACGCTGGATCGTCAAGCACGATGGACGTGAGTAACCAGAACATTACACTTAGTAGGCAGAACGTCTCAACTATCTTCACGGATTGTCATTTCTCTGGCTGCACTTTCAACTTGAATGGTTAGAGACATCTGCGTCATTGAGAATTGCAACTATAAACAACTAAAAACTGTAAACTGTTCATTGCTTAACCATTGAAGCTGATTTCTCGTTGATATGAAAAATAAACTCGCAGTTCCACCATAGTCTATGGTAGATGTTGAAAAGTTGGCGTTTGATAATCACAAAATTACACAACGAGAAATAATAAGAGAAATAATGTGACAATGAAAATATATACCGGTTATTGAGAGTATCAATGGCTGTGAACGAGGACGCGCAGCGCGCAATAGCCGGTATATATTCTTACATTCATTTCTAAATGGATAATGGAACTTTACCGGTTGGGTGCCGAGCAAGTTAATGGCGGTCGATCGAGGCGCGTAGCGCCGAGATCGTAATCGCCATTAACTGCGAGGCAGCCAACCGGTAAAAGCATTATAAGGCTTCAGGCCATAGACAAATCAACTCCCCCTATAACGCTATCTGGCGGCTGTCGGTCGACAAGCAACGGCGTTATAGGGGGAGTTGATTTGTCTATGGCCTGAAGCCTTATAATGCTTTTACCGGTTGGTAAAATACTTTAATTGATAATTTAAAGAAACAAATATAAGCGTCCAAATTTTGTCAGCTTCTGGCTCATGGCGGATTGGCGCAGTTTGTGCCATAGACATGCCATTATCGCTGAGTGATCGTTTATACCATATTACGTTGCTGAAGCCTTATAATATTCCCCATTTATTTTGGGGAATAAATTTTGGCCCTAGACAAATTATATACTGGGCTCCAAAATGAAGACCATCAAATCATTTGATGGTCCCGAAATGAAAGCAGTTTGAACCATAGACTAAACAGAACTAAACAGTGTATTTAAGCGCAACAAAAATAACAAGCATTTTATACTGTATAACGAAGCAACAAAGACAAATTTTCTAGCAAAACTATAGAGAATTGGTAGGATTATATAGGAAACATATTTAGTTTGTTTCAATAATAGGCAGTGCATTAAACGCTTCACAAACTCACGTAAACTGAATTTCGATTTTAGCTCGATCAATGATGATAGACTTGACACCATGGTCAGTAATAGAAGCGCTGGAATCTCAAGAAGCGACAGGCTCACTTACGTGCATGCCTGGATTAGCCTCAGCTACAGGAGACGTACCCTGTAAAACATTTTAATGTAATGTAATGTAATGTAATGTAATGTAATGTAAAACAAAGAAGCGAATCTAGCCACCTTTGCAGACGGACCGTGGTATCGTTTGCCAACTGCCTTGCTTTTGCAGTTGGACACAATTCTCCTTCCACGTCCGGAACACATTCATCGCCCACTTTTCTTTTGCTCGTGTAGACTCCGGTAAGCTCTCTAGCATTCTGCGCTTCAAAGTGGTCTCATCAAGCAACTCACCGAAACGAGAGCTAGGTGTTTTAGCGTTTCCGAGCTAGGGGCGGCGGAACTGCATTTCCAGCAGGGGCTGGATCGAATAAATAATAATAATTGTCGCTATCAAATTCTTCTTTCATCGCGGTGTGGTTTAAGAGAAGGCTACAAAAGAAAGTAATTCGGATTTCGTCTAGCTAATACTGTCTTAGATTTATGGAAAATTTGTCTATGGTTCCAACTTCCAATGTGGGGGCTTTGCCCCCGCACCCCCAGTCGGGGCTTTGCCCCCACACCCCCAGTCGGGGCTTTGCAATTCGGATTTCATTTAAGATCACTGTAGTTTAATGTGCATTCTATGGTAAAAAGTCTTTCTAACTTTCTAAGACTTCTAACCCTAGAATGCACATTAAACATCCATGATCTGAATCACGGTTAATTCCGAATCTTAAAATAGTTTTTAATCATTTGTTTTCTCCCCCACCCACCAGGAGAAGAGCGCTTCAAATGCTATTCGGGTTTCACCCATAGACAGTCTCCGCGGACAACGAAACCGGCACAAAGTACATAGCAAAAGGTTTTTCAACGATAGACAGTTTCCACTGATGTGAAACGATGTTGTGCGTCCACGCTTCAGCCTTCCCATAACATTAATTTAGACTGGCTGATGAGGACTGAAATGAACTGAAACGACGAGGCGCGTAGCGCGAAGCGCCTCGTCGTTTCATTTCATTTCAGTCATGGATGAAGGAATACAATATGTATGAATACAGGAAGGATGCATTCCTTCATCCATGATTTAAGTCCTCATTAGCCAGTCTACACTCAGCAACATTTAAAACGCAACACTCTAACTAGAAGAAAAATCAACTCACTCAGAAGAGTCAAAGCGCTTAGTCTATGGTTCAAATCGAGCTTCAGAAACGCGTGTAGCCTCCTCTCGCAAGTAACAGGGCGTTGACTCGACGTGGCATTCCCAGAACAAGGCGTCGAAAAAAGTCCTGGGGAATTTCCTGCCACGCGTTAGCAACAGCGTTTCGCAGTTCAGCGACTGTCTGCGGCGGATTCTGCCGTTGAACACTCCGCTTGATAAAGTCCCAGACATGTTCAATTGGGTTCATATCAGGGGATCTTGAAGGCCACCGAAGAGTACGCAGGTGCAGCTGGTCCTTGAGTTCGCTGACAGCTGCTGCCCGGTGCGCCGGTGCATTATCGTCCTGCAGTATGCAGTTTGCGACGCCACCAAAGTGGTTGTTAACAAAAGGGAGCAGATGCGTCTGCAGCAAACGAGCGTACTCATCGCCGTTCACGTTTGCGTCTAAGAAAACCAGCTGGGTCCTGCCTCGCATTGAAATCCCTGCCCACACGGAGGGTCCCTGCCCATTGCACGTGCTGCTGCAGAAGCTCTTGCCGTGGCTCACGCCAGACGCGAATTCGACCATCACTGCGAAAAAGACGAAACCGACTCTCGTCTGTAAGGATAACGCGCTGCCACTGTCCTTGCCGCCAGTGCGCCCGCTGCATGACCCACAGTTCCCTGTTAGCGACATGTGCAGGACTCAGGCGCGGCCTCCTCTGCATTTTTCTTGACCGCAATCCTGTGGGGTTTCCGTGTGGGGTTTCCACGCACTATTCTCATCAGGCGTCGATCTGCCCTCGCTGTTGTACTGCGAAGTTGGTGAAGCACCGTACCTTTTCTCGCGTGAGCCACGCTTCCAGTGGCTCTGCTCTTCTGTAGCAGACGTAAAACTGTTGAAGGCGACCTCCCGAAGTGGTTCGCAACTGTTCGAAGAGTACAACCTGCTTCCAACATTCCGACTGCTCGCCATCTTTCCGCGTCTGTCATCTGTTGAACCATTCTCTCAGCTGGATCACTCTATCTGAAAACAGTCCATAGTCATCGCCCTGTTACTTGCGAGAGGAAGCTACACGCGTTTCTGAAGCTCGATTTGAACCATAGACTATGCGCTTTGACTCTTCTGGGTGAGTTGATTTTTCTTCTAGTTAGAGTGTTGTAGAGGAAGCTACACGCGTTTCTGAAGCTCGATTTGAACCATAGACTATGCGTTTTGACTCTTCTGGGTGAGTTGATTTTTCTTCTAGTTAGAGTGTTGTAGAGGAAGCTACACGCGTTTCTGAAGCTCGATTTGAACCATAGACTATGCGCTTTGACTCTTCTGGGTGAGTTGATTTTTCTTCTAGTTAGAGTGTTGCGTTTTAAATGTTGCTGAGTGTATATTAATATATATAATGTAATGGTAGGAAAAAAACAATACCATAGATATTTAGGCATTCTACAAAATAAAATAAAAGCCTCGTCAAGCGATACGTTAACTCGTTTTAGTAGGTTAAAAGTGAAACCTGCAAGATTCGATCGCTCATTCATTTTTGCCATAGACTAAAGGCAGCTGAGTGAGCGGGTACAGGCACAGCGGAGGGTCTACATGAGCGTATTTATCTCTACTGAAGGACATATTTATATTTAGCTGAAGGACAAGATCAATTTTTTTGTAAAACTAAACTTAGCAGTCTACCCCAGCAAGCAATCACTAAACTCAGAAATCAACCCCAAAGATGAACAAGCTGCCGGCACTGTTACTGACTTCGCTAGTGTTGCTCGTCTGTGGTTGGTACTAAACCTTTCTATTCATTTAATTAGAGTTCCAAAACTGCTTGATATTGGACTAGTTTTATTGAACTTTGTCAGTCTGTGAGCTTGACTATTGCAGTTTTAATTTTCAATTTCAGACTTTCCGATTGTGAGTGGCGTTATGTGCTACCATTATCTTATGAGCAAATCCAGTGGTGCATATTTTAGGAATGGAAGATGCGTGGCAGTCGCAGAGTGCGTCAGTTTCAGTATTCATATTGCAAATGGAGGTTACGACGTAAGTTGCAGCTTTTATTGAGCTTTGCTGGTTACTAATTACCTCTGAAAGGTTGAACTGCGACTCCTGCCGCTCTCTCCAACATTTCAGGCCTTTGGCTTTTGTTATAACACAACGGATAACAATTGCGTAAAACTTATAAGCATGTATAGTCCGGTAGGGAAAGTCGTGAACTGTTGCCACAAAAGTCGCCGCATTCGCCGCAGTGGTCGCAGTGGCCGCTCTGTGGCAAAGCTCAGCTGAAGCTCAGTAAACACACCCCATCAAAGACTTTATCAAAGACTTTGGCCATGGACTAAAGGCAGCTGAGCGAGCGGGTTCAGGCACAGTGGAGGGTATATTTTAGCCTATTCAGCTCGAAGCAGGGATAGTCTTGGCTAAATTTCAATGACTTAAGTGAACTTGGGGGGCAATAGCTGGGGGCATTAGTTCACTTCTGCTGGCGGGCATTAGCTCTCAGTTGCTGGGGGGAATAAGTTCTCAGTTGCTGGGGGGGGGGAATAAGTTCTCAGTTGCTGGGGGGAATAAGTTCTAAGTTGCTGGGGGGGGAATAAGTTCTCAGTTGCTGGGGGGAATAAGTTCTCAGTTGCTGGTGGGGGGGATAAGTTTTCAGTTGCTGGGGGGAATAAGTTCTCAGTTGCTGGTGGGAATAAGTTCTCAGTTGCTGGTGGGGGGGATAAGTTTTCAGTTGCTGGGGGGAATAAGTTTTCAGTTGCTGGGGGGAATAAGTTCTCAGTTGCTGGTGGGAATAAGTTCTCAGTTGCTGGTGGGGGGGATAAGTTTTCAGTTGCTGGGGGGAATAAGTTCTCAGTTGCTGGGTGGGAATAAGTTCTCAGTTGCTGGGTGGGAATAAGTTCTCAGTTGCTGGGGGGGAATAAGTTCTCAGTTGCTGGGGGGGAATAAGTTCTCAGTTGCTGGGGGGAATAAGTTCTCAGTTGCTGGGGGGAATAAGTTCTCAGTTGCTGGGCGGGAATAAGTTCTCAGTTGCTGGGGGGAATAAGTTCTCAGTTGCTGGGGGGAATAAGTTCTCAGTTGCTGGGGGGAATAAGTTCTCAGTTGCTGGGGGGAATAAGTTCTCTGTTGCTGGGGGGAATAAGTTCTCTGTTGCTGGGGGGGAATAAGTTCTCAGTTGCTGGGGGGAATAAGTTCTTAGTTGCTGCTGCATTAGTTCACTGCTGCCTTAGTTCTCTGTTGATATCAGCAATCAACGGATTCAACCCCAAAGATGAACAAGCTGCAGGCACTGTTGCTGACTATACTGCGCTATAAGTCAGCAAACTTCCTGCTTAAAGCACCGAATCAACTGGCTAGCATATTTTTTTTCATAAGCATATTTCTTGTTTTACTATTCTCACTGATTATCAACAAAAGATTAGATTGGCAAAAAGCAATTTTTTATAATTATAACTCAAAACTGATATCCTCAATATCCTAAATTCTCGGTCTATTAGATACCTGCTTAGACTCAGACTGATTTTGGAACTCAAGAAAATGTAGATTATGAGACTGTCACACTGGATTGTGAGACTGTCACACTGGATTGTGAGACTGTCACACTGGATTGTGATTCAAATTGCACCTGCAAAGTCAGGTTGGGAGAAGCGAATTGCTGGCGAGTTTGTCATGCTAATAAGTTCTCTAGCTTACCACAATCCCAATCATTTAAGCCTGACCTGAAGCACATTATCCTTGGTGACCAGGCTGGACTCGTAAGGACAGACTCTGAGCAGTGCGCGCCAGTCAGATTTGATGACCAGCTGAGCGTTGGTAAAGTCAGACTCGACAATCTCGACCAAAAAGGTGCGGCCTCTGTCGGTGGAGGCCGAAAAGCTGCAGGAAAAGTACGGCGGCATGCCTGCTTGGCCCTGCATCCTGGTGACCAAGAAGAAGTCACTGTCGGTGATGCCGACAGTGACCTTTTGTAGAGCTTTGGAAGAGCTTTTGTAGAGCTTTGGAAGAGCTTTTGTAGAGCTTTGGAAGAGCTTTGGAAGAGATGTAGAGCTTTTCCTTACTTCTAAAAAATCTTTGCACGCTAAATGTAGCTTGAATTTAAGTTTTTTTACGAATGTACGTCCAAAACGCCAATAACAGTAGTCAGCTCATGTTGATTATCATCGCGGAAATTTACTCCCGCCCCGATTGGCTAGAAGCCAGCGTTTTATCAGATGCTACTGAGGCGGAGGCCGCGGGCTAAGATTGAGCCAAGGCTGGCAAGCCACACCCACCCCAAATAATTCCGTCCCCCGCGCAGTCACCCGCCCCAACCGCGTCCTGTGAAGCTCACCCGAACAAGTTTCCGTGGCCGCCACACCCAGTCACCCACCCCACGCCGCGCTAACAGTACTACATGTCTCTCGAACCTAGCCATAACCAATCGCGTCAGTCATGCCACAACCAGCGAGCTCTGCGATGTGTGCGCACTCAAACTGAACTTAGCGTTTTTTGTTTCGCTTCTAGCTACAACGATATCAATTACTTTCAGTTAGTGAGACTTCAGTTGTATAGTAGAACAATATGACGGCTCCCGGCGGAATGGATTCGAATCTTCCTTCTCTGTCGCAGCGGCTGCTAGCCTACTTCAGCTGTCTAGTTGCCACGACAACATCCGTGCTCCTTTGGGGCGTCGGCGCTGAGGCCATGCACTTCGGACACCAGCTTACTGGGGCTCTGCTGCTCACGGATGCCGGATTGGTGACGGCGCTGGAGGCCGCCACGCTATTCTTTCTTGTCCTGCCACGCAACAGCTGCATCAGGTGCCGCTGGGTCGAGTGCCTGCCGGTTGGGCTGGACACCTACAAGCGGGCTGTGCTGTACGCCCTGCTCACCGTGACTTGCTTTGTGCGCCTAGACAAGTACTGGCTGCCGGTTGTGCCGGGTGAGCTGGCCAAGCGGACTGTATTAGATTCTTAGAAATAACACATCAGATTCTTAGAAATACCAAATCGCATTCGTAGTAAAACTGATTCTTAGAGATACAAAATCAGATTCTTAGAACTACTTATTATACAAAGTAAATACTAAAAAACTAATACTAAATAGGGAGCTTAGTATTATAGATAAAACCAAATAAGATTCGTAAATGTTTCTACCTAAAAGCTCATTTTTATGCCATCCCTCACCTCTTACCAATCGGGAGCCAGGCTGTGCGCTGATCCTGACCACTCTGCTGTACATGCTGAAGCACTGCTGCCGCCAAAGAGTGACCAGCTATGACATGGGAAAAATGCCATCCTCCTTTGTCAGGTAAAAGCTGTATTGACTGGGAAATAAGCAAAGTAGGAAATGAAAATAATAATAGCACAGAATAATAATACAGAAGGCTTAAGGAGGAGACAGTGTTGGAGACAGGGGAGTAGACAGGGGACGAGACAGGGGAGGAGACAGGGGACGAGACAGGGGAGGAGACAGGGGACGAGACAGTGTAGGAGACAGAGGACGAGACAGTGTAGGAGACAGAGGAGGAGACGGGACGAGACAGGGGAGGAGACAGAGGAGGAGACAGGGGAGGAGACAGGGTAGGGGACAGGGTGGGAGACAGGGGAGGAGACAGGGGGAGACAGGGGAGGAGACAGGGGAGGAGACAGGGGGAGACAGGGGAGGAGACAGGTTAGGAGACAGGGTAGGAGACAGGGTAGGAGACAGGGGAGGAGACAGGGGGGAGACAGGGGGAGACAGGGGAGGAGACAGTTGGAGCAGATCGGAGGTAATCAGTGCTCCGCCAACACTTGCCTCAAACGTCAGCTTCGACAACAGCGCAAGCCTGATGCCAGACGTCTCCCAGTCGTCCTCCTTGGAGAATACACTCGAGCAGCAGCAACAGCAGCGGCGGCAACTGCAGCTGCCATCACTACTGTCGCTACCGATCGTGACTGTCGGCAGCGCCGACAACGACTACTTGCAGGGGCCTAACGAGGGTGAGGCCCCCGTGCCCGCCATCCTGGTGCCACCGGCGCTACCGCCAAGACGGCAACGGCCAAGCCGGTCGCCCGCAGCTCCCACCGCCTCACCTGACCAGCGCCTCATCAGCGAGCACTGCCCGGGAGGCTGGGCAGCGCAGGCGTGAGGTTCATCGGATTAGGGATCTGGGATTAGGCTGGAATTTTGGGATATTTGGAATTACGGGACTAGAATGCAGTTTATCATTTGAATATAGAGGACTTGTTTTCTGCCCTTCTTTTCACGCCTTGTGATTCTGTGAATGATCCCATCACAGATAAGTAAGAGTTGCTTCAACCAACGAGAGCTCCAAATCTCCTACTGATGCGTGATGGCAACTTTGCCGCTACTTTAAGTAGCTAATAGCAATAATAATTTTTGACCGGTTTTCGCACTACTGCTAATAAGCAGCTAGAGCTTTCGCCTTCTCTCTGTATTTTGTTTCTTTCGACGTAATAATTCACTTTAATAATGCTTATATAATATTACCTCGTCCAGGTATAAAAGCAAATGAAAGTTTGTTAAATATTTTTGAAAATTTGAATAAGATTATGTATCTGATAATCGCAGACATAAAAATCGTTTTGTTGTTCTATTTTTTCTGATTATATTTTTATTTGGTCATTGAAAAAAAGAATACTTAATTTATTTTCGTTTTTTCAGTCCTTAACAACGGGCTCAATAAAAATTTTCATGGAACCAACATGCCTGGTGATTGTATTTCATGCCTGTCATTCAAAACTTTCCTTTGCTGCGAATATTTTTTGATCTATTTTTTAATCACAGAGCTCCTTTGTTACGAAGTAACAGAGTCACAGAGTTCCTCAGTCACAGAGTTCCTCGGTCACAGAGTTCCTCAGTCACAGAGTTCCTCAGTCACAGAGTTCCTCAGTCACCTGCGGCCACCAGCCACCGGCCTGTTAATAAGGCAGCAGATCAGCCACTGATCGTCAGGACCATCAGCACCATCGTCACAAAGGCTTCTCAGCTGCGGCTTGGCTACCGACGTTCTGCTAGTGACTGCCTGGTCCGAGGCCTCAGGCCTCAATGCGGCTGATTGGCTTAAGATTTGCGAGTTCGGCTGCTCCAAATTGAGCAGAACATTACGTGTAAATCTTTCACCGCATTGTTTTCCGCATGGTTTTCCGCATGGTTTTCCGCATGGTTTTTTTCCTGTATTTTTGCATCATGCTGACTTGAATAAAGCACTCATGTGCTGCAATAATCCTTGGTAAAATTTTTAGCAAACATATGAAAGAGATTCTAACAACTATATCATACAAGATTATATGATACTAGGTCATATCTTACCAGATCATGCCATATCATGTCATATGCTAACATATAGACTACTTCATCATACAAGATTAATACTATACCAGGTCATATCATACCATCCATTAAATTAAATTACAGTTTCACAGTAATTTTTACACCATACAAAATTTTTTTAATTTTTACACGGAAAAAAAACCGTGCGGAAAACCATGCGGAAAACCATGCGGAAAACAATGCGCTGAAAGACCCACTCATCAGAACATTAGGTCCTGCAGCCGGCAAACTGGTCCCTAAGTAAACTTTATAGCTGATTAGAAATTTTATTTAGTTAAAAATAAAGAGACGTTGGTTTGAAACTTCGATTGTTTTGTTTACTTCGCTACGCATACTAGAACAATGCAGGTAAAACAAGTCAGCATTGAAATCAGTGGTTAACACAAATCTAATAAAAAGTTTGCGTTTAATACCCTTTAAATCGTCAAAAAATTGAACCTACGAAAAAAACTCATGCAGTACTTCCTACCTATCAAATTCACTTAGTGATAAATGCTAAAATACAAAAGTAATGGTTCATAAAAATAGATACATTTTTTCGCGGTCGAAAATATATTGGTTTCTTGGAATATTGTCTTTCAACGCACGATAAGCGAATCGTGAACTGAAACGCTTGACACCGAAAAAAACTATTATAATTAGCTCTGACCTTTTCAGGAAAACAATGCGACTATTTTTCCATACTGAGACTTCTCTTATGAAATAGTTTAAGGATGACTAGATAAAGCAAGCAAATAAATAAATAACAGTTGCGATTGACAGATTCGTAAGCGTAATAATATAATTAGTAATGTGGATGAAAAAAACAAAGTCAATGTACTGAGTATTCGTGCTACTAAAAACAAGTCCATTGTAGTGAGTGAAAAAATTAACAAGATAATTTTAAGCATGGCCCGATTGCATTATTGTAGCGATTATTTAGAATGTTAGTTATTTGTTGTTTTCACTCCTTGTCTTCGTGTTTCACATTTTTAGAATTACCAATTGTAGTTGCAGGCCTTAATATTTGGGAAACAGAAATGTGATTATCTACTGAATTGCGAAGACGGTTAGTTACAAATTTCAAAATTTGTGGTTCTACTATTGGCCTAGAGTTGACAGATACCTAACAAAATACAATGCTGAATACTTTTCACTTGCGGTTCTTCGACCAATTTCTCATTTGATATAAGTTTCACAACAATCGCTTACCTAGGCCTAATTCTTTTATTTCAGTTTACCTAGTCCTAGGCTAGCTTTCTTTTATTTATTATAGTAATTTTTATTGATGATTGTTCGTAGCTGCTGGGCTATGGAATAAGCCTGCAGCGTGCTAGCTCTGGCATCACATGTCATACAGATTTCATTAAAACAAAGTCTAGCTAGGTTCTTCTACATGGTAACAGTCCACTTCGGTAACAGCCACTTGGGTAGGGCCTAACAACTAATTCCATATCAAATGATCTGATAGTATCTGATGTACAAATAATATCTGTGTGGTATAGTATACCTACATACTTCCAACTGATACTACAACCTCTTCTGCCAGCCAGCTCTTTGCATGTCTGTTTCCAACCAACATCTCATGAGGAGCTCTTTGACTTTCTTCATCATAGTCTTTTTGGTGGTAGCCATTGGCCTTCCTGAATGATCATTGTCTTCTATGCTTTCTCTCCTTTCCATAAACAACCAGAAGGGTAATGTATCATCAACCAAACAAGAATGTGTATTTTTTAACTTCAAACCTAAGGCTAAGCTACAGATTTTCTATTTAAGATATGATGATAAATCAAAAGCCAAGTTATAGAAAACAGTTTCATCTTTCTAAAAAGTTTCTGCTTTTGCTATTTTGTCAAATAGAAAAAGGTTATTCCTGCTTTTTATCTAAAACCGAACAATGATTTCCATGTATCTTCAAACCAAACAGAGAATTTGATGTTTGGTTTTACAATTCGAGTGAGTGGTTTAATCTTATTTTAAGGAGTGAACTATCATGAATTATGTCATTAGAAAGATTTTTTCATGCTCTATAAATAACTACATTTATGGTCATTTAATTGGCTAGCAACCACATACAATCTTTGTCTAAAGTATATACTGAAAAAATGTTGTTAAATAGTATGCTTTTGCAATAAAAATTTCTACTGAAACATCAATATCTTTCTTTCCTCTTAATGCTTTATTGCACATCATGCCTCAGCTTGTAGATAATTTCTTCTACTTTCAAATTAGTTGTTCTGTGAAACACAATAGCTTGTTTCTGTCTTGCACGAGACCAAGGAAGGAGTCAAAATTCTTGTTCGGTTTTGAGGATACACTGTTCGGTTGATGATACATTACCCTATCATTTGCAAACTGTCTGCTCAGTTGGTATGGTGCTGCCAAAACCTTGCAAAAGCTCTTGGAACATTGCTGGAGACATTTTCACTTGCAGAAAAAAAATTCATAACACTAAAAATGTTTTTTAATATGATGAAAATAATATGATAGGTAGGCCTAGCGGTAAGAACAGAGCTTAGCTTGGACACGGTTGCAAGCTAAGGCTTAAATCTTCTGGGGTTAAGGCCATCAACCTAAGTTTCAGTGCTTACAAAATTAATGTGTTATCTGCTATTTTTGGGACATTTTAAGCATCACAAAGGCTTTTCAAATGCACCTCAGTCATGGTTATATATAAAAGATAGAAATGTTGCAGTTTTTTTAGTTTTTTTTTCAAAATCAAGCTTTATACAAATTTATAAGTATGATTTTTTGTTTTATAAAATGAAAATAAATAATAAAGCACAAATGTAACCATGTATGTCTTGAATATGTCCCCAAAATTTTCAGTACATGCTGCATAGCATAATCCTCAGTGTGGTACACAAGCAGCTTTTTCTACAAGTATTAATCTATCATTGTTACTGGTATAGCCAATTTTTTTCTTTTCATATAACTTTATTGGTGCCTAGCCTTTATAGTACCTAGTCTCCCTTTTTGGTCTCTATGCAATAAAATGGACAGAGACCAATAATATTGCCATTTATTGTGTACATGATCTAATATAATATAAATTGCTAGTGTGTCTGTATTCTTTTACTAAACACAAAGCTGATCCCCATAATTTTGTGCTAATAATTCTGAAACTATCCCCATTGTTTTAGTTTTCACAATCTAAAGTGTTAACTCTCATTATATAGATAAGAATAAAAGTTCTTACCCTTTTATGACTGATTGCCTAAGTCCTCAGGTTTCATATTTTTTGATCCCCATAATTATGAATCCTAAATCCTCAGATGTCAATTTTTTATCCCTCTGGATTTAGGATCTTAACTTAAAAGGCAAAGTTTAATTTATATATATATAATAATGTGTTGTAAATTTACTTGGGAAAGTGGGTACCACTTACTACTGTAGGTCTAGGTGGCTTGTTTGTTGAGTAGATGGCGCTTAATGAGTCATGTCACAATTGCCATTATCTTATTCTTGAATATGTTGCTGTAGCCAGTTTTAGCAGATCTACATTCTGACTGTTTGCCTATTGCAGATGATAGAAGGCAACGGTGCAGCTTCATCCAGCACATTGTTTCAGCTCAATGTAGCAAGTAAGAGACCCATGTGCTTATCTGCCAGCTATGCTGATGTCCTGTTAAATGGTGCTTTTACTCACTACTTAACTATCCTGTCCTCACTACTTTTAGTAAACAGTGCCAAATTTGTGCAAAATGTAGCCCGCGGCGCTCCGCCGGACCTGCTGTGCGAGGTGGCCTTTGACGGCCAGAAGAAGCGCACGGAGACTAAAAAAAAGAACTGGAAGCCAATCTGGAATGAGGACTTTATGCTGCTGGTCACGGCCACTAGTCAGCTGGAGTTCAGGCTCCTGAAGCCTAACAAGACCGCTGCAGTGCTGTTCTGTCAGGGCACTGTGGAATTGTTGCAGAAGCTAATTGAGTCCAACGGCCTGCGTGAGTTGCTGAGCCAGAGCCAAGGCTATTGGGCTAATCACTGACCCAGGGTCAAGGCTAATGGGCTAATCACTGACCCAGGGCCAAGGCTATTGGGCTAATCACTGACCCAGGGCCTAGGCTAATGGGCTAATCACTGACCTAGGGCCTAGGCTAATGGGCTAATCACTGACCCAGGGCCAAGGCTAATGGGCTAATCACTGACCCAGGGCCTAGGCTAATGGGCTAATCACTGACCTAGGGCCTAGGCTAATGGGCTAATCACTGACCTAGGGCCTAGGCTAATGGGCTAATCACTGACCCAGGGCCAAGGCTAATGGGCTAATCACTGACCCAGGGCCAAGGCTAATGGGCTAATCACTGACCCAGGGCAAAGGCTAATGGATTAATTATTGAACCAGGGCGTTAAGCAATGTCCATCTACGAGATCCTCATTCTCCTCTTCAGTCCGCAGCAAGAAGCTGAGCGTCCCTCTGGTAGCAGAGGGTCGCCCGGATGGTCAGCGACTAGGCGAGCTGGCGATTACCCTGACCTGCGATCAGGTCAACATGTCAGCCATTCAGCAGCTGCAGCAGCAGCAGAATAATCACCCAGAGCAGCAGCAGACTACAAGAGCACCCGCCGCTGCCTCTGCGTCTGCGGCTGCACCTACGGCGGTGGACAGCAACAACGCGGAGGACCTGCCGCCTGGCTGGGAAATGCGAAGGGACGCTCGCGGCAGGTAAGAGATCGATTAGAGGACGCTGGCAGCCCACCAGAGTGAGTAGAGAACAGAGGCAGCCCACCAGAGTGAGTAGAGAACAGAGCCAGCCCACCAGAGTGAGTATAGTACAGAGGCAGCCCACCAGAGTAAGTAGAGTACATTGGAAGCCCATTTGAACTAGAGTATTCTTGTGTTTTTGGTGCAAATTTGAATGCAGTATCGTGAGCGTTACTAGCAGTAGTATTGATTGGCATTGTGAAATGGGTTTCGGCATTTCCTATAGCGTCACTGTTTGTGCCAGGCTGGGGCAAAGAATTCGGCAGGTTACTGGTTTGGTTTTAGTCCATTTTTAGCAACTCAGAAGAGCTGTCTCAGTGTCTGATATTTGCAAATTTAAGGGCAATCAGTAAGAGTCAGAGATAACTAACTGGTATTTAACTGCCAAAATAATTTAGCTTAAATATATTAAAAATGCTCCATACACTACTTCACATTCGTTAGATAAGTGAATCATATAGTGAATCAGCCAATCCAAATTAATTGCAGGCCCTACTATGTGGACCACAACACTCGCACCACCACCTGGGAGCGGCCCAGTCCGCTGCCGCCTGGTTGGGAGCGCCGCACGGACCCCAACGGGCGGACCTACTACGTAGACCACAACACCCGCACCACCACCTGGCAGCGGCCGAGCACCAACCTGCTGCAGGCCCAGCAGAACTTTCAGGACTGGCGCAATGCACAGAACTATCAGGACTTTGCCAATCGATTCATTAACCTGCCCGCCGGCGGCGCCGCCCCTGCTACTGGCGCTACCGAGGCCGCCACTGGCGCCGCACCCGCCGCTGAAAGCGGCTCGGCGGGCGGTGGAACTGCGAGCACTGAGGACGGCGGCCTCGGCCCCCTGCCCGACGGCTGGGAAAAGCGAATCGATCCGCAGGGCCGGCCCTACTTTGTCAACCACCGGAATCGGACCACGCAGTGGGAGGATCCAAGGTCTGGCTTCGAATTCTTATTGTCTCACTCATCGACTCATGGATCAAATCCCATTGACTGAAGGATCTAATCCCATCGACTCTAGGATCGAATCCCATCGACTCAAGGATCAAGTCCCATCGACTCTAGGATCGAATCCCATCGACTCTAGGATCAAATCCTATCGACTCTAGGATCAAATCCCATCGACTCTAGGATCAAATCCCATCGACTCTAGTATCAAATCCCATCGACTCTAGGATCAAATCCCATCGACTGAAGGATCGAATCCTATGGACTCAAGCTCTATTCCCATCGAATCATGAATCAAATCCAACAGACTCATAACTCGAATCCCACAGACTCATGAGTAGAATCCCACTGACTCAGACTCGAATCCCAGACTCATAACTCGAATCCCAGACTCATGAGTGGAATCCCACTAATTCAGACTCGAATCCCAGACTCATAACTCGAATCCCAGACTCATGAGTAGAATCCCACTGACTCAGACTCGAATCCCACATCGCCACCCGCAGACGCCTCGGCAATTTCAAGCCAGACGAAGAGCGGCCCCTGCCGGAAGGCTGGGAGATTCGGTACACGCGCGAGGGCCTGAAGTACTTCGTGGACCACAACACCCGCAGCACAACATTCACGGACCCTCGCACCGGCATCAGCGTCCACCCGTCAGCAACCATGCAGCACTATGAGCGGCACTTCCAGTGGAAACTGGGCCAGTTCCGCTACCACTGCCAGTCCAATGCGCTGCAGGTGCGCCTCCACTGCGTTGCTGCTTTCGCTGTAGCAGTCTCACTCCATTCAAATACATCTGTATCCTTTCTCCCGTTATCTCCTATGCTACCTCGCCTACATCGTGTCTCCCCGCTCTTTCACCCTCAGATTTATAACCTTTTAGCCTCAGCTAGCTACCCCTTCCACCATTTCTCCCCAGCCTCAGGTATCTACCCCTTCTTTAATACCATTTCTCGCCAGCCTCAGCTAGCTACCCCTTCTTTAGTACCATTTCTCGCCAGCCTCAGCTAGCTACCCCTTCTTTAGTACCATTTCTCGCCAGCCTCAGCTAGCTACCCCTTCTTTAATACCATTTCTCACCAGCCTCAGGTATCTACCCCTTCTTTAATACCATTTCTCACCAGCCTCAGGTATCTACCCCTTCCACCATTTCTCACCCCTCAGACTTCTATATTTTCTCACCCTCTGACTTTTAACCTTTCTCACCCCTCAGACTTCTACCCTTTCTCACTCTCAGACTTCTACCTTTTCTCACCCTCAGACTTTTATCCTTTCTCACCCCTCAGACTTCTCTGCCCTTATCGCTGTTCATTGGTCTGAGCATGCACTTTAAACCGCGCCTCTTCAACCTCCGCAGGGTCACGTGAAGATTCAGGTGTCCCGGCAGAACCTCATGGAGGACTCATTCCACCAGATCATGCGCATCGACCCGGTTGAGCTGCGCAAGCGGCTGTACATTCAGTTCAAAGGCGAGGAGGGCCTGGACTACGGCGGCCTGGCTCGGGAATGGTTCTTTCACTTGTCGCATGAGCTGATGAATCCCATGTACTGCCTGTTCGAGTATGCCAGCAATAACAACTATAGCCTGCAGATTAACCCGGGCAGCAGCGTGAACCCCGACCACCTCACCTACTTCCGCTTCATCGGCCGTTTCATCGCCATGGCTCTGTACCATGGCAAGTTCATCGACAACGGCTTCACCCTTCCGTTCTACAAGATGATGCTGAACAAACAGCTCAACTTAAAGGACATTGAAACTGTAGATAACTCCTACTACAATTCCCTACTGTCTATTCGGTAAGTTTGAAATCACTGTTTGGGACGAAAGTTTATCAATTTTGTGAAACATATTTTAATTAATTTGTTTTCTCCTCGTGGTGTTCAGAATCCCAATTGTCACACTTCTATGTTTCATTAGCCGAATACTCGGGTCCTGGATTTCTTTAATCCTCATCCTTACGGCCCTCAATTCTCAGATTCGTCAGTTTTTATTCTCTTCACTATGGCCCCAAATCGGCCTATTTGGAACTTTCAAATGCCTTCGTAACTATCCCAGATCCTCCGATTCTGATTGTCCAGTCCACATGAATATGATCCCAAATCCTCATTCTCTGAATTGTCCAGTCCACGTCAATATGATCCCAAATCCTCCGATTATGAAATTCAAATCCCCATGATTTTATCCCGAATCCACCATCCGCAGCGACTCTGACCTGAACGAGTGCGACCTTGGCATGTACTTTTCCGTCGACTATGAGGTGCTCGGCGAGGTGCGCGAGCACGAGCTCAAGCCTGGCGGCCGCGACATTCCCGTCACCAACGAGAACAAAGATGAGTACATTCAGCTCATTGTGGAGTGGCGCTTCCGCCGCGGAGTCCAGGAGCAGATGAACGCCTTCCTGAACGGCTTCAAGGAGGTGATCCCGCTGGAGTGGCTGCGTTACTTCGACGAGCGCGAGCTGGAGCTGATGCTGTGCGGCATGCAGGAGATTGACGTTGACGACTGGGAGCGCAGCACCATCTACCGGCACTACACCCGCTCCTCCAAGCAGGTCCAGTGGCTCTGGCGCTTCATCCGAGAGCTGGACAATGAGAAGCGGACCCGGCTGCTGCAGTTTGTCACCGGCACCTGCCGGCTGCCGGTCGGTGGCTTCTCAGAGCTAATCGGTGCGTGCCAACAGTAATCTAAAATCCCCAGGATTATTGTCTGCAATCCCCAGGGTTATTGTCTGCAATCCACAGGATTATTGCGTTAAATCCCCAGGATTATTGTCTTTAATCCCCAGGATTATTGTCTTTAATCCCCAGGATTATTGTCATTAATCCCCAGGATTATTGTCCTAAATCCCAAGGATTATTGACTTTATTCCTCGGGCTTACTGTCTTTAATCTCCAGGCTTTTTTTAAGTTCGCAACTTTCTTAGATCATAAGGACGTGTAATCTCATGGCTTTTAAATCTTGGAAGTCTAAATAAATGTCTAAACTGCCAAGGTTTGCCCAAAATATCCTCAGGACTATTATCTAAAATCCCTTGTAAAACGGCCCACCGACTTCCCTATCCCCTTGCAGGCAGCAATGGTCCGCAGAAGTTCTGCGTTGAGAAGTGCGGCAAGGAGACCTCGCTGCCGCGGAGCCACACCTGCTTCAACCGGCTGGACCTGCCGCCCTACAAAACCTACGAGCAGCTCAAGGAGAAGCTGCTCTTCGCCATCGAGGAGACGGAGGGCTTCACGCAGGAGTAGCAGCCGTGTGCTCCTCATTACTCTTTCTCCATCTCAGAAAATTGACTCTGCGTTCAAAACTTCGTAGCAACCGTCTTTAATGGTCTATCCGACTGCTTTCCGCCCCTTTCCGTGCGGGAATATTGCTTTGATGACGCCACCGAGTCTGCACCAGACGCACCGCTTGCTGCTTTAATTCCTTTAAAATCCTCAGTATTAAAATCCCAGATAAAATTCTCAAGAGTTAAAATCCCAGAAAGAATTCCCTAGAATTCGTATCCCATGGACTTCATCATAGATAAGTAGATCGCTGATTTCTTCTGTCAAGCAAAGCGGTGGCGCATGATTCCCATTGGTACTGAGTAACTGTCGCCTTGAATATGCGCAATTATTATTTTCTGATTTGTACACACAATCGCACGCCCACATGCTATTATCAGTGTAGCAGATTTGCAGATAATTCTATCCTCCCCAATTGCTTAGATTTTGTTACCCGTTTTCTAATGCGAATGTTTAAAGCTCATCTTCCTTAATTAAGATTCCATAACCGGCCCCGAGACACTTATCTAGGCGGCTGGCGCATTGTTTGTTGATTATCGACACGATCGGCTTGTCTTTCAAGCTTTCATTGCGCACCTGTTTTTAGACCTTCTTCTGTTGCAAAGTTTCTAGTTTTTTTAAACAGATTTGCTCTCCTAAAACTGTTTCAAATTAATTTCAAGCGCTTCTTCCGGTCCTGTGCGCCTGCTCGCAAAATATATTCTTTCTTTAACAGTGGAAATCGCCTTCTTGGCTTCTAAAACTGTCTCACCGTCTGTCTAGCCATGAAATTCGATGATAAGATTTCTGGCATTATTCGTTTTTTAGTTCTATTGTTACCCAAGACTCAGTGATGGACAACCACACTGCACAAGTTGTGATTATTTTGCTTGCTTTTCCTTCGATTCTAGTTTAGCTGTTTCGTGGCGGTTTTTGTTTATTATTATTATAACTATTATTATTATTACTATTTTGAACTGCTAAACTAGAAAATGCGCTTCTCCATTCGTTTCTTCTTGTGTCTGTCGCTGCCGCAGCTCAGCGTCCCGCCCCGTGCGCTGACCTGTGTGCTATTTTTGGATTTCCCACCCGCCACTCGGGCTCTGATTGGCTGGGGGCATTTTCTGTCTGCCCCTGTCCGCTCGACCACCTCACTCCGTCTCCGATCGTATTAACAATATGTACAGATCACCAATGTACATTGGCGGGTCTCAATCAAAGCTAACCAATAACAAATCAATAAAAAATTAACAGGATGAGCAGATGATTCACACAAGCTTAATTATTTTTTCTGTCTCCTTATTTAAATCGTTACAGTAACTTGTTCGTCAGTCATTTCCTTACATATATTTAACGAAGACAAATTTCTGAACTGTTTTTTATTCTTTTTTTTCTTTCTATAATAAAATTCTCTTGTAATAGTTTGTGACTATACGGGCTTGGGATTCAGCTCGCTTGTTTATGTATCTGAATAACTGAATTCGATTTCAAGATCCTAATGAGTTTTATATTCTTCACTATTAGCCTGTACATCTCTGCAGAGTAAATAGATTTTCGATTTCATGGCGAAGGAAATCGCTTTATTTGCGGGCAAAGCCACCTCCCCTGTTTGCGAATAATAATTGCGTATCATTTTTTACAGTTCGTAAATCTTGATTCATGATAAATAAATATTATATAATATATCTACTTTTAAATTCTAAATGGCACAACCGCAATGGCATATTTTATGGTACACTGGAGCCTCAGACTTGTTTTTCGTGTCTCATCTCTCCCGTATCTCATCTCTCCCGTATCTCATCTCTCCCGTGTCTCATCTCTCCCGTATCTCATCTCTACCGTGTCTCCTCTCTCCCGTGTCTCATCTCTACCGTGTCTCCTCTCTCCCGTGTCTCCTCTCTCCAGTATCTCATCTCTCCCGTGTCTCATCTCTCCCGTGTCTCTACTCTCCCGTGTCTCATCTCTCCCGTGTCTCATCTCTCCCGTATCTCATCTCTCCAGTGTCTCATCTCTCCCGTGTCTCATCTCTCCCGTGTCTCCTCTCTCCCGTGTCTCATCTCTCCCGTGTCTCCTCTCTCCCGTGTCTCCTCTCTCCAGTATCTCATCTCTCCCGTGTCTCATCTCTCCCGTGTCTCTACTCTCCCGTGTCTCATCTCTCCCGTATCTCATCTCTCCAGTGTCTCATCTCTCCCGTGTCTCCTCTCTCCCGTGTCTCCTCTCTCCCGTGTCTCCTCTCTCCATTATCTCATCTCTCCCGTATCTCATCTCTCAAGTGTCTCCTCTCTCCATTATCTCATCTCTCCCGTGTCTCCTCTCTCCCGTGTCTCCTCTCTCCATTATCTCATCTCTCCCGTGTCTCCTCTCTCCAGTATCTCATCTCTCCCGTGTCTCCTCTCTCCAGTATCTCATCTCTCCCGTGTCTCATCTCTACCGTGTCTCATCTCTCCAGTGTCTCATCTCTCCAGTGTCTCATCTCTCCAGTGTTTTATCTCTCCAGTGTCTCATCTCTCCAGTGTCTCATCTCTCCCGTGTCTCATCTCTACCGTGTCTTATCTCTCCAGTGTCTCATCTCTCCAGTGTCTCATCTCTCCAGTGTCTCATCTCTACCGTGTCTTATCTCTCCAGTGTCTCATCTCTCCAGTGTCTCATCTCTACCGTGTCTTATCTCTCCCGTATCTCATCTCTCCAGTATCTCATCTCTCCAGTGTCTCATCTCTCCCGTGTCTCATCTCTCCCGTGTCTCCTCTCTCCCGTGTCTCCTCTCTCCCGTGTCTCATCTCTCCCGTGTCTCCTCTCTCCAGTATCTCATCTCTCCCGTGTCTCATCTCTCCCGTATCTCATCTCTCAAGTGTCTCCTCTCTCCCGTATCTCATCTCTCCCGCGTCTCATCTCTCCAGTGTCGCATCCAGTTCCCGACGTCTCCGTACAGCCTGTACTTCACTCCGCACAGGTCGCTCCCGAAGGCAGGCGGGCCCAGGGCCTGCGGCTTGTCATTATCCTAGCAGATGTCCATTGCACCTGCCATTATCCTACCAGATGTCCATTGCACCTGCCATTATCCTACCAGATGTCCATTGCACCTGCCATTATCCTACCAGATGTCCATTGCACCTGCCATTATCCTACCAGGTGTCAACTGCACCTACAATTAGACGCCCAGATTTTCAGCTAGACAGCAGGTAAGACTGAGTTTCGGCAGCTCGGGGATCGGAAATTGAAACAAATCGTGACTCCGCTATTTTTTTCCAATGCCCTGTATTTTTTCTTCCCACTCAGATGCTAGCGACTCACTCCAGCGCTACTTCTCACATCTCACAGTGTGCTCACAGGCACTCCCAGTGTAGTTTCTTTTACTTAGTGTGCTGCTCGTGTTCACTAGCAAGAAGACCTAGAGAGGGCTGATCCGATGTAGCCAAATACGGGAGCTTCAAGGCCGATGGCGTGACTGCCAGTCCTGCGAATTTATTCTTTTAAATCGGTGAAATAATAAAATGTGACTTTAGTTCATCATAGTTCAGCTTCGCAGCCTAGGACCAGAATTTCACAGAGTTCGGGGAATTCAACGGAGCTAGGTTGTTTTAAACAAAGTTTTCAATCGACAATGTTTTTTAATTTGCTTTGTTCTAAACATTTTTGGTTTTCAAAAAAAGTTTTGCTTTTCAGCCTTGCCTTCTGTGCGAGTGAAAATGAGAAAAAGCTTTTCCAATCCAGTCTTCGATTGATTCATTCAAATCGTGTGTCCCCTCCCGTTTTTTGTTTTCAAGCTCTGGAATGCTTTCGGAACTATTAACTTGTTTTTCAATTGGAGGATTCAAAAGCTACTTTAGAAAACATATTTCGCTTCCGGGATCTGGAACAAGTTACACATTTGGCAAAATTATACTGGATTTCTTGTCGACCAGCCGAGGAAGAGCTTGGAGACTGATAAATATTTCCAAATTTGATGCTACTTGTTTTCAACCAATCAGATCGTTTCGTCGGATAGGCAGTAGAGTGAGGTGAGGTGGGCTTAAGATAAACCAGCTAGTTTCCACCAATCAGATCCAGTCGTCGGATAGACAGTGGAGTGAGGTTGGCCTACGCACCCCTGTCTACCTAGGAGATTTGGGCCTGCCCTATTAATCGATGATAAACACGACGGAGTCTACTGGGGCGTCTTGCTTCACCTGTTGGACGCTATGGGGACTGTCTCATTAACTCAACATCTCCCCTAAAAATTAACCTGAATCTACCTGTTCTCTACTGAAATCTCCGCACCATCTCCCCTAAATCTACCGCTTAGTCAACTCAAAGTACATCCCAAATATACCCAAAATTCTACCCTAAAGTTTACCCAAAGTCTCGCTACAACTTTAACTCCAAATCTTTAGGACAGATTAGAATTAGATCTGCCCAAAAATCTACCCCAAAGTTTACCTCAAAATCTAACCCTAAATCGACTTTAAAATCTACGCAAAATCTACCCATAATTAAACTCAAATCTACCCCGAAATTAAGCACCCTCTCCTACTAATTGAAAGTGAAATGTTTTCTATATATTCTCAGAATGCATTTCAGCTGCTTCAGTCGCCCTGACCAAGCCCCGCCTCATTAACGTGAGCTCTCGGATAACCTGCCCGTTGCCGTATCCGAACTTTTCGGAGCACTGCACACGAGACCCGTGTTTGAGCACGCGCGAGTGAGTTCTCCCCCAGTTCCAGCGTCGAAGAGATCCCAGCCCAGGCTGGGCACTTCATGGACGGGGATTTTTAACTTTCACAATTCCTCATCCTTGCGCCTGCGGTTTTGAGTTCGAATGCACTGCATAATTAAGGATATTACACAGCCAGGCTGGAATCTGGCTGTACCTGGGAATTATTTCTTGTTTGTATTAAAACATATTAAATTTGATTGAAAACGTTTTAACAGTCATAGTAAATTGTAACATTAAAAAAACATTTTTAACTCTATTCCGTTGCATGCATAAGTATATGCTCACCTTTCTCAGGTTAATTTGAGTCTGCAAGCGCTGGCTGGGCTCTGTTCCGGCTCAGTTGGCTATTGGCGCTGCCTGGTTTATGGCGCTCATTATGGCCTTTAATGGCGGCTACTTGGCCCAGCTGGTTGTTTGATTTGTTTACAACTGTCTCTGCTCAGCTGCCTCTGCAAGTACCCGCGCGGCTGCTGAAAACTTCTGAGACCAAACTTGAGCGGCTGGGGAGTGAAAGGGGTAGAAATCAGAGGGGTAGAAAGGAGACGGAGAGAAAGGAGAGCTGATAGAAAGATAGACAGTGGGGTAGAAAGGGAAGAGAGAGGATAAAAAAGAAAGAGAGGGGCTAGAAAGGAGAGGGAGAGAAGGACGAAAAAGGGAAGAGAGGGATAGAAAGGGGTAGAAAGGGATGATAGAGGGACAGAAAGCGGACCGAGCCCGATAGAAAGGGAAGAGAAAGGATGGAAAGATAGAGAGAGGGTGCAAGTGAAGTGTGGTAAAGAGAGTGTGAGGCAGCAAGTGAAAGCTAGTGGGTATTACAGCCCAAAGTTCGCACTATCCAATCAGAGCAGCTGGGCATCTCACTGGATGCTGAATGAAGATGCCGCTCAAACCGGGTAGCTGACAGCTGCACTGCACTGTATATGATTCTGAGGCCTCCCACTTGCAGAAGTTCAAGGGAACTATGCGGGCCGCCAGCAGGTGTTGCAAACATGCCTTAGAGCATGCCGCACCTGTTTGCTCTGTGAGAATCTGCCACTGCGGCCTGTTAGCTGCCCGACTCCGGCACAGCTGCCCCTCCAACTCATGGATTCTCTGAGCAGGTTCCCTGAGCACCCAGCCAGGCAGGCGGGGCTTGGAACCGATGGTCATGTGGGATCATCGGGCCCGTAACAATGTCCCCTTCTCAAAGTCAACGACAGCTTCGCGAAAGCACATTTTTATAAAATTTAAGCACTATTTAAAATACTCTAGCCTTCTCTCACACACTTCTACTCTGAATAATTTCCATTTCCACTACTCCATTCCTTCCCGTTCTTATCCTGTTCCACTCCCCTTCCTCTTCTACCCCTCCTTTCTACCCTTCCCTTACCCTCCTTTCTAGCCCTCGTTTCTACCCTTCCCTTACCCTCCTTTCTACCCTTCCCTTACCCTCCTTTCTACCCCTCCTTTCTACCCTTCCCTTACCCTCCTTTCTACCCCTCCTTTCTACCCTTCCCTTACCCTCCTTTCTACCCCTCCTTTCTACCCTTCCCTTACCCTCCTTTCTACCCCTCCTTTCTACCCTTCCCTTACCCTCCTTTCTACCCCTCCTTTCTACCCTTCCCTTACCCTCCTTTCTACCCTTCCCTTACTATCCTTTCTACCCTTGCCTTACTCTCATTTCTAACTTTCTGTCCCTTTCCTTGTTTCCCGTCTCCCACTTACTTTAAAATATCATTTAAATTGCAAGAAAATAAATGTTCACCAGGCTTCTCAAAAGGTTTTTATTTTTATCTTTTGGTTTCGTCAGGTGAAGTGAAATGCAGAGGTCGGGCATCAGAAATTTATTTATTTTTTTGTTGTCTAGGGGGCACAGAAAAGCAGTAAGAAAATAGAAAATAGTCGAACGCAAGCATCTCAGGGCGATGAAGAAGCATAGCCAGGAGTTGGTGTTGCAAAAAAATATCAAGAAATAAGCAAATAAGTTGGTTGCGACTAATCGAATAGTACGTTTATCAATCATATCTAACATATTTGCATATCAGTCGTAAAAATCTGTTTTATCCTAACAGTAGTTCCAATCTATCTGCATAAAAACTATTTACACTACGAACTTGTTGATTGGCTGGAGCATACACCCACCTTACTCAGTTTCTCGTCTCATCGCGCCTTCAAATGACTTTTCCGTTGATTTTAAATGGACAGTGCAGCTTTTTCACTCCTCAAATTCTCTGATTGGCTGGAGCACCCACCTCACTCTATTTCCCTTCCCGCAGCAAACGCTCTTCCGCCTCTCCCGGTTTCTGATTGGTTGGCTTGCCGCTGTTAGCATCTAAGATGATTGCATTATCCGAATCACAAGGATTATAAACAGATGAAATACAGCACACAAAATAACGACATGAATAAGCTGGAGCAGCAGGCGAGAGCCAGAAAAATTCAGATGGGGAAAACTGGGCAGGAAGCGCGGAGAGTTTGAGATTTCATCGCGGACGCCCAGCAACGTATATTAGGCCTACTATTGCTATTTCCTACTCAACTGAGTCTAAATCTCAGTACCTCGGTGTTAAACGTTTGTACCACTGTCGCGACGCTCCGTTTGTGCATAAAGTGTCATTGCTGCCAGCCTCTGTTGGCTCGGCTGCTGCTGGTAGATGGCTCCACCCAGCGGCATCGGCCTTGGTGGCAGTGGCGGCGGCAGCTCAACGGACAGAAGCGGAGTCCTGGCATGCGGCAACCTCTGGTAGATGTCGGCAGCGCCAGGCACTCCGACTGGGGCCCGCGGCGCGGACTCGCTGTCGCTGAGGTCGCCGCTGCTGAAGTCGCTGCTGTCTGCGTCGTCGTTGACCCCGTGGCTGACGGCAGCAGGTAGCTGGCTGATGTAGATGGTCGAGGGATCATGTCGGCGCTGCTGCGGGCTGCTCAGCAGCGCCAGGCTGATGTTGCTGCCGCCTGGGCCAGGCTTAAGCTGAGCCGGCTCCGCTGAGTCGATTCGCTCCCCGATGCCGCAGCTGACGTAGCGAATCGAGGGATTGGCGACATCGTATGGCGAAATTGAAGTACTGCACGGCTGCTGCTGCTGCTGCATCTGCTGAGACTGACGCTGCTGTGGCTGCGGCTGCTGATGTTGCTGCTGATTTGAGGCCCTGTGCCTCCGTCTGCAGGTAAACACGCAGACAAGAGCCACAGTCAGCAGGATTAGAACAGCGGCCACCAATGCCACGATGATGAAGAGCACCGCGTTTGAACTAGCGTGATTCGCAGGCTGCTGATAGATGACCACAGGTGTACTGTTCACCTGCGGCAGCCTCAGGCAGAACTGCTGGTGGAACTCGGCCAGGAACATGGCATTGTCGTCCAGCCCGCCAACACCCACCAGCTGCCTCGGCTGGTAGACGGCGGCGGCGCTGGAGTCCTCGGCGCCCGGCCGGCAGCGCAGCTGGCGATAGTCGGCCAGCAGCCAGCGCATTGGGACCACAGCCTCGGATTCCAGGAGGCCGCAGCGGCAGGTCAGCTGGCCAACTGACAAATGGAGCAGGCTGCTGGGCAGTCGGCTTGTCGCATTGTTCAGGAGACTCGGCGGCAGCTCCGTCAGCTGCCAGTTGCCGCTGAGATTCACGGAGTGGACATTGGGGAAGGCGGCCAGCGGGCTGAAGTCTGTGAAGCTGCTCAGCAGGTTGTTGCTGAGGTCTAGCTGCTGAACAAGCTGCGCCTGTCTCGGTGGCAGGGCGCGCAGCTCGCTGATCAGGTTGCCGCCGAGCAGCAGGGCATAGCGGACAGGGTGCACGCTGGCAGGCAGGCTGTCCGGCATGGCGCGCAGACCACGACCTCGGCAGTCGACAGTCAGCAGCGACGGCGATACCAGCTCGGTGCAGTTGCAGCCTGGCGGGCAGCCGGCGAGGTGCGTGCAGGCCAGGTCGTCCGCTGACAGGTAGGCGATGCTTTGCGGGCGGCCGGTCATGCCGCGACCGAAGCCGGCTGAGTCGCAGGGCAGGGACACCCAGTCCGCGATGGAGAGGGCGTTCCGCTTTGAGAACTCGCGAGGGTCGGCGTAGACTCGCCGCAGGTACTGCCAGGCGTGGAACAGGTGGCAGTCGCAGGTGACGCTGGAGCCCACGTGGTCCAGGTAGACGAAGGACTGGAAGGCGTCTCGGTAGCGCTTGAGCTCGTTCACCACGGCGTCGTCGGGGCTGGTGGAATCGGTGGCATCGAGGTCGGGCATCGGCAGGCCCCAGAGGCGGTTCCGACCGAAGGCCTCCGGGCCGAACTGGTTCTGCACCATCTGGATGGACAGCCTGGCATAGTAGTATGGGTCGCGCGTCTTCCGCCTGTTGCGCTCCTCCTCGATGGCGCGCACTTCCCGGACCGTCCAGGACCAGTTGAGCCGGTTCGTGAGCCCGGAGAGCTGGTTGTAGTTCAGGTCCACATCCTGCAGGCTGGGCAGGCGCACGAGCGAGATGTCCAGCTGCTTGATGCGGCACTTCTGAGCCATGATTGCGCTCAGGCGGGTGTGCGGCATGAGTTCGCTGATGTGCAGAGTCTCCAGCAGGCCGTTCTCAGACAGGTCGACCTTCTCCAGGGTCGGGAAGCGAGTGAACTGCGCAATGTCCACGGCGCGCAGCCGGTTGCCACGCAGGCTGAACCAGCGCAGGTGGGCCAGGCAGTGGGGCTGCATGCTGGTGGGGAAGTCGAACCGCTCGATGAGGTTCTCGGACAGGTCCAGGCCGGACAGCCGCTCAAACAGGCAGAAGCCGCGAACGTCGACGTCGCGCAGATTGGCGCGGCGCATTGTGAAGTTGGACACGCCCTCAGGCTCCGTCACCACCTCGGAGACCATGCACTTCTCGGGGTGCCTGGTGCTCGGGTCGCAGCGGTGCAAGACCAACGATCGGGACTCCCTGGGTTCGAGCGTGTTGTGGCGCACGATCACCACGGAGCAGATGCCCCAGATGCAGTTCTCAGCCGTGTCTGCCGAGGCCAAGAGTCCAGCGGACGGCCCCGCGATTGTCGCCAGCATGAGAAGCCGCAGAGCAAGGACGACCGCCTCCCGCTGCCGCCGCATTCTTGAGCAGTTGAAACCCTCGCGAGGACAAAAGCTCCCTTGAGCAGAAACGGCTCGCTGATTCCCTTTGACGGGGCGGGCGGTTTTCCACCGGAGTTGCTGCGTTTAATACAAGCCAGAGCAGCCTGTGGCCAAGTCACAAGCGCTCCGCAGGTGAAGCTACCAGCGCCTACCGTGCAAAGCGTGCGCTGTTCTCTCGTCTAACTCAGCCCTCCCCACCCCCCACCCGCTGCTTATAATAGCCAGTGGGTTAGGGAGGCCGCGTGGCCGGAGCCCAGCCAGTCCCCGCTGCTCTCACCGCCTCCTCCTCTTATCATTCCAATGGCGGCAGAGAAGGCTGTTGTACGCAGCTCGGCCTGGGAGGGCCCACTGCAACAGCCCGCGTGTTTTGGCGGGGCCCAAGACCCTCCCGATTATTCTATTGCGCAGCGAACTCGAGAGGTGCATTCTCAGCCTTACCCACCCCAGCTGCACTGCGCGAGCTTGTCTGTCACGGCCAGCCTTTCGCTCAGTACTTGTCAACGAGTAAACTCGCTGCCTCGAGTTTTCACTTCTCTAAGTTGAAGCTTTTCTGGGACACTTGGTCGAGAAAAAGCTCAGAAATTAAATGAGCGGCTTCACCTTGGCTGGTGACGCAATGCAGCCAAATAATTCCTTCAATCTCCTGCAATCTGCTCCAGGCCCAGGCCGAATGAGATTGAGCCTGGTCTGGGCTTGAGTCACAAGCTGAGCTGGGCCCCACGTGCTCAAAGCTCATGACAGGGGGAAGAGTGGAGGAGGGACAGAACATCGCGTGCCAGGCCCTGTGGAATGCCTGCGCAGGGGTCGGGAAGTCAGATTGACTGGATTTAGTGAGGCCGACCCGAGTCTAACTTTCATCATCCGGGCCTCAATGCACACACAGCAGGCACAATTTAAATCATCTGTTCTACAAGCCATTCTAGCACAGTGGTTGGCAAACCCAGCTCGAGCTCAAGATGCGGCCCGCCAAGCTCTTGAACAACTTGAGCAACTTGCATTGCCTTTTAAAATACCTTTCTCATATATGCTCTCTAACACTGTCTCATCTCTCCCGTGTCTCCTCTCTCCCGTGTCTCATCTCTCCCGTGTCTCATCTCTCCCGTGTCTCCTCTCTCCCGTGTCTCCTCTCTCCCGTGTCTCATCTCTCCCGTGTCTCATCTCTACCGTGTCTCCTCTCTCCAGTATTTCATCTCTCCAGTGTCTCCTCTCTCCCGTGTCTCATCTCTCCCGTGTCTCCTCTCTCCCGTGTCTCATCTCTCCCGTGTCTCCTCTCTCCAGTATTTCATCTCTCCAGTGTCTCATCTCTCCCGTGTCTCCTCTCTCCAGTATTTCATCTCTCCAGTGTCTCCTCTCTCCCGTGTCTCATCTCTCCCGTGTCTCCTCTCTCCCGTGTCTCATCTCTCCCGTGTCTCCTCTCTCCCGTGTCTCATCTCTCCCGTGTCTCATCTCTCCCGTGTCTCATCTCTCCCGTGTCTCCTCTCTCCAGTATTTCATCTCTCCAGTGTCTCATCTCTCCCGTGTCTCCTCTCTCCAGTATTTCATCTCTCCAGTGTCTCCTCTCTCCCGTGTCTCATCTCTCCCGTGTCTCCTCTCTCCCGTGTCTCATCTCTCCCGTGTCTCATCTCTCCCGTGTCTCCTCTCTCCAGTATTTCATCTATCCAGTGTCTCCTCTCTCCCGTGTCTCATCTCTCCCGTGTCTCATCTCTCCAGTGTCTCATCTCTCCAGTGTCTCATCTCTCCAGTGTTTTATCTCTCCAGTGTCTCATCTCTCCAGTGTCTCATCTCTCCCGTGTCTCATCTCTACCGTGTCTTATCTCTCCAGTGTCTCATCTCTCCAGTGTCTCATCTCTACCGTGTCTTATCTCTCCAGTGTCTCATCTCTCCAGTGTCTCATCTCTCCAGTGTCTCATCTCTACCGTGTCTTATCTCTCCAGTGTCTCATCTCTCCAGTGTCTCATCTCTCCAGTGTCTCATCTCTCATATGTCAGTTCAGGACGCCGACTCACAAATTTCCTAGTACATGCTCTTATTACGAGCACTATTCAATAAATTCAGCCGAGCTCAGCTGATTTTAGTCAATTCACGAATTCGAGTAAATCAGGTGATCTGGAATGCAATGTCATGCATCTCCTGGAATTCTTCAACTTTGTTCCTGGCCGGAAAGCGGTCAGCAATTAACGATGCCGTCCCGAGACTGGCTTTTGAGTCCTCTTTGAGACCAGACCATTCTTGGGGCTCAGTCTCACAGAAGCTTTGGCTTAGTGCGGGAGTTAAAGAATGAACTCATGAGAGCGGCTGTCTCAGATGTGCGATTCGCCAGCATCCGCCCACGCATCTGTCTAATTATTCTTTCCCCATAGCTTTTGCCCGCCTACCAGTGTGCTCAAATATCTACGAGCCATCTTCGCAACGGAGGCTCAGGCGCCAGTCCTACTCTTAATTGTCCGATGACGCCTCGCTGGCTGAGTAACAAGGCATCGTGTGTTAGGGAAATCGATTGCATCGATTGCGAGGGCAGGTTGTCAAGGTAGGGAATAAATCAAGGCCGATTCAACTGGTAGCACCTCTGGCCACACGACCAAACAGATGGGACAGTGGCAGGTGAGGAGCAGAGTGACAGATTAATTAGAGAATGATTGACAGATAGTATTGAGTGAATAGAGAGTGACAGGTAGACTGGAGAGTGACAGGTAGAATGGAGGGTGACAGGTAGACTGGAGAGTGACAGGAAGACTGGAGAGTGACAGGAAGACTGGAGAGTGACAGGAAGACTGGAGAGTGACAGGTAGACTGGAGAGTGACAGGAAGACTGGAGAGTGACAGGAAGACTGGAGAGTGACAGGTTAAACAGAGTGTCAGATGGCAGGTGGGCATGTAGATGTAAAGTGCATAGTGAATTGAGTAAATGAGTTACTGGGATAATGACTGAGTGTTCGGGCCGCAGAAAGCAACGGCCGGTCGTAAAATGCGAACCGCAGAATTTCTGAAGACAGAAGTGGTATAGAATTGTGCCATATCGAGTTCCGCTGGTCAATTTTTAATGCCAAATATTTTTGCGATGCTCAGAAAATCATCCCCGGCTGGAGTTTCTTGTTTCTGATTTGTGCTCTGTCACATTTTTAGCCTGGATTGAGTGCCGCGTTGACGACCAAAAGATAACGAAGTGGCTTTTCGGTCTAGTAAAAATATGAAAAGGCATGCCAGAATAGATAATTCAGGGGCTTCAGGACTCGAACTCACGACCCTCCCTGTGTATAAAACACGACTAGAAACAAGCTTACAGACACTCCAGGATTCGAACTCACGACCCTCACTGTGTATAAAACACGACTAGAAACAAGCTTATAGATACTTCGGGATTCGAACTCATGGCCAATAAGTCCAAGTCTAGGAGCCCCCAAAACCAACTATAAAGGCGCTCGCAGCTCGCCTGCAGGAACACGGCATGAACAACTCGGGCTTGTGGATTTTTGGGTTTTTTCCCCACAAATTTGATTTCTCCTCCAAAATTTTCTCGCCCACTGCAGCGGCTTGGGCTGGGGTCGCGCGGGAGAAAATGGCACAGAGCGTTGAGAAAAATATGCCGAATTCATCCACGAAGGACTCAGCATTAAGATTCGCACTTTTCAAGCCAAGTCCAAAGAAGAAGGGATATCGCATGAGAGTTACTTTGTACTTTATCGTGGACTGTTCTGCTGGAGTAAGTAGTTAAAGACGGTTTTTGCTTATTTGTGCTTTACAATTTGATGTGTACATCGATAAACGGAAATAAATATATATATTTTTGTGTTACAAAAAACTGGGTACTGCTTACACTACTCACCACAGTAGAGTGCTAAGGATATTTCGCAGCCAAATTGCACTAGTATTGTGAAAAACCGTTTTTGCTTCGAAAATATAATTTTGATGAAACTAAACAGGCCGACTGTCGCTCAGCTAAAGGTGAAAAACTGTCAAAGTTCTATTAATCCTCCAGCTGTAGCATTCGCGTACAGACGGGGTACCCAGGCAACATACGGGCTGTGTGGGAGAATAAAGATTGCCTGGAAAATTAACTTTCGTCAAATACTTCGGCGTCATTCTCGTTCAGTTCGAAAGTTTGCTTTGCTATCACCGGAATAAGCAGAATTCTTAATTTAGGTGAAAACGTGGGCATCAAACTTATCCCAAAAACACTTTCGATTGTGCATTGTCTAGACTTCGGATCGGACAACACCGGATTTTTTATACTCGTATAGTTAGTTCATCAGGGCTACGAGTCTAGAAGATTCGTACTGCGAGTGAAAACGTTTACAGGTCATATCAAACACACCGTCACTTCAAAGACACCGACGACACTTCAAGGAGACCGACACAGATCAAACACACCGACACTTCAGGGAGACCGACACAGATAAAACACACCGACACTTCAGGGAGACCGACACAGATCGAACATACCGACACTTCAAGGAGACCGACACAGATCAAACACACCGACACTTCAAGGAGACCGAAACAGATAAAACATACCGACACTTCAAGGAGACCGAAATAGATAAAACAAACCGACACTTCAAGGAGACCGACACAGAGTCAATACACCAACACTTTAATTAGCAGATAGGGGGACTCAAAGACATAATCTCAAATCTATGAAGATGCCATCGACATGGCAGCTGTAGCGGCTGCAGCATCAGGGAGGCCCTGCGGAGGCGGCACGATGACTGTGGGCAGGTGTGCGTGGTGCAGCACGTAGTCGCTGACAGAGCCCAAGAGGGCTCGCTTCACCGCGCCGAGGCCCCTGGCGCCCAGCACAATCAGCTGGACATCCTCATTGCGAGCTGTCTCTACAATGGCCGGCCCAGCGCCACCGTGCCCGACGCGCTCCAAGAACCGGACCGTGTCGGTTTCGTCGACGGCGTCGTCTGAGCTGAAGACGTTCAAATCACGGCAGAGCTGGCGGACATCGTCGGCCAGTCGTTTGGCTTCGTAGAGAGTGAAGTCGAGGGACCGGCAGTAGGCCTGGGCATGCGCATGGCTCTCTACTGTTATTGACTTTTATTGGCTTTGCTGATTGGCTAGACGCGGTGGTGGGTATGGGGTGGACATTGGCAGCGAAGGAATGGAGTGACTTTGACGTCTGAGAAATGGGGTTGGCGACTGGGACGAAAAATGGGGTGGGTGTCGGTGGAGGAATGTTTAGCATGAAAAGTGATATCCACTGCGTGTGGTGACACGCGGCCGGAGTGGAGAAGAAAAGGTAAAAAATTAAACGGTTTTGTGTAAATGCATCAGAGGCTACTACATCTACTGCTTCAACTGGGGTCTGGGATGTCTATTGCTTGATTTATATCGCGACTGCTTCTGATTGGATGCTGGCCCATAGACACTAAACCCCATTCAAGCTTATCAATGCCACCGACCTTGTCGGCCTCCAACGAAGGCAGCCCGAAGGCCATCTCGGGCGGCTCGCTGACATTTACGAACACCAGCTGGTCGGCCGGCCGGCGCAGGTGTCTGGCGTAGAAGCGCAGGGCCCGCTCGCTGTGCTCACTGCGGTCCACGCCAATGAGCACTTTCCGTCTGGCTGGCTGAGCTGCTGAAGCGCTGGCTGACATGCTTTGTTGGACAACGTTAGAGCAGGGTCACCTGTTAGACAGCAGGGTCACCTGTTAGACAGCAGGGTCAATCGTTAGACAGCAGGGTCACCTGCTAGACAGCAGGGTCAATTGTTAGACAGCAGGGTCACCTGTTAGACAGCAGGGTCACCTGTTAGACAGCAGGGTCACCTGCTAGACAGCAGGGTCACCTGCTAGACAGCAGGGTCAATTGTTAGACAGCAGGGTCACCTGTTAGATAGCAGGGTCACCTGTTAGACAACAGGGTCACCTGTTAGACAGCAGGGTCACCTGTTGGACAGCAGTGTCACCTGTTAGACAGCAGGGTCACCTGTTGGACAGCAGTGTCACCTGTTAGACAGCAGGTTCACCTGTTAGACAGCAGTGTCACCTGTTAGACAGCAGGGTCACCTGTTGGACAGTAGTGTCCCCTGTTTTGCAGGATTGTCACCTGTTAGGCAGAAGTTACACCTTCTCAATCCATTCGAATTGCACTAGCTGTCCCCAGACAGTCCCAATCAGGTAATTAAGGTGAATGCATCAGCCCAATTATCAGAAGCACAAATTACGCAGTAATTAGAATGGCGCATCTGTCTGTGACGCCATTAGCTCGCGCAGCTGAGCAAAAATGTTTTCTCTAATTCGCTTGAGATCAGAAGAAGCTGGACCCGATTTGGGGGAGGCAAAAAGTTCATTGTAAAATGATCTGGCAATGAATTGAATTGCTCTTCCTGTAGGGGAAACAAGAATTCTTTGATTATTCACTGACGAGAGTGGGGTTTGGAATAGAAGAGTGGGATATAATGGAATGGGATAGAATAGAGTGGGATTGCATTGAATACAGTGGGATAGATTGTGTGGGACATAATAGAATGAAACAGAATAGAGTGGAATAGATAGTGCGGGATATGATAGAATTAAGCAGAATAGAGTGGAATAGATTGTGTGGGACATAATAGAATGAAACAGAATAGAGTGGAATAGATAGTGCGGGATATGATAGAATGGGACAGAATAGAGTGGGATAGATAGTGCGGGATAGAATAGAGTGGGATATAATAGAGTGGGATATAATAGTGTGGGATAGAATAGTGTGGGATAGAATAAAGTGGGATATAATCGTGTGGGATAGAATAGAGTGGGATATAATCGTGTGGGATAGAATAGAGTGGGATATAATCGTGTGGGATAGAATAGAGTGGGATATAATAGTGAGGGATTGAAGAGTATGGGATATAATAGTGGGGTTAAAGAGTGGGATAGAACACTGGGATAGAATGAGTGGGATAGAACACTAGGATAGAACTCGTGGGATAGAACACTGGGATAGAATGAGTGGGATAGAACACTGGGATAGAATGAGTGGGATAGAACACTGGGATAGAATGAGTGGGATAGAAAACTGGGATAGAACTCGTGGGATAGAACACTGGGATAGAATGAGTGGGATAGAACACTGGGATAGAACTCGTGGGATAGAACACTGGGATAGAACTCGTGGGATAGAACACTGGGATAGAACTCGTGGGATAGAACACTGGGATAGAACTCGTGGGATAGAACACTGGGATAGAACTCGTGGGATAGAACACTGGGATAGAATGAGTGGGATAGAATAGAGTGGGATATAATCGTGTGGGATATAATAGAGTGGGATATAATAGTGTGGGATAGAATAGTGTGGGATAGAATAGAGTGGGATATAATCGTGTGGGATAGAATAGAGTGGGATATAATAGTGAGGGGTTGAAGAGTATGGGATATAATAGTGGGGTTGAAGAGTGGGATAGAACACTGGGATAGAATGAGTGGGATAGAACACTGGGATAGAATGAGTGGGATAGAACACTAGGATAGAACTCGTGGGATAGAACACTGGGATAGAACTCGTGGGATAGAACACTGGGATAGAACTCGTGGGATAGAACACTGGGATTGAACTCGTGGGATAGAACACTGGGATAGAACTCGTGGGATAGAACACTGGGATAGAACTCGTGGGATAGAACACTGGGATAGAACTCGTGGGATAGAACACTGGGATAGAACTCGTGGGATAGAACACTGGGATTGAACTCGTGGGATAGAACACTGGGATAGAACTCGTGGGATAGAACACTGGGATAGAACTCGTGGGATAGAACACTGGGATAGAATGAGTGGGATAGAACACTGGGATAGAATGAGTGGGATAGAACACTGGGATAGAATGTGTACAATACAGAAGCAGAAGGGTGTACAGCATTTAAAAGCGCAAATTAATACCTTAAAATACCTGGGTAAAGGAGTCACAGTTCGGCAAGCAGTCGGTTCCCAGCCAGGTGTATGTCGCTAACTAATTCAGACGGCACAATAGCACAACGCAGCGGTACAAGTTTTCTTATCTTAATCCGGAGCAGATTATGGAGGGAAGCAAAAGAATCACGCGACCATATGGACGAAATTCATCTACGAAGCGATGGGCCTAAGTCTTCCAGCTCTTAGCAGCTGTGTTCGATTGGTCAACACACACACACACACGCACACACACACTCCAATACGCGAACCTTCCAGGTGACTTGAAGAGCCGGGCAGCTGATGCATGCGGCCGGTACAACTCCCTAACTGTAAAAACTGGACAGCCCCGTGGAGTGGGGTGGGCGTCTGAATGCGTAAACTATTGGACGCAGGCGACCGCGGCCTGTTTTCTTTAGCCGGAATCTGGCTATCAATCCAGCTTGTTTCTTGGCTGGGAGTTCAGCGGCTGTCAGCGAAAATTCTTGAGCACTTGAGCCAAATTATCATGCAAACAATGCTGAGGGGAATCCTTCTAGTAATAACATGGGATAAGTCAGTAGACAGCGTGATCTAGCTAATAAAGAAAAGAGAGGAAGCCGTGGAAAAAGGGATAGAGTAGAAGAGATCCATCCAAGATATGAAAAAATATGGAAAATGGAGGAGGATTTTAGAAAAGGGATAGAGGAAGATATGGGAAGCTAAGGGATTGGGGGAAGCTAGGGATAAAGGAAGGCTAAGGGATTGGGGAAGCTAGGGGATAAGCGGTAGCTAAGGGATTGGGGGAAGCTAGGGGATAAGCGGTAGCTAAGGGATTGGGGGAAGCTAGGGGATAAGCGGTAGCTAAGGGATTGGGGGAAGCTAGGGGATAAGCGGTAGCTAAGGGATTGGGGAAGCTAGGGGATAAGCGGTAGCTAAGGGATTGGGGGAAGCTAGGGGATAAGCGGTAGCTAAGGGATTGGGGAAGCTAGGGGATAAGCGGTAGCTAAGGGATTGGGGAAGCTAGGGGATAAGCGGTAGCTAAGGGATTGGGGGAAGCTAAGGGATAATCGGTAGCTAAGGGATTGGGGAAGCTAGGGGATAAGCGGTAGCTAAGGGATTGGGGGAAGCTAGGGGATAAGCGGTAGCTAAGGGATTGGGGGAAGCTAGGGGATAAGCGGTAGCTAAGGGATTGGGGAAGCTAGGGGATAAGCGGTAGCTAAGGGATTGGGGGAAGCTAGGGGATAAGCGGTAGCTAAGGGATTGGGGGAAGCTAGGGGATAAGCGGTAGCTAAGGGATTGGGGGAAGCTAGGGGATAAGCGGTAGCTAAGGGATTGGGGGAAGCTAGGGGATAAGCGGTAGCTAAGGGATTGGGGGAAGCTAGGGGATAAGCGGTAGCTAAGGGATTGGGGAAGGGATTTAAGGATAAAGGGAAGCTAGGGGATAAGGGGTGAAGGGAATAAGGGAAAGCTATGGGATAAGAGAGGACAAACGGGAAGCGAGGAGATAGGTCCAAGATCTCACCGCAAACAAAGAAAAGTGTTACAAGCCGAGTCTGAGCACATTGCTCATGTATTTGAATGCCGATCATAACGAGCTTAAATGCAGCCGACATTCAGCCAGGTTGCACAAGGTTCAACTGTTTGCACAATTTGCGCAGGTTTATTTCATAATAGACGCCATGTAAGCAATGCAGTAGCAGGAACCGGATGGCTAGGAGTATAAAAATAGAGTTTCACTCGCGGAAATCAAATGGTAATGATGATAATTGAACTGCTTGTGATGCCGGCGCGCAGCTGCTCACTCCTCCTCGCTGTCCGCATCGCTCTCCTCCTCCTCGCTGCTGGACTCCTTCTTGCCCTTCTTGCTCTTCTGCTTCTCCTGCTTCTTGGCGGCCGGCTTGGCCTTCTCCTCCGTCTTCTTCTTCTTCGGCGGCGACTTCTCTTTCTCCTCTTCGTCGTCTTCGTCAGCCTCGGCCTCCGAGGAAGACGATGACACCGAGGACACGTCGCTGTCGTTGATGAACTCGGCCGATTTATAATTGGCGCCCGAGCCGCCGGCCGCCGCCTTGTCGCCACCTCCACTGGACTTCTCACCGCTGCCGCCTCCGCCCTTGCGCGGCTTCTGCTGAATGTCCGGCTTGACCTCGCCGCTGTCCAGCTTTGCCTGGTACTCGGCCACGTCCGCCTGGTACTTCACCTTCAGAGCCTCGGCCCGCTCCTGGTAGGCCTTCTTCTTGGCCTCGTCCAGCTTGGCCCAGCGCTCGCCGGCCACCCGGCCGATCTCCGTGACCTTCAGGTCCGGCTGGTCCGCCTTGATGCGCGGACGCTCGTCCTCCAGGAATAAAAAGTAGGCCGACGCTGGCCGCTTTGGCGCGTTGCGGTCCTTGCGCGACACCTTGGACTTGGCCGCCTCCTTCTCCTTCGCCTTCTTCTTCTTCTTCTCCGTGTAGTCGCCGAAGCCCTCCTCCGGCACCGTCTTGGCCAGCCGGCGCTTCTTCTTTTTGCGCGCCTCCTCGTCGCTGTAGTCAGTGTCCGAGGAGAACTCGGACGGGTCAGCGTCGGTGTCGTACTCTTCCTCCACTTCGGAGCCGGACGCCTCCGGTGGGAGGAAGTCCTCGTCCTCGGAGTCGTCATCCGACTCGGCGCCCCCGCCAGAGGCGCCGCCGCCGCCGGAACCGCCGCCGTCGTGACCAGCCGCGCTGCGCTCCTGGGGGGTTTTTGGCGAGGATGGGAGCTTGGTCAGGTGGTGCCTCTGACTTATACATTAAATAATCCCCTCATTAATCCTAAGTTTTACTATGGGATCTGAACTAGTTAGTATTGTCACTGTGGGATCTGAACTAGCTAGGATTGTCACTGTGGGATCTGAACTAGTTAGTATTGTCGCTGTGGGATCTGAACTAGCTAGGATTGTCACTGTGGGATCTGAACTAGTTAGTATTGTCGCTGTGGGATCTGAACTAGTTAGTATTGTCGCTGTGGGATCTGAACTAGCTAGGATTGTCACTGTGGGATCTGAACTAGTTAGTATTGTCGCTGTGGGATCTGAACTAGCTAGGATTGTCACTGTGGGATCTGAACTAGTTAGTATTGTCGCTGTGGGATCTGAACTAGTTAGTATTGTCGCTGTGGGATCTGAACTAGCTAGGATTGTCACTGTGGGATCTGAACTAGTTAGTATTGTCGCTGTGGGATCTGAACTAGCTAGGATTGTCACTGTGGGATCTGAACTAGTTAGTATTGTCACTGTGAGATCTGAACTAGTTAGTATTGTCGCTGTGGGATCTGAACTAGTTAGTACTGTCGCTGTGGGATCTGAACTAGTTAGTACTGTCGCTGTGGGATTTGAACTAGCTAGGATTGTCGCTATGGGATCCGAACTAGCTAGGATTGTCACTGTGGGATCTGAACTAGTTAGTATTGTCGCTGTGGGATCTGAACTAGTTAGTATTGTCGCTGTGGGATCTGAACTAGCTAGGATTGTCGCTGTGGGATCTGAACTAGCTAGGATTGTCGCTGTGGGATCTGAACTAGCTAGGATTGTCGCTGTGGGATCTGAACTAGTTAGTATTTTCACTGTGGGATCTGAACTAGTTAGTATTGTCGCTGTGGGATTTGAACTAGCTAGGATTGTCGCTATGGGATTTGAACTAGCTAGGATTGTCGCTATGGGATCCGAACTAGTTAAGATTGGATTGGATAGTTATATTAGAAATTTTCTCACCTTGCCCTCAGCCTTGACCCGCTTCATATACACGTCGTCGCCATCGGACTCTGCCTCGCTGCTCTCCCAGGCGTCCAGCTTGCCAGTGGTGTCCTCCTCGCCAATGTTCTTCACCGGCAGCTGTTTGTCCTGCACGAACTTGTACAAGTGAGTGTACTCGTCCTTCTCCACGCTGTTGAAAGTGTAATTAACGCCGGCTTTGGTGTTGATCTCGAAGTCGAAGCTGCGCACCGAGGCGGTGCCGCGGCTGAACTGCACGGAGGAGATCTCTTCGAAGCGGACGTGCATCGGCGGCTTGGGCACGAAGATGAAGCCGCGGTCCAGCGGGTAGAGGAAGCCAGTGTTGGCCTTGTAACCGCAGCTGATGTAGTGCCCGCCTGACTTGGACCGGAAGGAGCCGGGCACGGTGATCTTGCGGTTCACCAGCACTCGGCAAAGGCGGGAGATCACCTGGCGGGGCGCAGGTGCGTAATTCCCTGCTCAATTGCTCGGGTGGCCATCACAGATTCACATCCCAAACTGCCCATACTCGTTGAACATTTATTCCGCTCAATTATTGCTCCCTTATTTTTCGGTTAAAGAACCATTTCTAAAAAAACGAAACGCGATTCTTATCGCAATCACCAGAACAAAATAGGGATTCTGTTCCCTTTCCCAAACACTGAGGGTATTCTGATCCCATTCCCAAATACTGGAGGGATTCTGATCCCATTCCCAAATACTGGAGGTATTCTGATCCCATTCCCAAATACTGGAGGGATTCTGATCCCATTCCCAAATACTGGAGGGATTCTGATCCCATTCCCAAATACTGGAGGGATTCTGATCCCATTCCCAAATACTGGAGGGATTCTGATCCCATTCCCAAATACTGGAGGGATTCTGATCCCATTCCCAAATACTGGAGGTATTCTGATCCCATTCCCAAATACTGGAGGGATTCTGATCCCATTCCCAAATACTGGAGGGATTCTGATCCCATTCCCAAATACTGGAGGGATTCTGATCCCATTCCCAAATACTGGAGGTATTCTATCCCATTCCCAAATACTGGAGGGATTCTGATCCCATTCCCAAATACTGGAGGTATTCTATCCCATTCCCAAATACTGGAGGGATTCTGATCCCATTCCCAAAACCAGATGGCACTCTGGTTGCATTCCAAGAAACTAGACTTGGTCCTGATCCCAACTGCAAAGCGCAGACCCGATTCCCAGTCGGCAGGACGGCATGTCTCACCTCGAACTCCTTGCCTGACATCTCCTTCTGCAGTTTTCCACCGTATTTGCTCTGAAGCTCCTCCTCGGAGCAGCGCAGCTCAACCGAGGTCTCAACGTCCACATCGAACAGCAAAATGAGGAAGTGGTAGCGGGTCTGGCCGTGCTTGATGGGCGGCTCGAGGCCCAGCACCAGGAAGTTCTGCCTGCCATCAGCGTGGGGCAGCACGAACATGCGGTAGATGGTGCTGATGGGGATCTTGTAGTCGAATGTCTTGCCGTGCATGTGCAGGAAGGTCGGGTAGAAGCGAAAGTCGTAGCGGCCGCGCGGCTGCACACAGTAGAGCTCCTTGAACTCGCATAGGGCATCGCCGGTCAGCTGGATGATGTCAGCCTTGTCCATGACCCGCTTGGCCACCTCCTCGCACTGCAGTTCGCTGCGCTCGCCAATGTGAAATCGCATCTCCATCAGGCACACCTGGGGCAGGCGGGAATCGAAACATGTTAAAGCCAATAGCCAATAACCCACAAAAAGTACAATTTGAAAAATTCAAGTTTAGTGATTCAAAATTCTAATTAATCTTATCTACAGTCAACAGTTTTTATTTTAAATTCTAAAATCTGTTTGAGAAGCCTAATTCGAAAACTAATCCGATAATCGAAATCGCTAAGTCGGTGGGATCTCTAAATTGCAAGGACAAAATTAGCCTAGGGTTATATTAGCCAGTTCTTACCTCGGCGTCGTCATTCTGGTGAAACTCCAGCGTCACCTCCTGCTTGCCGGTGCTGACATTGGCCACATTGTTCAGCGGCAGCTCGAAGGCTGTCTGGCCCGACACCTCCAGCTCCATGGCATTCTTCACGAAGTTCAACTGGCCCCAGTTCCAGCCTTTGTAGGCCAGGTCCTTCTTCTCGATCTGTGCGGTAATGAAATGAGTTTTCATTCGGCATGGTTGTGCTACTGCTGGGCTTCGAGTAGTATAGTTGAAGAATTCGAATAGTTACATGCGCAATTTGGCATAAAAACTGAAATATTTTTATCAGCCAGCGAGAGGCAGTTATGATCATTCTGCTGTCTCAGATTCTGCAGAACATACATACACACACTCACACAGGTGTGTACATCTTGGTGCGAGAGGCAAACGTGTTAACCGCTCTGCAACTCACCCCGGCATTAAGTATTTTCGTTGTTTCTTGCGTCCTTTTCTTGTTGCTGAACAATTTGTAGGGACTTAAAATGCAGTCTTTTAGACACGAAATTCAGCGGAGCTCAAATCGCAACGATGAATCATGGGACGTGGGGACATCAAATCAATAACTTTCCTCACCTCGACCTGCCAATTCGTCCTAGCAAACGCGTGCAGCTTGTCGTAGTCGGCCTCCTTAAATCCATCATAGCGATAGATGAGATCGCCTAGCAGGAATTTGAGACAGAAGCCCCTGGCCCGAATGATCCAGTGCACCTGCTCAATATCGGATGAGCTGTAGTGATCGATGCGGCCGGTCTTCTCATTCTTGAAGAAGATGTCTGCCTGGCGCAGGCGGAGCTTGCCGGGGTACATCATGCCACGGATTTCCTGGAAGATGTGATCAAACTCAAGCATCTGGTCGCCATTGGCAGCCGTCATGCTGCTGAAACTGTTGATTGGATGGCAACTTATACGATCGAGTTTTAGCTTTAGTTGTTAGATTATTTTGGTATAAATAGGCACGATACCTTAAGTTAAGCTTTTGATTCCAGATTCATCATCTGCTCAGTACTTAGATTCATGAGTTGCACACTGAATATGTGCTCAGTGAGGTTTATAGTACCCTGATGACTGGCTTTTTAGCTACGAAGTTGCATCTTGCTAACATACAGTATTTATTCACATCATGCAATATGCTATAAGCCAATTTTCTGGGAAAAATACAATGAATGAGTTCACTTGAATATTGTAACAGAAAGATTGCATATAGATCATTATAAATTATTTTACTCTAGAAAAAAATCTGACATTCTTTCAAATTATAATATTTTCTAATTAAAAAAATATTGTTAACAAGAGGGGCCTAGCTAGATGACATTATGTGAAATAAGAAAAGAGTAAAAAATGATGTGTAAAATTTATGCATCAAAAGACTAAAACTGAATTCTGATGGAATATAAAAAATACATTGAGTAAAAATCTACAACCACTTCTAATGTTCTGTGGAATAGCCCCTATTACAGAAGTACCTCACTTAGCTAGACATGGGAAATCAGACCAGGTGTTTTAAATAGCATATTGTATTTGTGGGATAATACTTAACAGGATTACACTTTAGTATAGTCATGCCACACTCAAGAAGATGCAAAATGTGTGCCAGAAAGAAACTATTTTTTCCAGTACTCTGTGCACCAAAAAAAGATTTGCTCTGAGGGAAAATGCAAATATAGAAATTTATATACATAACATAGAAATAGTTTGTCATCTCTACTTTTTGCAATGTATCATGTGCCATGCTTTTGTGCAATTGTAAATGGTTTGCACATACCCACGTTGTACCCAATACACCATGAAACTCTCAATTTGTGGGAGAAAATTCCATAAAATCAACCAATTTAACTTAAGTGTGAGAGTCGTGGGGCCTATTAAAGATCAATCTTATTTACTTTAAGCTTGGCATAAAGGCTTTTATGAGTACTTAAATATATGGGAATTAGACACCTTGATCATTTTGGTGACAAGACATTTTGGTGACAGTCATTTTGGTGACAACTTAAGTTGTTTCAGCGACAAAATTGGTCAGTTCAGTGACAACTATTTTGCACCTAAATATGCTGAGAAAACAGCCTTCCATGTGAACTATGCACACCTATAAAGGATTATTAAATAATAATTACGAATTTGTTTTAATCAATGTGTGGTGCCAATGGCAAATCTTCATTTTTTACGTTCCAATAGTACTTTTGAGTAGTTGGGATACTTTCTACTTGAACAAATAGCAAATTAGCTCAAGAAGATTCAAACAGTTGAAGTGGCACTTGTCCCACTTCAGGTGCACCTTCTGTCCAGAGGAGTGCTATGCCAAGAGCAATGGCTGGCTTACAGAACAGTGCAGTCATGGCTTTTTTACTACTGGCCAGAATTTGAGGATGGAAGTCACACAATCCAGCAGCTGCTCAAAGCCTGTGCTTGCCTTGTCAATCCAAAACTTGAAAAATGATTATTATACACATTCAATTAGAAACGAATAACTATTGAAACTATTGACTACTCATTAAATAATTTAATCATTTAACTCATTTAAAGTAAAACCCAGACTTAAGCAGAGCAATGCAGCCTTTTATTAATTTACTTATATTTATATGATTAATACTTACATCATTATTTAATAATACTTTATAAGTATGCATAGTTCAAATGGAAGGCAGTTTTTTAGCATATTTAGGTGGAAAAATAGTTGTCACCAATCTGACCAATTGTGTCACTGAAATGACTTGAGTTGTCACCAAAATTACTGTCCCTAAAATGTCTTGTCACTGAAATGACCTGGGACCCACCTTGACAATATGATAAATAACTTAGGCCCCTATGGAGTTAATAATTGATAATAAAACATTTTGTGTTTATAAAACTATCAAAAGTCAGACTTGTTATTATTATTATTTCATTAAAAACTGTAAGAAAACGTATTAGTATTACCAATTACATTACATAAATTTTACAGGACAGGTATAGTGAGTTAGCTAAGCTACAACAGAGAGTCAGTGGGTAAAAAATGAAGCAAAGTAGATAGGCCTACAACTCTAATTGAAGTAATAGATGGAAAACATTACTTTGCAGTGAAAGCAGTGTAATGCATCTATTGGCAATCCTTTGGATTCCTGCTCTAAATTGTTTTGACCCCGTTTTCGAACTTTTTAGACTCCCGAGGCAACGAAAATGAGTTATAGAGGTTATAGAAGTACAAAAGCAGTTCAAGTTCGGACTACACGGGGTAGTAGCGCGTTATCTAGTAGAGAATATTGCCGAATTGCCGGTCGGGAAAAGCTCGGCGCCACATGAACTCCTGCAGGTATGTGATGAACAAAGTGTCACTGGTCCCGTGCATAGCTCGAAATTTGGCTTTGCAATCGGCCCACTTGAACTGCTTTTGTACTTCAATAACCTCTATAGGCCTAACTCATTTTCGTTGCCTCGGGAGTCAAAAAAGTTCGAAAACGGGGTCAAAATAATTTAGAACGGTAATCCGAAGGATTGCCTATCCATTTCTCTAGTGTTTAACCTTAATAATGTTAAATTTAAAATGCCATGCAAAGTGAAATAATAGTAAAGTAAAAAGCACTGCGACTGCGTTCTAGCCGGGATCGTGTAATCTATGATTGGCGAATCATTTACATTAATCTACTTTAGATTTCAACTGCGTTTGTCAGCGTGAGTGAGATTTAAATGTGTGTATACTGTTGAAGGCTGAACTGAACAAGAAAATCAGTAACATTACTAAGTAACATTACTAACATTACTACTAAAATTATCAGCAACTTTACTGACTAAATAAATTTTGATTTAAAAATTATGCTGAAACGCATTTATTGTAAAACAAAAGTATAAATATAATTTCTTAGTGCATTGATCTTTCTATAAATGTGTCATCTTTTTTTGTATTTTTTTACATTTTTTACTCATTTCACTCATATATCCTAGGTCTTAACTTATTGAAACTTGATTGAAATTAGATAACGTGGGTATTTCGATTCTATCTACCAACAAAATTGGCTAAGTTCATGTTATTTGCAGTAGTTTCTTTACTATAGCTTCCGAGTATTTAAATACGAGTTTTTTACTTACCCTGAGCGGATATAAAAAACGCTTTATTGATTCGGATATTGCATTTTGCTAAATTTCGCGAACAGAATATTATACCTTTTTGACTCGTGTTAGTCAAGAGGAGTTAGTCTAGTTAGTCTTTAGTCTAGTAGGAGTCTACTCCTAGTGGTCCTTGGTCTCTGCTTGGTTATAAGTTCCATACATGTTATATAGCAAACAGTAAAATTAGACCCTTAATCTAGCTAATCCTAATAGTGGTCTTTGAGTATTATTGCACAAAATTAGCTTCGGAAAAATCAACAAAATCGAATGTGTCGCCATCACATCGCTTACATTCAGGCGACAAAAATCACAATCAATGATCAATGCACCACAAATTCTGCTCATGGATCTTGGGCTTAAAAGAAAACGTTCAATATATAAATTCTTCCCAATTTAATTCTGCACTCAGCAGGCCTTAGCATTGCGACCGTGACAGATATTACCAGTTTAGTGTGCATGATGATCGCAGCAGATGACATTTATTCAAATGTTTGCTGTAATCTGGATCATGTTTCTATCTTCATTTTTGTTTATCTTAGCGCAGTTAATTTCCAGCAGCTCTCAAGGCTCTCAGCCGCTGCCCCTCTCGTTCCAGAACCACCTTAGACAGCCACACCCAGTTGAACGGATTGGCACAGTCGAACAAGGTGGAGCTGATGTGGATCCCTGGGCACGCCGGGCTCACAGGGAATGAGATGGCGGACCAGCTTGCAAAGGCTGGAGCAGCCAGCTCCCTGATGGGCCCGGGCCCGGAGGCCCCGATCCCTATTTCTGTGGTAAACTCCAACATCAACCGCTGGATGGAGACCCAACACCGAAGGAGGTGGTCTTGCAGCCTGAACTGTCGCCAGTCCAGGGCTGCGGTGCCAACCCCCTCTAGTAACCTGCGTAAAGCCTTGCTTAGGCTAAATCGCAGAGACCTAGCTGAGAGCAGTCACCATGGCCCTCTCGGGACATGGCTGCTTCACCAGACACCGCTACCTCCAAGGCCATGTGCCTGAGGAAACGTGTCCCTTCTGCTGCTCCGGACGTGAAAACGCCGAGCATTTCATCTGCCACTGCCCGGCCTTCACCCAGGCTAGGCTAAAACATCTCGAGCCGGTGCCGACCCTAGTCGAAGCCTGCTCGCCCGATAGCATTCCACAGCTCGCCCACTTCCTCCGCGATACCGGCCGAGCTGATTTCTTCCCAGCCTATGGCGCGGAGGATCACGCGGCGGAACCGACCGACGGACCACCCTGAGCGGCACCGCCTCGCTGGAGGCCGTCCGGCTGCCAGGGGTTAGCGATATGGGCGGCACCGGCCGCCTCCTCGCTGCGTCAGTCATGGAGGCTCCCTGCCGCTAAGTCAAGCAGTTAATTTCCAGTCTCAAAACTGCTTTAGGTTTTAGTTGGCTCTATACGGTCTCGGTCCGCATGATTATTTGATATTTAAATCTCACCCAAAATGATTTTTAGAAACTTTCTTGAGTGTATTCTAAATGTAAATAAACACTACCATAACTGATTGTGATCAGTTGTTGAGAATTTGTGTAACTCAGTCACAATCCGCAGAAAACTAAGATGTAAGATAAGGAGCTCATTCTTTATCTAAGGCCTCGATCTGATGACAATTTTTTTTACACTATTCAGTGTAGCGAACAAAATTCCATGTGAATACGAAAGCTGTCTAGAAAGCTGTCTACGAAAGTTCTCTAGTTCATAAACCAAATTTAATAACTTGGTAATTTAAACTACTAGTCGACTAACTTTTTATTAAACGAATAATCGTAGTTTAGTATTGCAGAGTGAAATAAACGACCCTGCATTTGCATGATTACTTGGAACGAAAATTGTGCTTCCTGCACAATATTTTTGCAGCTATATCTATCTCTCGCGACTCTACCGCCTCCTCTACTCTCTGAGAGCTCAAACCCCTAGCAGCAGCTAAGCAGAGAACCCCAAACAATAGCCTTGCCTTCTTTGCAATGCATGCACTTGACAAGTAAGAGCTAGGGCCTTCGCCCCACTCACTCTTGTACAGAGAGCCAGCTAATAGTCATTACTATTGGGACTCTCGTTGTCATGGCTACGGGAAAGGTGGGCAGTCCCAAACCCTCTGATTGTTGCTTGTTGGCTGAGAACATGGACAAAGCGTACAATTTACAGTACGGTACTGACCCTGAGTACAGGCTGCACCGTGGGTGATCGCAGTTCTCAATTAAGAAGGTGAGCTTAAAATTCATCAGTCCTGCGACACAGAGTTAGCCTGCTCACTCTACTCGAGTGCAGAGTTCCAATAGCCCCACTCATTCTGCCATCTGGCTGACAATGTACCGGCAGTACCAGAACCAGAGCAGCGCGACTGCGGAGGCCGATCCGCAGCTGGAGAAGTGCCCACATCCTGAGGACAAGACTTTATTTCACCTGGTGAGGTCCGGCTGCTACGACCACGGCCAGTATGACTTCAAATTCGCGGCGAAGTGCCAACGCTGCAATTCTGTAAGATGAGAGAAATTGATTTTTAGTCCTCAAAACACTCAAGTTCGGAATATAGCTCGTATAATTCAAAAGCTGGTGATTCCTAGTTCTTCAAGCTTTCTGATCCTGATTGCCTAAGCTGATAGGCAGACTGCAGTGTATAGCTATCTGCAGATGCCCCCGTAGTGCACTGCTATCCCAGGTATAATTGACAGCACGGATTCGCAGCAGTCAGAATTAGGCTGTTAAAGTACGCTCGTAGAGACGCCAAGTGACTCGAAGCCGCACTCGCGCGGATGCCCGCAGGTTTTCGCCACTGGCGAGACGGACAACGGCGGCATCTTCCTGCGGCTGATCCGCGGCCAACAGGACTGGTTTCAGCAGCGCTCGGTCACGGATAACGACTACTATTTCCTGGGCTGGCTGGAAAATTACAAAATAGACTACCGTGAGGTGGAGAAGCTGCCGGTTTCTTGAAACTCAAGTGCGAGAGCTTCTGTTGATGCACGAAATTACTAATGCCAGCAAAAATTTGACTTGCCTCATATTTCTGCGCACCCTCGCTATCCTCGTTACCTCGCGTTTCCTTGCTGCTTTTCCTCGTTTGCCACGGAAAGAAATAAAAGACGACTGATCGCATCGCAGCTTAAACCAGTTTAAATCAGTGCGAAAATACGTGAGCTTTTAAGTTGTGTGAACGCTCTTATTACTCACTGATTCCATCCACTCGAACAGTCAACAATAGAGAACATAAATGAAAACGTAATTTTTCAGTTTAACATAAAAACTTATTATGACATTTTAGAGGCCATATATCACAAAGTCACATAAAGTTTGAATAGGCTAAATCAGGGGTCGGCAAACTCCGGCCAGATGCGGCCCTCGAAGCTCCCAAATCCGGCCCGTTGCCCCTTCTGACATCTACAGTGTCCTGTTTCATCTCTCTCGTGTCTAATCTCTCCCGTGTCTCATCGCTCTCGTGTCTAATCTCTCCCGTTTCTCATCGCTCTCGTGTCTAATCTCTCCCGTGTCTAATCTCTCCTGTGTCTCATCGCTCTCGTGTCTAATCTCTCCCGTTTCTCATCGCTCTCGTGTCTAATCTCTCCCGTTTCTCATCGCTCTCGTGTCTAATCTCTCCCGTTTCTCATCGCTCTCGTGTCTAATCTCTCCCGTGTCTAATCTCTCCTGTGTCTCATCTCTCCCGTGTCTCATCGCTCTCGTGTCTAATCTCTCCCGTGTCTCATCTCTCCTGTGTCTCATCGCTCTCGTGTCTAATCTCTCCCGTTTCTCATCGCTCTCGTGTCTTATCTCTCCCGTGTCTTAATTCTCCCGTGTCTAATCTCTCCTGTGTCTCATCTCTCCTGTGTCTCATCTCTCCCGTGTCTCATCTCTCCCCTATCTCATATTTATACAGTCAATGCGGCCCGCTGTCGTCTTTTAGGTTCTCTCTTTGGCCCGCCAGCAAATAAGTTTGCCTACCCCTGGGCTAAATACTTATCACTGCATGGTTTGCATCTTAAGAAAGTCTTGTAACTGTACAACGACATGTACTTAACATAAATTACGGTGTACTAGCAAGCTATGTACAAGTGGTCCTTTCTGCACAACGTGATGTACGTGTTGCTCTCACTGAAACAGCTGAATGAACGGAAGCACTCAAAGAGAGAATTTTGTTGCCCAAGAATAAATTTGTTTTGATGGCAAATGTTCAAACCCAATAGGCAGCGTTACCTCGATCTTGGTTTGGAGTTCAATGCCTTGAAACGGGGATCTATGCTTTAACGATTGCCAAAGGTCAGCTAGCGATGAGAATCAATCTCGAAGTAAGCTTTCCTGGATCTGACGATCGCTGTTTAGTAGGGAATGTAGTCGTAGAAATCGGCTGTCTATTAATCAGTTGGATATTACTTTTTGACTTACGATGTATATGTACTCTAAAGTGCAAAGGTGATCAACCGATTTTCACGAGGTGCTCTCAGGCTGCTGATTATGCTGAAAACTACACAACACATTTGTTTTAGCCTCAAAGCATAATGCGAATTCACTTTCAAACAACAGTTTTATAAACATAATAGAATTATGCTTTTCATTTCGCCGACTACAAAGTAAGAATCGGTTCTGGAATTGAGCTAAATAAAAAGCAGTAGAAATTTCGAAAAAGATAGAAAAACGCAAACAAAAAAGCTAATTTTTTTTATTACGCAGCATTTTTATAAGGTTTGTGTTATCCCTTTGTTAAGCTGCGTTTCAGCGCTTGGCGGGAAAACGATAAATTAAACAGACGCGAAAATGAAAATTACACGAAAACAGACTGAAATACTATTTTCGGCGCATGCCCTTTTCAATATCATTGTATTTTAAAGGATGGTAACAAGCAAGATCCATCTATTATATTTTGTTCTTAGACTGAGATAATTAAATATCTAAATATATTTCACTGATAATCGAAACACTATACTAGCAGTGAAAATAATGAACGAAGACGAAGAAGACACTTTTAATGGCACTGACCAAGATGGATCTGAGCAAGAGATTATTTTTGATGACGTATATCAGTTGCAGGAAGTAATTGGAAAGTAAGAATATGTTTCTCTTCTGTCCTATGTTCGAAAATGTATCTATAGTAGTTACCTTAATACTTTTGTATTAATGTATTTTTTTATTTTAATTTCTCTATTACTTAGATTTGTTTTTTGTCGTTGTAATGCCTGTTTATTAACATACTGTATAGCCCTAGGTAATAATTTTTTTCAGTAACATAAAGCAATATAGCTGAGAAGATAATCGTGTGAATTCGATACTCGACAGTCTTATAAATTATACAATAAAGGCATGCATAAAAAGCAAGAAGCAGTCTTTGATACCATTTTTATGTGTTAATTTAAAAACGTATAATTCGTTTGCTTTATCTTATAAGCATAAATAAATATTATAAACACGATAAATACTTTAAAAGTAGTTTAATTTGCAGAATAGTAATTAAAGTAATTTTATTTGTATTTTTGTTTGGTTTAGTGATAAAGTATTTTATGTATTTTTGTTAAGCTTTTGTTTTTTAAAGAGTTTCAACTTTTTCTTTTATTTACAAGAACTATATTTTTCAAAAGTGCTTTAACTTTTTGTTATAAATTTCCTTGTGTATGTTTGTATGTATGCATGCATGTTTGATATTATACTTCTTGTATTTATAACACCTTAAAGGGATACTGTCTTTGGACCAATATATCGACTGAAGTTTTAAAATTCATTGTAAAATAATTTACATTTTAGCGTTTTATAACTAACTTTGGTGTTTTAACTTTAACTTGGTGAGATTTTAACCTTCATACATTTGTTACGACTTAAAAAACACAAAGCCCTTGGAGGGGAGCAGAAAATGCTAGTCTCTGCTTCTAATCATGATTTGGCTTATCATTAGACATTCAAAGAGGTATGAACTTAGACTAAGCACTTTAAACATATAAAAAGTATTTTTATGATCGCTAAGGCAAATTTTACATTATTTGTCTGAGTTTTTCAGTAAAAAGCCTGCCTCAAGTGACTAGCATTTTCACTGGCCTCATAGTTTTTTTCACTGCAAGGAATGCAAATGTTATTCTCTTTTGTTTTAGAAAAAGGCTTTTTTGTACTTTCTTATTCATTTTTTAATGAAAAGCTAAATTCTGCTCGCAGGGGTCCCTTCAGCACTGTCCGAAGGTGCATACACAAGCAGACGCATCGCCTGTTCGCTGTGAAGATTGTCGATGTGGCCAAGTTTGCGTCAAGTCCGGGGATCACAACCGACGGTTTGTGCCACTTCCCCAACCCCCAGATTCAGTATAGAAGTTAAAAAGTGCCAAGTATTTTGAATTGATCTCATTCTCTCTTGTGTTTTTCAGACTTAAAACGCGAAGCAAAAATTTGCCACTTGCTGAAGCACAATCACATTGTGGAACTATTGGAGACCTACAGCATGGACGGCACCCTGTACATGGTGTTCGAATAGTGAGTCCTCTTTGCTATCGCTGACGTAGCTCTACGTTTGTACTTTTCAATTTTGCTTTAAAAAATCTCCGTGCCCTACCTATGCATGCTGAAAGCCGGGCCAAATTTAGACAGTTTAGTGCTAAAATTTCCTGTCAAATACTTAATTTCTCGTCGCAGGCCTGCACAATTGGAAACATTTTCGCTGCATTGTAAGTGCTGTGTGACCTAGCGGAAAACAGCCTGACTAAAACTCTGGTACTTTCTACCCAAAATTTACTCACATCGTAACCACAGTACTCAAATTTGGTTAGACTCCCATACAGTCTGCTCTTTTTGCTTCACTTTTTTTAACAAAATTATTTTTTTTCTTCACTTTCACAAACCAGTGCAGTTTGTCCATCTGCCTTAACTGCTACTGTCAGCCCTGACTGTTTGAATGTCCACCAGGTCTGTCTGACTGTCCTTCGGCTCTGTCTGACTGTCCTTCGGCTCTGTCTGACTGTCCTTCGGCTCTGTCTGCCTGTCCTTCGGCTCTGTCTGCCTGTCCTGCCTGTCTGCCTGCCTGTCTACCAGGTCTGTCTGACTGTCCACCAGGTCTTGTCTATCTGTCCACCAGGTCTGTCTGACTGTCCACCAGGTCTTGTCTATCTGTCCACCAGGTCTGTCTGACTGTCCACCAGGTCTGTCTATCTGTCCACCAGGTCTGTCTGACTGTCCACCAGGTCTGTCTATCTGTCCACCAGGTCTGTCTGACTGTCCACCAGGTCTGTCTATCTGTCCACCAGGTCTTGTCTATCTGTCCACCAGGTCTGTCTATCTGTCCACCAGGTCTGTCTGACTGTCCACCAGGTCTGTCTATCTGTCCACCAGGTCTGTCTGACTGTCCACCAGGTCTGTCTATCTGTCCACCAGGTCTGTCTATCTGTCCACCAGGTCTTGTCTATCTGTCCACCAGGTCTGTCTGACTGTCCACCAGGTCTGTCTGACTGTCCACCAGGTCTGTCTGACTGTCCACCAGGTCTGTCTGTCCAAGTTGTGTGCTGGACGAGTTGCCCCTAGCTAAAAGCAGTTGGAGCATAGATTCAATAATTTATTTCTTTTTTGGAAGAAAGCAGAAGAAAGCTTTAAACTTATAGCTTTGGTTCAAATGAAAAGTAGCATTGAATTGCTGCTCATGCTCCAAATTTTCAAGAAAATTGCTTCACAGTTAAAAGTATCCGTTGGCAAACAGAAACAGCAACAAAACTCTGAGGAATTATTTCTGATTTTCGCCTCAAAGCTGCAACTCTAGGAAGCCTTGGGCACAAGCGAAAGTATTTCTGCAGCCCTCAACAGCCCCTAATTGATTGACTGGCTCTGTGGCATCGGGAGGGGGTGCAGAGCACAGCCAACTGACTCACTGACTGCCTGATTGACTGCAACTGGCTGGCGACCGCTCCCCATGCGAGGGTGGGTCGGTCGATGAGCTGCCCGGCCCGCCCCGCTCATGTTTGGCTCATTTGTGTCTGGAATATTCCACTTGGGGATAATCGATCCTGCATAGTCCTGACACTCTGGGCGATGGATTGCAATTGCAGTATGCTTCTGACTCCCTTCACAGCCCTCCACTCTCTCTTTCAGCACCTCCAGGCTGAATCTCTGCCGCTCTCTGCTCATTCAGCAACTCCAGGCTGAATCTCTGCCACTCTCTGCTCATTCAGCACCTCCAGGCTGAATCTCTGCCGCTCTCTGCTCATTCAGCACCTCCAGGCTGAATCTCTGCCACTTTCTGCTCATTAACGATTTACACACTGCTCATTCTCTCCCCACTCTCTCTAGCTCATTATACTCATTATGCATAACAATGACTGACTACGCACAATGGCTGTTTACACAAGCGTGTGTACACAGCAATTTCTCCACCCGAAGTTGGTTGACAACAGCAGCCTCTGCACAAGCCCTCTAATAGGCCGCATCCTCATCCGCAAAGTGAAGTGGTTAGGACGAATTGCCCACAGGATTTGCTATTTTTCGTGGCTTCATTCGGCGAGTTACTTCGAATTGAAGGTCCTTACTGTTCGGCCCGTTGTGCCGGAGTGCTAGTTGCTAGGACGATGCTGCAATTAGTCCTGGGCTAGATAATTCGAGCTAGTTCGAAATAGTTGAGCAGCCGCTTTGGCTCCAGTCAGTGCTGTGCTCAGCGCTTGGGAACCCGGCTATCACCGAGCTTAACCCTTACTTATATCTTGCTTGAGGGCTTCGGGCGTTTTCCACTCTTATTACCCTCCTCACCCTCCTCACACTCCTCACCCTCATTACCCTCCTCACCCTCCTCACACTCCTCACCCTCCTCACACTCCTCACCCTCCTCACCCTCCTCACACTCCTCACACTCCACACCCTCCTCACCCTCCTCACACTCCTCACCCTCCTCACCCTCCTCACCCTCCTCACCCTCCTCACCCTCCTCACCCTCTCCACCCTCCTCACACTCCTCACACTCCACACCCTCCACACCCTCCTCACCCTCCACACCCTCCTTCACTCCCCACCCTCCTCACCCTCCTCACACTCCTCACCCTCCTCACCCTCCTCACCCTCCTCACACTCCCCACCCTCCTCACCCTCCTCACACTCCTCACCCTCCTCACCCTCCTCACACTCCTCACCCTCCTCACCCTCCTCACCCTCCTCACACTCCTCACACTCCACACCCTCCACACCCTCCTCACCCTCCACACCCTCATTCAATCCCCACCCTCCTCACACTCCCAACCCTCCTCACCCTCCTCACCCTCCACACCCTCCTTACACTCCCAACCCTCCTCACCCTCCTCACCCTCATTACCCTCCTCACCCTCCTCACACTCCTCACCCTCCTCACACTCCTCACACTCCACACCCTCCACACACTCCTCACACTCCACACCCTCCACACCCTCCTCACCCTCCACACCCTCCTTCACTCCCCACCCTCCTCACACTCCCAACCCTCCTCACCCTCCTCACCCTCCTCACCCTCCTCACACTCCTCACCCTCATTACCCTCCTCACCCTCCTCACACTCCTCACCCTCCTCACCCTCCTCACCCTCCTCACACTCCTCACACTCCACACCCTCCACACCCTCCTCACCCTCCACACCCTCCTTACACTCCCCACCCTCCTCACCCTCCTCACCCTCCTCAACCTCCTCACCCTTCTCACCCTCCTCACCCTCCTCACACTCCTCACTAATTTTAATGTCGCTAAATCTGAAAACTAGCAGAGGATCAATCTGGTAACGTGTCAATCGAGTTAGTGCCATTGCATATCATATTTACATAGGAAGGAATTCAGACAGAAAATAATTCTCATCGCGGCGAGCATCAAAGAGAAGGCCTGGCTCAACTTTGAGTTAAGCTCGGTTAATGGCACGAATGGAGGGCGAGACACACCTGCTCCCCGAGGCCTTATCGGAGTGACTTTTCACATTGGCTTTCCGGTTTCTGCGCTCGACGTCTCTCCGAAATCCCTTTCCCATTTCCTTTTTCACGCCCCGAAGATTGGCAGCGCTGCTCCCGGCTTCCCTGATCATTAGGTCTCCAGGCCGCGGGCTTTCCTTTGAGTTTTCCTCTGCCTCTGTGGCCCCGAACTTTGGGCTGAATTTCTGGCCGCCCCTCTGCTGAGCTCCAGGGCTCCCGCACATGGCCGCCCCTCTGCTGAGCTCCAGGGCTCCCGCACATGGCCGCCCCTCTGCTGAGCTCCAGGGCTCCCGCACATGGCCGCCCCTCTGCTGAGCTCCAGGGTTCCCGCACATGGCCGCCCCTCTGCTGAGCTCCAGGGTTCCAGCACCTGGCCGCCCCTCTGCTGAGCTCCAGGGTTCCAGCACCTGGCCGCCCCTCTGCTGAGCTCCAGGGTTCCAGCACCTGGCCGCCCCTCTGCTGAGCTCCAGGGTTCCAGCACCTGGCCGCCCCTCTGCTGAGCTCCAGGGTTCCAGCACCTGGCCGCCCCTCTGCTGAGCTCCAGGGTTCCCGCACCTGGCTGATCTGGCCGGAGCTCCGGGAAATCCAGCATGGCGAAGCGGGGTAATTACTCAGGTAGATCAGCCTTCGCCATGCACGCTTACTCCATTACATGTAAGACCTCTTTGTTTCTTCCCCTGTTTGATTCCTTCCCCATCCCAATTTCACTCCGTTTTGTATTTCTTCCACCTATTTTAACTTCTCCCCATTCCCATATCTTTCATTATTTTCATTGTTTTCATTTCTTTCCCCCTTTTATTTCATTATTTTTTCCATTCGTCCTCTTTTTTATTTCTTCCCTTTCTATTCCCACCCTTTCCCATTTCTCCCTCTTTCCCATTTCCTTCGATTCGCTAGACAACGCGTCCTCAGGCAATCCAGCTGTCTCCTCCGGCTGTGCACTTTCCCCAGGCCAGTATTTAATGCCTGGCGGCGGGAATTCCCACCTGCTCACCTGCCGTCAGTGCGCCGCCTTTTCATCTTCCCTCTTCGCCAACCCCTGCCCGGAATGACAGGCCGCTTTAACGCCGCCTTTGCCGGACAAGCGACTGCAATTCCCTGCGGAGCTGCATTCCGCTAATTGAGCCGCTGGGCCGACAGCGTTCTAAATAGGAAGAGGTGAAGTATCCCTTCCTGTTCTCTCCCACTGATGCAATGGCTGATCCCCACCCAGCTCGCCTGATGCAGCAAGGTGCCCCAGGCAGCGGTTTGAGCCGCGGTTCCGATGGATAAAAGTGCAACCAGTCTGCAGCCCGCTGGCTGGGCATCTCCAATTTGAAAGGAAATCCAAGACCTAAGTAAGCTGGACTGGGGATAAAGACCCCATTAGAATGGGGAACATTTGGGATTCCATTTCCTCCGATTCTCTGGCCTAGTGGTCGAGCGAAATTCCTAATAACCTCTGAGGCCGCTAGTTCAAATCCTCTTATAGATTGTCCAGTTGTATATTTAAAATTAGACTAACTCTTTTGGCAGATTTTATTACTTAGGCCTGACTTAGCACAAGGTTTCTAAGAAAAAACAGCTGATGAAGCAACAAAAACACTACTGATACTTGCTCCGATGGCAAACAACATACTCCTTATATGCAATACTGAGATGAATAAGATTATAAGATATAAGATAAGATAAGATATAAAAGCAATACTACCGACATACTACTGATATGAACTACTATTGACTACCGACATACTACTGATATGAACTACTATTGACTACCAACATACTACTGATGTGCACTACTAATAACTACCAACATACTACTGATTGCACTACTATTGACTACCGACATACTACTGATGTGCACTACTATTGACTACCGACATACTACTGATGTGCACTACTTATAACTACCAACATACTACTGATGTGCACTACTATTGACTACCGACATACTACTGATGTGCACTACAAATAACTACCAACATACTACTGATGTACACTACTTATAACTACCAACATACTACTGATGTGCACTACTAATAACTACCAACATACTACTGATGTGCACTACTTATAACTACCAACATACTACTGATGTGCACTACTAATAACTACCAACATACTACTGATGTGCACTACTTATAACTACCAACATACTACTGATGTGCACTACTTATAACTAACAACATACTATTGATGTGCACTACTTATAACTACCAACATACTACTGATGTGCACTACTAATAACTACCAACATACTACTGATATGCACTACTTTTGACTACCAACAAACTACTGATGTCAAGTACTAATAAAACTACCAACAAACTACTGATATGCACTACTATTAGCTACAAGCGTACTAATGATATGAAATACTAATTAGTGCGCTATGTAGCTGTAGTTTCGTTTGTTAGAATGCACTCTCATACAAAATACCTGTACCTGTACGACAGTACTAGCCACCTTTGTACTACTTATATTTGCTATCGGCAAACTCTTTTAACGCCTACGCAGAAAAGCAAAACTCAGAATAGCACAAGCACATCTCTATGTCTGGTTGGAGCCTCGAGTCAGAGAATTAGTAGATCTGCCATCTGAGAGCTTACTATGCTCAAGCTTCATCCTCACAGTGCTCACTCTAAGGCGTGAAATCCACTAGCATTTTCTTGCCGACTCTATAATCTGCCTCAAACCCGAATGCGTCATGTGGTTGCAGGGCGCTTGACTATTTGATAATTTTAGTGTGTGTGAGTGTGTGTGTGTGAGTGTGAGAGTGTGTGTGAGTGTGTGTGTGAGAGTGAGAGTGTGTGTGAGAGTGAGAGTGTGTGTGAGAGTGTGTGTGAGTGTGAGAGTGTGTGAGTGTGTGTGAGAGTGTGTGTGAGTGTGAGAGTGTGTGTGAGTGTGAGAGTGTGAGCGTGTGTGAGTGTGAGTGTGTGTGTGAGTGTGTGTGTGAGTGTGAGAGTGTGTGTGAGTGTGAGAGTGTGTGAGTGTGTGTGAGAGTGTGTGTGAGTGTGAGAGTGTGAGCGTGTGTGAGTGTGAGTGTGTGTGTGAGTGTGTGTGAGTGTGAGAGTGTGTGTGAGTGTGAGAGTGTGTGAGTGTGTGTGAGTGTGAGAGTGTGTGTGAGTGTGAGAGTGTGTGAGTGTGTGTGAGAGTGTGTGTGAGTGTGAGAGTGTGCGTGAGTGTGAGAGTGTGAGCGTGTGTGAGTGTGAGTGTGTGTGTGAGTGTGTGTGTGAGTGTGAGAGTGTGTGTGAGTGTGAGTGTGTGTGTGAGTGTGTGTGTGAGTGTGAGAGTGTGTGTGAGTGTGAGTGTGAGTGTGTGTGTGAGTGTGTGTGTGAGTGTGAGAGTGTGTGTGAGTGTGAGTGTGTGTGTGAGTGTGAGTGTGTGTGTGAGTGTGAGAGTGTGTGTGAGTGTGAGTGTGTGTGTGAGTGTGAGAGTGTGTGTGAGTGTGAGAGTGTGTGTGAGTGTGAGTGTGTGTGTGAGTGTGAGAGTGTGTGTGAGTGTGAGTGTGAGTGTGAGAGTGTGTGTGAGTGTGAGTGTGTGTGTGAGTGTGTGTGTGAGTGTGAGAGTGTGTGTGAGTGTGAGTGTGAGTGTGTGTGTGAGTGTGTGTGTGAGTGTGAGAGTGTGTGTGAGTGTGAGAGTGTGTGTGAGTGTGAGTGTGTGTGTGAGTGTGAGTGTGTGTGTGAGTGTGAGAGTGTGTGTGAGTGTGAGTGTGTGTGTGAGTGTGAGAGTGTGTGTGAGTGTGAGTGTGTGTGTGAGTGTGAGAGTGTGTGTGAGTGTGAGAGTGTGTGTGAGTGTGAGTGTGTGTGTGAGTGTGAGAGTGTGTGTGAGTGTGAGAGTGTGTGTGAGTGTGAGAGTGTGTGGGAGTGTGAGAGTGTGTGTGAGTGTGAGAGTGTGTGTGAATGTGAGAGTGTGTGTGAGTGTGAGAGTGTGTGTGAGTGTGTGTGTGTGAGTGTGTGTGTGTGAGTGTGAGAGTGTGTGTGAGTGTGAGAGTGTGTGTGAGTGTGAGAGTGTGTGTGAGTGTGTGAGAGTGAGTGTGAGAGTGTGTGTGAGTGTTAGAGTGAATGTGAGTGTGAGAGTGAATGTGATTGTGAGAGTGTGTGAATGTGAGAGTGTGTGAGTGTGAGAGTGTGTGTGAGTGTGAGAGTGTGTGTGAGTGTGAGAGTGTGTGTGAGTGTGAGAGTGTGTGTGTGTGAGAGTGTGTGTGTGTGTGTGAGTGTGTGTCTGCCTAGATACGAGCACTCGCCAAAGCCAGGCCAGAGAAGAGCTTTAGCAAATCTTCCTGGCAAGATAGGAGCAGGCCGAGAAAGAGAGAGAAAGAGGCGAGTGGCGGCCGTGAAGGGCGAGGCGGCGAGGCGGCTACAGTGGCGCAGACTTCTTATTTTTATTCGTTAAGGCCGCTCTAGAAGCCGATGGGGTGGAATGTGGAGTAGGGAGACTGGCACGGACTTCGAGTTTGCTGACTGCAGTTCTGAGCCGCTTGCCTCTCTGTGAGCAGTGCTCAAATGCTTATCAAATACTTATTTTCTAATCGCCCAGGGGCATTGGAGAATGGGGTTGACTGGCTCTGCGCTTATCCTTAACTCGACCTCGCGTATTCTAGGACAGAAGCTCGGGTCTTTTGTGTGACATAAAGTAGCTTATAGAGGCCAATTATGCTCCCTGATTTATTGTACCAACTAACCTTGATTGTACACTGATTGACTCACCTCACTTAACTGGTTCACCTGACAGTTAATTTGACAGCTAAAAGCCTTCAATAACTATTTATCAGCATGGCCAAATCAACTTGATCGCATATTCAACAGCAAACTCAAGCACTTCTATTTTCTCTTGTTGATTTTTTCCTTCTTACATTTTTCCCGGTGACTTCAGTGTTCAGCTGTGAGATCTATAAACATCATCTATGAGTTTACCTGGCCTGTGGTTAGAGTTTTTGACATTTGACCAAAAGATCCTGAGTTCGAATCTCAGCCCAAGGTAATCATCAGTACGTCTCCTGAGCAAGACAATTAATTACCAGGCGCTTCAGGTTACGAAGCTTCAAATTGGTTCCAGCATCAATTTATTAGATTTTTTTAAATAAATGCTCATTGCTAATCCGTTACTGTAAGTAATACCTACGCAATTTGGAATATTTTGAAGTGTCAATTTAATGATAGCCGTCTCTAGCAGCTGTTGATTGGCCCAGATCTCAATGGCCATGATCAGTTCTGCATAGACAGTTTCCGGACAGTTTCGAGGGCATATCAGAACAGAACTTGCAGCTCTGATAACACCAGGCATAAGGGTACTAGAAATCAGAGACTATGAATAAAAAGTACTGACTCAATAATGAACAATCTACGCCGCATGTACGGATGTTGGTGAGTTCACGTAAGAACTTTGAGCATTTTGGTACTATTGTAAGCACTAAATTGCACTACATGAATGTTATCCCCTCAGTTTGAATGCTATCCCCTCAGTTTGAATGCTATCCCCTCAGTTTGAATGTTATCCTCTCAGTTTGAATGTTATCCCCTCAGTTTGAATGTTATCCTCTCAGTTTGAATGCTATCCCCTCAGTTTGAATGTTATCCTCTCAGTTTGAATGTTATCCCCTCAGTTTGAATGTTATCCCCTCAGTTTGAATGCTATCCCCTCAGTTTGAATGTTATCCCCTCAGTTTGAATGTTATCCCTCAGTTTGAATGCTATCCCCTCAGTTTGAATGTTGTCCTCTCAGTTTGAATGTTATCCCCTCAGTTTGAATGTTATCCCTCAGTTTGAATGCTATCCCTCAGTTTGAATGTTATCCTCTCAGTTTGAATGTTATCCCCTCAGTTTGAATGTTATCCTCTCAGTTTGAATGTTATCCCCTCAGTTTGAATGTTATCCCCTCAGTTTGAATGTTATCCCTCAGTTTGAATGTTATCCCTCAGTTTGAATGCTATCCCCTCAGTTTGAATGTTATCCCCTTAGTTTGAATGTTATCCCCTCAGTTTGAATGTTATCCCTCAGTTTGAATGTTATCCCCTCAGTTTGAATGTTATCCTCTCAGTTTGAATGTTATCCTCTCAGTTTGAATGCTATCCCTCAGTTTGAATGTTATCCTCTCAGTTTGAATGTTATCCCCTCAGTTTGAATGTTATCCTCTCAGTTTGAATGTTATCCCCTCAGTTTGAATGTTATCCCCTCAGTTTGAATGTTATCCCTCAGTTTGAATGTTATCCCTCAGTTTGAATGCTATCCCCTCAGTTTGAATGTTATCCCCTTAGTTTGAATGTTATCCCCTCAGTTTGAATGTTATCCCTCAGTTTGAATGCTATCCCCTCAGTTTGAATGTTATCCCCTCAGTTTGAATGTTATCCCCTCAGTTTGAATGTTATCCCCTCAGTTTGAATGTTATCCCTCAGTTTGAATGTTATCCCCTCAGTTTGAATGTTATCCCTCAGTTTGAATGTTATCCCTCAGTTTGAATGCTATCCCCTCAGTTTGAATGTTATCCCCTTAGTTTGAATGTTATCCCCTCAGTTTGAATGTTATCCCTCAGTTTGAATGCTATCCCCTCAGTTTGAATGTTATCCCCTCAGTTTGAATGTTATCCCCTCAGTTTGAATGTTATCCTCTCAGTTTGAATGTTATCCTCTCAGTTTGAATGTTATCCTCTCAGTTTGAATGCTATCCCTCAGTTTGAATGTTATCCTCTCAGTTTGAATGTTATCCCCTCAGTTTGAATGTTATCCTCTCAGTTTGAATGCTATCCCTCAGTTTGAATGTTATCCCCTCAGTTTGAATGTTATCCTCTCAGTTTGAATGCTATCCCTCAGTTTGAATGTTATCCCCTCAGTTTGAATGTTATCCCTCAGTTTGAATGTTATCCCTCAGTTTGAATGTTATCCCCTCAGTTTGAATGTTATCCTCTCAGTTTGAATGCTATCCCCTCAGTTTGAATGTTATCCCCTCAGTTTGAATGTTATCCCCTCAGTTTGAATGTTATCCCTCAGTTTGAATGCTATCCCCTCAGTTTGAATGTTATCCCCTTAGTTTGAATGTTATCCCCTCAGTTTGAATGTTATCCCTCAGTTTGAATGTTATCCCCTCAGATTGAATGTTATCCCCTCAGTTTGAATGTTATCCCCTCAGTTTGAATGTTATCCCTCAGTTTGAATGCTATCACCTCAGTTTGAATGTTATCCCCTCAGTTTGAATGTTATCCCTCAGTTTGAATGTTATCCCTCAGTTTGAATGTTATCCCCTCAGATTGAATGTTATCCCCTCAGTTTGAATGTTATCCCCTCAGTTTGAATGTTATCCCTCAGTTTGAATGTTATCCCCTCAGATTGAATGTTATCCCCCCAGTTTGAATGTTATCCCCTTAGTTTGAATGTTATCCTCTCAGTTTGAATGTTATCCCCTCAGTTTGAATGTTATCCCCTCAGTTTGAATGTTATCCCTCAGTTTGAATGCTATCCCTCAGTTTGAATGTTATCCCCTCAGATTGAATGTTATCCCCATTAGTTTGAATGTTATCCCTCAGTTTGAATGCTATCCCCTCAGTTTGAATGTTATCCCCTCAGTTTGAATGTTATCCCTCAGTTTGAATGCTATCCCCTCAGTTTGAATGTTATCCCCTCAGTTTGAATGTTATCCCCTCAGATTGAATGCTATCCCTCAGATTGAATGCTATCCCTCAGTTTGAATGTTATCCCCTCAGTTTGAATGTTATCCCCTCAGTTTGAATGTTATCCCTCAGTTTGAATGTTATCCCTCAGTTTGAATGCTATCCCTCAGATTGAATGTTATCCCCTCAGTTTGAATGTTATCCCCTCAGTTTGAATGTTATCCCTCAGTTTGAATGTTATCCCTCAGTTTGAATGCTATCCCCTCAGTTTGAATGTTATCCCCTCAGTTTGAATGTTATCCCCTCAGTTTGAATGTTATCCCTCAGTTTGAATGTTATCCCTCAGTTTGAATGCTATCCCTCAGATTGAATGTTATCCCCTCAGTTTGAATGTTATCCCCTCAGTTTGAATGTTATCCCTCAGTTTGAATGTTATCCCCTCAGTTTGAATGTTATCCTCTCAGTTTGAATGCTATCCCCTCAGTTTGAATGTTATCCTCTCAGTTTGAATGCTATCCCTCAGTTTGAATGCTATCCCCTCAGTTTGAATGTTATCCCTCAGTTTGAATGCTATCCCTCAGTTTGAATGTTATCCCCTCAGTTTGAATGTTATCCCTCAGTTTGAATGCTATCCCCTCAGATTGAATGTTATCCCCTCAGATTGAATGTTATCCCCTCAGTTTGAATGTTATCCCCTCAGTTTGAATGTTATCCCCTCAGTTTGAATGTTATCCCTCAGTTTGAATGCTATCCCTCAGTTTGAATGTTATCCCCTCAGTTTGAATGTTATCCCTCAGTTTGAATGCTATCCCCTCAGTTTGAATGTTATCCCCTTAGTTTGAATGTTATCCCTCAGTTTGAATGTTATCCCCTCAGTTTGAATGTTATCCCCTCAGTTTGAATGTTATCCCCTTAGTTTGAATGTTATCCCCTCAGTTTGAATGTTATCCCTCAGTTTGAATGCTATCCCTCAGTTTGAATGTTATCCCCTCAGTTTGAATGTTATCCCCTCAGTTTGAATGTTATCCTCTCAGTTTGAATGTTATCCCCTCAGTTTGAATGTTATCCCCTCAGTTTGAATGTTATCCTCTCAGTTTGAATGTTATCCCCTCAGTTTGAATGTTGTCCCCTCAGTTTGAATGTTATCCTCTTAGTTTGAATGTTATCCTCTCAGTTTGAATGCTATCCCCTCAGTTTGAATGTTATCCCTCAGTTTGAATGTTATCCCCTCAGTTTGAATGTTATCCCTCAGTTTGAATGTTATCCCCTCAGTTTGAATGTTATCCCTCAGTTTGAATGCTATCCCCTCAGTTTGAATGTTATCCCCTTAGTTTGAATGTTATCCCTCAGTTTGAATGTTATCCCCTCAGTTTGAATGTTATCCCCTTAGTTTGAATGTTATCCCCTCAGTTTGAATGTTATCCCTCAGTTTGAATGTTATCCCCTCAGTTTGAATGTTATCCCCTCAGTTTGAATGTTATCCCCTTAGTTTGAATGTTATCCCCTCAGTTTGAATGTTATCCCCTCAGTTTGAATGTTATCCCCTCAGTTTGAATGTTATCCCCTCAGTTTGAATGTTATCCCTCAGTTTGAATGCTATCCCTCAGTTTGAATGTTATCCCCTCAGTTTGAATGTTATCCCCTCAGTTTGAATGTTATCCCCTCAGTTTGAATGTTATCCCCTCAGTTTGAATGTTATCCCCTCAGTTTGAATGTTATCCCTCAGTTTGAATGTTATCCCCTCAGTTTGAATGTTGTCCCCTCAGTTTGAATGTTATCCCTCAGTTTGAATGTTATCCCCTCAGTTTGAATGTTATCCCCTCAGTTTGAATGTTATCCCCTCAGTTTGAATGTTATCCCTCAGTTTGAATGCTTCTAGGACCACAGAATTTCGATACATATCGGCAGCTAAAAAGCCAGAGAGATGCGTGACTTCTCTCGTCTGCGCAGCTCGCCGACCTCTCTCATTGTTATTGCCGCACGGGCAGCAGCGTTGTGCGCGGCTCGCTAATTTGAAAATCTCTGCATGAGGATTTTTCTCCTCCATCCCCAATCTTATTCTGGCTTGTCTGTAGCAAAAATTCAGCATTAGGGAAGAAAAAATATTCCCCAATTCATGACTGACTTCGCTTCATCTGCGTGCTAATCACGGCCCGCCTGAATGTGGGGAGGCCGCCAGCTGAGACAGCTCAGAAGTTCTCAGCGGCCGCGCTCGGTGTCATTTTCTTTCCTTCTCGGCAAAGCCGGCAGCCCCCCCTGAAACTTGGACGCGCTTCCGGCCTGCTGACATCGTGGGCTGCTCTCCTTCCTTTCTGATAGCTTCCTGATCAGCTAAAAGAGCGCTAGGTCCTTTTAATTGGTTGCTTTTTCTATCGTAAGTTCGCTTTCGCTTTGCTATCGTCAGCAAAAAATGAGTCTCGGGAAGTACATTGGTCAACAGCTGAGGGCGAGAATGACTCAATTTAATTCTAGGAGTGAATGACTCTCGGAGTGAATGATTCTATGAGTGAATAACTCTCGGAGGGAATGATTCTTGGAGTAAATGATTCTATGAGTGAATGATTCTAGGAGTGAATGATTCTAGGAGTGAATGATTCTAGGAGTGAATGATTCTAGGAGTGAATGATTCTAGGAGTGAATGATTCTAGGAGTGAATGATTCTAGGAGTGAATGATTCTAGGAGTGAATGATTCTAGGAGTGAATGATTCTAGGAGTGAATGATTCTAGGAGTGAATGATTCTAGGAGTGAATGATTCTAGGAGCGGGGTGAATGATTCTAGGAGTGAATGACTCTAGGAGTGAATGACTCTAGGAGTGAATGACTCTCGGGGTGAATGATTCTAGGAGTGAATGATTCTAGGAGTGAATGATTCTAGGAGTGAATGATTCTAGGAGTGAATGATTCTAGGAGTGAATGATTCTAGGAGTGAATGATTCTAGGAGTGAATGATTCTAGGAGTGAATGACTCTCGGAGTGAATGATTCTAGGAGTGAAAGATTCTAGGAGTGAATGATTCTCGGGGTGAATGATTCTAGGAGTGAATGATTCTAGGAGTGAATGATTCTAGGAGTGAATGATTCTAGGAGTGAATGATTCTAGGAGTGAATGATTCTAGGAGTGAATGATTCTAGGAGTGAATGACTCTAGGAGTGAATGACTCTAGGAGTGAATGATTCTCGGGGTGAATGATTCTAGGAGTGAATGACTCTCGGAGTGAATGATTCTAGGAGTGAATGATTCTAGGAGTGAATGATTCTAGGAGTGAATGACTCTCGGAGTGAATGATTCTAGGAGTGAATGATTCTAGGAGTGAATGATTCTAGGAGTGAATGATTCTAGGAGTGAATGACTCTACAACCTGAAGTGAATACTTTCACCAAATTTGGATCTTTGAGTTCTTGAATCTGCTGCTTTGATGCCCTGTCATTCTCAAGTTCTTTGTTTCAGCTTCTAGGTTGGCTCCGTTAGACAAGCTTATTCTTCCGAATCCCAGCTTATCAAAACGCAACGGATAATCTTATCTAGGGCTTCTTAATCCATTAGGGGATGCAGGTGGCGTCCATCATCGTTTAGTACTTCCCCGGACGGTCTTTAGTATGAGTAGTCCTGAGCGCCTTGATAAGTATGACTCGAGCATAGTAGCAAGCCAGCCAAATCGTAATTAAATAAAATTTCAGCAAGGATGAGCTGCAGCTCAGGGCACTGAGCTATCAACGATAGCCTCTTTGCGTCTTGTCTCATTGCCCGGAGACGGGAGGGAGGCAGCGCTTCGGATTAATTAGCTCCTTTGATGTCGATTAAAAATCTCCGAGTCTCCGCTTTGCATGGGATTTTTTCCTCTCTGATGTCTCAAGTCTTCTGGGAAAGGAGGATTAAGGTTGAGGGTTTGGCTCGGGCCCAAAGAGATAAGAGATTAGATCTGACACCATTCTCACGCCCTGCATGGCCCCCTTTGCCTCAGCAACGGTTTGCTATGGATGAGATTGGCTGTTAAAAATATGTTTCTGCTGACACTTGCAACTAAGTCCACGGGTTGAGTAGTGACTCAACAGCATTCTACCACTGAACTGACCACATGCTACTGTCCACGGGTTGAGTAGTGACTCAACAGCATTCTACCACTGAACTGACCACATGCTACTGTCCACGGGTTGAGTAGTGACTCAACAGCATTCTACCACTGAACTGACCACATGCTACTGTCCACGGGTTGAGTAGTGACTCAACAGCATTCTACCACTGAACTGACCACATGCTACTGTCCACGGGTTGAGTAGTGACTCAACAGCATTCTACCACTGAACTGACCACATGCTACTGTCCACGGGTTGAGTAGTGACTCAACAGCATTCTACCACTGAACTGAACACATGCTACTGTCCACGGGTTGAGTAGTGACTTAACAGCATTCTACCACTGAACTGAACACAAGCTACTGTCCACGGGTTGAGTAGTGACTCAACAGCATTCTACCACTGAACTGACCACATGCTACTGTCCACGGGTTGAGTAGTGACTCAACAGCATTCTACCACTGAACTGACCACATGCTACTGTCCACGGGTTGAGTAGTGACTCAACAGCATTCTACCACTGAACTGACCACATGCTACTGTCCACGGGTTGAGTAGTGACTCAACAGCATTCTACCACTGAACTGACCACATGCTACTGTCCACGGGTTGAGTAGTGACTCAACAGCATTCTACCACTGAACTGACCACATGCTACTGTCCACGGGTTGAGTAGTGACTCAACAGCATTCTACCACTGAACTGACCACATGCTACTGTCCACGGGTTGAGTAGTGACTCAACAGCATTCTACCACTGAACTGAACACATGCTACTGTCCACGGGTTGAGTAGTGACTTAACAGCATTCTACCACTGAACTGAACACAAGCTACTGTCCACGGGTTGAGTAGTGACTCAACAGCATTCTACCACTGAACTGACCACATGCTACTGTCCACGGGTTGAGTAGTGACTCAACAGCATTCTACCACTGAACTGACCACATGCTACTGTCCACGGGTTGGGTAGTGACTCAACAGCATTCTACCACTGAACTGACCACATGCTACTGTCCACGGGTTGAGTAGTGACTCAACAGCATTCTACCACTGAACTGACCACATGCTACTGTCCACGGGTTGAGTAGTGACTCAACAGCATTCTACCACTGAACTGACCACATGCTACTGTCCACGGGTTGAGTAGTGACTCAACAGCATTCTACCACTGAACTGACCACATGCCTACTGTCCACGGGTTGAGTAGTGACTCAACAGCATTCTACCACTGAACTGACCACATGCCTACTGTCCACGGGTTGAGTAGTGACTCAACAGCATTCTACCACTGAACTGAACACATGCTACTGTCCACGGGTTGAGTAGTGACTCAACAGCATTCTACCACTGAACTGAACACAAGCTACTGTCCACGGGTTGAGTAGTGACTCAACAGCATTCTACCACTGAACTGAACACAAGCTACTGTCCACGGGTTGAGTAGTGACTCAACAGCATTCTACCACTGAACTGACCACATGCTACTGTCCACGGGTTGAGTAGTGACTCAACAGCATTCTACCACTGAACTGAACACAAGCTACTGTCCACGGGTTGGGTAGTGACTCAACAGCATTCTACCACTGAACTGACCACATGCCTACTGTCCACGGGTTGAGTAGTGACTCAACAGCATTCTACCACTGAACTGACCACATGCTACTGTCCACGGGTTGGGTAGTGACTCAACAGCATTCTACCACTGAACTGACCACATGCTACTGTCCACGGGTTGAGTAGTGACTCAACAGCATTCTACCACTGAACTGACCACATGCTACTGTCCACGGGTTGAGTAGTGACTCAACAGCATTCTACCACTGAACTGACCACATGCTACTGTCCACGGGTTGAGTAGTGACTCAACAGCATTCTACCACTGAACTGAACACAAGCTACTGTCCACGGGTTGAGTAGTGACTCAACAGCATTCTACCACTGAACTGAACACATGCTACTGTCCACGGGTTGAGTAGTGACTCAACAGCATTCTACCACTGAACTGAACACATGCTACTGTCCACGGGTTGAGTAGTGACTCAACAGCATTCTACCACTGAACTGACCACATGCTACTGTCCACGGGTCGAGTAGTCCACTTTATTTTGCAATGGTGTGAAAAGAGCATCTTCATTTTTCTCTGCCATTGAATGGCGAAGGAGGTTCGCGACAAGTTTATTGAAAGGTCATCTAAAAATCCTGAATGTTCTTCCCTGGTCTCATAGTTCAGGACTTTTATGTAGAAATATTTTACGTTCTAATATGAATCTATTAATTTGTCCACATTCTTAATAATTGGTTTCTGGTGTGTGTGCTAACCATGTCAGGATGGAGCTAGAGATGAGTTGGCAATCTCTTTGTTCTTGTCTCGTTAGTATTCTCTATGCATAAGTCGTCAGAATTCGGCAGTCGCAGCTACTAACATATATATTTATTCATATTTCATATCCCGTAAATGAAGACAATGACTAGTCATCCTAGATCCTAAATCATTTATTGCAATCCCTGATCCTTGACTTTATCCCGAATTTCTGCGTCCTGGTCCCAGAGTCTTGGTTAAAATACTCCATTTTCCATTGATCCGAATCATTCGTTTATCCTAAACTTTGTCATTGGTCTTAATCCCTGATCAGTGATCATAATCCTCGATCTGCTAATCCCAAGTCTTAAGCAATGTCTGAGGTCTCATTATCAGATCATCGCCTTTCTGAGTCTGACTAAGTTAGGAATAAACTAATATCTGAGCTAAAATCTGGGCAAGCACCCGCTGCCTCTCGCGTCAGGTCGCTCACCTTGCAGGCTTTACTGGCTCACAGTTTAACATCATTGCAAATGTACTTTTCATAAAATGAATATGACTTCTGTAATAAATGTGCACTGTCAGCATTCTTCTACAATAACACTCGATTGAATAAAGCATATAGAACCTCACTAATAATTTAACACACTTAAGCATAATCTGAGCACAGTTTGAGCACACTTCTTCACACCCACGCCTAACGCAACCCGCAGCATGGACGGCTCCGATCTGTGCTTCGAAATTGTCAAACGGGCCACATCCGGGTTCGTGTTCAGCGAGAGCGTCGCAATGTGAGTCTGCCATGCAGCCTCTCTGGCTTATCAGCGCCCCCGACACCCAATGACACCTGCGGTCAAGCCTGTGTACTTCTTACCCATTGCAGGCACTACATGCGCCAGATCTTGGAGGCCATCCGCTACTGCCACCAGCACGGCATTGTTCATCGCGACCTGAAGCCGCACTGCGTCCTGCTGCACTCCAAGGAGAACTCGGCGCCGGTCAAGCTGGGCGGCTTCGGCATCGCCGTGCAGCTGGACGAGACGACCGGACTGGCGCCAGCGGGTGCGTACTCACTGCTGCTTGCAAATTATTTCCCGCGTGTTCCCATGCTGGCTACTGCTAGTAGATAAGGATGCGCCTGCAAACTGCGTGTCAGAGTTTTGAAATCGCGCTTTTTAAAGTAGCAATGAAGGCAGTTTATTATGCAAAACAAACAACAATATTTTCAACGCTCATTGAAGCAGGCCGCATAGGCACGCCGCACTTCATGGCCCCGGAGATGGTGCGCGGCGAGCCATACGGCCGACCTGTGGATGCCTGGGGCTGCGGCTGCCTGCTGTTTGTTCTGCTTAGCGGCTCCCTGCCATTCTACGGCGCCAAGGACGCCCTGTTCGACCAAATACTGCACCGTCGCTATCACGTAAGCTGGCTCTTTGATGCCTGCCGATAAGATCACGATCTTCAGCTTGAATTCAGCTTATTCAGCCTTGGCAGCTGAATTGATGTTGGAGAAATTTATGGGCTGGGCTGCCTTTGATATTTGCCGCACTGAGAAATGCGAGCATTTGGTTGTCTTTGATGTTTGCCGCACTGAGAGATGCGAGTGTTTGCTTGTCTTTGATGTTTGCCGCACTGAGAGATGCGACTGTTTGGTTGTCTTTGATGTTTGCCGCACTGAGCTGGTATGCCAGACTTTTGATCCTTGTCTGTACTGTCAGGCATATGCTTCTCTTTATTCTTATCATCCTCAGATGAAGCCCCAGGTGTGGCAGGCGATCTCAGCAGACGCCAAGGATCTGGTCAATCGCCTGCTCGAATTGGACCCGGCGCAGCGACTGACAGTTGAGGAGGCCCTGCAGCATCCCTGGATCAGTGACAAGAGCCGCGTGCCCAAGCTGCACCTGGGCGAGACCGTCGAGGAGATGAAAAAGTTCAACGCCAGGCGGAAGCTGAAGGGCGCTGTGCTGGCCGCAGTGTCCAGCGCCCGATGGTCCAGCTACTACGGCGACCCGGCACCTGGAGACGGCGGCGACGAGGATGACAAGCAGCAGGCGCGAGATGACGCGACTTCGGCTGGTAGGTTTGGGCTGCCTGGGACCTCGATGCACTTGTGAGCATGCAAAGCCAATATTTTAATTGACCTGTGGTGTCTATGGGCTGCTCAGGTCAGAACACTTAGCCGGGTGACATTTGCTCGGTACAGCCGACCCGAAGTTCTAGAAGTTTCAGGGGAGAGCGAATGGCCAGCAGCGGCACGTAGAGGGCTAAGTTCACTGATTGGCAGCGCCCCTAGAAGAATGGTACAATAGCACACATGGGCTGCCTAAGGCAAGCTTAAGTGTTGAATCAAGCAAGGCTAACACACGAGCCAATAGAAATACGACAAAGGGTTGAAAAATGAGTGGGGAGGGTTTAGAGTCTAGACCCACCCCAGCCGAGAACTTCAAGTTGTCTTGCGCCACCTCCAAGAAAAACAAATACGCAAACAGCCAGAAAGCCACACCAAAATGGGCAGGAGATGCGGCCTCAGGCCCAATGGACTGATAAACCAATAGTTTGGGACTTGCTGTTTGAGTTGCGATCCAGGCATTGACCATGATGAGGAGAACAGACTAAAACTCTGCCTGCCCAAGACCGGCGCACACTCTGTGACCAGTCAGAAAATCGGAGAACTGCCAGAACTGATCACCCTGATCCCAAATTCGACTGTGCCATATTTTCGTCTGGGGGAACATCCGCATTCTTCATCCCAAAGCCCGTGAGCCAACGGGTGGAAACTCGAAAAGCGGGCAGTCCTGGCGCGGTCGGTATAGATTTTCCCAATTTAATGCGCCAACCCGCTGGGCGTCGAGTACGAACAAGATAGGAAACAGTTTTTCCTATCTGCTCCAAAAAAAGCTCGGCTAGAATACCGCTGTGAGCCCGCCTGCACAAGAGCCTAACTGGAGCGGTTAGCGGCGATGCAGAGGACGCCGAGATCGCGTCTGTTCTGGCGTCTGGTGAACCGGAGTCTGCTATCTTCATGCAGGTGTAAGCTGCACAGCTCATAAGTACCTAAACACATTTTTAAAATCTAAATTAACCATTAGGCTTTAAATACCTTAACACACAATTTAGGTTCCGAAAACGAGGTTACTAATTTGCCTAAATTGCACTTTTATAGGTTCCTAAATACGTTACTGGACAAACTGCGAGTATTGAAATTCGATAAAATATTACCGCGTCCATTGTGGGGAACGCGAGAGCACGAGAACTCTAGCTTTAGTTGCTATGCAATATATGCGAGTGTGATGAGCACGCACAGACACTCACATTGAGGAAAGAATGAAAATGTTCGGAAGTTCCCATGTGAATAGGCCACATTTTCCCATGGTGGATGGTAGCACTCATAATCTTGGACTCGTTCCACAGTATTTCTCTCCTCCTAGCTATCTACAAAAGTATGGTTTTGTGCATCTATAAGCTTTTTTCTGTATGCGCAAAATGTTGCGTTCAACAGTAGAACTACCAAGGGGGATTTCCCCCCCATGACAATCTGTTGTGCTGCACCCGAACGCAGCATCGCAAGCACACGAAACTCAAGAACACGCCCCAACTTTTTGTTACACATCTTCTGAAACAAGAACATTAGGATCTTGGGATAATAGAGCCAGCTCTTCAAGTCGTCGATGCATTCAATGTTTCTGCCCGAAGGTCAGATTTTTCCCATAAGCGCTAGTGCCTTTCATACACCGCTATACATAATTTAGCACTGCGCCACAGTACGGCCTTGCCAGGCCTTCAAACTTTATCACCCGAATGTGCCTGCATCATCTCCGTCTTCGGTGGTCACCAGCTTTATCTAGACGGATTTTCTGGACCTTCAAGGGCTACAAGAGGTAGAAACAGGCCACTATGGACACCCCGTTCACGAATTTCTCCAATTTCATTGATCAAGCCAAAATACTAGGCGCAGCTCAACCACAGTACACTATCGTCTAGTCTGTCAACCAATCAGTCACCACCCAAGGCAGGTAGCACTCAGGCGCTGAATGTTCATAAGCATGGGAGGGGAATCCCCCCTTGGCATAAAAACGGGTGGCAAAATGGTAGTCCTTCTGTTAATAAGTGATTGCGAAAAAGCAAAATAAAGCTTTTAAACTGTTTTTAGCTAAATATAGACATTATCTTAGAGCTTATAGCAAATTATTCATAAGATTAATGTTCTAAGCCTAAATTTCTTAAAGAGAAAAAAGCTGTTACATATTTACATGAGTAACATAACTCATAGCATGACTTTGTTATGACTTATGATCAGTCATGGCGCCGATTCTTAGATTTATTTTTCGATGTTTAATTGCCTGCTCTTTTTTATTTCTATCCATTTCACTGTACAGGGATGTTGTACATGCGTGTCCTATGAGCCTATGTACATAACCCCTGCCCGGGGCGTGTGGGGGTTGGTGCACACCCACCCCAAAACACTTGCGTGCAAATTGGGTCCGCACGCACCAAATCTTGGGCCTTCCCTTCTCAGCCTGGCTCACCCCCACCAAAAAGCCATTAAAATAAACAAGTCAAAGTGCAGCGACAGTATTAAAGCGAACAGCCCGAACCGACCGAAGGCCAACCGGCCATGTCCTGCACCGATCCGTTCGCCTCTCCGCTATTTGCAACAAAATCGCCGCCTCAGCGCGTGAACAGCGCCGCCTGTCCCGGCAAGCCGTGGCTGACATACGCCTTAATTCCCGGCTCGAATGGCACTTCGACTACTTTGGCCGTTCCTCTGCGAGCTTTCAACCTTCTGGTGCTTGACGGCTGTTATGTTACCCCTGTTAGTTTATGCGAGACCTACTGCAGCTTAGCCGCTTACCTGGCCAGCGAGCGCCAGCTAGCGGTGTGGGAGATCGGCCTCAGCCTGGTGGGCCTGCTAATGTTGCTAGCCACGCTGCTTGGCCTGTGCGCCCTGCGCCAGCTGCCTGGAGGCCGCCTAGCAGCTGTTCATCGTCAGCTATTGTGGGCCTACTGCGCCTATTACCTGTGCCGCTCCGGCCGCCTGCTGTCCTGGCCGGCCACGCGCTGCCTCGGCTACGATGCCTGCCTATCGCTGGATGCGCTGTTTGAGCTGCTGGACACTCTGGCCTACGCCGGCCTGTTCGCCTCTTTCCTGGCCCAGTCGGTCTGTCTGCGCCGCCGGCTCGGACGACGCCACAAACCGGCTTGTCAGTCGCCGCCGCGTCCGAAGCGCCAGCCGCTGTTTGAGCTGCTTTCACTGGCCTGGCCGCTGCCTGTGGCCGTTTCCATCGCTCACCTGGCCTGTCGCACCCTGGCACCTGGCCAGCTGCATTCCCTGCACGCCTACGAGGCGCTGTACAGACCCGAGCCAGTGTCTTTCTACACAGCCGTTGTGCGCCTGCCCCTGGCCGGCGCTCACCTCGTCTCATTGGTGCTCGGCGCTCAATCTCTGCGCCTATCTCTGCCGCCGCGCGCCGGCTGCACCCGTCCGGTGCGTTGGGCGCGCTCTCTGGCGCTGATTAGTGCCCTGACCGGCGCCTACCTGCTGTTGGACCTGCTGCCACCTGGCCTGGCTCCGGCCTGGCTGCGGCCTGTGCAGCTGGCTGGCCACTTCCTCCAGAGCCTTCTGGTGACGCTGCCGATGTTCTGGCTAAACCGGCGCCAGCGCAGGTCGGCTCGGCATCGCCTTCGGCGTGGCGTAACCGGCGCGGCCACCTGCAGCCGGCGCCAGCAGCTCTCGTCCCGAGCTGCGGCCACCATGGCCGGCTGTCCTGTGGTGTCCTTCCTGCAGGCCAGCAATACTAGCGAGCTGCTGGACCACATCGACTGCGAGATCGACTCCTAGTGATCGCGATAAATGGTTTTAACTTTTCCACATCAACTTTTCCGATTTGCCGATCCCTCACATTCTGTCATTCTGCATCAAGTCATCCGGCTTTATATTCCACTGTTACAGATTTTACATTCTGTTTTATTTTCCTTTTTTCTGACTTTTACATCTACTTCGTTCGGTAGAAAACTTATTAAAATATAAAAGTTTTTGAAGACCTTTTCAGATTCATGCACTCTTTGCTTGAGCATTTTAATGCACGAAATTGCATTTTCATTTTCCTCGCTTTCAAAACAACAAAGCCAACAACTACTCAAGTATCCCAGATACTCAGGCTGAGCAGTCGATTCCCCAGCTATTTAGGTCAACAAGTCTCTTTCCAAAACTACTCAGGCTGAGCAGTCACTGTCCTGAACTACTCAGGCTGAGCAGTCACTGTCCTGAACTACTCAGGCTGAGCAGTCACTGTCCTAAACTACTCAGGCTGAGCAGTCACTGTCCTGAACTACTCAGGCTGAGCAGTCACTGTCCTAAACTACTCAGGCTGAGCAGTCACTTTCCAAAACTACTCAGGCTGAGCAGTCACTTTCCAAAACTACTCAGGCTGAGCAGTCACTTTCCAAAACTACTCAGGCTGAGCAGTCAACTTTCCAAAACTACTCAGGCTGAGCAGTCGATTCCCCAGCTATTTAGGTCAACAAGTCTCTTTCCAAAACTACTCAGGCTGAGCAGTCACTGTCCTGAACTACTCAGGCTGAGCAGTCACTGTCCTGAACTACTCAGGCTGAGCAGTCACTGTCCTAAACTACTCAGGCTGAGCAGTCACTGTCCTAAACTACTCAGGCTGAGCAGTCGATTCCCCAGCTATTTAGGTCAACAAGTCTCTTTCCAAAACTACTCAGGCTGAGCAGTCACTGTCCTGAACTACTCAGGCTGAGCAGTCACTTTCCAAAACTACTCAGGCTGAGCAGTCACCTAGTCACCTTATGAAATCCTTGTGATCAAATTAGTTTCGAAGCAGTCATCTAGCTACTCATTCTGATGAGGGTCTCGCCTTTCCCCTTCCACCCCGAAATCCAGCCGTATCAGCCATCCTGGACAGCCTGGAGGAGATCCAGTGCCTCACCGACTGCACGGAGCGAGATCGCGAACTGCTGCAGAGCGTCTTCGAGGACGACACGCTGCACTCGCTGCTGGAGGTGAGGAGGTGCTGGGTTTTTCAAATATAACGTTTTTTTCTTGTTGCACTACTGAAAGTAGAAAAGTGAAAATGCATGACTCGATGGTTTTTATTTCTCCCTGTTATTCTCTGATGGAATATGCTCCTACATGCTTATCTGTGGTTGTTCCTTTACGGATCAGTTCGAGTCCAGATATCTCTGTGAATTATCCCATCGGTTGGTTGTATATTTTCCCAATTTGGTGCGTTTGTCAATCTCTTTCTGCCCGCTAAGGCCGTTGCGATTGTAATCCATTGCAGAACTTCCTATTGGGATTAGGCCCGTCAGCGGTTTATAAACACGCAGATTATCGTGACGCGGCGGATTAGCATAGAAAGTGGGGTCTGGACAAAAATATTCTCAGTGCGGAATCAGTATTCCCTCAACAGCCAGAGTCAAGGTCACCGCCTCAGCCTCTCTTTTCATGGCCTTTTAACTACAACGTATTCCCGGCTTTGTGCCTTTGCATGCTTATGTTGCCAGATCTGAAACGGTTAGATGATGCCAGACTTTACACACTTATGCAGCTTTCGTTTTATTGTCTTTGTTCAAATGACAGGGAAAACATAGTTTACAAAAACACTATACTTAAGCTGTGTCGTCTTAGTACCCCAGCTACTCAAGTTGAGCAGTCACTGTCCTCAGCTACTCAGGTTGAGCAGTCACTGTCCTCAGCTACTCAGGTTGAGCAGTCACTGTCCTCAGCTACTCAGGTTGAGCAGTCACTGTCCTCGGCTACTCAGGTTGAGCAGTCACTGTCCTCAGCTACTCAGGTTGAGCAGTCACTGTCCTCAGCTACTCAGGTTGAGCAGTCACTGTCCTCAGGTACTCAGGTTGAGCAGTCACTGTCCTCAGCTACTCAGGTTGAGCAGTCACTGTCCTCGGCTACTCAGGTTGAGCAGTCACTGTCCTCAGCTACTCAGGTTGAGCAGTCACTGTCCTCAGCTACTCAGGTTGAGCAGTCACTGTCCTCAGGTACTCAGGTTGAGCAGTCACTGTCCTCAGGTACTCAGGTTGAGCAGTCACTGTCCTCAGCTACTCAGGTTGAGCAGTCACTGTCCTCAGCTACTCAGGTTGAGCAGTCACTGTCCTCAGGTACTCAGGTTGAGCAGTCACTGTCCAATTGAGCAGGAAGTTGTTCAATAGCTGTGTTAGGCTTCCAGCGACATTAGTAAATCCACATTGTCCGCAGTGTGTGAGCTGTCTCCTGCAGTTATTTGAGTACATGTGGCTGTCTGGGCCAAGGGAAGCAAATAATGAATTGCGCATCTGCTTTTCCTCGGTTCTGTTTGCCCGCCTGAGGAAACTCTCATAAGCTCGGCAGGCGCATGCGGCCTCGCCTCAGTCCCCGCATCTCCGGCCGCGGGCTGTCAGAGAGCAGTTACTTGGCTGCAATAAGCCGCACTGGGGATCAGCGTAGACGAAATTGGCTTTCCATTCCCCAAACGCGAGCATCAGCTGTGGGAGAAGCCGCTTTTTCTGGGAGCACTGAGTGCATGGGGATATTTGCAGACTCGTTTGGGAGGCAGCTGCCGATCCTTTGGAAAACAAAAAATTTTTAGAGTTTGGCAGGTTAGGTATGGTAGCAGACAGCTTGTTAAACCTACTGCAGCTCAGGTGTGGTAGCAGACAGCTTGTTAAACCTACTGCAGCTCAGGTGTGGTAGCAGACAGCTTGTTAAACCTACTGCAGCTCAGGTGTGGTAGCAGACAGCTTGTTAAACCTACTGCAGCTCAGGTGTGGTAGCAGACAGCTTGTTAAACCTACTGCAGCTCAGGTGTGGTAGCAGACAGCTTGTTAAACCTACTGCAGCTCAGGTGTGGTAGCAGACAGCTTGTTAAACCTACTGCAGCTCAGGTGTGGTAGCAGACAGCTTGTTAAACCTACTGCAGCTCAGGTGTGGTAGCAGACAGCTCACTAAGCCTTGTATAAAAAACAGAAGACAATCTATTTGAATGCCAAATCAGCTTCTATTTCTTTCCGCTTCCTTCCTTTCATATTTTCATTTGTGGGGCCTGAGGGAATCTACGCTTATCTCCATCTCCATCTAAATATAGCGGTGCTGGCTGGAGGATAAAGCAGTAATTAATTGATTTATATAAGTGCAGCCCGTTGTGCGGTCCACTCCGCTCCGCATCAGAGTACACTTGCCGTTAATCCCTCCTGTGCCCACCGCCGGACTGTGCGGCCCTCATTGGTGGCACCGCAGCTGCCATATTTTTGGTATTAAAAATGATTTTAGTAATAATCCTTGTGCCGCTATGAATGCTAAAATGGGAACATCCCATTTATCCCCGCGAATTCTATCTACTGGCACTTTCCGTCCTCAGCTTTCTCTCCCTGTCTCTCTAGGTAGGTTTATAGCACATCCCTTAGCCATTACTGCGGCCGCCACGCCCACTGGCCTCTCAGAAGACTCCTAAATCCCCCATTTCCCTTTCCTGATGGGAGTCAGAAGCAAAAATTGGTGGAAAATTAATGCCGCAGACTTTTTAGGTCGGCTCGATGCCCATGGCGCCCGAGTGTGTGTGCGTGTGTGCGTGTGTACGCTGCAGCTTGGCGGGCATCTTGCTAGATGTATCTTTTATAGGGGATTAAAGACAGGAAATGCAGCAGCGGTGCATTTGGCGGGGTGGCTGGCACAGCGCCTCGCTAGCTGCCTTCTGTTCCATTCTGTAGAACATCTGGCACAGATTTTTAGCAAAAAACTGACTGCGCTTGTCCGGCTGTTTATGGGGCCGGAGCTGAGGTCCTTCGCCCCCGCCCCTCATTGCTGCGTGCTAATTTTCTGCTTACCCCTTTCCAGTTTCTAGGCGTGCCATGCCTATTTATTAATCAAGCACTCACTCTGCGCTTCTTGCTGGATGACACTGAGGCAGGAATTGCTGCTGACACAGTTACTGTTGCTGCCGCGTTGTCGCGTTTACTGGTTAAGATTGTACAGGAATTATCTTTCCTATTCACTTTTTTATGACTTCATTATCACTATTCACTATTTTTTATCACTATTCACTTTTCATTATCATTCTCCCCAGTTATTGTTTCTCCCCAGAGTCCTCTACCCTGCTCTTCTCCACTCTCATCTTCCCTACTCACCTGTTCTCCACTCTCCACTTTCCTACTCACCTGTTCTCCAGTCTCCACTTTCCTACTCACCTGTTCACCACTCTCCACTTTCCTACTCACCTGTTCTCCACTCTCCACTTTCCTACTCACCTGTTCACCACTCTCCACTTTCCTACTCACCTGTTCTCCACTCTCCACTTTCCTACTCACCTGTTCTCCAGTCTCCACTTTCCTACTCACCTGTTCACCACTCTCCACTTTCCTACTCACCTGTTCTCCACTCTCCACTTTCCTACTCACCTGTTCACCACTCTCCACTTTCCTACTCACCTGTTCTCCAGTCTCCACTTTCCTACTCACCTGTTCTCCACTCTCCACTTTCCTACTCACCTGTTCTCCACTCTCCACTTTCCTACTCACCTGTTCACCACTCTCCACTTTCCTACTCACCTGTTCTCCACTCTCCACTTTCCTACTCACCTGTTCACCACTCTCCACTGTCCAACTCACCTATTCTAGACTCTCCTCTCTCCTCCATTTCCCCTCACCTCCCCTATCCAACTCCTCCCCTGCTCCCCTCTCATCCACCCCCAGCTCCAGAGTCCCGGACTTCCTAGTCTATTCTCGGCATGCACTTATCATCGCCCGCTGCCTGCCACAAGCAATTTCTCTGCCCACTCGATCCGCGAGCGCACCTTGGAACAGTGCCTCCAGCTTTATCTCGCTGCAAGAATTTTAACGCCATCTGCACGCGGCGGTTGTGAAGCTGCGGGTCGCCTCTGAGCTGCGGGTAGCGGCCCTTGCAGCCCCAGCTGATGCCAAGGCTTACGATGGGCCGTGGGCACCTCTGTGTGATGCGTAAAACATCGCGCACTTCCCGGGGCGTGCGGCAGCCCTGCCCCGTCACCAGCCCCATCTGCTTCTCTTCTCTTTTCACTTTTTTATCACTCTCTGCCATCCCACTTTCCGTACCTATCGGCGATTGCGCCGATTTTCTTATCAATGCGGAATTCGCCAAGTTCTGACTAGCATGGCAACCACGTAGCAACGGTTTAAACATCGGCTTCAGCCAGCGCTGCGGCCGGGCGGTGGCTGCGGCGCAGTGCTGTGTTTTCCCAGGCCGGGCCGGGGTTTTCCTGCCTCCCTGGGGCGCAGTTTTCGTCATCCATCATTGTTGCATTATTGAGACTCGGCTCACTGCTGGCACAGACAGGGCAAAGCATCTCGCACTTTCCTGCCTAGCCAGCTAAAGGCTTCAGCCCCACTAACTCCCGCTGCTGGCCTTAGAGCGACTGCAGCCAAATTGGCGGATGATTGAAGAAGGCTCCCGGGCTTGCCACCCTCTCAGAGAGATCCCAACGCCAAGAGGGATGCGGACTCGAGCCCCGACCGCTCCCACTCTAATAGGCATGTAAGTGACTGGGCAATCAACTTTGCATTAACTGGCAGCCCTGCTGCACTCAGCCATCCATCACTCCAGCGCGTCCCTGCCCCACTTGTGACAGCCCAGCTACCCTGCCCCACTTGTGACAGCCCAGCCACCCTACCCCCACTTGTGACAGCCCAGCCACCCTACCCCCACTTGTGACAGCCCAGCTACCCTGCCCCACTTGTGACAGCCCAGCCACCCTACCCCCACTTGTGACAGCCCAGCTACCCTGCCCCACTTGTGACAGCCCAGCCACCCTACCCCCACTTGTGACAGCCTAGCCACCCTACCCCACTTGTGACAGCCCAGCTACCCTGCCCCACTTGTGACAGCCTAGCCACCCTACCCCACTTGTGACAGCCCAGCTTCCCTGCCCCACTTGTGACAGCCCAGCCACCCTACCCCCACTTGTGACAGCCCAGCTACCCTGCCCCACTTGTGACAGCCTAGCCACCCTACCCCACTTGTGACAGCCCAGCTACCCTGCCCCCACTTGTGACAGCCCAGCTACCCTGCCCCACTTGTGACAGCCTAGCCACCCTACCCCACTTGTGACAGCCCAGCTACCCTGCCCCCACTTGTGACAGCCCAGCTACCCTGCCCCACTTGTGACAGCCTAGCCACCCTACCCCACTTGTGACAGCCCAGCTACCCTGCCCCCACTTGTGACACCCCTGTCACCCTGCCCCACTTGTGACACCCCAGTCACCCTGCCCCACTTGTGACACCCCAGTCACCCTGCCCCACTTGTGACACCCCAGTCACCCTGCCCCACTTGTGACACCCCAGTCACCCTGCCCCACTTGTGACACCCCAGTCACCCTGCCCCACTTGTGACACCCCAGTCACCCTACCCCACAACTGACAGTTGCAGCAGTTTGAGCCTCTCTACCCCACACCGTTCCTATATTCCAGTAGTCCAGCACAGTACACCTCAGTACGCAGACTCCCTGCCTCAGTCTAGGTGTTATCTCGCCTTATCATTATTATTCGCGGCTTACAAGTCTTCCCATGCTTTAAGGGATCTTCGCCCTTGCTGCCCTAAAAACGCAGCGCAGCCCATTAGCTGCTGTGCCCAGGACTTGTCCACCTTCATTTCAGTCAGAGTGACTGGAACTCACGCAGCACTCAAGCACTCAAGCAGTGCTGGACTGCCTGATGAAGGTGAAGGACGGCTGAACAGGCGGGAGCCATTTGTTGTCGAATAGAGAGGCACAAAATGCGCTTGTTTTCCAATGCAAGACTCTCCGATCCCAGCCTCCTCTCCCGCTCCTGTCCCCTCTCCTCTTCTGGCTTCGTCGGGGAGTTCAAGTGGCCGCCAAATTAGACAAGAGGAGAGTCGGGAGGGATGTGGGAGGAGAGGGCGCTGGTGAGAGAGTGTGAGAAGCGGTTATCCACCGCACAGCAGCAGCCTATCCCTGCAGGGCCTCCGCGTTATCTCACTCGGAAGCCGTTGGCCGAATCCCTTGCAGCGCCTTCCTGCCCAGACTTTCTCTCCCGTCTCCCCTTATCTGCCTGACTCGATCTGCGCTGCTTGGGAATAGAAGTTTCCTCTGCCCTGGCTGAAAAGCCTGCGCGCACACACTGTAGCAGAAATATCTGAAACGAATAAATTGCCCGCCTATCGGAGATAAATAACTGGCTACTCGCTCGCCAGAGTGAGAGAGAGGGAGAGGAAGTAGCTCAGTTTGAGCCGGAGCTCCGCAACCGCCTTCAAGCCTCACCGCCTGGCCTGCATGCAGCGGCAGCTGTGGGACTGGGACAGCGTGGTGGAGGCCCTGCGCTACTCCCTGGCCGCTGCCGCCGCCGTGCAGGCGCTTCCGCCGCCGCCGCCTGAGTTCGCTGACAACGGCGCCGATGAACGGCTGGCTACGCCGACTCCTCCGCCGCTGCCTCCGTTACCACCGCTACCGCCGCCGTTGTCGCAGCTCCTAGCATTCCCGGGGCAGTTGCAGCCACCCCAGTGGCGCGGCTCAGCTGGATCCGTGCTGGTCAATAGCAGCTCTCGGCGTCAGCACCAGCAGATGCTGCAGCAGCAGCAGCTTCTTCCGTGTACCTGCGGCGGCGGTGGTGACGACCCTGGCGATCCCCTTCGATTTACCTTAGCCGCCTCGCAGCCGATGACTCTTCCGGCCTCTTGGTGCGTTCCCGACGATCCTGGCGACTTCTCTGGGGTGGAAGCTACGCCAGCCTCATTCGGAGCCCGACGTCGGTCGCAGCAGCAGCAGCAGCAGCCGATTCAGCAAGGCATACTTCTCAATCGTCGAAATCCCCAGCTTCCCTACGCTCAACCGCATCGAAGTCAGCAGCAGCAGCGGCAGCAGCCACACCACCGCCAGCATTTTGAGCCCTGTCCGCAGCAGGAGAATTGCACGTGCACCTACTACCACAGCTCCGGCTGTCTGAACTCGAACCGCCGCGAGCTCGCCTCCTCGGCCTCAACTCCCGTGCGCCGGTTCGGCTTCCTCAGTAACGGCAACGGGCACGACGCTGAAGACTACGGTGACGACGATGGTGAAAACGATGAGAACAATGGCGAGAATGAGGACGCGGGCTCGGCCGCATCTGGCCAGCGATTGGCCGAGACTGCCCTGTCCGAGTTCCCGATATCCGAGCCATCCGGTGGCGCTGTTGATTTGCAGCCGCAGCCACTGCTTTCGCCCCCAGTCGCCGTTGATCTCGCTGCAAATCAGAGCCAGCACAACGTAATCAAAGTTGATGAAGATGACGGCGACGGCGAGGCCGATGATGGCGATGACGACGATCTTAGCGCCTTGGACGATGACGCGGCGCTGATGACGATGGACTCCGTCCGGGACACGGTCATGCTTCTCTACGGGGTCATCAACGCCTCACGGCTGAAGCTTCATGAACTGTCCGACTCGGAGGCTGGCGACCGCTCTGGCTCTATCTCCGACATTCCGCCAACACCGCCGCTGAAGCGACTACAGCAGCATCAGCAGCAGCAGCAGCAGCAGCAGGAGCAGATTCAACAGCAGCAGTCCTGCCATTTGTCCTCAGTCGTTCGTGATTTAAGCGACGGCCCGATCGATGTCGCCGGCGTTGGTCGGATTTGGGAGAGACTTTGCTTGGTGGGTCGGGGGAATCTGAACTCTCAGGATATCTGAAGTTTCAGGGTAACTCAAGTTTCAGGGTAACTCAAGTTTCAGGGTATCTGAAGTTTCAGGGTAACTCAAGTTTCAGGGTATCTGAAGTTTCAGGGTAACTCAAGTTTCAGGGTATCTGAAGTTTCAGGGTATCTAGCAAGCAATCCAAAGTTCACGGTGCCACGCGTCTCTCAGCCGTCCTGCAGCAGCCTGAAAAAGCAGTTCAAGCACTTTTGCTTGGGCGCATCAGGCACTGTGTGAGCAGTTTCGCTCAGGGCGGCAATTATTTTGCTGGCTCAAAGCTGTCCGCGGCCGCATCGCAGCGGCACTGGTGGCAGGGGCGGCTGGCCGGATGCGGCTGGAAAACATTGTCAGATATGATCAAAGTCACTGTCCACACCGACTGCTGAGGGGCCACGTTTTTGTTACAAGCAGCTCAATGCAATTTGCATACAAACCGATGCATCAATGCCCACGCGACGGGAAATAGGAGAAAGATTATGAAAAATGAAGCGAGGCCAGTTCTCCACAGCAGCTGCAACCATCTTCTTCTGCCGTGGAGGGGCCAGTGAGGATTTTCTAGTCGGTGTTTTCTCTCGCCGAGAGGTCCCGACGAGGCGAACCCGAATGGGGCGGACCAAATCTGAAGTGACGTTGGCAGCCGGGGTTTCGACTCGCTCGCACGCAGCGGAGTGGCACTGCTGGCACTGGCTCACGCCTGGCCACAGCCACCCTCCGCCCTAGTGATCAGCGCCGCATTAGCCTGAACACGTCCCCCTCCGCCATCAATTTGCGCCGGATCGATGCCCCTCCAGCGGCTGCGCTTCACCGCTGCTCCTGCGAAAGCAGGCCCTTCTTCTTGCAGCCTAATTCAATCTCTGCGTGCGCCGGGCATTCCAGGCCTACCTTCGGCCCCCTTTTTCTTGATTTCTTCTTCACAAGAGGCTTTGGAAGAGGCCGGGCCGGGGTGGCAGCGGCTGAGATTTCAGTTGAGGGGCCGCCTCCTTTCCTGAAATCGATTCTGCTTTGTACAAAACTGGACTGAGCTGGGAGAAGGAGGCGAGCCAGGGGTCGCAGCAATTTGTGTCGCATCATTAGCGGCCGGCTCAAAGGAGGCCGGAGGAGGCGCGTCCTCTCTGAGACCTCGCTTCTCAAAGTCTTTGAGTCCGGGCCGGGCGTGACCGGGACCGAAGACCTGCTCCCGGCGCATCCACTGATTCCGGCTTTCCTTGGGCAATAACTGAATGGATTGGGGAGCCCGCTGAGACAGGCGGAGGAACTGGATGCGAGAGTCATCCCGAAGAGCTCTTGCTAAAAACAGACCAGAAAATTTTTCTCGGGGAGGGGGAGCCCAATCTCAGTGAGTTCGCGTGCCGCCAGCTCAACTCCCAACTCCACATAAAATGGGACGTGGGCTGCGACTTGCTTTCTCGGCGCTCACATTTTCTCCCTGACCTTGCTGGCCGGCCCCATCTGAGAAGAGTTGAGCACACCTGCCAGCCCGCACATGGACCAGAGATGCGACCCACTGCAGGCCAGGCTGGTGGCATTGCGCAAGGGTGTGTACGAGTGCCTGACCCTTCTGTGGGTCTCCAGCGCTCTGGAGATGCCCAGCTTGGAGGTGAGACCGATTTCCACCTTCCGCACCTGAGTTCGATTAGGGCACTGGGATTCGGCCTTCCGCCTTTCAGCTGCCTTCTGCTGATTTCGGTGTCCGCAGTCCAGAAAATAATTTATTCATCGTCTAATTGTGCATCAACCACACGCTTCCCCCCGACCACAGCTGTACGACCACATCAACAGCCGCAGTTTGAGCGGCTCAGCCATCCGCGGTCGGGTGCCGGACGACGCTGTCACGCGGGCGCGTGACGTGCTCGATGCTCTGGCCGAGTGTCGAAATGGCGACGCAGCCGAAGACTGCCAGGAGCTGCGGCTGCTGATGAACCAGGCCCACTTCAGGGTGAGGAAATGCGTCAATATCTCTTTCCAATACTTTCATGTACTTTTCATGTACTTCTAGAACATTCTAGAACTCTGGAGCCCTGTAAGCTTCCAAGCCCACCCTATTGCCCCGATGACTGTACAGGCCCTACTACAAGCGCACGATGTCCTCGCTCACGATGTCTACGGCAACGAAGCTGTGCGAGTGACACCGCCGCCGATGTCCTCCTACCTGAACGGCGACACAGACGAAAGTGTCGACACGGACATTGACACGGTGACTCGAGTGCGCCTGGTGCAGTTCCAGAAGAACACCAACGAGCCCATGGTGAGCTAGGAGACAGAATCGGAATATGGCCTCTAAAATACTCAGATGCCTTAGATCCTTAACTACTCAGCCAGATCCTTAACTTCTCAGCCATATCCTCAACTTCTCAGCCAGATCCTTAACTTCTCAGCCAGATCCTTAACTTCTCAGCCAGATCCTCAACTTCTCAGCCAGATCCTTAACTTCTCAGCCAGATCCTTAACTACTCAGCCAGATCCTTAACTTCTCAGCCAGATCCTTAACTACTCAGCCAGATCCTTAACTTCTCAGCCAGATCCTTAACTTCTCAGCCAGATCCTCAACTTCTCAGCCAGATCCTTAACTTCTCAGCCAGATCCTCAACTTCTCAGCCAGATCCTTAACTTCTCAGCCAGATCCTCAACTACTCAGCCAGATCCTTAACTTCTCAGCCAGATCCTTAACTTCTCAGCCAGATCCTTAACTTCTCAGCCAGATCCTTAACTACTCAGCCAGATCCTCAACTACTCAGCCAGATCCTCAACTACTCAGCCAGATCCTCAACTACTCAGCCAGATCCTCAACTTCTCAGCCAGATCCTTAACTTCTCAGCCAGATCCTTAACTTCTCAGCCAGATCCTTAACTTCTCAGCCAGATCCTCAACTACTCAGCCATATCCTCAACTACTCAGCCAGATCCTCAACTACTCAGCCAGATCCTCAACTACTCAGCCAGATCCTTAACTACTCAGCCAGATCCTTAACTACTCAGCCAGATCCTCAACTACTCAGCCAGATCCTCAACTACTCAGCCAGATCCTTAACTACTCAGCCAGATCCTCAACTACTCAGCCAGATCCTCAACTACTCAGCCAGATCCTCAACTACTCAGCCAGATCCTCAACTTCTCAGCCAGATCCTTAACTTCTCAGCCAGATCCTTAACTTCTCAGCCAGATCCTTAACTTCTCAGCCAGATCCTCAACTTCTCAGCCAGATCCTTAACTTCTCAGCCAGATCCTTAACTTCTCAGCCAGATCCTTAACTTCTCAGCCAGATCCTTAACTTCTCAGCCAGATCCTTAACTTCTCAGCCAGATCCTCAACTACTCAGCCAAATCCTCAGCTACTCAGCCAGATCCTCAACTACTCAGCCAGATCCTTAACTTCTCAGCCAGATTCTTAACTACTCAGCCAGATCCTCAGCTACTCAGCCAGATCCCCAGCTACTCAGCGAAATCCTCGAATACTCCGCAGGGCATCACCCTGAAGATGTCCGAGGATGGCCGAATTATTGTGGCCAGAATCATGCATGGGGGCATGATCCACAGGCAAGGTGAGTGAGCTGGGCTTTGATTGCAACTCATGTCTAGGAGACCAGCTTGCTGAGTTGATTGCAGCTCATGTCTAGGAGACCAGCTTACTGAGTTGATTGCAGCTCATGTCTAGGAGGCCAGCTTGCTGAGTTGATTGCAGCTCATGTCTAGGAGGCCAGCTTGCTGAGTTGATTGCAGCTCATGTGTAGGAGGCCAGCTTGCTGAGTTGATTGCAGCTCATGTGTAGGAGGCCAGCTTGCTGAGTTGGAGCCCCAATTCAAATTCAGGCACTTTGCACATCGGAGACGAGATTCGAGAAATCAACGGCGAACCCGTGATTGGCCACTCAGTGGAGGTGCTGCAGAGAATGCTGGTGAGTTAATTGTTACCTGGTAACATGGCAACTTATTTTTCTTACATTTTAACATTTCCAATTTTTGGGATGATTGTGACCTATCATTTTCATCCGCTTGTTTTACTTTCCATTACTACTTTAACAAAATTTTGCCTAATAATTGACCTCCGACAATGTCTCCCAGAAACAACTGCAGGGCATGGTTACCATTAAGATTGTGCCCAACCTGTCACACATGCTGTGCGCTCACCGGGCCTCGCTGTTCAAGGAGGTAACTGCCTGTTCTGCTGGGAATGCGGACCTGTCCATTTCTGATAATCTCAGTGTCCATTTCTGATAATCTCAGTGTCCATTTCTGATAATCTCAGTGTCCATTTCTGATCATCTCGGTGTCCATTTCTGATAATCTCAGTGTCCAGCTCTGATAATCCCAGTGTCCAGCTCTGATAATCCCAGTGTCCAGCTCTGATAATCTCAGTGTCCAGCTCTGATAATCTCAGTGTCCAGCTCTGATAATCCCAGTGTCCACTTCTGATAATCTCAGTGTCCAGCTCTGATAATCTCAGTGTCCAGCTCTGATAATCTCAGCTCTGATAATCTCAGTGTCCAGCTCTGATAATCTCAGCTCTGATAATCTCAGTGTCCAGCTCTGATAATCTCAGCTCTGATAATCTCAGTGTCCAGCTCTGATAATCTCAGTGTCCAGCTCTGATAATCTCAGTGTCCAGCTCTGATAATCTCAGCTCTGATAATCTCAGCTCTGATAATCTCAGTGTCCAGCTCTGATAATCTCAGCTCTGATAATCTCAGCTCTGATAATCTCAGTGTCCAGCTCTGATAATCTTAGTGTCCAGCTCTGATAATCTCAGCTCTGATAATCTTAGTGTCCAGCTCTGATAATCTCAGTGTCCAGCTCTGATAATCTCAGCTCTGATAATCTCAGTGTCCAGCTCTGATAATCTCAGTGTCCAGCTCTGATAATCTCAGTGTCCAGCTCTGATAATCTCAGCTCTGATAATCTCAGTGTCCAGCTCTGATAATCTCAGTGTCCAGCTCTGATAATCTCAGCTCTGATAATCTTAGTGTCCAGCTCTGATAATCTCAGTGTCCAGCTCTGATAATCTCAGTGTCCTGCTCTGATCCCATCAGCAAGTATTCCCATTGAGTTTATTGCCTTATGCGAGCTCAAGTGCTCACCTAGAACCAGCCAGCATGTAGCGAGGCCTGTTCCAACTGCTTGCCGCCAGAAAACACGCGTTGTCTCCAGCCAAGGCTAAATTATTAAATGACTTGCCTCCATGCTGAGAATTGCTCGCAAGTGTGTTAGATGCATGCGGGTTTCACAGCTGCCAATTCTGATACTTTTAGTGCGACCAGTTCTGGTGCTAAGCCACCTCCCCACCAATGATACTCTTCACACAGTAAGCCCTGCATTCATATATAGCTGTTACATCTAGGGTTGAATTATTTATGCTATAATTTATGCTTCCCTACTCAACAATGAGTGCGTGACAATGGTCCATGGAAGCTTCAGAACCACACGCCAGAGCAGAGGGAAGACCTAAAGAAAATAGCCATGGGAAGACCCAAGAAAAGACCCAAAGAAAGACCCAAGGAAAGACCCAACGAAAGACCCAAGGAAGGACCCAAGGAAAGACCCAAGGAAGGACCCAAGGAAGGACCCAAGGAAGGACCCAAGGAAGGACCCAAGGAAAGACCCAAGGAAAGACCCAAGGAAGGACCCAAGGAAAGACCCAAGGAAAGACCCAAGGAAGGACCCAAGGAAGGACCCAAGGAAAGACCCAAGGAAAGACCCAAGGAAGGACCCAAGGAAAGACCCAAGGAAAGACCCAAGGAAGGACCCAAGGAAAGACCCAAGGAAGGACCCAAGGAAGGACCCAAGGAAGGACCCAAGGAAGGACCCAAGGAAGGACCCAAGGAAGGACCCAAGGAAGGACCCAAGGAAAGACCCAAGGAAGGACCCAAGGAAGGACCCAAGGAAAGACCCAAAGAAGGACCCAAGGAAGGACCCAAGGAAGGACCCAAGGAAAGACCCAAGGAAAGACCCAAGGAAAGACCCAAAGAAGGACCCAAGGAAGGACCCAAGGAAGGACCCAAGGAAGGACCCAAGGAAAGACCCAAAGAAGGACCCAAGGAAGGACCCAAGGAAAGACCCAAAGGACCCAAGGAAGGACCCAAGGAAGGACCCAAGGAAAGACCCAAGGAAAGAGCCAACGTAAGACTCAAGTGAAGGCCCAATCAATGACCCAATGGAACAGAAGACCGATGGAAGATGTCAGACCTAATCAAAGGTCGAGCTGAGGGCCAATGAAAGGCCCTGAAAGATCCCACCGGAGGGAAATAAACGCACTATTTTATAGGAAAGGCACCTGTAGAAAATTATTTATCGGCGCCAATGGCCTAAATGATAAACTATCATATTGCTTACTACTATCATTGCATAATTGCTAAACACCACAGCACTCTGATTGTGCATCCATAGAGCTCAAATGCATATTTGTCAGTTTGAGCAGTTGGCTTGGAAACAATCACAGACCCCACTTTGATTGCCAGTTTGGTGTGCAAGGCTTGACCTTGATTTGTTCTGCAGCGGCATCTCCCGGTCTCCTCAGGCCCCTCACTCACAAGGTCAGCGAATCACCCGTCTTTCAGAAGGAGTCTCGCGGCAGTGTGACCCTGAAAATCGTGCCCAGCTACCGCTACCAGCCAATGCAGTGCGAGGTAGGCAGCCTGCAGGTTCCTGTGCAGTGCCAGTGAGGCGGGCTGTTGTTTGTTTGTGTTTCACGGACACCATCATATGCGTGTTAGACTACTTGTCCGTCCACAGCCTACGTATGGCTTGTGATCGTTATAATTTATTCAAGCACAATTTCTACAAAGCTATCAACCTTGCTAAACAAAAGAATCACTGCATTGTGCATTTGGCCTATTATCAGTTCAATGCTTGAGTCACTGTATTGCTTTTGTTGCCTTTTTAGTTACTAGTCCATCGATTACTCCGCTGTAAATAGTTTTACCTGTCCGTCAAAGCAAATAACTAATTTAGACCATAATTGCTCGCGCTGGTCTAATTGTAGCTATTTGGCACATTTTCTGCATTGTTTCAGTTTCAGCAAAAATATGTTATATTATTGGTGTCAGTTGAATCTTAAATTATTGTTAGAATTTTCTCCGATCAAAAAGAAGTACGAAACCAACCCACTCCAAAAAGTTTAATATTTTTGAACCCAACCCAGGAGTCACCTAAACCAGCTGGAGTGTGGTATCGTTCTCCCTCATATCTTAAGAGCTGTCATAACTTCAAACACCTCACTCCACATCCACCTCACTGCACACCCACCTCACTCAGCACCCACCTCACTCCACACCCAACTCACTCAGCACCCACCTCACTCCACATCCACGTCACTCCACATCCACCTCACTCCACATCCACCTCACTCCACATCCACCTCACTCCAAATCCACCTCACTCCACATCCACCTCACTCCACATCCACCTCACTCCACACCCACCTCACTCAGCATCCACCTCACTCAGCATCCACCTCACACCATATCCACCTCACTCCACACCCACCTCACTCCACACCCACCTCACTCCACACTGTACGTAAACTCTTATTGCGCTATCAAAGCTCTGCATTCTACTCAAGCCACTCATTCCATAACGACCCTGATCCGCCTAATCTGCACCCGTCAAGATCTACGTGAAGGCGTTATTCAACTACAACCCGGAGGAGGACGAGCTCAACCCGTGCCCGCAGGCCGGCATCGCATTTCGCGTTGGCGACATCCTGCAGGTCATCAGCAAGGATGATCACAACTGGTGGCAGGTGAATACATTGTGAATAAAATCGGCACGTCAATTCAGGGTCGCAGAGAGAAGGGAGAGGATTTGGGATACTTTGAGATGGGACCAGACATGGAGAGGGAATCATAGAAGGGGATTTTTGGGGGAGTGATTAAAAAACGGGAATTTTCAGAGATGATCAAGGCTAGGGAGATTCGAACACACGTTAACTCATAAAAGAAGAATGAAAGATTAAAAAATGGGAGGAGGTGGCAATGAGTTTAAAGGGCCCCTACACTGCCGGCAGGCCCGCGAGTGGAACGCAGCACCCAACACGCCAGCCAGCCTGATCCCCTCGCCGGAGCTGCAGGAGTGGCGTGCCGCCTGCAGCGCCATCGAGCGCGCCAAGCTGGACCAGCAGCTGGCCTCGAACTGCTCGGGCGGCCTGTTCGCCTTCGCTCGCCGCACCGCCGCGGGCAAGGGCCGCCCGAGGCTGAAGGCTGCAGTGGCGGCCAACGCCTCCGGTGCCGCTGGCGCCGCCAGCTCGGCAGCTGCTGGAGCCGCCTTTGACCTTCTCGAAATGGTGACGTACGAGGAGGTGGTTCATCTGTCTAATTTTCGGCGCAAAACCCTCGTGCTGCTGGGCGCCCACGGCGTCGGCCGGCGCCACATCAAGAACACCCTGATCCAGGGATCCCCGGACCGCTTCGCCTACCCCATTCCGCGTGAGTGCTGTTGCATGCGGCGGTGGGATGAACTCTTGCGGCTTTTCACTGAGACACGAACCGCACCACTCTGCTCATGCCCCAGATACCACCCGGCAACCAAACAAAGGCGAGACCAGCGGTCGCAGCTACTATTTTGTTGGCAGAGAGGAGATGCTGCGTGACATCACTAACAACGAATACCTGGAGTACGGCACCCACGATGATGCCATGTACGGCACGAAGCTGGAGACCATACGCGAGATTCACCGGCAGGGACGGGTGGCCATTCTGGACGTGGAGCCGCAGGCGCTGCGCATTTTGCGCACGGCGGAGTTCGCGCCCTACGTTGTCTTCATTGCGGCTCCAGACATGGCCGCGGTTGGCGACTCCCAAGGGATCAATGTGAGCAGAGTTTGAGCAGTGGGAGTTTCCTGGGTCTGTGTGAGCACAGTTTGAGCAGTGGGAGTTTCCTGGGTCTGTGTGAACAGAGTTTGAGCAGTGGGATTTTTCCAGTGATAATTCACGATGTCGCATCCCCACTGATCCAGGACGGCAGCCTGGAGCGGCTGATCAAGGAGAGCGAGCTGCTGGACCGTCAGTACGGACATTGCTTCGATCTGCGCATTGTTAACAATGACATCGATGAGACCATCGCGGAGCTGCGCCAGTGCATTGACCAGGCGCAGACCCGGCCACAGTGGATCCCTGTCAACTGGGTCTACTAGACCTAACACCGCTCGGCGCCGTTCCAGCTGTTTAAAAATGATTTTTTCTTTCTCAATGTGGGCCTCATGCGAATCAGTTGATTTGTCCTTAGGCGAGTTTATTCAGTTTGTTCATTTAAAAATGGTCAGTATCATAGTAAAACTCAAGATATTGTTTATAGTCAAGATACTCATCTAAACCCTGTTCTACTTGCTTCTGTGTGATTTTTATGCTCTAAGTAAAACCGCTAAGTCCTTATTTTCTCTGTGTTGTCTCTGGCCAGAAAATCTTATAATTTACTTGTGCACTGCTGACCCACTGTGTCTAACAGGTGGTACCCACTGTGTCTAACAGGTGGTACCCACTGTGTCTAACAGGTGGTACCCACTGTGTCTAACAGGTGGTACCCACTGTGTCTAACAGGTGGTACCCACTGTGTCTAACAGGTGGTACTGCACTGTGTCTAACAGGTGGTACTGCACTGTGTCTAACAGGTGATACTGCACTGTGTCTAACAGGTGGTACTGCACTGTGTCTAACAGGTGGTACTGCACTGTGTCTAACAGGTGGTACTGCACTGTGTCTAACAGGTGGTACTGCACTGTGTCTAACAGGTGGTACTGCACTGTGTCTAACAGGTGGTACTGCACTGTGTCTAACAGGTGGTACTGCACTGTGTCTAACAGGTGGTACTGCACTGTGTCTAACAGGTGGTACTGCACTGTGTCTAACAGGTGGTACTGCACTGTGTCTAACAGGTGGTACTGCACTGTGTCTAACAGGTGGTACTGCACTGTGTCTAACAGGTGGTACTGCACTGTGTCTAACAGGTGGTACTGCACTGTGTCTAACAGGTGGTACTGCACTGTGTCTAACAGGTGGTACTGCACTGTGTCTAACAGGTGGTACTGCACTGTGTCTAACAGGTGGTACTGCACTGTGTCTAACAGGTGGTACTGCACTGTGTCTAACAGGTGGTACTGCACTGTGTCTAACAGGTGGTACTGCACTGTGTCTAACAGGTGGTACTGCACTGTGTCTAACAGGTGGTACTGCACTGTGTCTAACAGGTGGTACTGCACTGTGTCTAACAGGTGGTACTGCACTGTGTCTAACAGGTGGTACTGCACTGTGTCTAACAGGTGGTACTGCACTGTGTCTAACAGGTGGTACTGCACTGTGTCTAACAGTTGTTACCAGGCGGCAGCATAGCCCTACTATACTAACTGTACTACTATTTCCCTGCAGAGACAGTTGTATTATGTCATCTTAGAGCGCTTGCGTCAATTCTGGCAACCCCACGCCATCAGTTCGATTCTCTGTAAAAAATACGTAATACTCTTACTGCTCACTGGTTACTAAGGCATACTGATGATTCAGTCACCGCAGTCTCTGTGAGTGCATTCAAATACATTGTAGAGCACAGCAGCTGTTTCTGAAGCACCAGTTCAGATCAAGCTGTTGTGGTGGCAGAGGCAAATCGACTATTAGTTCAAGACAAACTTGTACACAATTTTCCTTTCAGTGCTGGGCTATTTACCTGGCACTTGCCGTTGGATCTCTGTTGGAAATTCATCTTTGAGCTGAGAAAACGATCCCACAGTTGGGAAATGATCCCACAGTTGGGAAATGATTCCACAGTTGGGAAATGATCCCACAGTTGGGAAATGATCCCACAGTTGGGAAATGATCCCACAGTTGGGAAATGATCCCCCAGTTGGGAAATGATCACACAGTTGGGAAATGATCCCACAGTTGGGAAATGATCCCCCAGTTGGGAAATGATCCCCCAGTTGGGAAATGATCCCCCAGTTAGGAAATTATCACACAGTTGGGAAATGATCCCACAGTTGGGAAATGATCCCACAGTTGGGAAATGATCCCCCAGTTGGGAAATGATATTAAAGTAGGGAAATGAGTGACACTAACACTCACATAATCACACACTCACACACTCACACACTCACACACGCACACACTCACACACACTCACACACACTCACATACACTCACACACACTCACACACTCACACACTCACACACTCACACACTCACACACACTCACACACTCACACACACACACACACTCACACACACTCACACACTCACACACTCACACACTCACACACACTCACACACTCACACACTCACACACTCACACACTCACACACACTCACACACTCACACACTCACACACTCACACACTCACACACTCACACACAGGCATCCGCATTGTCTAGCCATCTAATTCAATTCATTTCCTTCCGCGGCAGCAATATTTTCGCCTCTTCTCCGGGTCAAGGCGAGGAACAGAGTTAAAGATTGGTTGCTGGGGCGGGCCAGGCTCCCACGACCCCCCGGTTGGCCCCCAGAAGCCAGGTGGCCCCGCGGCTGCCGTATCTGGGCGCATAGAAAGTCAGTCCCGAATGAGGGAGGAAACTCCCAGCCTGTATGCGCATCCCCCGTGCCGCGCACTCCCCACTCCCAGCCTGGCCGCAGCTGCCACCTTTCGATTTCGCAGATCGACTGTAGTAGAGGCAAGTAGAGGCAAGTAGAGGCAAGTAGAGGCAAGTAGAGGCAAGTAGAGGCAAGTAGGGGCAAGTAGAGGCAAGTAGAGGCAAGTAGAGGCAAGTAGAGGCAAGTAGAGGCAAGTAGGGGCAAGTAGAGGCAAGTAGGGGCAAGTAGAGGCAAGTAGAGGCAAGTAGAGGCAAGTAGAGGCAAGTAGAGGCAAGTAGGGGCAAGTAGAGGCAAGTAGAGGCAAGTAGAGGCAAGTGCAGTTTCGCTGAGCAGTGCTCAAGTGCTACGGTTGCAGCGCAGACATTCTCCGCATGCTTGAAATTGAGTCCGGGATCGCCTCGGATACTGTTCAGGGTGTCTAACTATTCGCTAGTCTGAGCCGGCAGGTGAGTCCAGCTCTAAGATATTGCGTGTGACATTGCTCTAAGCTCAGGTGCGCTTGTGACAGACTGAGCACGGTTCCAGCGAAATAATTAAAGGGTAAAATGGCGTTTACGTGAACTGTCACTGCTCAATAATTTATTGCCTTACAGGTGTGTAACAGAAACACACAGGGTGTAGCAGAAATTGTGTTCCCTGTCTGACAGGTTAGTGCTGGTGTCTAACAGGTTAGTGCTGGTGTCTAACAGGTTAGTGCTGGTGTCTAACAGGTTAATGCTGGTGTCTAACAGGTTAGTGCTGGTGTCTAACAGGTTAGTGCTGGTGTCTAACAGGTTAGTGCTGGTGTCTAACAGGTTAGTGCTAGTGTCTAACAGGTTAGTGCTAGTGTCTAACAGGTTAGTGCTGGTGTCTAACAGGTTAGTGCTGGTGTCTAACAGGTTAGTGCTGGTGTCTAACAGGTTAGTGCTGGTGTCTAACAGGTTAGTGCTGGTGTCTAACAGGTTAGTGCTGGTGTCTAACAGATTAGTGCTGGTGTCTAACAGGTTAGTGCTGGTGTCTAACAGGTTAGTGCTGGTGTCTAACAGGTTAGTGCTGGTGTCTAACAGGTTAGTGCTGGTGTCTAACAGATTAGTGCTGGTGTCTAACAGGTTAGTGCTGGTGTCTAACAGGTTAGTGCTGGTGTCTAACAGGTTAGTGCTGGTGTCTAACAGGTTAGTGCTGGTGTCTAACAGGTTAGTGCTGGTGTCTAACAGGTTAGTGCTGGTGTCTAACAGGTTAGTGCTGGTGTCTAACAGGTTAGTGCTGGTGTCTAACAGGTTAGTGCTGGTGTCTAACACGTTAGTGCGGGGTCAGTGGCAGAGCGGTCTCGCCTTTGCCTCTCGCACCAAGGTCCCTGAGCTCGCAAAGTCGCAAAGTCACTGCTACCATTAGTAGCATGCAACGAAAAAAAAGATTATGAAACAGTCATGGGAGTACTGACAATTGAAGTGTACTCGCAGTTGTAAATCAAAGTTTATTCTAATATGAACTACTTTGCTCAGTCCATCCCATTAAAGAAATGTGCTTGCAGTTTCCATCCTGGATTTTTAGCAGCAAATGAGCTACCTACACGGCAGCTGCTTCGCTCTCCCCAGCTTTGCGCGCCAACGGAACGCGAATGCCGCAGAAGACGCGCCGCACTCCCTTATCTTCCACTGTCCACAATTCCTCATACAGGGGAGCCGATGTACAAACACTTTGCATTCGGAGGGGATGAAATCCTCTTCGAACACGGATCCCTACAAAACTGTTGCGTTGTTCCCTTGTGCCCCCCAAGCCCGTCCGGCGCTAGACCCAATAAAAAATGACCCGCGGACCCTCCACGGCTGGCTGGCCGGGTCGATACTGGTGGGGGGGGATTACAGCTCGAACGATGCGTATGGGGAAAAATGAGGGCCACGGGGAACGCTCGGATCAGAAGGTGCGCCGGAGCGTCCAGCGATCCAACCCTAACCCTAAGCCTAACCCTAACCCTAACCCACCCCTCTGCAGGTTAGTGGGAGATGCAGGCTGGCAGGCAGGCTCGATGGGAGAGGGGAAGAGGCCATTGTGTGGTTGTGCTGGAACTTTTATCCCACAAACAAATGCAGCCAGGAAATTTCACTGTGTGTGGATTCGAGCCGCAAAAGATTTCTTTAAGGCCGTAGACTTTCCATATTAAAGAGGCCGGAAGACAATACCACAGTCCCCATGTTAGCTTGAAGAAGACGTCGGACTCGATAGCACAGAGAGACAGGGACAGGTGTGAGCACCGTGCTAGAGCTGCAGAGAGGCCGTTGAGCTTGTAGTTAAAAGTACATTCCTGAATCTACAAAGCGGGCACGACAAGGAAAAGCCGTTCACGCAGCCCAGCCACCCGCTGTCAGCTCAGGCCCGAGCGGCAGCCCAGGCGGAGGAGCAGCAGCAGCGGCGCCAGCGACTGGTCGGGTACCACCTGGCCGCCATCATCGCCATGACAACCGACGGGGGCAGGTTCGACTTTGAGGTGCGACTCCGGCTGCGTGTGGCTTTTTGGGAATGGGACGCAGGAAATGTTATAAAATAGGGGATAAAAGGGAATGGGGAAGGGGGTCGGGCGGTAGGGGATGTTAGGGGATTGTGGAGGACATTAGGGAATTTTGGGAGAGATTTGAAGATTGCGGATGATATTAGGCTCTTGTGGAAGAGATTATGTAATAGATTAGGTCGAGATTATTGGATTGTAAAGGAGGTTTGAAGATTGTCCAGGAGGTATTGACGGCGGTTAGAAACCTCTGACGGTAGAAGTGAGAAGAAGTGAGAAGAAGTGAGAAGAAGTGAGAAGGATTGTCCAGAGCGCTCATGAAGCAGCCGCCCAAAACGCACAACCAGGACGGCGGCGCCTTCGTAGGCGGCTGGAGTGAGGGCAAGGCGCACGGCCTGGGCCTGGTGACGGGCCCGCGGGGCCAGGGCGAGTTTGCGGGCTACTGGGAGGACGGCTTCGAGGCCTCCGGCGTGTACATCTGGCCCAGCGGCAACACGTACGAGGGCGAGTGGCGCCACGGCAAGCGGCACGGCCTGGGCGTGGAGATCAAGGGCCGCTGGGTCTACAAGGGCGAGTGGATGACCGGCTTCAAGGGCCGCTACGGAGTGCGGGAGAGCGAGGCCAGCGGGGCCAGATACGAGGGCACCTGGCAGCTCGGCATGCAGGACGGGGCCGGGGTCGAGACCTACTCGGATGGCAGTGAGTGCAGCCGCTTTAACTCCCACTTCCGATTCTGCTTCTTTCCCCTTTCAAATCCCTTATTCTATTGTTCAGACTCTACTTCCTCTCTTCCCACTTCGCAGTTCCGTAATCCACATTCTCAGATCCATTACCCTTTCCCCGATCCCGGCGGTGAGTGGCAGAGCGTTTGATTCTCGCACCAAGGTCCTTCAGCTCGCAGGTGGGAGCAAGGGCGCAGCCGCATGGAGAAGACGGAGTCTCGTCATGCAATTTGTGCCGTTGAGGGCCAACCAAGGCAGGGCAGATGTCCACCAAGGAATACTGTATAGGCACTAAAGCAAAAAATTAACTACTAGTGGTCCTCGATGTACACACATGTGGGAGCGAGTGTCTGCAGACAACGTACTGCTGTGCACTGCTGGTTCCGCGGCACCCGGCACTTCTGAGAATTCTAAACCCCTTTCTGGGATCTTTCTCCCCTCAGGCACCTACTCTGGCTGCTGGTTCCATGGCACCCGGCACGGCCTGGGAGTTCGTCAGTCCGTCTCCTACGGCCTGGCGGCGCACTACAAAGACGAGCGCCGGCTGCGCGAGTCGCTGACCTCGCTGCGCTCCCAGGACGAGGACGGCGCCGGCGGAGTCGGAACTGGTGTTGTCACCGCCGCGACCGCAGCCGCTCGGCGACTGGACGAATCTCGCGGCGGCTTCGTCTTGCGAGGCCGCGTCCTGGACGCCGGGGTTGGGTCTAGCGGGACCACGTCGGGCTCCGCGGCCGGAGCCGCGGGCAAGCGGAGCCTCACCAAGACTCTGATGAACAAGCTGCGCAGGCAGCGGTCGGCTGGCGACATCGCCGATCAGCGGAGGTCGCCGGGTCGCTACGCCGGGTCCATTCGGTCCGCCTACAGCGCGCAGAGCAGCGTGGCTACGGACCACCTGTCCCTGACTGCGGCCGAATACTTTGAGGAGATCGTCGACCCGGCCACCACCGAGGCTTATTACGGTTGGGACAGCGGGATATTGGGTTTGATAGAACAGTCAGGGAGAAGGTGTGAACAGTGACACCTTGGAGAATTCCTTGTTAGAGCTATGAACAGTGAGAATATCACTGGGGAATATCCTTGATAGGATGATAGGAGGAGATGTACCGGAAGATAAACGGGCCACAGAAGAACTCTGTCTTCTCGCTGCTCTCTGCTCGCAGGCGATTGGAAGCAGGACAAGCGCGCCGGTCTGGGAGTCGCCGAGCGGAGCGACGGCCTGAAGTACGAAGGCGAGTGGGAGGGCAACAAGAAGCACGGCTACGGGGCGACCACATTCCCCGACGGCTCTGTGGAGTCGGGTAAGTACAAAAACAACCTGCTGGTAGCCAACACGGCCAAGCGGAGCAAGCTCTTCCTCATCAAGAGCTCCCGTCTGCGCGAACGGGTCGAGACCGCCATTCGGGAGGCCAGGAATGCGCGGGCTGAGGCTGTGAAGAAGGCTGAGAACGCCGTGGCCAGGTGAGTGCTTGGAGGGTGGGGTGGGCGCAAAGGCTCAGCGGATCTCCGCTCCTTGCCTCCTCGCCTCGCCCAGGCAGCAGGCGAGTCGCCAGAAGTCGGAGCTGGCCTGCGCCGCGGCTGAGAAGGCGCGCAACGACGCCGAGATGGCACGCAAACTGGCCAAAGAGTACGCGCCCGACTTCCACCAGCCAGGTGAGAGCCGCCTCCCCCTGTTACCCGTACAGTTCTCTTCGGAGGCCTACGTAGTTGCGCAAGAGTATAAACGAACGCACTGGCAGGTCTCGACTTTCTAAAGCGTCGCATGGACTCCGACGTGTTCAACACGCTGACGCTGACGACTGGAAGCGGCGGCGGCGGCGCTGGCGGCGGAAGACTAGCCAGGAGGGGCATGACAGAGGAGCTGCCTTCCGGAAGTGGCGTCGGCGCCGGCGGCGGTGGCGGCTACGGAGGCAACTTGCTGCAGGTCGACGGCACTCTGCAAGTTGGCGGCGGCGGAAGTCGGCGCGGCAGTTTTAGAGCTGTTCGACGCGGCAGCATCGGTGGTGGCGTCGGTGTTGGTGGCAGCGGAGGCGGTGCTGAAGTCACCGGAGCAGGTGTTGCAACTACTGGAGGCGGCGGCGGCGGTGGCGGCGGCGGCGGCGGCGGCAGCGGAGGCGCCGGTGGCGGTGGTGGCGGCGGTGGCGGTGGTGGCAGGCCAGAGATTCGACACCTGCCGCCGACTCCGCAGCCGCAGCAGTCGCAGCAGCCACCTTCGTTTGCGTCGCACTCGACGGCATCGGCCGCTCCGGTGGCCGAGACGATCACGAAACTGCACGCTGCGCCTGCGGCTGCGGCATCTGCGGCTTTGTCCACCGCCGGGCCGCAGGGCCGCCGAGGTCCGCCGCACTCGGCAGCGGTGGCGGCCCAGTACTCGCTGCTGCAGCACCAGCAGTCTGCTTACATTGGGCCACTAACTAGCGCCCTGAGCAATGTCTCCAGCGGAGACCACTTTGATCAATACAGGTATGCCGTGTGCCCCCAGCGTCCACTCCAGCTTCCGCAATGAAAATCTATTAATATTCATAGGAGGGCACTCCGTTACATCATTTGGTGACATTGGACCCGCAATTAACGGGAGACAATTCGGCCCATTCTGCTGACTCTAGAATAGACGCAGACAGATAACTCTCACTGGTTTGTACATCTGCTCTCAGACCCAAGCTACTTCCGCAACATCCACTCGGGCACAGGGTCACCTCCGCCATTTAATAGGTCAGCCTTGCCAACCTACAGCCGCAAGCGGGACAGCGGGCTGGGCCGGGATGACTATTCAATAGACGGTGGCGGCGGCGGCGGCGTCAGCAGCCGAGGCAATGGCGCTGCCGGGGATTCCGACAGCGGCCTGAGCGAAGCGACCAGCGGCACCAGCGCCGGCGGATCCTCTCTGTCCCGCTGCCGCAGGCGCACGCTGCCGTCGCTTCTGAGCGCGCCGCCGGTGAAGCCGACACCAATCGGTGCCGCCGCCGCGGCAGCCGCAGTCGGCTTCGACGATTTCGCAAGGAGGTGAGGTTCATTCTTAGAAATTGGGACCAAAGCATGGGAATCGTGAGTTCGAGTCTTAATCGACTTACGAAGGCCCAGTCGGGAGGCACAATGCGCACGATTTCAGGCATCCAGCTGGAAATATCACGCCGGATGCGGTGGGAGAGAAAAGTTTCCAGTGTGGATTTGAAGAGGCTGCAAACTGGCTCCGGCCCCCACCCTCTCCCGATGCGTGCCACGCGCGACTGCGCGTCTGCGCTGGCGAGCCGACTCGGCGCTGCTAAAAGTGCAAGCGGACTGGGGAAGGCAGGGAGGGAGATTTGGCAGAACTGGATAAGCCGATTCAGAGAAAAATATTATTGGGCTTAAAATTTGCTGAAACACTTTCACATGAAGTATGATTTCTGACTATGTTATTTCGATTTAGTTCTGGATATGAGATTGCTAAGATTGATAAGATTCTCTCGTTACCCGATTTCTCACCTGACAGCGCTGAGAATCTTAAAGACACGGGGGCGTCCTACATAATCGAGAACGGCATTCGTAAGCGGGTGCAGCTCGAGTCCCAGCAGGATCAGCACCAGCACCGGCACCCGTACATGCACCAGCACCAGCAGCAGCCGCTGCCTCGCCAGTACCGCATCGAGTCGCAGGCCCAGCTGGCCAAGGACCTCGGCGAGGGCAGTCTGCCGGATGTGAGCGTCTGTCAGCACATCCAGCGGCACGGGATGATGTCCAGGGAGGAGGTGGCGCGGCTTAGCGAAGCCCGCCGGCTGGAGCTCCTGAGGCTGGAGGAGCGTCGAAGGCAGGGGGAGATCATCATCCGACTCGCTGACCTCAAGGTGCGCAGTCGTGGGCCCACTCCAGAATCCTTCTCAACCTCATCTCCCTGAGCAGTCATGGGTCTACTCCAGAATCCGTCTCCCCCTCATCTCGTTGAGCTGCTATGAGCCAAATCCAGAATCCGTCTCCCCTCATCTAGTTGAGCTGCTATGAGCCAAATCCAGAATCCGTCTCTCCCTCATCTCGTTGAGCTGCTATGAGCCAAATCCAGAATCCGTCTCCCCTCATCTAGTTGAGCTGCTATGAGCCAAATCCAGAATCCGTCTCTCCCTCATCTCGTTGAGCTGCTATGAGCCAAATCCAGAATCCGTCTCTCCCTCATCTCGTTGAGCTGCTATGAGCCAAATCCGGAATCCGTCTCCCCCTCATCTCGTTGAGCTGCTATGAGCCAAATCCAGAATCTGTCTCCCCCCTCATCTCGTTGAGCTGCTATGAGCCAAATCCAGAATCCGTCTCCCCCCTCATCTCGTTGAGCTGCTATGGGCCTAATCCAGAATCCGTCTCTCCCTCATCCCGTTGAGCTGCTATGAGCCAAATCCAGAATCCGTCTCCCCCCTCATCTCGTTGAGCTGCTATGAGCCAAATCCAGAATCTGTCTCCCCCCTCATCTCGTTGAGCTGCTATGAGCCAAATCCAGAATCCGTCTCCCCCCTCATCTCGTTGAGCTGCTATGGGCCAAATCCAGAATCCGTCTCTCCCCTCATCTCGTTGAGCTGCTATGAGCCAAATCCTGAATCTGTCTCCCCCCTCATCTCGTTGAGCTGCTATGGGCCAAATCCTGAATCTGTCTCTCCCTCATCTCGTTGAGCTGCTATGGGCCAAATCCAGAATCCGTCTCCCCCCTCATCTCGTTGAGCTGCTATGGGCCAAATCCTGAATCTGTCTCTCCCTCATCTCGTTGAGCTGCTATGAGCCAAATCCAGAATCCGTCTCTCCCTCAGGACTGGTGCAAGGAGCACCTCCTGCTGCTGTTCATTTTCATTATCAACACTGGCCTGGCTGTGCTGTTCATCGGCCTCCTCGCGACTCCCAGCGACACCGACTGAGCGCATAGGGTTCGAATTCTGGAGAGGAAAAATCTCTACTTGTTGTTTGACAGACTGCTTGCGTTTGACCGAACTCAGCTTTTCAACTCAGCCTGCGCGCAGTAAGAAGCCATTTTTTACTCTTGTTGAGAGTTCACTTTTTTGTTTCGTCCAACGCTTTGGGGCATCGCGCAACACTTCCGTTGGCGTGGATTGAGCAATCACTGTCGCTCCTTTGTATCCCTGGCCTCTCTCACAGCTTTTTTACACCTGGATCCCTAAGCCTTCTACCACTGTCCTTAAAATCCCATTATTCCCATTATCATTAGATTCCCATTGTCTTTGGAATCCAATTTATGGTTCAAAGCGCCCATTTTGAGCTCTGCCAGCCAACAAGATGCTCTCATTTTCAATGCCCTGTCCCTCCGTTTCCATAAAACTGTTTCGGTTCATTCGCGCTATGAAGGAACCTTTCACGCAGACCCAGCCAAGTCGAAGAAAGCGAAGGCGAATCCCAATCGAGCAGCTGTTTGTCCCAGCTTTCATTGAAGAAGTTGCAGCCTAATTTTTTTAAACCTTTGCGCTTCGTCCAAAAAACACGACCGCTCCCTGGCCTTTCTAATTTGTTCATTTGTTAATGCTAAAATATCCTGCTTCTAGTGGCTGATTTCGAAAGTCTTCAAAGATACCGTACTCGCTATACGCAGGTAAAAACTCTTACTCCAATCAATGTTAGTGCAATTCTTTGTCGTTATGAAAGGCTGCACAATAAAATCTGTTGACAGACTGCGCACGAACCGCTTTGATTTCTCTGATTGTCAAAAAACTGATTGATTGACTTCATTTTTTCTGTCAGTTTCCGGACGTCATCAACGAGATTGTGGTGATGAAACAGTGTCCCTGGATTCTCGGAAGGTTCCTACAGCCTCCCGACTGTCAATATTGATCAGCGCTCAGTTGCCAACTGATCAGGTAATCACCATCGATAATTAAATAGATTGGCTCGATGGCCGCACTTCCCCCAGCGGCTGGGTCGATCCCGATAGCCGCTTTATTGACTCCCACCAATATTGGTCCGATAATGTCTAGATGCAGTTGGGCATACATATTCGGCATCGGACCGATAATGTCCAGATGGAGGCGGGCATAAATACTCTGGCTGGGCTGCAGGACACGGTGGCACAGAAGCATGGAGCTGCTCGAGGCCAGAGAGGGCAGTGTGGATTCCACTCAGTCAACCGAGAAATACGTGCTCGGCAGCGGCGGGGGGATCAGCCGGCGCCGTCTGCAGCAACAACTTCAAAGGCGGCGCCGCCTGGCCAGGGAGGCGGCTTTGGCCTCTCCGGAGCCAACCGACACGCCGGCGCTTGCGGGCGAGGCTATCAGCGAGTCAGACTATCAGCAGGTGAAACTGGGGCCTTGAAACACGTTGGCTCTCCTGTGCTCATAGAGTGCTCAGCTGAGCGAGTGCGTGATCCATCCTTTATTTGCTCATAGAGTGATCAGCTGAGCGAGTGCGTGATCCATCCTTTATTTGCTCATAGAGTGATCAGCTGAGCGAGTGCGTGATCCATCCTTTATTTGCTCATAGAGTGATCAGCTGAGCGAGTGCGTGATCCATCCTTTATTTGCTCATAGAGTGCTCAGCTGAGCGAGTGCGTGATCCATCCCTCCTGTGCTCAGAGAGTGATCAGCTGAGCGAGTGCGTGATCCATCCCTCCTGTGCTCATAGAGTGATCAGCTGAGCGAGTGCGTGATCCATCCTTTATTTGATGGATCCATCCCTACTGTGCTCAGAGAGTGATCAGCTGAGCGAGTGCGTGACCCATCCCTCCTGTGCTCGAAGAGTGCTCAGCTGAGCGAGTGCGTGATCCATCCCTCCTGTGCTCAGAGAGTGCTCAGCTGAGCGAGTGCGTGATCCATCCCTCCTGTGCTCAGAGAGTGATCAGCTGAGCGAGTGCGTGATCCATCCCTCCTGTGCGCATAGAGTGATCAGCTGAGCGAGTGCGTGATCCATCCTTTATTTGATGGATCCATCCCTCCTGTGCTCAGAGAGTGATCAGCTGAGCGAGTGCGTGACCCATCCCTCCTGTGCTCGAAGAGTGCTCAGCTGAGCGAGTGCGTGATCCATCCCTCCTGTGCTCAGAGAGTGCTCAGCTGAGCGAGTGCGTGATCCATCCCTCCTGTGCTCAGAGAGGGCTCTGAAGTGGACTGGCTGGCGAGTCTTATCCAAAGGGTGACACGTCTTTCTTCTTCTTTCCTCCGCGCAGCTGCTGACTGACGGCGACCTCCCCGGGCTGGAGACGGTCTGCGGTCGTGATGGGCAGCGCTCCTACCGCCGCGCCGACAAGCTAGGCCAGTCGCTGCTGCACATTGCGGCCCGGCTGGGATTTGTCGGCGCCATCAAGCTGCTGACTGAACTGGAGCTGGGTGAGGGGGAACCGTAGACGCTTCGCGCAATCGACATATTCTTTGTAGGGTCTGTTGCGCAATCCAAGCTGAAATTTGAGCTCAGTGTTCCACTCACGTTTACCAACCCGCCTGTAGACCCGGACCTGCAAGACAAGCAGGGCGCCACGCCACTCCACGCCGCCGTAGAGGCGGACCGTCCGGAGGCTGTCGCCACCCTGCTGTCGCTGGGCGCCAATCCCAACCTGCTGACGCACCGCATCCGCATGTCACCGCTCCACCTCGCAGCCGAGCTCAACCGGCACCGTTGCTTGGCCGAGCTGCTGAACTGTCCGCGACTTCGACCCGACATTCCCGGACACCGCGGCTGCCTACCGGTGCACTTCGCCTGCAGCCGCGACAGCGTGGAGTGCCTTCAGCTGCTGGTGGGCTGATTGAGCCGCGGCAAGGCTGTGCAGATAGGAGCTGTCATGGAGAGCTGGGAGATTGGGAAATGGAAGATAGTGAGGTGGGAGATTTGGATGTATAGATGGGGAGGTGTGAGATTCGAATTTATAGATGGGGAGGTGTGAGATTTGGATGTATAGATGGGGAGGTGTGAGATTTAGATGTATAGATGGGGAGGTGTGAGATTCGGATGTATAGATGGGGAGGTGTGAGATTCGGATGTATAGATGGGGAGGTGTGAGATTCGGATGTATAGATGGGGAGGTGGGAGGTTCTGATGTATAGATGGGGAGGTGGGAGACGAGGAAGTGGAGATGGACGACGGCAAATGGGTAACGGAAATAAAATGGGCTTTAGGCATCCGGTGACGCAGAAGGTGACTGCCGACCTGTCGCAAGAAGACTGGCAGAAGTTGCTTCGAACTGTGGAAATTCGATGTTGGGTTTGGGACTTTTGGCTAGATTCAAATCGCACTATAATCCGTCACCTACTGCTCAGATGAGTCACAGCCTGTGCCCCTGCAAGCCGGATGAGACCGGCTTGTTCCCGATCCACCTGGCCGTGGCCAGCGGCAGTCTACGCTCCGTGCCGCTGCTCGTGGAGTTCTGCAGTACCAACCAGAGCTACTCGGCCAAGGATGTCGTCAACATCCCCGATGTGGAAGGCAACGTGCCGCTGCACGCTGCCATCAGCGCTGGTGAGCTGCTGGCAACTGCGAGAGAACGCCTACTCCCTTTTGTTACTATTTCTGTCTCTCTGTCTCTCTATTTCTATGTCGCTCGGTCTCTCAATCTAGCTCTTTCTTCCTTTCTCTCCCACGAATTGAAGATTAACAGCATCTGTTCTTATGCTCACTCACTGCTCTCGCTACCCTCTGTCTGACTCTCTTAGGCGATGTCCGGATGCTGGAGCTCTGCCTGCGCCTCGGTGCCGACATCGATCGGGCGCAGGAGGACGGCTCAACGCCGGTGCACTTCGCCTGCACCAAGGGCGAGCTGGCCCTGTTGGAGGCCATGCTGCGCGATCAGGATGAGGCCAGGACCTTCGCCATACTCGCTACAGTCGACAAGAACGGCCACACCCCGCTGCACAAGGCCACCATGTTCGACCACGCCAAGCTGGTCACCTGGCTTATCCAGAAGGTTAGGTGTTGAATTACCTGATTTTGCGTGGAATTGAGCTCAGAGTCTTGTAGAGCTTCGGACTTCTTACCAAGAAGACTGGAGTTCGAATCTCGGCCCCAGGCAATGGATTGGAAATCTGTAAACTGTATTTCGATGCGCCAGCTGGCTTAGATGTAAAGCTATCTGGGATATTCAACACTTAAACTCTCAATTTAGCTGAGTCCCAGGTTGCCCACACCTGAGTCCCAGGTTGCCCACACCTGAGTCCCAGGTTACCCACACCTGAGTCCCAGGTTACCCACACCTGAGTCCCAGGTTACCCACACCTGAGTCCCAGGTTACCCACACCTGAGTCCCAGGTTACCCACACCTGAGTCCCAGGTTACCCACACCTGAGTCCCAGGTTACCCACACCTGAGTCCCAGGTTACCCACACCTGAGTCCCAGGTTACCCACACCTGAGTCCCAGGTTACCCACACCTGAGTCCCAGGTTACCCACACCTGAGTCCCAGGTTACCCACACCTGAGTCCCAGGTTACCCACACCTGAGTCCCAGGTTGCCGTCCCCTTCAGCTCGCCACATTTCAGCCTTCATTTCCCTTCTCTCCCAAACTGGTAGGGCGCGAATACGGAGATCCCCGATTGTCAGCGCTTCACGCCGCTGCTCATGGCGGCCCACAAAAACTCTCTGTTGGCACTGAAGGCTCTCCTGCAGGCCGGCAGCTCCGTGCAGGTCGAAGACGAACAGCAGAGAAACATCCTGCACCTTATTGTGCTCGGCGGCGGCTCGGGCTGCCTGGACTATCTGCACAAAACCAGGGTGTGAAATGGGCACTGAATTTTCACCAGGGTTGTCAGGCGCGGCGTTAGAATAGAGAAGAAAAGGTGAGATGGGTTTAGGGGGACGGAAAAATATTCCAGCCAATCAAAGCCCGGGTAAGTGAAATACAGAGGTACAGAGGACTCTGGCCAATTGGCGACTGAGCCTGATTGGACAGCAGGGACAGGATCGCTGCCACCCGCAGGGCCAGGAAATTTCCGTGCTAATCAACAAACGGGACCAGAGCGGCAGCACCCCATTGCACTACGCGGCCAAGCAGTGCGACCTCCGCTTCATGCAACTGTTCCTGGCAGCCGGAGCCATCTGCAACGTGTCCAACAACGACAAGCAGGCGCCGATTCACTACGCTGCCAGGTACGGCCGGCTCAAGACCTGCCGCAACATCATCGAGCTCCACCCGTCCGAGATGAACCACAAAGACGTCGTCGGCTACTCGGCGCTGCACATCGCCTGCATGTTTGGCCACCATCGGATTGTGTCTTATCTGCTCAGCAAGGGCTCGCAGTTTCACAGGTGTAGTTGGCTGTTGAGACAGAGCACACCTGTTCTGACGAATAGCGCATTATCAGAATCATAGACACGAATCACTACAAAAGTAGTTTTCCGCAATATTCTTTCACCCAGGGGTTTCTGCGGCAAGACACCGGTGCATGTGGCCGCTGAGTTTGGTCACGCGGAAATTCTCAAGCTGCTGATCAGCGTCAACAAGTCGGGCATCGATGCGCGGACAAAGTGCGGGGTGAGTGCAGGTTTTTTTTAATAATAGCTATTCCTGTTCAGAGATACCTGCATTGAGCTTCTTCGATACCGAGTTAAAGAGTTCAAGTTCGATTCTTGCTACGGCGACTCCAGCTTTGACTACACTCGGTCTCGGATAATATATTCCAGCTGAGAATGCTCGTATCGCTTCCATTCTCCACTTTCGCGGAACTGTGCTTGTCCATTTTTAAGTCATTCTTCCAATATGCACTGTGTACCCTTCCTTATTGAGCCCCCTGTTGTCTGCTTGCCTCGTACACGCAGTCTATTATCGATTTTCCGCGTGCGCCGGCGGCCTGCCTGCCTCGTACACGCAGTCTATTATCGATTTTCCGCGTGCGCCGGCGGCCTGCCTGCCTCGTACACGCAGTCTATTATCGATTTTCCGCGTGCGCCGGGGGTCGGCCTGCCTGCCTCGTACACGCAGTCTATTATCGATTTTCCGCGTGCGCCGGGGGTCGGCCTGCCTGCCTCGTACACGCAGTCTATTATCGATTTTCCGCGTGCCCCAGGGGTCGGCGAAGTTATTAGCTAGCGGGCCAAAGTCAGAACCTAGAATACGACAGCGGGCCGCATTGACTCTAGAAATGTAAGATAGGGGAGGATAGATGAGACGCAGGATAGATGAGACACAGGATAGATGAGACACAGGATAGATGAGACACAGGATAGATGAGACACAGGATAGATGAGACACAGGATAGATGAGACACAGGATAGATGAGACACAGGATAGATGAGACACAGGATAGATGAGACACAGGATAGATGAGACACAGGATAGATGAGACACAGGATAGATGAGACACAGGATAGATGAGACACAGGATAGATGAGACACAGGATAGATGAGACACAGGATAGATGAGACACAGGATAGATGAGACACAGGATAGATGAGACACAGGATAGATGAGACACAGGATAGATGAGACACAGGATAGATGAGACACAGGATAGATGAGACACAGGATAGATGAGACACAGGATAGATGAGACACAGGATAGATGAGACACAGGATAGATGATACGATGGATGATACGATGGATACGATGATACGATGGATACGATTGCCCGCTGTTCGCAGAAAACACCGCTGCACTACGCTGCAGAGCAGGGCCACATCGACGCCCTGCTCTACCTGTTGGGTGAGAACGCCCAGCTGCTGGCGGACATTCGTGGCGACAGCTTCATCAACTGCGCCATCGCCAAGGGCCAGGTGGCCGTTGTGAAGGCCTGCGTGGCCCATTGCCGCTGGAAGGAGATCATGCATTGCCCGTACAGCTCCAAGTGGCCGGTGTTTGAGACCATCCGTCACATGCCAGAGTGCACTGAGGTGGTTTTGCGTTCTTTATTATGTTTCACAAGGCCAATACTTAGCCCTGGACACTGATTTATATAAACCAGCTGATTACATAAAACAATTGCCGCCCCATCCGCATATTTGACAGCCTCTCTTGGACCGCTGCGTAGAGGAATCCACTGGAAAGGTGAGAACTTTTTCTAAAACTATTCGATTCCAATGGATACGATTGCTACCTCCAACCCATGCTGATAATTGTATTTTACTATTTTTATATTAGCCAACATTTCTTGCAGAAAGTCTATGATTTCTCAATGCTGCAAGCCGACCCATCGCAAATAGCTGACATTGAGCAGAGACTTGGGCGTAAATACGACTACGTGCCCTCTGTGCAGGTGAGAGATGGCCTTTGAATACTCGCCCTTCCGATTGGCTAAATCCTTGCAACCACCTCATACCCAACTCGTCCTTTTGATTGGCTGAAACTAAAGGGCCTACAATCGCTTTCCCATTGGCTAAAGCTCAGTAGCTACCTCATCCCCATCCTTTCATATGACAGTCACCTTTGTTTTCCTCATCTGTTCATGAAACTAGAGGCAAACCTGTCATTTCAGCTCATGGTTCGACTCCAGCGCACCAACCTGCTCATCCACCCGGTAGTAGAAAATTATTTACAGATGAAGTGGTGAGCCAAATTCTGAAATAACGCTTCAATGCAATGCTAGCGCTGCTATTCACGTCGAACTCAGACAAAATATGCAATCTTTACATCGATCGACAGGCGACAATATGGCTGCTGCATCCACAACTTTAGCCTGTTAGTGTACATGGTGTTCCTGTTGCTGCTGTCGTGCCTGGTAGTCCAGAAGCAGCCAAGGCACGCGGAAGGCTCAACAGAGTGCTCACCTTCGAAGGTAAATGAGTTCTGCTCAGTTGAGTGGGCGGAAAAAGAAGAGCGGTCCTTGCTTTGGGCTGTGGGACGATATTACAAAACTGTGGTATTTAAAAAGTACTTTAGTAGCATTGTTTCTCTTCTTTTCTAGGAGCGGAACTGGGAGCGGCTCGTCTCGCCAATCTGCATCGCCATCTTCTGTGTCGCCAACGGCATCAAGGAGATGATGCAGCTCTATCAGCAGGTGATAGATCTCTTCGAGTAGCTGCTCTTTGTTTTGCCTTGATCTGAGGGCTATAAGCCGCTATTGTCTGCAGCCCCAGAAAACCACAGTTTCCCAAAACCGTAAAGCCCGGATACCGAAATTCCGATTCATCCGAATTTCGATGCCCCGATTTCTTTTTCTCTGCATTCCCACCCCCCCCCCGAATTCAGGTTTTACCACAATTCATATTTTATTTGATCTTAAGTCCCAGATTCGTGACTGCTTTTTAAACACGCGTTTCACACTAGCGGCTTCACTACCTGGCTGACGCGGTGAACTACCTGGAGAACGCGCTCTATTGCGTCACTCTGATCTACGTGCTGCCCTTCCTCACCGGAGAGAGCCAGCACTGCCAGCAGGCGGCCGGCTCCGTGGCCATCTTCCTGGCCTGGTTCAACTTCCTGCTGTTCTTCCAGCGGTATGAGGCATGATGATAATACGCTCGTAGCAATAAGATCACGCAGCCAGCAAGTAGATGTAGTGACTGTGGTCGGGTGCCCAGCGTACAGTACCCTTGAGTAAACTACGGGTAATCACTCAACCAGGCGTCAGCCTGTCATGGTGGCGTTAGGACGCTCACGCAGTACTCCAAAGTAAGATCGTACAGTACGGACCCGGCACTCCGAAAGGACAGACACGAATGCAGCGGTCGGAACGCAGGATGATGCAGGTGGCTACTCTAACGGGTTCGGTGTATTTGATTTCGTGCAAAAATTGAGTATTCGCAGTAAGAGACCATCTTTGAGGCTCGAATCGTAAAGGACAAACGAGATCTCAGGAGCGACACGAGAGGTGCCCCGGCACGGGCAGATATTGGGGCAGCTACCTGGGGAGTGGGGCAGATAGGGGAGGCGTTGCACAAACCACCAAAGTCAAGCCAACAGCGAGCAGGGGGAGGGGTAGGGTTGTACGCGCTGGCCGGGTGGACGGGCAAAGCTACGCCGAGGTGATTGGCGGGAGGGGCGAAGCCATGCAGTGCTGGGGTAAGGGTAACAGACATATCCCGCGCCCAGCCAATCAGGCGGCGACAAAGGACACAGAGCAGGGACGGGAAAGGATGGTGAGAGAGGGCGAGGCCAAGGCCGAGCCAAGTCAACAAGCCGAGTCGAGCCCAACCGCCTCAGGAACACCGGCACTGCATAGAAAGTTTCTCAAGCTCATTCCCCTGACCCATGAGCACACTCATGGGTCAGTCTGTGATCACTGTGCTTAAGGTTCGGCCCCTCAAAGGCGAAAATCGCACAAAAAGCCCCAAAGCCTTTCCAATCGAAGTGGTGTTTAGTGAGAGAGTCGGATGCGTTACTGCGATCGTGTGTAAGGTTGCGCGTGTGTGCGCGAGCGTTCAGGATCTGCAGATAAGCAGCTCAAGCTCGTGATGCCCGCATATTTTCAGCTACGAAATGTTCGGCCTGTACGTGATCATGTTCACTGAGATCCTGCAGACCCTCATCCGCGTTCTCATGCTCTTCTCCATCCTGATGGTTGGCTTCGGCCTGTCGTTTCACATGCTGCTGCAGTATGAGCCCGGCCCGCCTTTGAGCGACATCAGCCCGACGGTGAGTTGGCGGAGCTCGCCACAATGCAGCACGAATTGCACTCAATTCACTGACGTGATGACTTTTCAGGAGCCATCAGCTATGCGTGACCTCGTGCTCGGCTGCTTGGTGAGTCACCTGAACTCCTCTCCATCCCAACTTCAGACCTTCAGCTGCATCCCACCCTCAGGTTCCCCTTCAGCTGCATCCCACTCTCAGGTTCTCCTTCAGCTGCATCCCACCCTCAGGTTTCCTATCAGCTGCATCCCACCCTCAGGCTTCCCTTCAGCTACATCCCACCCTCAGGTTCCCCTTCAGCTACATCCCACTCTCAGGTTCTCCTTCAGCTGCATCCCACTCTCAGGTTCTCCTTCAGCTGCATCCCACCCTCAGGTTTCCTATCAGCTGCATCCCACCCTCAGGCTTCCCTTCAGCTACATCCCACCCTCAGGTTCCCCTTCAGCTACATCCCACCCTCAGGTTCCCCTTCAGCTACATCCCACCCTCAGGTTTCCCTATAGCTACATCCCATCTTCTCGCTCCCGCACATCCTCAAAAAAATTTCCCAGACGACTAGCGAGCGAGCCGTCTTCGACCAGCTGAAAATGAACGGCTCCAGCATGAGCGCAAACCACTCGGCTCCTGACGAGCTGGCCGAGTCGCTTTTCGCCCAGGCCAGGCGCCGCGCTGCGGTCGGCTACGCCGCCTACGTCAGCGACCGACAGCCGCTGGAGCGCGACACGGCCCTGGACGCCTGGAGCCAGCCCGGACTGGCCCTGCTGAAGACCGCGCTCATGATGCTGGGCGAGTACGACTACCTCAACACCTTCGTATCCAAGGCCTTCGACGACGACCGGCGAACGCTGCACCACCCGGTGGTGACGCTGGTGATGCTGGCCGTGTTCCTCACTCTGATGCCCATCCTGCTGGTGAACCTGTTAGTGAGTTTCCAAAACACGCTGCTCTTCCTACTGGCGCACTTCGAGTAGTGTGAAATGCGTTTTTATGTATGCCAGCTATTAGCAATTTCGAATTTATTTGGATGTCAAACAAAACTAAAACAATAAAATATAGAAATTATATAGAAACATTACCAAGCCGAAATAGGGCCAGTGCCACAGTGATTCGATAGGCAGTGTACACTAGTCCATAAACAGAAAAAAATTTTGCCTTTAAGATCGGCCTTGCAGTCGGCGACATCGAGCAGATCCAGCGCCACGCCATCCTGACTCGCATCGCTCGGCAGGTTCATTGGTATGCGGAGATGGAAGCGAAAATGCCGCGCCGCCTACTGCTAGTAGTTGATCGCATGTCGGCAGTGGAGCAGAGGGACTGCTTGGCCGACCCGCTGGTGGATGCTGTGAGCTAGGCTAATGCTCTGCCATTATGCGTCCTTGAGCTCCCCACTCTGTGTCCTTTGAGCTCACCATTCTGTGTGCTTGAGCTCACCATTCTGTGTCCTTGAGATTACTCCATGTCTTTGTTATCACTCGGTGTCTTTGTTATCACTCCGTGTCTTTGTTAACACCCGTGTCCTTGTCCTTGTTATCCCTTTTGTCTTTGAGATCATCCCGTGTCTTTGAGATCACTCCGTCTTCAAGCGCATTCCACATCTATGAGTCTACTACGAGCCGTATATTGCGTATTTGAGCTGCTTTGGCCAGCTTTTCCATCTCGGCCCTTGTCCGCCAATCCAGGTGGCCTCTCTGTGCAAGCGGCTGTTATCGGCCGCCCGCCGGCTCTTCCGGTCCCTCAGCAGGCAGCCGGACGGCCCGACTGCCGGAAAAGCCGTGGAGTCGCAGCTGGGGACGCCGGGGGACCCGCCGGGGTCGGACAGTACCGAGAGGCGCCTGCAGCGAATGCAGCTGCTAGAGGAGTTCCAGCGGACCAACTTCCAGGCCGAGATGAGCCTCAATCGGCGCTACCTGACTGAGCTGCATATTCAGCAGGGCAGGTGAGTGCTTGGCTAGCCACAATATGTGGCTTATCTCTAGCTCTTCCATAGAGCTTTTTATTGCGAATATAGCAAGCTGATATAAAAACCAAGGTCTGGACTATTATAATTTACCAGTCCTTTTACAGGGTCGAATTGGAGAAAACACAAAAGAAACACTATAAGAATCAAAGCATTTACCAACTTCATCCAGCACCCCCAGCTAGCCATGCCACCCCATGCCAACCCACCCCATGCCTTCGCCACTAAATCTGGGAGAGAACTTCTCACCAATCAGCGAGAGAGAACTATATTGATTTTTACACTTGGATTTGTGTACACTAAGCTGGGGTAAGAGTGGGGGACAGGCAGAGACTTCTAGAAATAACAACTGGACCCCCAAGGCTTTCTTCTCCCCTGCAAGTTGAGGCCGGTTTTCGGCCAATCCCAAAAAGGGACACAGGATTTTAAGAATTCTGCTATTATTCCAAGTGGAAGTTTATTACCTTTGAATTTTCTTACTTTGAATGAAAAAATTATTCTTAAACAAATTATTCGCATTTTTCTGGATCGCAATGATTTTTTATTTTATTAATCATACTTGTATTAGTGATTGACATTAAATGATAATCATACTTAAATTAAGTTCTGAGCTGTCGCTCCATCGTTATCGACTCCACGCACTTGCCGGGCGCTGTACTCGATGCGTTTTGCGATGTATATTTCATCGATAATCAGTAGAACTACCTTCTCCATCTGAGTCAGCTTACTAGCTCGGAGACGAAGATAGCTCTGCTCATCCAGACCGGCCTTTCCAACTCGTCTTGTGACATTTTGCAGTGTTCTCACAGACGGGTGGTGCAGAAAGTCTTGGTTACGAAGAGCACTATACGCTGATGTACTTATAGAGTAAATCATATAACTTAAAACTATTAGCTCTTGAGAATAGATCTTCGCGGACTTCTGTGTTCTGCCGAGCTGCAGCTGCTCCCTAAGAAATGCCAGAGCGGTATTCTTTCAGCTCGAGAACACTGGCTAGACAATCCTCGGCCAGCTCAAGGAGGCCTTCAGCTTCTCTGGCAACTCAGACAGATCTGTACTTTCCTTCCAGTTCTTCACTTTTGCCATCAGATTCATGAGACGACTCACTGTACTGACCTTGCCATCAGATTCATGAGACGACTCACTGTACTGACTTTGCCATCAGATTCATGAGACCACTCACTGTACTGACCTTGCCATCAGATTCATGAGACCACTCACTGTACTGACCTTGCCATCCTCGCCTGTGAAAATCGGTCACCTTGCTCTTTGACAGTGGGAGCCATTGATATCGATGGAGACCTGACCCAATGCAGATGGGGCAGGAAATCCGGCAGATGGGCTTGACATCAAGCATGTGGATGCACAACTGGCCGTCGCAAAAAAACCAGCTGGCCGATTTTCCTCTGCGTCGAGCAGCTCCTGAATCTCCCGGACGGAGCAATTGAGAATTGAGTCTTGGACGAAAATTTCATCGATCTCATTCTGCAACCGAACGTTGTCTAAGTCAAGTCGGGCAGAAGACGTTGCTGAACAAGTGCTTCGAACTGGCTGCCTTGGAGCTGACAAGTACTTCGGTACATTTTTAAAAATGGTGGGCACAGTGTCAGGTCTCAAATATCGATTTTTCAGCTCGCTGCTGTCCCTCTTGCGCCAGGTGCCAAATGAGTCTTGAGACTTTTGGGCAAAGTCTTCGTCCGCAAAGTGCAGTGAGCATATTCGCATATATTTCGTAGGCTGCAGCCTGCAGGTCTTGATTGGGAATAGCTCTTTTCCACTTTTCCAATAGGATTGGATTCTTTAGTGGGAAAGAATGGAAAGTCACCTTGTGGCGTTGCAGAGCTTGCGTATCCACTTTTGCAGCCGACTGCACAGAGCACTTGTTGACCATATTATTTGTATTTTAATGCAATTATACTGAAATGTACATTGGCAGATCCAGGAAAAGCTCACGCTTTCGTAGGCTGCAGTCAGAGACTTCTAAAAATAACAAAGCTGTTACTTCTAGAAGTCTCTGGCTGCAGTAAACAAGTTTGTGCACTCCCTCTGCCCCTAAAAATGCCGGGCCTCAACTTGCAGGGAAAACATTAGTCATCGCTGTGCCTTGCGGGTCCAGTTGTTATTGCTAGAAGTCCCTGGACAGGGTCACAGGAGGTGCGAACTCTATTTTGAGCGTTGGGCTGAATGAGAGATTCTGGCCGCAGCTGGCATAGTCTATGGGCCGAAACAGCAGTCAGCCAATGTGTTAAAATTGGAACTACCATTTTTTGTGCTGCGCCTGCACCCGAACGGAGCAACGCAACGCAAGTAGGGGTCCCAAATTCCGGAAATTTTGCAGTTTTGAAGTTGAATTTATTTCATTGCTGATATCCTTGATCACTATTTTCCTTGCAAAATTGTCACATTCCTTCCATCGACGCAATGTATTTCCATCGCAAATCATGCAATACAACACAAGTACCAGCAGCAGTGCCAGCAGTAATAGAAATTTTATATATAGGGATAACCCATCCCAAGGTCATGACTCATGACTCATGAGCCTTGGCTTTCTTATCCTTATCCTACAGAAGGCTTCCTAGACACTCTGTGGAGTTTGTCAGCGCGTGAAGAAAGTTGGCCATAGACTGCTTGCTCTATGTCATTCTGTCACTTTTTTTATCCGACCTGTCTGTGCTAAACGGCAAGCTGTTCCGAGCCACTCCTGAATAAAAAAATACGGTGAAACAGAAAATATTGCAGATTCCCAGCTTTCATTTGTACTAATTTTCATTTGAAACGGATGGAAAATGGAAATTATGGATACTAGAGGCAACAGAAGCAACCGTACAAGAACTTTTGTTAGTATATAACTTCATTCTCAGGATTCTCAAAAGTTCTCTCAAAACTGTTAAATGCCAACTTCAAGACGAAAGATATTCACTTCTGCAAAGTGGGAATTCCAATCCCGTGTTTACCGGAATCCCGGACCCCAAATCCCGGGATCCCGAACGCTAACAAAAAGCCGGGATTCCGGGATTGGGACCCCTAAACGCAAGCGCACGAAACTCGAGAACCAGGGCCAACTTTTTGTTGCGCATCTTCTGAAAAAAAATCAAGTCGCCAGCTCCTTACACCGTCGAGATATTCAGTGTTTCTGGCCGAAGGTCGGAAAATAAATTAATTTTCCCACAAGCGCTAGTGTTTTTAATACACCCCTATGCACAAATTAGCATTGCGCCTCATTGCGGCCTTGCCAGGCCTTCAAACTTTATCAGCATGTCACCCGAATGTGCCTGCATCATCTCCGTCTTCGGTAAACATAGGCCACTAATCCACTATGGACACCCTGATGCAAAGTTCTCCAATTTCTCTGATCAAGCCAAAATACGAGGCGCAGCTCAACCACAGTACACCATCGTCTATTCTGTCATCCAATCAGTCACCACTTAATACTGTTAGCATGCAGGCGCTACCAAAAAATTTCAGGGGGGCCTTGGTATCAAAACGGGCGCCAAACTGGCTTGGTAGTCCATCTGTTAAGGCGTTTTCCGCAGGGTATAGGTTAAGCTTTGGACTTCTGGCCCAGCGCGAATCAATCTCTGACCTGAAAAATGCGCACTTATTTCCTATTGCTTCAGCTCACTAACAGTGATTGGTTACCAACATTAGCTGGTGTAGAAATTGAACAGGGCTTGGTGGCCCCGCCCTTAGTCTATGGGCTTAACAGCATTCGGATACGCTTCGGCTGTGCCACTGGCTGTACATCTGGTCCACTGTGTTAGCCTTATCACGGATAACATTCCGGCTGACCCTCTCACTCTCTACTTCCGTCGCCTTCTGATTGGTCTGCCTCTCACAAATATTTTACCCTATGTCCACCTCTCTGATCTAATCGTCAGAGAACCAACCCCTCCACTCTGCGGGCTGAATCGGCTTCACCTCCCCGACAACCCCCTCAGGCTGGCGCACATCGAGTCCGTCTGCCAGCGCCAGGCCGGCATGCTGAGGCGCCTGCTGCAGCACCACGGCCTGCAGGATGAGGAGGAGAGGGACGAGGGCTGCGACCTGGTGAGCCACAGAGAAAGAGACATGGTGGAGACAGGATGGAGACGGAGACAGGGAAAGAGTAAATGGGAATATGGGAGAGTAGATAGAGATAAGGAGGGAGAAGATTGAGATAAGGAGGCAGTAGATTGAGATAAGGAGGGAGTAGATTGAGATAAAGAGGGAGTAAATTGAGATAAGGAGGGAGTAGATTGAGATAAGGAGGGAGTAGATTGAGATAAAGAGGGAGTAAATTGAGATAAGGAGGGAGTAGATTGAGATAAGGAGGGAGTAGATTGAGATAAGGAGGGAGTAGATTGAGATAAGGAGGGAGTAGATTGAGATAAAGGGAGAGCAGATAGAGATAAGGAGAGAATAGATGGAGACACACATAACAACTCTAACACACCGTTTTTCTCTTCCCTTTGTTTATTTTTTTTTTATCTGCCTCACGACAAAAATTTGTTACGCAATTTTTAGAAATTGCTTTTGCTTCTGCATTTGATGATGGTAATTTATCGGAAAAAATATAATCAGCACCCGTTGATGGTGGGCGCTTCAAATTATTTTTGTGATTATTATTATTTTTCTTATTAATATTACCCCTTCAATACAGGACGATGGCTGCAGCTACGGCGGTCTCTGACTGCTCACCTGACTGCTTACCCGACTGCTCACCTGACTGCTCACCTGATTCCTCACCTGTCTCTAGTGGCATACCTGGATGGCATGGAGGGTTCAGCATGACAGAGTCATTGCCCTCTCCCTGGCACCTATTACAATTTCGCAACGCTATTCAGCTTATCCAAATGCGTATAAAAACGCTTAATCAAGCTTCTAGAAACACACCTGCTTTAAGAAGTATTTTAGTAGATGCATGTGGCATTGTGTAGTAATTTATTCAACTAACATCTCCCCAATTCTTAACCTCTACCCGATTACCAGCATCTCATCATAATTACTGTACCTCTCTTCGACATCAAAGAAACTATTTTCCCAAATTATTTTTCTGGTGAGATAGATATTTAGCATTAACTGCTAATTGCGTCAACCTTGGTAACTATAGCTAGCATGCGTTTTGTTAGCAAACCAGAATATCTTATCTTAGCATGCCATGTCGACTGTTGGCTATTATTGTTGACTATTTAGGATTGATTAAATTGCTAACTTTTACTTTTTTGACCCAATATGGATTCGCCATGAAAGTTTCATGCAGAGCAATGTCAGTTGTCCTTGTCACCAGGGACTCCGACAACTATCGCTGAATATCTCGACGATAGTGACTCGGACGGCTATGAAAGTCAGTTCATCGTAAAGGGCGGAAAATTTCAATTCAGATGGTGGACTTTCACGACAATCAGACATTCGGTTTGGGAGCTATCGAGAGGTAGGCAGCGGGTTTTGAAATCCTCCCCGTAGTCTTACCGCAGGGGAAAATAGCGTAGTCTTTCTACTGTTAATGACGGTAACTGTGTAGATTTAATTAGCCCACAAAGGAAGCACGGCTGACTGACAGCTCGACTTTTTATGGAAGCAATTGCAGTGCGCGCCAGTCAGATTTGATGACCAGCTGAGCGTTGGTAAAGTCCGACTCGACAATCTCGACCAAAAAGGTGCGGCCTCTGTCGGTGGAGGCCGAAAAGCTGCAGGAAAAGCACGGCGGCACGCCTGCTTGGCCCTGCATCCTGGTGACCAAGAAGAAGTCACTTCAATTCAAGTCCTGGCTTTGGCAGCCTGACTCTTGTTGCTGCTGCCCACTGCCTACTTAGCATCCGCAATTCAACAGCCGATAAGGGAGGTCCTGGCCTTGGCAGCCTGACTCTTGTTGCTGCTGCCCACTGCCTACTTAGCATCCGCAATTCAACAGCCGATAAGGGAGGTCCTGGCTTTGGCAGCCTGACTCTTGTTGCTGCTGCCCACTGCCTACTTAGCATCCGCAATTCAACAGCCGATAAGGGAGGTCCTGGCCTTGGCAACCTGACTCTTGTTGCTGCTGCCCACTGCCTACTTAGCATCCGCAATTCAACAGCCGATAAGGGAGGTCCTGGCTTTGGCAGCCTGACTCTTGTTGCTGCTGCCCACTGCCTACTTAGCATCCGCAATTCAACAGCCGATAAGGGAGGTCCTGGCCTTGGCAGCCTGACTCTTGTTGCTGCTGCCCACTGCCTACTTAGCATCCGCAATTCAACAGCCGATAAGGGAGGTCCTGGCCTTGGCAGCCTGACTCTTGTTGCTGCTGCCCACTGCCTACTTAGCATCCGCAATTCAACAGCCGATAAGGGAGGTCCTGGCTTTGGCAACCTGACTCTTGTTGCTGCTGCCCACTGCCTACTTAGCATCCGCAATTCAACAGCCGATAAGGGAGGTCCTGGCCTTGGCAACCTGACTCTTGTTGCTGCTGCCCACTGCCTACTTAGCATCCGCAATTCAACAGCCGATAAGGGAGGTCCTGGCCTTGGCAACCTGACTCTTGTTGCTGCTGCCCACTGCCTACTTAGCATCCGCAATTCAACAGCCGATAAGGGAGGTCCTGGCTTTGGCAGCCTGACTCTTGTTGCTGCTGCCCACTGCCTACTTAGCATCCGCAATTCAACAGCCGATAAGGGAGGTCCTGGCCTTGGCAACCTGACTCTTGTTGCTGCTGCCCACTGCCTACTTAGCATCCGCAATTCAACAGCCGATAAGGGAGGTCCTGGCCTTGGCAACCTGACTCTTGTTGCTGCTGCCCACTGCCTACTTAGCATCCGCAATTCAACAGCCGATAAGGGAGGTCCTGGCTTTGGCAACCTGACTCTTGTTGCTGCTGCCCACTGCCTACTTAGCATCCGCAATTCAACAGCCGATAAGGGAGGTCCTGGCCTTGGCAGCCTGACTCTTGTTGCTGCTGCCCACTGCCTACTTAGCATCCGCAATTCAACAGCCGATAAGGGAGGTCCTGGCCTTGGCAACCTGACTCTTGTTGCTGCTGCCCACTGCCTACTTAGCATCCGCAATTCAACAGCCGATAAGGGAGGTCCTGGCCTTGGCAGCCTGACTCTTGTTGCTGCTGCCCACTGCCTACTTAGCATCCGCAATTCAACAGCCGATAAGGGAGGTCCTGGCCTTGGCAGCCTGACTCTTGTTGCTGCTGCCCACTGCCTACTTAGCATCCGCAATTCAACAGCCGATAAGGGAGGTCCTGGCCTTGGCAGCCTGACTCTTGTTGCTGCTGCCCACTGCCTACTTAGCATCCGCAATTCAACAGCCGATAAGGGAGGTCCTGGCCTTGGCAACCTGACTCTTGTTGCTGCTGCCCACTGCCTACTTAGCATCCGCAATTCAACAGCCGATAAGGGAGGTCCTGGCTTTGGCAGCCTGACTCTTGTTGCTGCTGCCCACTGCCTACTTAGCATCCGCAATTCAACAGCCGATAAGGGAGGTCCTGGCTTTGGCAGCCTGACTCTTGTTGCTGCTGCCCACTGCCTACTTAGCATCCGCAATTCAACAGCCGATAAGGGAGGTCCTGGCCTTGGCAACCTGACTCTTGTTGCTGCTGCCCACTGCCTACTTAGCATCCGCAATTCAACAGCCGATAAGGGAGGTCCTGGCTTTGGCAGCCTGACTCTTGTTGCTGCTGCCCACTGCCTACTTAGCATCCGCAATTCAACAGCCGATAAGGGAGGTCCTGGCTTTGGCAGCCTGACTCTTGTTGCTGCTGCCCACTGCCTACTTAGCATCCGCAATTCAACAGCCGATAAGGGAGGTCCTGGCCTTGGCAGCCTGACTCTTGTTGCTGCTGCCCACTGCCTACTTAGCATCCGCAATTCAACAGCCGATAAGGGAGGTCCTGGCTTTGGCAGCCTGACTCTTGTTGCTGCTGCCCACTGCCTACTTAGCATCCGCAATTCAACAGCCGATAAGGGAGGTCCTGGCCTTGGCAACCTGACTCTTGTTGCTGCTGCCCACTGCCTACTTAGCATCCGCAATTCAACAGCCGATAAGGGAGGTCCTGGCTTTGGCAGCCTGACTCTTGTTGCTGCTGCCCACTGCCTACTTAGCATCCGCAATTCAACAGCCGATAAGGGAGGTCCTGGCCTTGGCAGCCTGACTCTTGTTGCTGCTGCCCACTGCCTACTTAGCATCCGCAATTCAACAGCCGATAAGGGAGGTCCTGGCCTTGGCAGCCTGACTCTTGTTGCTGCTGCCCACTGCCTACTTAGCATCCGCAATTCAACAGCCGATAAGGGAGGTCCTGGCTTTGGCAACCTGACTCTTGTTGCTGCTGCCCACTGCCTACTTAGCATCCGCAATTCAACAGCCGATAAGGGAGGTCCTGGCCTTGGCAACCTGACTCTTGTTGCTGCTGCCCACTGCCTACTTAGCATCCGCAATTCAACAGCCGATAAGGGAGGTCCTGGCCTTGGCAACCTGACTCTTGTTGCTGCTGCCCACTGCCTACTTAGCATCCGCAATTCAACAGCCGATAAGGGAGGTCCTGGCTTTGGCAGCCTGACTCTTGTTGCTGCTGCCCACTGCCTACTTAGCATCCGCAATTCAACAGCCGATAAGGGAGGTCCTGGCCTTGGCAACCTGACTCTTGTTGCTGCTGCCCACTGCCTACTTAGCATCCGCAATTCAACAGCCGATAAGGGAGGTCCTGGCTTTGGCAACCTGACTCTTGTTGCTGCTGCCCACTGCCTACTTAGCATCCGCAATTCAACAGCCGATAAGGGAGGTCCTGGCCTTGGCAGCCTGACTCTTGTTGCTGCTGCCCACTGCCTACTTAGCATCCGCAATTCAACAGCCGATAAGGGAGGTCCTGGCTTTGGCAGCCTGACTCTTGTTGCTGCTGCCCACTGCCTACTTAGCATCCGCAATTCAACAGCCGATAAGGGAGGTCCTGGCCTTGGCAGCCTGACTCTTGTTGCTGCTGCCCACTGCCTACTTAGCATCCGCAATTCAACAGCCGATAAGGGAGGTCCTGGCCTTGGCAGCCTGACTCTTGTTGCTGCTGCCCACTGCCTACTTAGCATCCGCAATTCAACAGCCGATAAGGGAGGTCCTGGCCTTGGCAACCTGACTCTTGTTGCTGCTGCCCACTGCCTACTTAGCATCCGCAATTCAACAGCCGATAAGGGAGGTCCTGGCTTTGGCAGCCTGACTCTTGTTGCCGCTGCCCACTGCCTACTTAGCATCCGCAATTCAACAGCCGATAAGGGAGGTCCTGGCTTTGGCAGCCTGACTCTTGTTGCTGCTGCCCACTGCCTACTTAGCATCCGCAATTCAACAGCCGATAAGGGAGGTCCTGGCCTTGGCAACCTGACTCTTGTTGCTGCTGCCCACTGCCTACTTAGCATCCGCAATTCAACAGCCGATAAGGGAGGTCCTGGCTTTGGCAGCCTGACTCTTGTTGCTGCTGCCCACTGCCTACTTAGCATCCGCAATTCAACAGCCGATAAGGGAGGTCCTGGCCTTGGCAACCTGACTCTTGTTGCTGCTGCCCACTGCCTACTTAGCATCCGCAATTCAACAGCCGATAAGGGAGGTCCTGGCCTTGGCAACCTGACTCTTGTTGCTGCTGCCCACTGCCTACTTAGCATCCGCAATTCAACAGCCGATAAGGGAGGTCCTGGCTTTGGCAGCCTGACTCTTGTTGCTGCTGCCCACTGCCTACTTAGCATCCGCAATTCAACAGCCGATAAGGGAGGTCCTGGCCTTGGCAACCTGACTCTTGTTGCTGACGACTCGCCTTCGTCGAAAGCGAACATGGGGAGCTGGCTGACTCTGTATTTGATCAAATTTCTGCAGGCAAACGGTGGCAGCATGAGTTCCTGAGTAAGTGTGTAGTGTAAGTGTCCATTGTTTCTTAAGATTGAGCTAGGACGCCGTAAAATATACAGTTTCTGGAATTTTATAAGGTAAACAAGTATTTAGATTCTCAGCATAAATAGTGATCAGCAAGGTTATGCGCATAAGACATACCATTTTTCTTGTTCATTGCGTTTTTTCAATGAGACTGGAATTCATTTTTCAGCGTGTTTCTTCATATTTGAGAAGGAGTGAAGTACTTGTAAATCGATGGACCAGAGCCGGATAATTTTGGAGCGATAATTTACCGAGAGTTTAATGGGCCTCATAAATAAACTGTGCTCAATGTGCTCAAAAGCTTGGCTGAAATCTCGCATTACTCGCTGCAAGTACGGAAAACAGCAGACAATACCCAAATTTGGCCTATTTTAGGTAAACAGCTCACACATCATCTGCCTAAGAACTCACAGTTTTTAGTTTAGGCACTCAAACTGCTCAACTGAGTCTACTCGGTGAGTAATGTACAGCTGGAAAACAAAAGCTCGCACACGCTGTACATTTTCCGCAGGCTTGCGTGCCGTGCCCAAAACTTCTCTCGCCTTTGAGCACACAAGCTCATCTTGGGTAAACTCTGCTGCTAAATACAGGGCTGTGGAGAGCTAGACCCTTGGAAACACAAGTAGGATCTCTTCCTGCAGCCTTCAGCAACAGACCGAGCAGGGTCAGGCAGCAATGAACACCGACTTCTTCTTCCGCTTCGCCAAGTTCAAATTCGGCAGCCTCGTGAATGCCGAGGACTTCGCCGACAAGGTGAACTACCAATGGACCGGCGCCTTCCTCATCATCGCCACAGCCGTCATCGCCATGCGGCAGTACATCTTCACCCCCATCCAGTGCTGGGTGCCGCCCGAATGGCCGCGGCCCTGGGAGGAGTACACTGAGAACTACTGCTGGATACAGAACACATACCACGTGGCGCTCCTGACCCCGGAGCACCCAGATATGGCCACCAGGCGCAAGTCGGAGCTCAGTAAGCTGCACCACCAGGGCTGCGTAATGTGGAGTGTGTATTGTGTAATGTGGAATGTGAAAGGTGGAATGTGGAATGTGGAAGGTGGAATGTGGAAGGTGGAATGTGGAATATGGAATGTGGAAGGTAGAATGTGGAATGTGGAATGTGGAATGTGGAATGTGGAATGTGGAATGTGGAAGGTGGAATGTGGAATATGGAATGTGGAATATGGAATGTTTAATATGGAATGTGAAATGTGGAATGTGGAATGTGGAACATAAAATGTGGAGTATAAAATGTGGAATGTGTAATCTGGAATATGAAATATGGAATATGATATATGGAATATGATATATGGAATATGAAATATGGAATATGAAATATGGAATATGGAATATGGAATATGAAATATGGAATATGAAATATGGAATATGAAATATGGAATATGAAATATGGAATATGAAATATGGAATATGGAATGTGGAATGTGGAATGTGGAATGCTGGAAGTCTGGAATCCAGATATCCACGCTGCAACTTGAGAACTTAAAACCTAATCATGGACAGCTGAAAGCAGGTAGAATGGGTTGTTTTCCTTGGAACTTTGCTCTTGGCCTTACCCCGGGTGAATTGTAGATGGTCGAATCGTTTAGGCAGAAAATAAAATTTCTTTGCTGACGTCTTGCTCAGCTGAGGTGTCGTAGCTTGCACAACTGCACGCAGTCAGGCAAACATGCAACAAGCAAACAAAGCAAAGCAGAAGCATTTATTTCACTATTCAACTAATTCGTAGTCACTTCCTCTAAGGGGGGTTGGGTGAGCGGTGCAAGACAAGGGCCTCAGCTCACCTAGCCACAGCTCGGAGCTAAGTTTTGAGTCCTACTTACCATACTTTATTAAGATTCGCATATCTTCTCTGAGCATGCTGTGACAGGAGAATTTGAGCAGGGTTAGGTGGAGGGCGAAGCAGCAGATACGGGTGCTCCATGCTTGAGACCATTGTGACTGTCAATTAACAATTGTCCATCTTTAAACTAAACTTAGTAAAGAGCTAGTCTGTTTGACTCAGCCTAATGTGGAATGTGGAATATGGAATGTGGAATGTGGAATGTAGAACATGGAATGTGTAATGTAGAATGTGGAATGTGGAATATGTAATGTCAAATGTGGAATATGGAATGTGGAATGTAGAACATGGAATGTGTAATGTAGAATGTGGAATGTGGAATGTGTAATGTAGGATGTGGAATGTGGAATGTGTAATGTATAATGTGGAATGTGGAATGTGTAATGTAGAATGTAGAACATGGAATGTGGAATGTGGAATGTGGAATATGGAATGTAGAATGTGGAATGTAGAATGTGTAATATGGAATGTGGAATGTGGAATGTGGAATATGGAATATGTAATGTCAAATGTGGAATATGGAATGTGGAATGTGGAATGTAGAACATGGAATGTGTAATGTAGAAAGTGGAATGTGGAATATGGAATGTGGAATGTGGAATGTGTAATATGGATTGTGGATTGTGTAATGTTTAATATGGAATGTGGAATGTGGAATGTGGAATGTGGACAATTGCACCAAAAAGAAGCATTTGAAACTGTAAAAGTATTTCAAATACCCGGTGCCTACTTCACGACAGCTCCCAAACCGAATGACCGATTCTCATGAAAGCCCACCATCTGAATCAAAATTTTTCGGCCCTTAGGATGAACCAACTTTCAAAGCCTTCCGGCGTCAGCATCGTCGACATATTCAGCGGCTCTTGTCGAAGACTGGTGACATGATGCTCTGTATAAATCTTTATTAGCGAATATTGGTTCAATATAATCCAGAAAGTCGACATTGTTACACGATGAACTTTTGTGAGCAGAAGCATGCCAAAATTGGTGGTTTTTGCCGCCAGACAAACCGACGAGAATCATTGAATATCTGGACGATGCAGAGGTTTTGTGATTCTGGAAGTTAGTCAGTGACTCTACTGTTAGTCACTTAGCAAAAATAACCCTTTGAATACTCGTTGGCTCTAAAATAAATTTTCAATACTTGTGTCAGTACACAAGCAAGTTAGCTTAAAGCTTACTGGTTGGAGATTCGGACTTCTAAGCGAAAGGTTGGGAGTTCGAATCTCAGCCCAAGGGGATGCTCTCTTAAGAACTTATATCCTTAAGCAATGCTCTAAATTCCCGATTGCTTTATTTCCCACAGCTGTAAAAATGTGTTCCAGCTTTTGAGCGGGGAATGGGGTAGAAATTCGAGTGTCTGTGGTGGCCTCGCGTGTCCACGGACTGAACAGATGTACCCAGCAATAACTGCAGCTGTCAATCTGCCCCAACTTGCATAGGTGTATTAACATCCTCTCCACTCTTATAGAGGTAACTAAAACTTACCAGATTAAAAACGCAGCTTCTCAGACTCGGGTCAGAATTGAAAACCCGAACCATCGCAAAACAACCGCAGACTATTACCAGTGGGTGCCATTCGTGCTGGCACTGGAGGCCCTGCTAGTGTACCTGCCGCACCTGGTGTGGAAGATCATTGCCCTGCAGACCGGCTACAATCCCAATGCCATTGTGAAGTTCGCAGCGGAAGCCGCGACATTGGACCAGGACCGGAAGAAGAAACTCCTGTGCTTCCTGGCGCGGCACATCGAAAGGACGATCAACTGCCGCGGCTGCGGCCGCATCGCCGGCGCAGCTGCGAGCAAGCCGGCCGGTGACAGCGAAGCGGAACACGGGGCTCTGCCGGCTGTGAGGAATGACAAAGGCCAACGCCAGAGCTTACACAGAGCCTGCCACCGGTTTTTGCCCTGTTTCTGGTTCGGCAAGCGCTCGGGCACAATGCTGCTGGCTCTGTACATCACGAACAAGCTGGTATACGCCCTGGTGGCAGTTGCTCACCTGTTCATGATGAAGTCCTTCCTGGGATTCGACAGCCTGGCCTTCGGCTGGCACTGCCTGAGCAATCTGATGCGTGGCCGTGAGTGGGAGCAGACCATGGTGTTCCCAAGGGTCACGTTCTGCGATGTGCCTTCCAAGCACGTCGGCCAGTGGAACATCCGCTCGGTGCAGTGCGTCCTGCCCGTCAACCTGCTGAACGAGAAGATCTACATCTTCCTATGGTTCTGGACCATTCTGTGTCTGGCCCTCACCATCGGCTCGACACTGGTGTGGCTGCTGCGCCTCATGGTGTACAAGAACCGGCAGAGGTTCGTCAAGCGGTACCTGCAGGTGCTGACAAGCAGCGGAGATACCGATCAAAAGACGTTGCGCAAGCAGTTTGTCGGTCGATTCCTGTCACATGACGGCGTCTTTCTGCTCCGGATGATTGCCGAGAACATCGGCGACGTCTGCGCCGCTGATATCATCGAAGAGATGTACAAGCGTTTCCGCTCCGGCGACCAATCAGAGGAGAGCCAGACAGTGCCGGCCAGCTTGGCCAATGGCGATCGCCGACAGTCCGCGTCAGCCGCCAACTTCAAACGGCGGGTCTCCCAGCTGAACTCGCCGGATTTTTTCGGGAAGAAGTCGATTGTATGATAAATAGCCGAAATGTAATTCTTTACTGTTTGATGCGATCGGGTTTATGCATAGCTATGAGCACAATAAGTATTTCTGCTTTTAGTCACACTTTCTGCTGACTTGGATATGTTCAGCTGAGCTCTCTGCTTGATTTTTAATCTGCCTCGGCTCCATTTTCTTGGCTGAAGACCATCTCAGATAGTCTTTGTTGCAAAGCTATCAAACCTATCGCCTCGCCATAGCTACAGTTCCGTCTGTCACGAAAGCCCATTTTTTTACCAAAGAAAATAAACGAGGTAGACCGCCTGCGAAAACGGATTTGTATTGAATCGCTTCTTTGCGGGACTTTAACAGCAGGCTTTTAGAGCTATCCTGACCGCAGCCAACAGAAGATGGCGACCTGACAAGACAAGCGGGTCTAATAGCACTTGAGCACCTGGGGCTACAGTCATCAGTAATCAATTAGAAAAAGGTGAACTCAAAGATTAAGTGCTAAGAAACGACTGGGAAAAGTCTAGACACGGTTAACATGCAGAAGAAGCTCAACTGAGCAGTTTTGTTATATTTTTGTCGCGGAGAAAGCTTGTTACATCTAAGTCCTAACGTTTTTGATTTGCCACCCAACCTTTTGTCTGCTAGCCCTGGGTCTTTAATTAATTATCGATTTTTTTCTGAATTATTCTGATGAAGCATGACCTTGACGTTGACAGTCTAGTCTCCAGCTGCGACTCAGTGGATGATGCAACTCGTCTCTATCAGCAATCAAAGAGAGTTTTTAGCTTGGCTGGGATGAACCTAAGATGCAGTCGAACTCGGAGCTGCTTACTGCTTGTCTGCCACCGACCGATGTGAGCATTGCTAGCGAAGTCTTAGGTCTTCGTTGGAATTTCAAGCAGGACACGCTTCACTTTGATGTTCATTCAGTCTCAGACTCGATCCGAGATCGGCCTCACACAAAGCGAGTATTGTCTTCTTTCTCCGGCTGTGAAAGCATATGCTGCAGTCCTCCATCTTCTGGTATGGAGGATACTGTAAGAATCAGTATTGCACGCTTAGAATTGCTCGGTGCTCTAGCTCGAGCACCGAGTTAGCTAGCTCTAGAGGAATCTGTGGACGGACAGCACTAACACGTTGCAGTGGATTCTGTGTGAGTCCAAGCTTCGTCAAATTTTTGTTCAAGAGATTTGACAGTTGACAACCATCAGCGAGTGGAGGCACGTTTTAGGTGCTGTAAATCCTGCGGACCTCCCGTCTCGAGGATGTTTGCCAGAGAAGCTGATGAGCAATCTATTGTGGCTGCAAGGCCCCAAGTTTCTTCGTCAGAACGATTTCGGCATCAAAGACAAATTCAATTTCCAGAATTCTGGTTCAGTGAACAAGGCGGCTATCGAACTTTGTTAAATCTGGACTTGCCAAATCGAACTGCGACCGGTTCGCCTGGTGATCAGGCCCCGCTATCTGCGATTGAAATTCATAAAGCCGAAGTCACCTTGCAGTAGAGTCGTGGTATGGTACTTCTTTTAAAGAATGTCAAGAAAATAAACATTAAAATTCGCAATTTTCTTTTTAACTTTTATCAATCCGAATTGCTAAATTAACCCGACATGTTTCGCCAGCTCAATTGACATCATCAGGCTGATTTATTAGAGATGACAAAACCGAACGGTAAGAATGCTGATCACATAATGTATGCAAGGTAGGTGAATGCAGCACAAACAGAAGGTGGCTAGTTTGAGAGCGCATGGGTCAGAACATCTTTAAATAGACACTCGCCCCTCTGCCAGCTAGTTGGATGTTCATGTCGGGCTTGAGCTGTTTAATGTATACAACGCCTCAATAGTAGACAACTTCATACTCTGGCGATTACGCTCAATAATTTCAAATTTCTCAGTGCGTCTAACTAATGCGTTGGCGCATTGGTTGCGCATGTGAAGGTGGTCGTGCACAACACTAGCTCTTGTACAGTGCTCCTTAATCCTTGTGTGTAGGTGTCTTTTAGTTTTTACCTATCTAAAACTGGCATTGCTCAGCAACGCTCAAGAATTTGTAGATGACTCCTGCACTCAAGGCTTTCGCGACACTGGACTTGAGTATTTGCACGTATTGCGACACTTTCGTATTATAGAACATAGATGAGACCTTAGCTTTCAAGTGGGTATCGCAAATGGCAGAGTTTTTTTGGCGCTGAAGGCTGTTGGCCGTCTGTTCCTTAAAGCCGGTGGGAGGATCCAACATTCATTGTCGGTGCAATGATGAAGGCAATATCGACATCGGCTGGATTGTCCAAGGAGTACACATCGCATTGCATTCGACCGACTGTCATCTCTGGTTTTCGGTTGGAACAAATTTGCAAGATCACGGGTCACAAGGAGACCAAGACTGTTCAAAGGTTAGTACAAGTGAGATGTTTGTTAAACAGTAAATTTAATTTAGGCTACATTCTCAATGTACTATACATTATACTACACAGGTACCTGACGCATGGAAAGCGCAAGGCCACGGAGATGGCCAGCATGTCGGACGCTCTGACAGCTAGTCTCTACGGATCAAACGGCGGGGCCACTGAGGCTGCAACACCCACATCGCCTGACCAATCTACCAGCGCTGTCCAGGAGCCGGGCCAACAGCGGGTCAAAACGAATGTCCGTACATCTGTCACCAAGTCGGCGATCGTCGGCCAGTGGGCATTCGATGCAGCAGATTGAAGTGGAGTCCGCCAACGAAGTCAAGGGCGCTGCATTCACACTCAACTTCAATGGAAAATTTGACAACTGCGTGCTCAACTTCAAGCCTAAAGGCTTTATAACGAGTTGCAGTCACTGTAACAATTCTCTCGTTTTGCAAGAGCGTGTGTTCTGACAATGTTACTCTAATTGTTTATTTTTCTCTGTGAGTGAAACAGAATAAATCTAAAAATAGAAGCGTGCGACAACGGGGTGTAGCCGCACGCGAATCGGGTCGTTGTCCCACGCCTCTATGGTAAAAAGTATCAATGCGGCACTGCAAAATCGTTAGTCAATGGCGCGCGCTCGTTCCAGGTAGGTCATTTTGCGAACCATGTCTTTCGGTTGCGAACGCGGATTTTAGACTACTGTAAGCTGCTGCTGTCTGCTCCATGTGACTGTTTCCTTCGCCTTTTCTGGCGTCTATGACCCAGGTTTTTGTCTATGGCCCAAGTGCATGTTGACGAAATCATCAATCGTCTATGGCACAAGTCTGGCGACAAATACCAGTTTTGAAACTCTAAATATACATGCCTGGTGCAAGGGTGAAAACTTTTCAATGTTGATGAGTGTACATTGATTCACCGGTGAATCCCACTTTAGGTGGCCCTCTAGTGGACGCAATAAACTCATGGCCCCACCAATGGGAGACCCAGGGGATCTAGGTAAAAGGTAAAAGGCTGATCGCCTAGATTAGATATAATAATACTCGATGCAAGAACATAAAACACACAAAACTGGTTATTCAGTTACCGCGTTTAATATCTAACCAAGAATCATGCCGTAGATCAATGCTTTTATTGGTTTTACCTCGGCAATTTCTTAACTATCGGGAAGTAATTTAATAAGAGGTTTAAGCTTTCTAGTGTAACGACTCTGAGACCATCGTTAATTTAGCATTTTAAAAATCATTCAATTATCGAAGATAAGAAGTTTAACAAAGTTTTTTCGCTTCTCAAACTTATTTACATATACAGCTTCTCAAGCACAAACACTAGCATACAAGTTTCACAGGCACAATATAGACAGCTATTTATTTGCAACACTGTTTAAACATGAAAGCGTGCGAGGAGAGCAAAACGCCAGGTAGAAAGAAGACTCTTAGAAATATACAGAAATGCATCAACTTAGCAAGGCACCAAATTCGGATTCCGTAACGACACACAATGACACATAATTATCAAGGATTTGAGATTCATTATAGAGGATCCTAGAGGATCCTGAATTTATTGCATAGGGTCAGGGATTTATATTGAAGCGGCTGGAATATGACGTAGTGTATCTGGGATCCGTCCTAGAGGATCTGGGATCCGTCCTAGAGGATCTGGGATCCGTCCTAGAGAATCTGGGATCCGTCCTAGAGAATCTGGGATCCGTCCTAGAGAATCTGGGATCTGTCCTAGAGAATCTGGGATCCATCCTAGATAATCTGGGATCCGTCCAAGAGGATCTGGGATCCGTCCTAGAGAATCTGGGATCCGTCCTAGAGGACCTGGGATCCGTCCTAGAGGACCTGGGATCCGTCCTAGAGGACCTGGGATCCGTCCTAGAGGATCTGGGATTATCAGACTGGCTCTAGGTCAGGGAAGAGTCTCTGAGGCGCGGCCCTGACACGAAAGAGCAGCGGGTCCATGCGAGCCCGGGACGCCGCTAACGGCACAGCCGAGCCCAGAGCGTTGGCCAAAGGCTGCAGGCACTGCTGCCTGGTGCCGAGGAGCTCCGGCTGGGCCCAGGCGGCCCGGTGCTCAAGCAGCTGGGCTGGCGGCCGGCCGGTCACATGACTGACTAGGAAGCTCCAGGCCAGGAGGTCGCAGCCGTCGAACACGGAGGCTACGCGGCGGAGCCTGTCAGCGAAGGGGCTGGACATGAGGTAGGCATAGTAGCGGTGCAGCAGCAAGGCTGGGCCCAGCAGGCAAGAGACGCCAGTGGCGGGGGCGGTGGTCAGACTCCAGCGCTCCTGCAAAATGGGATCGGAGCTGCGGAGCTGAAAGGACAAATCCCATTGTGGGTGGAAATATTGAAAACAGAGGATCGACGACTATCACCTGGAAGTCGTCGTAATAGTGCAGGCCGCCCTGCAGTCCCACAGCCCGGTCCGGCTGGGCCCGCCAGACGCTGAAGGCCAGCCGGAAGAGCTGCTGCAGCTGGCGCTGATGCAGTGAGGAAATCAGGGCTGAGGCGTTTAGAAGCAGCACCGCGTCCTGCGAGATCTGGCGAGAAGAAGGAGCGCTTTGAAGGGATTACAAATGGATATGATGGGATATTGCAGGATTCCAAATGGATCTGATGGGATATTGCAGGATTCCAAATGGATCTGATGGGATATTGCAGGATTCCAAATGGATCTGATGGGATATTGCAGGATTCCAAATGGATCTGATGGGATATTGCAGGATTCCAAATGGATCTGATGGGATATTGCAGGATTCCAAATGGATCTGATGGGATATTGCAGGATTCCAAATGGATCTGATGGGATATTGCAGGAGTTAGAGGGGATTCTGTGGTGGTTAAAAAATGTATTTTGTGGGCAATTACCTAGGATTTTGTGGAATTTGAATGAGATTTTATGGGGATTTTAAATATTTTTTCATAGTTAAAACAGTTTTTTGGGGAATTAATAGTTTTCCATGGGAGTTAGAAGTTTGAAGGTGATTCCTTGTGGACTTGTGGTCAGTGTGTTGAAGGTTTAAATGGAGCTGCCAACTCTTCACTCCTGCCAGAATCAGCAGCTAGAGGTCCGCTCACCAGGCTCCAGTCAGGCATTTCAATCATGCTGAGGGAGCCGCCGGATGCGGAGGTCATTGCCAATCGAATGCCGTTGCCAAGCAGGCGACGCATCGCTGGCATCGGCGGCGGCTGCTGCGTCGTGGGTGAGAACGATGGCGCCGGCCGCCATATAACAAAGACCTGACGGACGAGACCGCCGCCGCCGGACAGAGAGCGGAGCAAGTGGAAGAGCACGGCCTGACGACATCCGTGACCACAGAACACCACCGCAGTCACCTGAGGGACATGCGCAGAATAAGTGAGAAGCTGAATTCAGTCCTTCCTTCCCCTCTCAACCTTCCTTTCTTCCTCTCTCCCCTTCCTTTCTTCCCCTCTCTTACTACCTTTCTTCCCCTCTCTTACTACCTTTCTTCCCCTCTCTTACTACCTTTCTTCCCCTCTCTTACTACCTTTCTTCCCCTCTCTTACTACCTTTCTTCCCCTCTCTTACTACCTTTCTTCCCCTCTCTTACTACCTTTCTTCCCCTCTCTTACTACCTTTCTTCCCCTCTCTTACTACCTTTCTTCCCCTCTCTTACTACCTTTCTTCCCCTCTCTTACTACCTTTCTTCCCCTCTCTTACTACCTTTCTTCCCCTCTCTTACTACCTTTCTTCCCCTCTCTTACTACCTTTCTTCCCCTCTCTTACTACCTTTCTTCCCCTCTCTTACTACCTTTCTTCCCCTCTCTTACTACCTTTCTTCCCCTCTCTTACTACCTTTCTTCCCCTCTCTTACTACCTTTCTTCCCCTCTCTTACTACCTTTCTTCCCCTCTCTTACTACCTTTCTTCCCCTCTCTTACTACCTTTCTTCCCCTCTCTTACTACCTTTCTTCCCCTCTCTTACTACCTTTCTTCCCCTCTCTTACTACCTTTCTTCCCCTCTCTTACTACCTTTCTTCCCCTCTCTTACTACCTTTCTTCCCCTCTCTTACTACCTTTCTTCCCCTCTCTTACTACCTTTCTTCCCCTCTCTTACTACCTTTCTTCCCCTCTCTTACTACCTTTCTTCCCTTCTCTTACTACCTTTCTTCCCCTCTCTTACTACCTTTCTTCCCCTCTACACCTTTCTTTCTTCCCCTCACCCCTTCCTTTCCATTTGCCATATTCTCGTCCCAACAAAGGCAGAGGACTCACGTGCTCTGCCCGGCCAGGCGGGCAGGGCCCGGGCCGCGGGCCGTAGAAAGGGTAATAGCAGGGGTTGAGCGAGAACTGCGGCCGGATCAGCAGGCCGCCGGGCCGGCTGTTCCAGAACAGGCCGGGCCGCCTGAGGTAGCCGATCCGGTCGGCCAGAATCTCCAGCGTGACTCGAACAATGGACTGCACCGAGGAGAAATAGGCGCTGTAGAGGAAGCGGCACTGCTGGCGCATCTGGATAATTCGCCAGTCAGGAATCGCCCGCACAATGTCGGGCAGCTGCAGCATTTCGCGCTCGTCGGCCCACACCACGGCTCGGCGCCAGTCGATCACCTCGGAGAACGGCAGCTCCCAGTCGTTGGAGAGGATCACTGGGATGCAGCCGGCCTTGGGGATATTTGGGATTGGGCAGCGATTGAATCAGTTTGTAGCGGTTGAGGAAACCTGCAGATTACAAGTGCAACAAAAGCTGGAACATGTTAGACAAAAGCTGGAACATGTTAGACAAAAGCTAGAACATGTTAGACAAAAGATGGAACGTGTTAGACAAAAGCTGGAACATGTTAGACAAAAAGTGCACAACCTGTCAGACAAAATGTGTAAACGGGGAACGTTTACACATTTTGTCACAGTATGAACTGTGAAAAACTGCTCGAAACTGCTCAAAAAGACAAACTACTCAAAGAGACACATGACCTGCCTGTCAATCAGTTTTCCTATGGGGATAATACAATTTTTACGATATGAGTTTTTTCTCACCTGCAAAACTTCTAAAAAGCGATAGGAGCCGAGCCTTCGTCCCCGGGGTACCAGGCAGAAGGTTGAGTTGCGTAACAGGCTATCGTAGTCCCACAGTCCGTATCTGTGGGATAACAATAAGCAGGCAAAATGCTGTTAGACGCAAAAAAACATTGACTAATTGGGCACAGGATAGATTTACCGGGCATTGTCCAGCGCACACCTGGCGTCGCTAAAACGCCTCCAATTGTCACCGTGTCGGCAGGTGGTGAACAGCAGAATATCGCGGCCATTGTCCAGATGATAGAGGGAATTCCGGCTGGCGCTGCCGCTGCCGATCACGTAGCGCTTGCCCTTGAAAGACAGCAGCACAGGCCGCCTGGCCAGCGCCAGGTAGGGCTCGGAGCTGCCCGCACCTGCCTGCACGGCTGGTGGAGCCATCAGCGGATGCTGCGAGTGCACCAGCGGGAAGGACAGGTCGAACAGCGAGCGAATGTTGGTAGTTGAGAAACTGGCCTTGGCCAGGATGGCCCGGTCGCTGGGGATGCCGAGCTCGTGCTCGTAATAATTTGGCCAGGTGCCAGCATACAGGTTGAAGATCAGGTGGTTCTCTCCGCGACCGTGCCAGTGGCTGCAACATTTGCGGGGCTTTGCAACTAGCATTTCGTCCAGTTGATACTGAGAGGGGTAATGACCGATCCAGTTCATAATAAGGGGTAATGACCGATCCAGTTCATACTGAGAGGGGTAATGACTGATCCAGTTCATACTGAGGGGTAATGACCGATCCAGATCATACTGAGAGGGGTAATTACCGATCCAGTTCATACTGAGAGGGGTAATGACCGATCCAGTTCATACTAAGAGGGGTAATGACCGATCCAGATCATACTGAGGGTAATGACAGATCGAGTTCATACTGAGGGGTAATGACAGCCATGCGGCTAGGCACTAAAAGCCCCACCTGTAGCTGGTGATCTCAGCGGAGGCGGCGGCTTTGAAGCGTGGACTCAGGGCGTCTCTATCCAGGGTGTCCACTCCGGGCACAAAGATGCACGCCTTCTCGGGATCGTCTGTGTAGTAAGGCGACAGGCGAATAGCTCGCAGAATCTTCTCGTAGGTGTCCGAACTGTCGCCGCCGCCGTCCAGACCGCTCTCGTCATCGCTGTCACCGGGGCCCCTATCGCCGCCGGGCCTCGGATAGACGTAGACTGTAAAGCCGCTGCGACAGCGGGAGAAATTGAAGCAGGTGTGCATGCTGCAGGACATGTCCATCACGGGGTGGCCCCATGGTGAAGGCTGGTCATTGCGCAGATAGTGCCGGCCCAGCCTAGCTGAGTGCAGCAAGTTTGGCTCCGCATAGTCCGGCAGCGCCTGATCAATGTCGTCTGAGTCTGGGCTGCTCGATTGGCCATCCAGCTGCTGCGGTGGTGTGGGCAGCAGGAAGAGGTGCGTGGCTGCCGTCAGGCAAATGGCGGTCAGCAGTGCAGCTGCTAGGCTGCGCCGGCGGGCTCGCAGCAACTGCAGCGCAGGCATTGGCTTGAAGGCAAGCGATTCAATTCTCGAGTCCTTCACTGACTGGAAAAGTAAAATTCATGGCAGAACTGTATTTTTGTCATGGAGAGAATACATAAGCTATATTTAATTTTTCTAAAAATTGAAGAAGTCTATATGCTACTTTCTAAAGAAGGAAACCGAACAAATTTATGACTACAGTAATTACGATATAAAAAATAATTACAAAATAGAAATAATAGCTACCTAGTCAATTCCGGCCAGAAGCAGACTTCTAAAGGTAATGTGCATTGCTGTCCAGTCCATGGACTTAGGGCCATTATATCAAACCAAATGTACAGAACCCTAGTTTATGAAAAGCATCATAGAACCAACCAGAAAACCATTTATAATATTATGCACTACAAGAAAAAGAGTTGCTGATTTTCAATTTTATATATTGTCTAAACCCCATACTCAAGAATAAAGCTCTCGGCTATTACATGGCCTAGAAATAGGTAAAAAATGAAAGCATGCAATTAAAATACAGTGTTTGCCAGTATTTATTTTAGCATTCCATCTCAGTTGCTAGGACTGGTGGGAATATGACTTGGTCTGCAATGAATTATGTGATAGTGATGGGGAAAAGTGGCATATCCAAGCCAAACCTAGTAGGCAATACTAAGGATGAGCACAATATCAAACTGTGGCTACCCCAGTAGCCTGATACCTAACATATGCAAAGATCTTTAGTGTCACTACTAGACAGCCTTTAGCTGTGTGAGGGTGGTCCTACAGTGACAGTCCAAGGCCTTATCTGATTGCCAGAGTGGGGCTCTGTTAAGTGTTAGGTGTTAGGTGGCAAAAATTATGTTAGCATGCAATACCAAGACCTAGATGCCAATTAGGTAGCAAGCAAGTAATTTCTGCATTTGCCACCCTAAAGAATATAGCTATCAGAAAATAATTATAATTATAATCTAGCGTTGGCACTTAGCACTGACTCTATGACTCTAGCTAGACTATTGCTATGATAGCTAGACCAATCCATTGTCTAAGTGAATTGTTACATCATCAGTGATTCTAGCTATTTAGTAGGCCTCATCATCTGCACTTTTTTCTTTAACATATACAACATTTTCAAGCCTTAGTTGATAAGCCTGGTTAGCTTAGTCAGTAGAGCATGGGACTTTTAATCCCAGGGTTGTGGGTTCAAGCCCAACTTTTTAGGGCAAACTTGTTGTAAAAATCAGCCCAGATAAGTTAAACTTCATTAAGTCAGGATTAACTTATTTAAAACCAAGTCCAACCAATTCATAATTTGTTATTATAGTTAATAAGCCAATGCCTATTGATTAATGTAAAGCAACAAAGTGTGCAATGGACATAAAGTTTTAATTTGATTTTGACATTAAGACAATCAAGTTTAAAGTATAACTGACATGCAAATAAGACAGTGGGTAGGTGAATGGCTGCTGTGCACAAAAGATCTCTCCAATAGTCCTAATAATATTTTCTATTAGCAACATGGCCAGTTTAAATTGGTGAACAGATTAAATAAATATAATTTTAGCTAACTTATAAGCCATTTTAAAGGAATAACTAAATCACACATACAATTATCTATGTAAGAAACTATAATTTGCAAAATAAAGCAACAGCATAATAGGCCTACTGTATTGTTATGACACTGACACCTGTAACATGATATGATTTATGATTAGGAATTTAAGGCCTATGTTATGGACTTTGAGTGAGTTAGGTATGAGTACATTTTATGATTTTAGGATGTGTATTGTAAAGCAAAAAGTTAGAAACCTGCCATAGCCCAATCATTGGGCCTAGCCTAACGTAGGTCAAGACAGTCAATACTTAAAAGGTCAAGCCTACCTTACTACTAGAGGATTTTGGGTTGGCCAGTGGCGTAGGCTCGTAGCTAGGGGGGATACGGGGATATATCCCCCAAGCAGCAGAAAAATTATGGGAGAGTTGAAAGGGGAGTATTACCATTAAAATACATTCCATTTTTTTAATTGTTCGTTAAATTTTTTTTCATTTACCCCCCTATCGAAAATTCCTACGCCACGCCACTGGGGGTAAAGTGTAAAACCTTACCCAGCTTTTCGAGTAAAACCTTACCCGAGAAAAAATGGGGTTGATCTTTATTTTTCTTAGAAAAGGCTGCCGAGTAAGCAAAGTCCTCGGAGAATCCTCCTATGCCTTTAATTTTGAATTCAACACATGATTTAACATTTCGCTCAAACTAATCTATTTTTAAGCTCAGAGTTAGATTGCCTATGCGTGGGTAGAAAATTATTTCTGTGCTTGCGTTTTAATTTTTGTTGTGCAGGATATATCAGATAGCACTTAATTTTTAGAGATTAAAAGTACATTGCGAAAAGTTTTTGATATCATCACGTTGTATAAGTCGATAGATCACAGGGAATTATCCACCGAAATTTAATATGGCTATATGGCAATGCCAACTATTTAAGTAGCTTATCTCGCACGAATTTCTGCATGAAGGGTTTACTTACCTGCATTGTTTTTGCATAGTTTTCATGTGGAAAATCAAACTTGAAATAAAACATTGCTATCCCCAAAAGTACAAGCAAAATCTACACAGGACAGTCGAAGTCATCTAAGGCAAAATCTAGCTAAATCTAAGGCAAACAGCACAACACAATCTTTAAATGACTAGCTAGCTATAAAGATAATCGAATTGATAAATGATACTTACAATCTGTCAATGTTGGCCAACTTTGGTCCCTTTAGTTTTTATTTAGCTAGGTGGCTAGGCCTAAATTTTGTTGTTAGGGCCTTGCTATCATGGGATGACAGATAACTAAGTAACTTTTTGACAAAAAAACTTTCAACTGTTGCAGTAGAACTTGTGTTTAAGAATAGGCCTATTTGGAAAACAATGCAGGAAAGTAGGCCCCTATGCCAAAAATGATATAGGTGGGATAAGTTTACTTAGGCCTAGTTCATAATAAATGCCTATAGTGTAGTATAGGCCTATACTGGCATAATCCTAGTTTTTTGTAGTAAAAAAATAAATATATATTATGTGATAGTTTTTAAATATCTTCATATGTCATGATGTCAAGCCTGAAGGAGTTGTAATGTAAGGTACATTAAAATGAGTTTAGGTGTTGGGTAGGTAAGGCATGCCTAATTCAGTATTCAGGCAACTAAGACACTGCCCAGTCTGCCAGTCAGCACCATAGATATTATTCAAAACAGTCTAGATACATCTATTATCTCGCTGATAAAGTTATAACACTGGAGCTTTTTATTAGTTTCAGAGTCATTTGTAAGCCCTAAAACTTTAATTGTAGCCTAAGCTTTATTGTGGCTAAAGGTAGACACACAGTGGATTGTTGTCATGCTATCAAATGTCAGTGACACTTGCTCATTTGATTCACTTAGCCTTTACTAATTAAACATGATAAGAGTTGGGTATATGTTCTGGCAATTCAGACTCAGAGTTTGTTCATATATAATTGTTTTAGGTATATATGTCAATGTCATGTAAAAGTAAGGATTTAAGAACCACTTTAGTTTTTAATTCAAATTTCAAATGAAATTAATTAACTGCTCTCAAAACTCTGCTTGTCCTAGACACCTGCTAACAAGCACATACCCACCCAAAGCTATCCAATGGTAGGCCTAGTTACACTTGTGTAGTATAAAATCAGAATTCTGATACAAATTCAATTTGAGTTCCAAAATAACAGCATGTGAAACACATGCTTTGCAAGAGTGGAATGCTTATTATGCATTAGACTGTGACAATGCAGCTTCTTTTTTAATATGGTTAGTCCAGCCTTTTTAGCTAATTACATAGGCCTATTGGTCAATGTATCCCATCTTGGACTAATAAGCTGCATTTTTCTAGCATTAAAGCACTAATGAGCTTGTTGCTCAGTGGTTAGAGCTACCTAATTCCAGCTCAAAGCTGTAAAATGTGTACCAGCATCAGCTGGAATAGAAATTCGCTTGGGTGTGGCCGCCTTCTCAGTCCCTGAACTGAACAGCTGCACACTGCCTTTAATGGCCCACACAATAGCTGCGGCTGCGCCACTGGAGCCTGCGCATGTAGCCTAACTAACCTAAGTGTCATTTCATTCATTCATATTAAATAAATCGTTCCTGCATTCATGCAAATGAAACAATGAAACAATTCTCGCAAATGAAACGAAACAATTTTAATTGAGTTTTGCTAACCCGCGATTTCAGCATCAGCTGCGCAGAGATCAGCGGGAGGTCGTGCAGCGGTTCATCCAGTGCACAGAGGCCTCGGAAACCGTGGCCCTGTTGTGCCTGGCGCAGAATGCATGGAAGCTAGACGCCGCTGTTGATGATTACTACAGCAATCCAGTCAAGTACGAGGAGAGGCCGAATGCCGATACCAGGAAGATTACCGCGCTCTTTAACTCATACAGGTCCGTTAATTTATTGGTTTAAAAAACTAAACAAACTTTTTCAAAACTCTACTAAAAGTAGTTTTGTGGAATGTGTGATTTTTTTCTCAACCTGCAGAACGTGCTCGTTTTCGATCGTTCCTGCTACATACCTTAAGTCCAGCAGTGTTCACATCTTTTGAAACTTAACGACGGCATCAGGAACTCCTACACCAGCTTCCTGGAAGCTCCAGTATTCTTATTGGGAAGCTGCTGCACTAAGACATGACGTTCAAATCCTCTGATTAAAAGGCCCACTGTCGCTCAGAAGGGGAACACCCACTGGTGTTAATTATGGGTTCTGTGCGTTCCACCCTGCGAAGGAAGGCGCACACCTTCCTCGCATCCTCGCCAAGGATGTCCCTTAGCTCATACTAACATCTTCCTGCGTGCAGAGAGGCATCTGCAAAGTTTCTTTCTGTTCTCCGGCTCTGCTTGCTCAGGTCCTCGGAAGACCCTGACAGAATGGCGGCTGGAGGCATCTACCGGCTGCTGGAGGACACAAACATTGACCCGGTGTCGCTGACGGCCCTAATCCTGGCCTGGCAGTTAGACGCCGCGGTGCAGGGCGAGTTCACCCGATCCGAGTTTGTCCGCGGCCTCACCAGACTGGGCGCGGACTCGCTGGACAAGGTGAAAAGCCGCCTGGCCCAGGTGGAGCGCAGCCTCGCCCAGAACCGGGACCAGCTGCGGGACTTGTACGCCTTCACGTTCAACTTCGCCAGGGAGTCGCGTGACGCCAAGGTGTTACGTAAGTGACGGCTCTGCTAAGTCTTTTGAAGCTGTTTATCACTTTCCGTAGTAACGATATCAATTTTACATTGGGCTATGGACAATGCATCCTTAGAGGACAGTCCACCCGCAGCCATGAGACCTACTCATTCCGCTGTAACATCCGTTCACAGATATTAAAAGCAGGAAAACACACACGGGTGGAGTGGTACATCTGCCCTGAGTTTCTTATCTTCAGGCAGTGTACAATCACTGTGCCTTGAGGTTCGGCCATCAAGGACGTGACTCGCTAGATACGCTCATCTCTTCGCCCCAGGTTAATGGGGCCTCGTCGCGGATTGGAGAGTTGCCGCTGTTTAAGCATGTTCCAACTCAAGCCAGCTCTCCTACTCATTCCAGCCATAGACACCGCCATCCCTTACTGGAAGCTGCTACTGGAGGGCCGCCCCTTCGCCAAGCTGCTGACGCCCTGGTGCCAGTTCCTGCAGGAGACGAAGGTGCGTGGAGTGTCACGCGACACCTGGAATCTGTTCTTCGATTTCATTAGCAACCCGGACAATCTGGCTGAGTACGATCCCAACGGTGAGTCGCTTTAGGATTGGTACCAGCAGTACTTGTGGGGGTGAGTGGGTCAGCGGCTAATGTCGTTCCTCCCTTCAAGTCACGATTATTTCTAGGCTTAGTTGGAGTTTTGCGAAGTAGTGACTTGCGGAGATGCACCTTATTATGTGCAACCAAGGCTAATTAAAAATAGCTTAACCCCTTAAAATAGTGTCCAGGGGTCCAGATGGCGCGATGGGCGACTCCCGCCTAGTTCGCCGGCCGGGGGGCATGCCGATCCTGTGTTAGTGCGTTGAGTGCCCCAGGCCCCCTGAAAATAAGTAAATAACTAAGTGAAAAGCAGTACTTGTGCATTGTTGTCACTGAAAGATGATGAAAGATAATGGCCTTGTCTCTGTGATAAAATCGGTTGTCAATACTCTCACAGAGAATCGATTCTCAACAATCAACAGAGATTCCGGTATTTCCTTTTGGAACCCGTTTGGATTTTAGTACTCTCCTGTGAGAACAACATGAGGTTCGGGTATTATCATGTGAGATTCTCACGCCCTCATTTCAGGTGCGTGGCCCTCCCTAATTGACGAATTCGTGGAGCACGTGAAAAGCCAAACCTGATGGCTGGCCCCTGATGGCTTGAAACCCTCGCATTGAGCCAGCCCGCACATGACATGCGGGATGCCGCAGTTATTGTCGATGTCCAGCCTAATCTCGCGCAGATTTTTAATTGATTTTCAGCTTTACCTGATTAGTTTGAAATGCGTCATGTTCATATCTCCTGTTCGTGTTTTGGTCCTTTCGCTGTAAGCACATTAGTTATTTTAAACTGCCTTTGTACTTTACTAAAGTAAATTGCTGATACGATTGCGCCATTTGTACCTGGCATGCACAGTTTCACTCTAAAGTACACATGTACTAATGTTTTGCCTCGGATTCGTGGCCACTGGCAAGGCCGGTCCGCCTAACTTATTCCCCCCAGCCGACTCTGGACGCCAGCGCAGCTCCGTGATGTTATGCACACATATTTCTATTTTGTAAAACTAATATTTTTCAAAAAAATCTTACGCAAATCTACCCGCTAACTGAAGCATTGTTGGCTTTTTTCTGCCATTGGTGGCACGCCTGTTTTCCTTTCTAAATCCGCTTGTCGAGCAGCGCGGATCTGAGTCCAGTCAGTTTGGAATCGGGTGCAGAACGGGTGCTAGCATGCACATTGGCATTTGTTTGGGACCTGTGCCGCTTGTTCTATCTAAGCAATTCATCCCCAGTTGCTGTTATTGTATAAAATTCTGCTCCTTGCTTCGTGTGCTCAAGCACACATGCCAGCGATCAATACAATTTTTATCTATCAGAGTTCAACTGACATGCAGAGGCAGGCTTTTCATTGTTTGTAGTATTTTATTCAAATTAATTTCGATCGTGATCCGTTTAACGCTTTCTTTTTTTCTGCCGAATCAGCTGGCAGACGTTAGTAAACTTGTCAGCCTTGCAAGGCACACCAGGCAACGATGCCTGGACCTCAGCCTCAGTCTGAATGGCGCGTGCATGGCACGCTTTTTGTACTTAAAAATCGAACAGCACCACGTGGCATGCCTTCGGGGCATTGACGTCAGCCAGCGGGAAGCCTACGAAATACAGTTCTCGCTGGACTCGCAGTTTGTCTGGTTGCCATGGCCAAGCCGAGTGGGCAGCTTTTCGCCTCTCCACCTCTCGTCCAGCCGCAGCTCTAGAAGTCCACGCCCACACTACAAACTATTTTGTGATGCCTAAATTTAAACCTGCGTTTGATCACACTTTTATCCAGCTAGGCAACTAAATATCTCAGGTTAATTTGACACCTGTGTGCCTTCCGTTAGGCAGGTGTTTCAAATTTGTTTTAAACCTTGCCGTGCGAACTACTTTGCTTGTGCTGTTTTCCCTTGTTAGCGGGCTTACAAGCGAGTTTGCATTTACGAGGGCTATCCCAAAAGTAAGTTTCAGTCAACAATAAAAAGCGAACAGTTTGAAGGAAACTCAAAACAGGTCATAGTTACTCCACAAATTTGCCGCCAAGGTCCACGCACTTTTTCCAGCGCCGTACCCACGCTTGAAAGGCAGCATTGCAGCCGCCGGTGGCCAGATGCCGCAAAGCTGATGAAGCATTGTTGTTTATCTGCTCCACAGAGGCAAAACGTTGTCCACGAAGGCTCTCCTTCATTCTGGGAAATATATAGAAGTCCGCTGGAGCCAAATCAGGTGAATAGCATGGCTGTGCCAGGACCTCCCAGTTCCAGGACTCCAGGAGCTCCTCCACTCTTCTGACTCGGTGCACAGGTGCGTTGTCGTGGTGAAAAATCACGCCTCTCTCCAGCAAACCAGGCCGCTTTTTCCTGATGGCTGGCCTCAATTTTTCTTGCAGTACCCATCGGTAATATTCTGCATTCACCTTGGTGCCGATTGGCAATGGCCCCATGGATGTCAAAGAAGACTATGTGCATCACCTTCAAGGAGCTCTGCTTCTGTTGAACCTTCTCAGGACTCGCTGATCCCCTTGGAAGCCACTGTGCTAACTGGCGCTTGAGCTCAGGATCCCACTCGTAGACCCATGTCTCGTCTCCTGTCACAATTCTGCTGATAAAGTTGCTTCCCTCTCGATTAAACCGTCGAAGGTGCTCTTGCGCCAGGGTCACCCTCTCCTTCATTTGGTCCTCAGTCAGGAGATGAGGCACCCACTTTGCGAAGATCTTCTGCATGTTCAGCTGCTCAGTAAGAATGCGATGCATTGTGCTGTGAGGAATGTCCCGGAGGTCCTCGATCTCATTGCAAGTCAATCTGCTGTCAACAGTGACTGCAGCTTTGACATGCTCTGCATTTGCATCAGTGGTGGCTGTTCTTGGCCTTCCAGACCGCTCTTTGTCTTCCATCGACAGCCTGCCTCCTCGAACTTCACGGACCCATTTCCGAACCGTTTGAATTGATGGAGCATCTTCTTTCAGAACTTGTCCAAGCTCTTCATGAATCTCTGATGTTGATTTGCCAGCCAAAACTGAAAACTTGATGATGTTTCTGACGTCGTATCGTGTGAGCGAAGCCGAAGGGGCCATCTTTGCAAACGAAGCTGTTTAACTTGATGCCCTGCAGCTTGTGAGACTGCATTTGCTTTAAAACTTTTGGTGCCTTTTGCCATAGACATATAGATTCAGGAATGACTAACCGCGTTTGTCAAAAATGTACTTAAGAAAACTTATAATGCAGCGAAACTTATTTTTGGGATAGCCCTCGTAACTCGAGAATCGAGGAGCCACTCTTAGTCTGGAGCCTCACTTCCTGGCTACAAAGGACAGGAAGGAAGTGAAGATTGCATTGAAGTGCCAGTCCGAAAATGTATTGAAACTCGCTTGAAAGCGCGTAATAATTTTGCGATTGTCAATTTTTGCTTTGTGCAACCTGACTTGAATTTAGACAATTCCGAAGCTCTCCTTTGTCTGTGAGCCTGCGCTTTTAGGATTAGCACAATAATGAGTCGAACCCGCTGCTATTCGGGCCTCTAATCTTTTTCACCTGCGAAGGCCCCTCAAAACCCTATTGAAACATAGGTGCACGCTGCCCCTTATTCAGCAAGTTCCGTTCCATTCGCCTTCGCCGAGCCCTACTGGGCCGCGATCCGGTCCGTTCAGGCACGCGCGGATGCCAGATAATTTGCTAATTTGCGAATGCGGGCTGAGCTGACGAGATAATTAGAGGAAAACTGCGAATAGCAGGTCCGCCAAACGACAGGCCTCAGTATTCTTGCTTTCACTTACTAGATTTACGTGCTCACCGAGGGATCACAAACATGTAACTGCCGCTTTAGTTTCGAATTTTTTATTCCTCTACTTCCCTAATCTCAGAATTGCTTTTGTTCAAATCAGCTCCCTGCATTTCTGTAGCTGCAATTCCGATGCGTCCTGTAATCATGGCGCCTTTGTTGTCGAAGCTGCTTTCGTTCTGACATTCGCTTGAACCTTGAGATTCTAGCGTTCATTATGTTGACATCGCTTCTTCGACTCTCTTTATTCAGCGACAATATCTGATCGGTTTTATGTTTCTATACGTTCTTGACATTCACATAAATGTTACAGCTGCTCTTAGCATGTAGTTCCATCGCAACGAAGAAACCGAGCGACTCCGTAGTGCGTGGAGACATTTCTGAATGAGACTTTGTTTAAGACATCAACTCTGATGATGCATTCATTTAGATATTTCTGAATGAGACTTCCACCGAGAGATCTCTGTATGAGACTTCCGTTGAGAGATCTTAAGATGAGGCTTCAAAAGAGAGATTTATTTGTGTTTTTAACTTAGCCACGACATTGCAATTCATTCCATACCCTAGAGACAAATTCATCGCTCAAACGCTATTCAAAATCGACGCAACATACTGCATGCCGGCTTGTCGATTAAATTGTAAGCCGCTGACTATTTCTGGTCGAAACATCGGATGAAGTGATGCAGATTACAGAGCTTGCTACTGAAATCCATTCAAATGATTAGATTCTATAATTGTACTCGTGTCTATTTATTTTTCAAGGCATAAAAATCGAAAATCAGTAAAATCTATTGAATCTAGAATAACAATGCTGACGCCAATTCAGTTGTTGAATCGCGGAAAGGCATCGATGCATCGGTGCATCACTGAATGCAATGGCGTCATGAAGTAAGTAATCATGCGTGGGCGGGGTCGCACGTATACGCAGGCCCTGGTGGCCAAAGACAGAGGCAAAGCACCCTTGACTTGCCGTCAGCTTTGGCCTCTCAACTCGTTGACTAACTTGACTAAGTTAGTTTGCACTAAATTGAGTCTTTACAGTAGGACGGCCATTACGGTGACGGTCCAGCCACCGTGGCGGTAACATCGTCAGCACAAGCTGCATTACCAATTCTCTAGGCTGGGTCAGGCCTGCTGTGAGAAGTCTCATAGAAGTTTCATGCCTCCGAAGTTTCATAGGATCGGGGCTGTGAACGCCATTGCACCTTGTGGTCCTCCCTTCTGGACTACCACAGGGCTGGAATGGCTGAGGAGCTGCGAGGTGGCAGTTTGGTGAGAGACTTGCGCTGCTGCACCTTGTCTCTCGCCTGTCCTTCTTCAAGATATACACGGACTTGACTGCAGGTACATCAGGGCAGTCACCATGGCCCTCTGGCGATGGCTGTTTCGCTAGACATCGCTTCCTACAATTGGCAGAATCCGCAATCAGAAGTTCCCTTTCTGCCTCTCTGGTGTAGATAATGCAGATTATTTCATCTGCGACTGTCCCGCCCTTACTCAGGACAGGCTCACTTACCTCGGCCCGAACCCGGACCTCTCCTATAATTTTAGACCTGCCTGGTCGTTTGATATCTAATGAACAACGGATCATCAACACTCCACCAAGGACCACTGGTAGTTAGCAGTCTACTCTAGTAATCCTTGCACTTCACCTTCTGGATTCTCGGGAGTAGGACTGCGCCGTGGATGCCGGCATCATTGGATCCCCTGTGCGAAGCCGCAGCAGCTTTAGTTGCGGGGCTCCCTGAGCCAAGTCAACTTGAAAGTCAAAAAAGATAATCTAAACGCAGAAAAAACATCAGCAGTTCATGCAGCCATCAAAGAGTTGTTTAATTTCGACAGGTTTACCGAGTGAAATCAATGACGGATATTGTTAGCAAAAATTTAATTCTATTCTGAAGGCACAAAACTAATTTCCGCTATTCAGTCAGTTCTTTTCGGGCTTGCCCGAGGCAGTTCAGCCTTTTAATCGGGTAGAAAACTATCAGGTCTACCGCGCCAGTATGCAGTGCTTCTTTTCCTATCCCTAATTTGGTGATTCGTGTTTTCAGACAGCATAAAAGGCCTAAAGACTAAAAAGAGGTGTCTAAATAAATGCATGGACGAGAACAGGAATGAGCTACAGCCTATTAGAGTGCTTGATTCTCGAGTGACAAAAGCCAACTCGTCCGTAGAGATTCCACATATTTCTCCACCTATGTTTTCGTATTGAATCATAATGAATAGAAGAAATAGTTAAGCTCAAGCTCAACGGAAGAAATAAATGTATAATATTCCCCATTTATTTTGTTGTCTAGCGGGCAAAAGCACGAGGTGTCTCGAGTGGGGAATATGAAATGTATCCCTAACTTGAAACGGGCAAACAAACAATTTAATTTTTATCATTACTGATTATTGATTCGTTCGCTTTTAATTCTGTTTGTCTATGGTGTCAGGGACTTATATATATAGCAATCTGATGATAACTGATGATAACTCCGATATGATAACTCTCTAGTAACCACAGATTCTATATTACCTATTAGATAATATAGAATCTGTGCTAGTAACTCTAGATTGCTATATATAGAAGTCCCTGGTTTGTGTTATAGTTAATTTATCCCCCACTTGTCCCGGTCAAATAAGTCTATGGTCTAGTGTTGAAGCATTTATTTGTCCGGGACGAAGAGACATTTATTCGTCCCGGACGAGGAAACGATTTATTTGGAACCGTTTCGATCAGAACCATAGACTGTTGAGCCATAGTTCTTTTTTTCCACAAGACCGAGCCAAGTTGTGGAAAAATACTATCTCCAGTCTATGGAGAGATTATATACTTATTTGCATCGATGCAAAGTGAAATAAATAATTTATTTAGGCCATGACAGTCTGAATTGAATTTCTTCTGTTTCAAGCAGCGTTAAAAAAAGTTAAGCAAGCTGTCGTAGCCGTACATCATTCTTTTTCATGCTTTAGTTGACATGCCATCAATTTCGTGACCTGTTATGCTATAGCACTGTAATTTGTTAAGTCGAACTGCTCATCTCTGTCCTCGACTTTCTTTCCCACCATGTTTTTCGTGTTCTATGCGTGTAAATATAAAATTATTATAAAATATAAATTATAAAATTTATAAAAGTGCCAGGCGAAATAGTTCTAGCGCCAGCAACAACCTATGCACATGCGTAATTTGATATAAATTCACTTAAATTTATGAAGTTCAATTCATCAATTTGTGCAATGTACCACGTATGAGTATTCCGGCAATAAAAATAGCAGCATTCATTCATGAAATGGTGCATAGCGCTATCAATGTCTATGGCATAAAGTGTGTGATGAGAGCGAAAACCAGATTTTTGCATTGAGTGACGTATCTTGGGTATTTATAATATTTGTATAATACTTAGAAAATGTATCAACTGCGTGCTCGTATATAACTTATTTGGTTGCAGGAATGCACGTGGTTTTGACCATAGACTATAAAACCGTTTTATCTATCTTACTTTCTATCGTCTTTTTATTGGCTGAATAATTAAAGCGAGGGAAATAAAATGGTTCTGTACAAAGACGCTTGAAGGTTTTAAAGTCATAAATTTTACTCTTTCCAACACAGATAATACGAGCTAGAATGCTCCACGATTAGACCAAGAAGGAAATGCTCTGATAGATAAATCGCTGCTCTTCAGGAAGGCTTTCATATTCGAGTCCTCGACCTTGTATTGCTCGCCTTCGACTACGATCATCATTAATTTCGCGAACAGAAGGGCACCCCAGGTGAATGTGCGAAGCCTGCCAGCTCAAAGATTAGGGATGCAAATGTGTGAACTGCTCTGCTGCAACTCTCCCAGTAATGAGTTGAACTGATGCCCAAAGTGAGCCGGCCAGAGGAGCTGGAGACAGTGATCGGATCTAATTAATTAGGCCATTCGTTTGCCCTCTTACTGCCATACCGAATGGGAAGCCCTTGGATTGGAACAGCTGTAGGCTTCGCTTGAAAATCTCTTTTAATTATGCCTTTAAACTCGTGGTGGGGGTGGTGGCCGTGAATTATTTCATCCCGGACTCGGGTCCCGGAGGCTGCGAAAAGAGGCGTGAAGCCGCATCGGGGCGACTTCGTTTGCATTGGATTTTTCTGAACCTGCCTCGCTATCAAATAGTTTCCAGCACACACGAGCGAAACCTGGCTTGCCGAACCACCGAAGTTTCATCTCATTCGGCAGTAGAAAAATATTAATAACTGAACTATAGCTCTAGAGTCTTGCGAGCATTTTGAAAAGCTAAAAATGTTCTACACTTCACCTATGAGATGTAAGAGGACTCAAAGCTGACTGAGGGAGGCGCCAGTCCTTGTGATTAGCCGGCTAGCAGGAATTCACAAAGAAGTTTCATCTGGCTTGGCTCGGGTGGCGAGACTCGCCTGTTGGGACGTGATTGCAGCCTTGTTAGACTGAGAGAGATAGCTTTTCATTGTTCTTCAACATCCTATTGAGGCTCAATGGCTTCTGGACAAAAGTAATCCTCTCATTGTAGCCAGTTCATTCGCCGTGCGCACGGATGTGAGCCTCGACTCCGGCTTTGAATTGCGCCTGCTATTATTGAGACGTCGGAGTGGCCGACTTCAAAGCGGAGAAGCAATGCCTGCCGGCTGGGGTTGACGGGACGCACTAATTCCGGCGGAGTGTTTCTGGGCTCCCGGATCTCGTCTCTTGAGTCAACTGGCGAAGAGAAACGAGGCGGCTTGCTAGAGAGAAGAACGAGCTCCCACAGGAGCAACATCGACCCGTCTGATTCGCTCATTGCGTCAGGCTGCTACCCATTGGGGCTTCTCTATCCATCCAATCTCTAATCTAAGGAAATCGAGAGGGATGAGAGTGTCAGAGAGTGCCAAAATGAGAAAGCGGACAAGAAGTCCGAGTCCGGTCGCTTAGATATATCCTTTCACAGGCCTCCTCACCAGCCAGCGTCAAAAATCTCGCTTGACGATCGCCACAGGCCAAATCTCGCTACGAGCGAATCCTGACAGTGCCATGATGCACATCTTTCCTTACGAGCAATTCATGTACGATAACTACGGAGCTTACCGGCTGAGCAAGCTGGTCAAGTGCGTGCTGCCGCCGGTACTGCTGACTGTGGGCACCGCCGGCAACCTCCTAGGCATGGCTGTGCTGCTCCGCCACTCCAAGTCTGTGCCGCTCTACCTCTACCTGATCTTGATCGCCGTAGCTGACCAGATGGTACTCTCCACTGGCCTGCTGTGGAAGTGGCTGAAAGAGGCTTTCGGCTTCCGCATTGAGACTCTGAGCAGTCTCAGCTGCAAGCTCACGTTCTACGTGCAGTTTTCTTTCAGCTATGCCTCAGTGTGGCTCATCGTCGCCATGACCATCGAGCGCTTCTACGCTGTGGTGTCGCCACTGCGGGCTAGCACCAACGCACACAGCCGCAGACGCATCCGGTGGACTGCGGCTCTCATCTATGCCGCGGACCTGCTGCTATTCAACTCGCACTGGATGTACACGATGGATCTCTTGCCCAAGGCCCGCAACCTGACAGAATTCAACGCTGACCTGAACGCAAGCCTCACCAGTGAGTTCACGTATCACGACTGTGACCTGCGTCCGGCCCTCGGCATCGCCTACTTCATCTACTGGCTCGACACCGTCTGCTACCTGCTCATACCGTTTACTGTGATTTTCCTGCTAAACCTGGCTATTATTGTCCACCTGGTGCGCCCCAAGTGCAGCAGCACCGGACTAGGCAACCAGGAGCGCCGAAGGCAGCGCCGGCATCGGCAGCACCCGTCTCTAGAGGGCAGTTTCGTTTCCACCTCGTCTTGCGGCAGCCGTCGAGGTCGCCAAAATCAACATCAGCAGCACCAGAATCAGCAGGCGGAGCGGCTGCGCACTCTGACAGCCTCACCGGCGAGAAGCCGGTCAGCCCGGCAGGTCACGATCATGCTGGTCACCATCTGCGCCTGCTACTTGCTCTGTACTCTGCCGATTGCACTTTTAAAGCTCTCAATCTTCTTGTTCGACCTCACCCGCTCAAACGATCTCGGTAGCATAGCTAACTTTTACCTGATCGAGGCCCTAGCTGAGATGGTCATGTACCTGAGCAACGTCGGGAACTTCTACCTCTACGTGGCCTCTGCTGGTCGTTTCAGACGCGAATTAAAACAAACTTTCGGCTGTCTGCCGCGAGGCCAACTCGAGACCAAGCAGCGCAGCCGCTACAGCTCGCAGTCTAAGCGGCTGCCTTCACAGCAGCAGCAGCAGCAGCGGCAGCACGTTGAGATTCCGCTTCTAATACCACCTGGAGTCCCTGGAGACACCGTGGTGGGCGCCCGCAGCCAGATTCACCGCAGAGAAGTTCCAGGCGCTGAAGGATGCAGAAGGGCGGCCGCCACGGAAGCGGCTCTCAAGAGCGTGGAAGCCGCACAATTCTATATCGTGGAGAATAGTCACCCGTGATTAGCCAACCGCGAGGAATCTCTCCAAATTCCTCAGCTCAGACCGGGCGTATCGGTTTGAATTTCGGAAACGAATGCCGCTGGCAATCATTCCTTGACCGCCCTTTAGTGTCAGTTCGCTCAGTCTGATTCGCTTTCCTAGTTTCTGAGTATAATTGCGCGCATATGCGGCTTGTTGCGAGTCTTGAGAAAGTTGCACTCCGAAGTAGCTTACAAGAGGCCCGATAGTTGATTTGCTTTTGTATCAACTTTGCTACTCAGTCAATCCCGTACCGACTTGTTTTCAGATATTCGAAGATTCATATCGCACTTGAATCCCACCTGATCTCTCACTTCCCCTCCACCTGGCAGTATGCCGTCGGTGTTGTCTCAGTCTTTTCTTTGCCAGGAGAAATCTGCCTGTTTTCTTTGTATTCTTCAGTCATCTCCCTGCGTGTTCTTGGTTTGCTCGAAGATATGCTTAAAATGAATAAATAAACTGTCGGTTTGTGCAAATCAGTCTCAATAATTTATTGTTGCTGGGAACTTGGAAGGATTGCTACTGCTAAGCAAAAGTTTGAATGCCACTTTCTTCATTTTTCAACATTATTTGTCCCTCCTAGACGCCTCTTTTAAACTAGCAATCGACGAAATATATATTATTGTTGGAAAACTGTCGTTTCGTCTACTATCAGTACCAATGAGAGAATTTAGTTCACTCGAATTGGTAAAGCCTAAAACAAATTTTATGCGATTAAATGTGACTTTTCCTTAGATTTATCTGAGCAAACCTGCCAGCACACTATACTACTCACTTGAATGCAATATGGGTTCATCTAACGTCGGTGCAGTTTATGTGACGCCGAAAATGCGAAATCGAACGAATCAGGATTTGCCAATGGGCCTCTTATTCCTAGAAAGGTTTGTTAAAATGAACAAATTTCTATAATCACCCAAAACGAGCTTTGGTCCTGAATGCTTCTTACAGAATGCATTCAATGAAAATGTCTTGAGAACGGCACAATGGGCGAGTTGTTGGCAGGGTTGTTTGTCGGGGGCGGTAACGCGTCCAACTCAATTGCACCACCCTGCAATTGATTTGTAATTTATTGTACAGGCACGAAGGAGGCTCGGGGGCTTGTCATGCAAATCACGCCACTGACGGCACAATAATGAGAGTGTGCGCAATGCCTGAGGATGGAAAGTGAGGGCAAAAGCACACGCCCTGTTGTTCAATACTCGTACACTCAGGGGTGGTCGGGATGGGCAGAATTGGGTCCTCACTGGCTGCGGGCTGACTGTCACCAAGCGCCAAAGCAACCGCCGCAGCTTAACAAAGACTGCCCAAGAACTCTGTCGACGTAAACGCGCAGAACAGCAGGGCGTTACCGCCTCGCAGCCTCACATTCACACGCAGCAGCCGAGGTGACACGGAGACACAGCAAACACTGCTGCAGCCGCAGTCTGGCTAAAACACCGAATCCTCCACGTCCTCGACTGTCCACTGAGGTGAAAAATCTCAGGTGCAGGTCGTCCTGTGTCACAACTGATACCTCCTGCAGCATCACAATGTCAAGCTGCAGATCGGATGCTAAACAGATTTGAGAATGCGTGAAAACAGTAATCCTGCACGTACTCAACAGGGGGGCCGAATCGGTAGTATTCCTCACTGCAGATTTTACCTTGTAGGTAACGGTGCCTAGCAAAACACTCCAGATGACCTTGAGGCTAGACTTTTGGCAATCAGTGGTGTTGTGGCATGCGTAGAAGCCACCTAGCTCGTACTAACTGATACTCAATGATACCAGAGGTAACAAGGGCATTGGGCGGAGACCACAGGCCAAAAGGAGACCCCTGTTGAGCCAAATTCTTAGAAGCAAATATATGATACAGTCACTTACAGTCACAGCAATTCTACAACACGACGGGCCAGACAGTTTTAACTCAATCGGGAAAAAGACGCATCAAACTGTTGTGCTAGAAATTTTTTTTATACTTGATTAGAACCTAAAGAAAATTGGGGTGCATTTAAAGAGCAGCTGAATCGATTTTATAGTAAGTTCTTTTTCGAAAGAATTCGAAATGCCATCAGTAGCGCATCAGTAGTGCAGTAGTGCCATCAGTGCAAGCACCAGTAGTTGTGGCAGTGACTGATCTACTTGCCTTCGATCACCAAAAACCAAAGCAAGCTTCATGGATCTCTAACATCGCTCAACCGACGATGACTGAAGCGCGTACCAATCTCACTCACCCCCAGTCCAAAAAGTTATTTGCATCCTCACGTAAAACTTTTCGAGCCATTATAGGTTTTGGACAATGAGATTTTACTCGTATCATACTTGATCCACTTGAAAAAAGCCAAATAACAGCAAAACCCTATATCAGCTCAACTAAAAAGCATTGCAAACAATTCGAAAGCTGGACGAGAAAACTTCTAAGGAGACAATCAGGTGTATTTGTGTTGCTTCAGCACTTTATGTGCTAGTTTATGCTGATTGACTGTCACTCCACACTGGCGGTTGATTTCATTAATTCAGCAACAAACGACACAAAATGGTTTTAGGCGACGTTGAGCCAGAATTTTTTGGTTTATGGTTTTTTCTAAGTAATTCGGCCTATGCTTGCTTCTTTATTCTTGCCCAGCTCGCTTGCCGAATCCACTGGACCAACGCTGACCAGATCGCTTGCCGAATCCACTGGACCAACGCTGACCAGATCGCTTGCCGAATCCACTGGACCAACGCTGACCAGCTCGCTTGCCGAATCCACTGGACCAACGCTGACCAGATCGCTTGCCGAATCCACTGGACCAACGCTGACCAGCTGGCTTGCCGAATCCACTGGACCAACGCTGGCCAGCTCGCTTGCCGAATCCACTGGACCAACGCTGACCAGCTCGCTTGCCGAATCCACTGGACCAACGCTGACCAGCTGGCTTGCCGAATCCACTGGACCAACGCTGGCCAGCTCGCTTGCCGAATCCACTGGACCAACGCTGACCAGCTCGCTTGCCGAATCCACTGGACCAACGCTGGCCAGCTCGCTTGCCGAATCCACTGGACCAACGCTGGCCAGCTCGCTTGCCGAATCCACTGGACCAACGCTGACCAGATCGCTTGCCGAATCCACTGGACCAACGCTGTCCAGCTCGCTTGCCGAATCCGCTCTGCCAGCGATAGTTTTCTGTCTCGTCTGCTTGGCCGTCAAAAAGAGAATCTTCATCACTGATGTCAGCCTTTTCTAGATCTAAAAATATTTGAAGTAGCTTTTTTTGACTTCATGGCATGTCATTTTCGCGAAATGTTATCTGGTGCCAGAATGTACGCTACGTACCGCTTGCCTGAGCAGCCACTACCATACTAAGCGTCACCACGAGACACACCAGTCTCCAAAGATGAAGCATTCTCCAACCGAAGTTGTCGCGCTGGTCCTGCAAGTTTGGAAGGCTTAGCTGAACCTATTGTTTGAATCAGTGCCTTCTTCAAAGTCGTAAGCGTGCGTTCCGAGAACACATGAGCTTCCTTTTATAATTTTGTGGCCACTTTTGTGGCGCAACGCTCTTATTGGCTAAAATGTAGAGATCTCTGAGCTGAAGCGGATCAGCGGCATTAAGTTCGCGTAGGAATCTACGAGATTTTTTCGATTCCGATCGATCGCGTATCACCTGCGAATCCCCACCTTGATATGGGCATTAACCTCTGTTTCTAGCTCCCCACACAGCTGATTCAATCTGCGTTTTTAATCTAAGAAATTTAGACCAAAACATTACGAACAGTTTCGGACTGATAGAAGCTGTTGGCTCGCATTGTGATTATTAAACCGATTTGATGTGGCAAAGGAAAAATCAGAAGAATAACTATCACAGGACACCCCATACAGGGGTTGGAAGCCAACAAAACCCGCGTCCGCTGATGTACATCATCAGGCCTGCCTATCACTGACCAGCCCGGTACTTCCGGACTCCAGTCAGGCCAGGCAAACGATGGAGCACTGATAGCATGAGAGCTTCTTGACTATCGCTTCGGTCCAATATTTCTGCATTTCTTTCCCCACGAGGAACACGACTTGAACGCTGAGCTGCCTTTCCGGTTGACGTTGACCCAGAAGGTACATTGAGAAGTCGGTAGGAGAGCTCGTTATGGATCTGCAATGCACTTTTAAGTATAATATAGGGCAATCCTGTAGCTAGCTCTGCAAGTTTAGGAAACTCCATGCAACCGTCTGGATCAGGGCTAAAGTTTTTGCTCTCGTACCAAGATGTTAAATGCCTTCTAAACGCCTGTATTAGATGAACGAAAGCTGTTGCTTGGCAAGAATTTCTGCACAAGGCTTGCTATTGGAATACATGTAGCAAAAATGCGGTTAAAAAATCCTGAGTCAAATCTACCGAAATCTACCGATGCTCTATCACATTGCTATGTGAGAAAGTGTTCCTTTATTGCTGTTAATAAAATGACGACCAAATGGCACAGTGTGGCGCGATTCCCTGAGCAGGGCTAGGGCTAGTATGAACACTGAGTTTAGAGCCAGAAACAGAGAAGCAGTTTGCAGATGCTTGGATTCGGGCGGACGCGGGACTTCCAGGTGGCGTCAACATTCGTTAGTCTACAAGTCGCCAATTAGGCGCCAGTCTGCGTGATCCGGGGCAGCCTCCCTTCAGAAGGCGGCTTTGATCAAGCAGTGCCTATCTGAGTTAGAGGCACACAAGGAGTTCGTCAGTTGAGCCATAGAAGGTAAGGAGGCGGTTGGGCGGCACTGCCTGAAATAGTCACGTCAATCCCAATTCCGTTCGTCTCGCGGACGGGCGAGGTAGCGTGAGCAATGACTGATTCCCTACGCTGCGCGGGTAAATCACGCAGGACCTGTCACAAGGTCTCGAGACAAAGCACCTGTGTATTTGACTGATTCTAACTGACTTTTGATTTCAAGTGTTTTCCTTATTTATCTAACCCGGTCATTTGCATTAATCAAGGGCCATTGTTTTCTTTCTTTGACTGGCCGCGCTCTCTGAGTCCCGCCGCTGCTTCCGATGCAATCCAGCTAAAGTGACATTACATTTGATTTGGGACATTGACAAAAAAATTCAACTCTCCCAATGGCGAAAACTGGGCTAAAGATGTTTGCAGTTGGAACATCAGTGTCCTTTCTAGTTGGGTCGCTTGACTTAAAATGGTCTATGGCTAAAAACATGAAAACCTTAGATGCCTTGCTTATACGTTTATGAATATCTAAGCCAAGGACTTCTATATACACTCAGCAACATTTAAAACGCAACACTCTAACTAGAAGAAATATCAACTCACTCAGAAGAGTCAAAGCGCATAGTCTATGGTTCAAATCGAGCTTCAGAAACGCGTGTAGCCTCCTCTCGCAAGTAACAGGGCGTTGACTCGACGTGGCATTCCCAGAACAAGGCGTCGAAAAAAGTCCTGCCACGCGTTAGCAACAGCGTTTCGCAGTTTAGCGACTGTCTGCGGCGGATTCTGCCGTTGAACACTCCGCTTGATAAAGTCCCAGACATGTTCAATTAGGTTCATATCAGGGGATCTTGAAGGCCACCGAAGATGCAGTTTGCAGTTTGCGACGCCACCAAAGTGGTTGTTAACAAAAGGGAGCAGATGCGTCTGCAGCAAACGAGCGTACTCATCGCCGTTCACGTTTGCGTCTAAGAAAACCAGCTGGGTCCTGCCTCGCATTGAAATCCCTGCCCACACGTGTACGGAGGGTCCCTGCCCATCGCAGCTTTGCACGTGCTGCTGCAGAAGCTCTTGCCGTGGCTCACGCCAGACGCGAATTCGACCATCACTGCGAAAAAGACGAAACCGACTCTCGTCTGTAAAGATAACGCGCTGCCACTGTCCTTGCCGCCAGTGCGCCCGCTTCATGGCCCACAGTTCCCTGTCCACATTCCGACTGCTCGCCATCTTTCCGCGTCTGTCATCTGTTGAACCATTCTCTCAGCTGGATCACTCTATCTGAAAACAGTCCATAGTCATCGCCCTGTTACTTGCGAGAGGAAGCTACACGCGTTTCTGAAGCTCGATTTGAACCATAGACTATGCGCTTTGACTCTTCTGACTCTTCTTGATTTTTCTTCTAATTAGAGTGTTGCGTTTTAAATGTTGCTGAGTGTAATAGCATCTGGACTGGAAACGAGACATAAATTTCACAATTATTTTACCATATGAGGCCAATGTTTAGCCGAGCACAGCGGCTCTCCAGAGAAACATATCTACTTAAGCCGTCACACATCTCAAGGCGCCTACATTCCAGGCATGCACATTGAATTTGGTGGAAATCCTATGTTGTGGTGAGAAATGGAGTCTACTTTTTTCGGAGAAGCATTTCCAATTGATTTCAATGGCGTTTCAAATTGGCATTCCATCGGTCCCCGGCTGTCCACAATGATGGAGTGCGGTTGCTTCAACCTACTGTTGCTTCTTGATAAAGTCAATTGCAGGCAAGTACAAGGACATGGTGTCCATGTTTCCTGTGGCAAAGCTGACAGCACAGAAGCTCAGTCACTGGTTCCAGGATGTCATGGATTTGCTGCGTAGCCTGCAGTTCTCCGTCATTGCGCAATATCCGTTGATAATGCACCAGTTAACAGAAAGTTCGTCGCCGATTTTCTGTGCGATGGAGACTTGAAGGAGTCAATTACCGACAAGGTCACAGGGCAGCCTATCTTCATTGTGATCGATCCCGTGCACAACCTCAAGAACATATACAACAACTTCCAGACACGGAAATCATTTCGCTGCCCAGCATTCCCACCAGTTTTGATAGAAGCCTGCGACGCTCACTTTTGTCACATCAGTGAGCTGTTCAATGCTGAAGCCAACAAGCCGGTGAGACTTGCTCACAAGCTCAGCCCTGCTGTGCTGAACCCTAAGAATATCGAGAAGTCGTAAGTGAAGCTGGCAGTGGCAGTATTCTGTGATTCAACTCGAGATGCACTCAAATACTACACTGCACATGAGAATAAGAACTGGAGTGTCACCGCAAGATTTGTCAGTTTAGGAACTAGAAAGGAACTAGCCAGTTTGCATTACATCTCTGGATTTCCGACATTTGAATTTCCGATCTTGCATTTCCCAATTTGACAGATTCCATAGAAAGCAGGGGAAAAACTGGCCTCATGAGGTAATGGGTATTTCTTCGCTTCCAGTCCAGATGCTATTATATAGAAGTCCTTGATCTAAGCAATTAAAGCCACACGAAAGTTTCCGCATATGATAATCAGCCATTTAATTCACATTCTGTGCGAAGCTCGCCTCGAGACCATTAAATGCAGCCTCGGACATTCTAACCATAGACAGCTTATTAAATGGCTATTATTTTATATGAAATCAGATTGCTTATTTGAGGCCCGTTATATCCGTTTGAGGCCCATTCTATGATGTAATGGTCTCGGAATTAAAGTAGTCTGTACCACAGACTACCGATTTCTCGCTCTGAAGGCGCCCATTAAACGTCTCTAAAATAAGCAATCGGATTATATACTGAAATACACCTTTTTGCACTCAAATTCGTCATTCGGCTGGAAGGCGGCAATCAAGCAGAAGATCGCTGCCAATGCGGATAGTTTCATCAACCCGACCGCAGAGGCTCGCGCCAGAAGAACTCTCGTGCAATTTAGGTTTGAAAAGCTGCGCCGATTCGCTGATAACACCGTTATGACCATTACCATTAAATTCTTATCCAGTGCAGCCGATGAGGATGAGGATGGCATACTTCTGCTTGATTGCCGCCTTCCAGCCGGAGATCGCGCTCTCAATGGCGCTCTCATTCCTTCTCTCATACTTCTGCTGCCGAATTTGCTTGCAGTTTGCAAGCTTGCAGTTTGCAGTTTGCAGTTTGCAGTTTTGTTGAACTTGAATGCAGTTTTGTTGAACTTGAATGCAGTTTTGTTGAACCTGATTGCAGAAATGACGAATTTGAGTGCAAAAAGGTGTAATAGTGTAATATTGTATATTAAATTATATAATACCAGTATTATATATGGCTATATAATATAATATAATAGCGTTTTGTGTTCAAGTTCAGAAAATTTCCATTCAATTAAGTATTTGAAGTGAGCATGGCCACCCTGGCTGCAAGTGGCGGCTGGCAGAGATGTCTATGGTAAAAAATGGAAGTCTCGCTGTGGGCCAAAACCATTTTTGCGTTCAATTTAAGAAAAGTAGTGTTCAATTTGAGAACCATAGACTTTGCCTTTGCACGAAGAACGACAAACCATGCCTTATCAGAGAATTTCCAACGAGAAGTATGACTTGACTGTGCCGGCAATTGAGAGAGGCGATGTGGTTAGCGACATTGCTGCAATGCTCAGCGTGAATGTAAAGACAGTTTACGCCATTCGACGGACATTCGAAGCAACAGGAAGAAGAAAGCGTCTGCCACGTGGAAGAAGCACGTCAAGTTGACTGACCAAATTGTGGGATTCCTAGGCAACCGGGTTGAACAAAACCCGCTGCTGACACGTTTGCAGATGCTGACTGTCCAGGTTGAGCAGCTAGTTTGATGCTGAGTTTCAGAACATCTCCCAATCAAGCATCAAACGAATGCCAGGGATGAAATCAAAATGCTGACGTGCAACCGGTGGCATCAGCATACGATGCGCTTCTTGCCACGTTGTCTGAAAAGTTAAATCATCCTGTAATCCAATCCAATCTAATTTCAGGATTGTTAAATTGTTCAATCCAATTGTTATCCTGAAATCTGGACTTTCATATTTGTTAGAGACTTTTCATCTTTCATCTTCATGTTCGATCCTTCCTGCGATCTATCTGTCAATTAAGCTGTGTTTTCAACTCAGCGCGATCTTAATTGAACGCAAGTTTTCTGAATTTGAGCGGAAAATCCTTCAGAAAAGCCATAGACAATAAAGCGAAGCCAGTGGAAATATATGGCAGACGGCACTCTTAAATTAAACGCAACTTTTCTGAACTTGAACGCAAAAAGCTATATTAGCCTATTCCTTATTGGATTATTTTAAAATATTTCTTGGAATTTTCTACAGACTTGGAAGTAGCCATTTTCCTTTCTGCACAATGTCTCGTCGCCTCGAGAACGCATCCGTCATCAGCGATCTCTGTCATCGAATGGGCTTCGCAATCGACAGAGATCTGCTGCAAACTGAGAGTGGCATCTTGCTGCTCCTGACTCGCATCCAGGCTAGACTCAACCAGCTTCAGGATGAGGACACATATCGCAACGTTGAGGAGATACCTACCGACCCTTGTCCAGTCGTCCATCCCGAGCCGCCGTTGTGTAGCAAGAGAGCGCTGCAAACTCTAGTGCGATCGCCTCTAGTAAATTCCGCCATTAATTCCGTCATGATGTCGATGATTTTGTCCCAGTTGAGACTAGTTCTCACGGCTCAAGCTATTGACTCGTCATCCAATTCAATTTCACCGTCGAGTTTCAAAAAAAGAGTGGTGAGCAGTTCGAGCAGCAGCCAGCAGTTCTTAACTGTTGCTGAAAAGTCGCTGAGCCCATTGCTCACTGAGATCAGGAGCGGCACTCTTCTCAGTGAGGTTTTAACATCGGTTGTTAGAGTCGCCTCCGAGGTGGTGCACGATATGGGACTGCCTGCCAGCAGAAGCACGCGATGCCGGGATCTCTCAGAACCTATTGTCGTGACGTCGCCCAGTGTGAGTTGCTTTTTAAGTCTAAGAAAGTAATGACGGTTCCACTGCATGCTGCTTGATTGCGCTTGCATTCTTCAGTCATGATGATTTGCTTAGCCAAAGTGAAGGAAACAAACATTTTAGTCAATAAGATGATTCAGGCATCAGAAATTATCAAAGCGCTTTGAATATTAAACATATTTAGCAACGAATAATTACTTACTACACGCAACATTCCAGACCTGGAAAATCGTAGCATTGTCTTAATTAGATTTTATAACTCATGAGTCCCGAGAAGTTCACCGATTTTCCGCTTATCTGCCGACAGGAATATCGAAAAACACAACAATCAAGAACGTCGACGGCCTCGACAAAGTCGAGTTCTAGCTCCAGCAGCTTCAGCGGCTTTCCTTGCTATCCTAGCCCGCGTACGAGTCTTGACAACGACTCCGAAAGCGGCAGGTCTGGGTCGCGAGCTCGCAGCTCCACCACCAGCATTCAAGGTTTTGGTCAAGCCAAGAAACTTAACGATACCACGTGCGGAAAGGACAAAAGGCACGCAGTCACTGCGGCGGAGCTGGCTGCCCGACTACTTGAGGCAACCAGCGACACAAATTCGAGTTCTTGGTTGATTTCTAATCATTCTGTTCAAGCTTCATCGAAGACAAACGACATTGTGTCCAAATCGATCATCGAGGTGAGAAGGAGAGAGACGCATCTGAAGCATCTGAAGGCGGCGTACGCCTATTTAGTCCATGGACTGGGGGACGCCACACCAGCCCTCAACTTCTAATTGCTGTTGCTGGTACCCATTTGACAGCTGGGTAAAATGAAGCAACACGGAGTTAAGTGCCATGCTAGAGGACACAAACTGTTTTAGTGGAATCGGGAATCGAACCCCCGACCTTCAAGTCGTGAGTCCGTTGCTCTAACGACAAGGCTACAACCCCCTAGGCCACAGGGTTCAACATACCTCGCGGGCCAAAGAGAGAAACCAAAATAGGACGGTGGACCGCATAGACTCTGGAGAGATGAGACAGGGGGAGAGACAGGGGGAGATGAGACGGGAGAGACGAGACAGCTAATGGAGAGATAATATTGTTTATAGGGTGCTGACGTAAGGGGCCGATCTCAGCAGCTTCGAGGGCCGCATTTGGCCCGCGGGCCAGAGGTTGCCGAATCTGCCGTAAGGGGGTTCTAGCTACATCTAGCCATTGTCAAACAAGCTATTGCCATTGTCGTTCGTGAAAACCAAGTTCAATCGCTCCGTTGTTTCAAATGGCAATAGGCAAGGTGGCGCGATCGTCCATTGGTCGAGCGCAGGCAGCAGTTCTGCTGGCCGTTTGAAGACGCCTACCGCAACCCCTACGAAAACGACAAAGTTATCGCCCGTGACAACTGGCAGTTTTTGAACCATCGCGGCGCCGTCTGTCCGCCCGACGTTCGGCTGAATCGAATCGGGCGGGAGAAAATTCTCGAGCAGCGGCTGCAGCTGCGCAAACGGGAAATAAATCAAAAAGGGCTGGTCAAGGGCGCGTCTAGCCCATTCGAGCTGTTGAGCGGCGTCACAAACCCGAAAAGGCCGGGGGCTGCACCCTGTAGGGCAGCATTTTTTGGCAAGCAGTGATGATAGATTCATCCGTTTACCGAGCAGCCGCTTGTTGCAAATATACAAAGAAATCGATAAAGAAAGTATTTCTTCAATAGTTATTTTATAGAATATTCTGCAGGATCAGCTAACAAGTGTAGCTACAGCTATTTGCCAAATATATTGCAGGTTTATTGCAAATGCCTACTTTGCTTTTGAACGAGGCTTTCCTAGCGCTTAATGCGGTTTTAACGTCTTCAAACGTTTAATCTTCGAGGTGATGTACGAGGGGTGTTTCAAAAGTAACGAGAATTTAGTCATAACTTTTTAATGGATAAACTTTTTAACTTGAAATTTTTACCCGATAATTTTGCAAATATGGACAGCACACAGCTTCAGTTGCAACCCTGTCGGTCTACATGCACCAGTGAAATCGCACATTGAAGTCCAGACCTCGAGATTAAAAATTACGATTTTTGTCAGTGGAAAAGAGTGAACAGGTGAACGTGTTTTTTGTGTCAAAAATCAGCGCCTTCGTCCATTTCTTCAGCGATTTCAGCACGCTCCACAAAGCTGCCATCGAGCTGGATACATTTCTCATAGCGATGCAGCAGTTTGTCGATTCCCTCCCCCCAAAAACTCGCAGGCAGCGCATGGAGAGATTCGTTGGCCGCCGCAATGACTTCCTGTCGACTGGTGAAGACGCGACCTCGCATGGGCTTCTTCATTACTCCAAACAAGTGAAAGTCAGCAATGGCGAGGTCTGGTGAATAAGGTGGATGATTAAGCAGCCGAAAGCCGAGCTCTTCCACTTTCCTTGTGGTGGCCGCGGCGACATGAGGGCGAGCGTTGTCCCACAAGATGAAGGGCCTGGCGCGCATGATGCGTCGCTTCTGGAGGATGACTTCACGCAGACGAGCAACTTGATCTTGCACGTATGCAGCATTGATGGTGGCCTTGTCTGGCAGGTAGTCGACCATCAGAACCCCACAGGCGTCAAACCACATGGTGCACATGATGTTGCGTGTCCATGCCGACTTCATTGGCTTTGTGTGCGGCTGACGGCCCCTGGGCCCCCACTGCATGGACTGCTGCTTAGTCAGTGGATTAAACATTGGCAGTGGTGTCTCATCCATGCTGATGAGAAGTCGTTTAAACTCCTGATCACCAAGTTGCTGCCACAACTGCAAGTTCTCCGTTGCACATTGAATTCGCTTTCTTTTGTGGTCCAGGGTCAACTCACGCGGCACCCACTTGGCACAGACTCTCGACCAGTTTATTTCCTTGAGGATGCGGCTCACAGAAGCAATGGAGATGCTACAGACCTCCTCAACTTCACGCAATGTGGCAGAAGGATTGGCGCAGAGGTAATCACGGACAATCTGTTTGCTGTTGTCATCCGTTGACGTGCGGGGGCGACCTGACCTCGGCGCGTCACCACATCCTGTAGCACCCTCGCGGAACGCCTTGCAGTGAACATAAACCCGCGCTTGCGATAGTGCCTGATCTCCAAATGCCTGGTTCAGGTCCCGAGCGATATCGCATGGCTTCTTTCTAAGTTGAACCAGACCAGCGATAAAATGCCGTTGTCCTTCCTTCGATCCAATTTCTGAATGATCTTTCGGTCGTTCCATAGTCTCACTTAAAAGCACTTTTCAGTCAAGTCTCTCAGTCAAGCATTTGCAATTTTGAGCAGCCCTATGCAGCTTAAAAAACAAAAATTCCTAAGCAACTTTGCCCATAAACAGCAGACACCGGAGACAGTATCAGAAGCAGCTGAGTGCATCAGCAGCATCATTAGCAGTTTTCAAGTTCTAAGCAAGTTCTCAGGTATATAGACCACAGACAAAAATCGTAATTTTTAATCTCGAGGTCTGGACTTCAATGTGAGATTTCACTAGTGCATGTAGACCGATAGAGTTGCAACTGAAGCTGTGTGCTGTCCATATTTGCAAAATTACAGGGTAAAAATTTCAAGTTAAAAAGTTTATCCATTAAAAAGTTATGACTAAATTCTCGTTACTTTTGAAACACCCCTCGTACGTTGCGTGAAGTGATTTCGGATTGAGAGCTGGGTATCAATAAACCTGCAGATTGAAAACAGGTGGGGGCTGAAGAACAGATAATCACGATAATAATAATAATTGCAGGAGGGCTGCGGGCAATGACACATAGTTTGGTGACACTAGACCCGCAGCCAGCGAGGAGGCAATTCTGCCCATTTCGCTGACTCCTGAGCACACACGCACACAGATACTGTACGCAGGCATACGCTCACACAGGTGTGTACATCTGCCCTGACTTTCTCATCGTCAGGCAGTGTACACTCGAACTGTGCCTTGGGGGTTGGCCCTCAAGGGCGTAAATTGTACGACAAGCCCCCAAGCCTTCTCTCCGCGGCTGCGCCCCAAATAAATGTGGCCTCGCCGTGGAATCGAACTTAGGGACTGTGGTGCGAGTGGCAAACGCGTTAACCGCTCTGCCACCAACCCCCTGATAATCACGATTGAATTGGTGAGAATTAAACTGAAGGACTAACTGAGGAATTACAGACAAAGAGTATTTACAGCATACATGTATTTAATTAGGTATGGCTCAAGGACCAGCGTAGCATAGTTTAGTAACTTTATGAGCTGCTGTACACGAGTTGGTAATTGCATTACTCGATGTCGATAAAGCTTTAATTAAATTACACCCGAAAAAGGCCGTCATTCAGTAGTGCCTGTGTTTCTCAGGTCGACTGCTTGCCAAGGCCGTTGAGTTTGAGGCCGGTTTGTTTGGCTCGCTTTCTCTCCCTCCTTCCCTGCGGCCCTGCTCAGGGTGCCCTGTGCCGCCATCTGATTGGCTGGGCGCGGGCATTGTCTGTCAAACCTTAACCCAGCCCTGCGTGGCTACCCCCCCACGCCAATCAGCTCTGCGTAGCTTTGCCCGTCCACCCGGCCAGCGCGTACAACCCTCCCCTCCCTGCGCGCTGGTGGCTTGACTCTGTGCACCGCCTCCCCTGTCTGCCCCCCTTGCTGTCAATATCTGCCCGCGCTCGCCTGGCGAACTTTAAGATTCCATCGGTGAAGACGGTCTCTTTCTGCGAAGTCTCAAGTTTTTTAATATAATCATACAAATAAACGAAATCGAATTCTACTGTTATCCTGCGTTCCGACCGGTAAGCGCTGCATTCGTGTCTTTCCTTTCGGAGTGCCAGGCCTGTAAGGAAATGTATACTTAGTACTGTACTGTGTGATTATAGTGATTATTCGTATTATACTTAATTGATAATACTGTAGGCCGGGGATCCCAAACCGACCACAGTCACTACAATTCTATAAATTGCACTAGTCGACGAGCCCGTAATCATTGTCTTAAGTGCCCAATTCCAAAAAAAAATTAGATTTTGCTCGATCCAACGAAAAGATTATTATAGTACAATTTTTTATTACACCTGCCAATTGGGCCGACAGCACAGCTTGAAGCTATTACGCGGCGCATTTGAATTTTGTATACGGATGTTTAGCAAGGACTACTTAAGAAGACGACACTATAAACGACACTTCAGTCGTCCTTGATGTTTAGTCCGTACATGCATGGGGGGAGGTGTCATTGCACCCACCATCAGTTACCTCAAGCTATAATGCTGGTTGTAATATCATTTAACAGCTGGATACACTGAACAAGAAGCTAGCAATGCAGATTTAAGCGGCTTCGTGCTAAAATGCATAGAGATTGTTCCAGCGAAGTCATGAATCGAACCCCCGACCTTCATTCAAGTCGTGAGTCCGACGCTCTAGTCCACTCTTGGCTATACAACCCCTCCCCTACTCGATCTACCGACACGCCCCTGCAGGCTTGTATTTGACCTCCCCTATTTATATTCGCCTCTGTGGCATCCCGCAAAAACTTTTCCAATCATTCCTAGATTCCTGTAACGCCAGGGAGGGAGAGGGATACAAAATACACTACATGATTACAGCTTGAACATTCTGGACTAGAGATTTCCTAAAGATCTGCCCTGCGATTCCGTAAATGTTTCTTGCAAGAGCATGAAAGATCTATATCATGCAGTTCTATATCTATTCATATCAATGGCGCAACCCCATCTTGCATCCTAGCTCCATCATGATTCTTGATCGGGCTTTATAGATATGATCGATAATGAGTTTTGCATACTACGAGCGTAAGTTGTTGGAAATGTAGCCAATACGTTTTTTAATAAGAATCTTTCCTGTTGGCTTTATTAGAGGACGCCCAGGAATCTGTTGCGACTTTTAAATGTATTGATATGCAATGAAGAATATTTATTTACGTGGCTGGCTCAAACGGACCTATAAGTTGGTCCTTTATGGAAGAGGTAGTCCTAGTGGTATGCTCTTGTGGTCACTGCGCTGGCAAAAAAATATCAAGCATGATTCTTTGTAACCACTATTTTCGTTGATAAGATGAATAATTTCGTCAACTTCTGTGCAGAAATTTATATATTAACAACTACGAACATCACCATTGATATAAAAAATTAAAACCGGTTTGTAGACATTTGTAAAATTACCTGTAAAACAAAAACTTCTAAAGCATCGCATGTTTTTTTATAATTTTGTGAAAGGAAATGTTTATGACTACTTCTTATTAATTAACTACTTAATTAATTTTCTTTTCTGCAAATTGACTACTTCTTATTTTATATGTAAATATTTGAATTTCGACACCTTGCGTACAAATTTAATACATTACTTTTTGCAGATGACAAGCAATCCTAGCCAAAAGTAAATCCGAACCACAGATACTATAATAACAGTTATTATAGTTATTATAGTATATGTTATTATAGTTATTATAGTTATCACACATAGTTATAGTTATCACAGTTATTATAGTATCTGTGATCCAAACTACAAAAATATCTTCAGTGATATGGAACAGTATCATCATAAAAACTATTTTAATGTAAATGTTACAAAAACATACGTCATGCAAGTCTGCACTAGAAAAAAGACCATTGAGCCAGGATCAAACAAAGATACACCAATAACATACATTAACCAATCTACTATTGGCAATATCAGTTATTTGCTATGGCTGGCTATGATCTGCACTTAACATTTTAAAATCTTGTATATCACTGCAGCTGCAATCAATTCTCACTCAAGATCAAAAGCTTATTCCGCTATAAAGATTTTTAACTTACCAGTGTTTCAGTAAAACCATAAAAGCCAAAAGTGTCATTTTTATTTACCTAAATTCGATTTTATGTTATTGTTTCATTTATACATATGCAGCCCTAGCTAAAAATATGTTATTACTATTGATTTCATTGCTAATGAATGCAGTTAAAAAGACAGAAATATAAAAAAAAGCATATACTTTCCAGCTATTAGACTGTGTGCTAGTTAAAGATGGCAATCCTTGGTTTGATCCTATCAGCAATTGCCAGCATTGTTCTAGGTAGTCTGTGGTACTCGCCAGCCTTATTTGGCAAATCATGGTGCCTGCTTGTCCACAGGTGTAAGCCCGAACAGCTCACACAGAAGGGTTTGGCCTGCACCTGCACCACCTATGGCCTGACCATAGCCAGCAACCTGGCCACCCTGACCCTGCTGCAGCTGGCCATAAGCAACTTTGTGTCCACCTGGCAGCAGCTGGTCTGCCTGGCACTGGCCAGCTTTGCTCTAGTTTTCTGTTCGCAGGTGAGAAACGAAACATTTGTTATAAACTGTCATTATCCAGATCCAAGACTAGCTTCCTGACTATGGATATAGTCTTAGTGGTCAAACGTTGTATTAGATCACGTGACTTACATACTGTCCGCAGATGCCACACTATCAGTTCCAGCACAGTCCTCTGCAACTCTATTGGATCAACTTCGGCTACGATGCTGTCGTGATTTTGTGTGGCTGCGTGCTTATGTTCGCTCTTGCTTAGGCTCGACTAAGAGCGCTACAGTTTGCCTTCTACTTGTATTTGCGTCGCTCCCTACTTATAGTCAGTAGCAATATTTGCGTCTGGTATATACGATACCTAGTAATGTTCAGCATGTTTCAAAGAGGATTTTGCAAGGGCATTTCCAGTAGAAAGCAGCTTATTTTTCTCAGCGATTTTTTCAACTTTGTGCATTTCTCCAGATATAGGAACTCGACTTGCTAATGAACATGTGTTTTCACCAGTTTTATTGCTCATTCTTTGCTCAGGATATTGTCAGAAATACACAGCTTCATTTACGAAGGAACTTGACTGAAGTTCAGTCATGGACTGTCTATATATTGGTGGTTAATACTAGCTTTTTGATTTGATAACCGGTGTTGCTTGGCATCAACTTTCAGTTTTTTCGCATAGATAAATGATTTCAGCTTGATGGTTGCATTGACAGCCAACTATGACCCGTGAGCGAGGTTTAAATTCACTCATTTAAAATTGGTCAAAAGTTGGCCATTTGGTTCTGCACTTTGCTGTGTCTGACCGTACATTAGTGTGTGTTGCCTACCGCAGACAGAGGGAGCAAATTGCAAGTAATGTCAGATAGAGCGGCGCAATTGTTTGCATTACACAGAATTTGAAATGGAAATGAGGACTACGCGCGGCTGATATCAATTTAGAGTGGAAGGAGGCCGCAGCGCTGCTTGCCCCGATCTTTACGCCGCGGCCCCTGCTGCGTGACCGGTTCTCGTCGGGACTTTCTGGCTCAGCATCCGACCAATCTTGCTTCACCGTCAATGCACTGCTGATTCATCTGGTCTGCACTTGATGCAACACCGAAATGCACTTTGCCCGCCCCGGGTGCAGCTACCTGCGTGCCACCCGCAGCAGCCGGATACTCGTTTTACAAGCTAACATGATTTAATTCAAGTCGTATTCGCTTGTCAATGCTTCATTTCTTGAACAGAAGAAACTGACTGCCGCTTTTCGTAGCAAGCTGGCTTCATCCACAAGCCTAATTATCTTCCAAGTCGTGTATTCTGATAAGTACACACCGAAGTCACTTTTATTCCGCGGCTTCCGGAGTCTTGTCTTGTCTTACTGACGGCCAGTGATAAGAAGCACTTAAAGCACTTAATGTCATATTCACATGTATTTCATTTGATTAGCTGTCTAATGTTTATGCATGCAGTGAATTAGGGCCAGGCCACACAATCTCCTTGAACGCTTGTAATCCCCAAGTGACGATCGCGGTTTGTTTATCCCTGCGTATAATGGGCTAATACAGTCGCACTGGATTAATTTCGCACTTTTCCCAGACCTGACTAGGCCACACAGGTCAGTAACGCCAGCCCCAGGCACCGAAAATCCGCAACTATGGGATAAAAAGTCATGCCACCCACGTTGGGCAGCAGCCAGCTGCGGACCGCTCCTCCTCCGATTGCAGAAAAGCCAATGGTCGCCCAGCGGCTTGTCTCTGTGCCGTAACAGTTTCCACGGAGATCAGAGTATAAATTCTGTGCCACCAGGGGTTTCCTGGGACATCCCATCGTTTCTCAGCGGAAATCGACCTTCCTTCGAAGAGATTCAAAACTTTTACTTTCGAAAGGCTTCTGACAGTCAATTACAACACAGCGACATTTTCCCAGGGATATAGGAAAAGCACGTGAGTGACTGCAATTGGGAAAATCCGCGATGTTGTGCTTAACAAAAAAATCAGGGGCGTTCGTCTCACTATAATTTTGAATCGATTTCTGCGAAAAATTGCGTGATAAATGTAGCTCAAAAGATAACCTAATCTTCTTGTTCTATTGTATTCAAACCCGTAGTTAGCATTCGCAGTAATGTTATTCTGTATTTGTATTTGGCCTGTGCTACGCCAGGACAATTAAAGTGTGACATGTACGTGACCGCCTACCTCCATCGCAGGCTTTCCTCCGAACATGTCGGAGCAGCGCATTCACTCGAGGCGGGCCGCGGCCCAGAGCGGCAGGAAGAAGCTTCGCCGCACCGTCAGCATCATCCGGGGCTTCTCCATGCACGACAGCGGCTGGACGATGCCAAACTACGAGCTGCCCAGGGAGCTGGCCTGCGAGGACGCCGACGACAGCGAGCCCGCCTGGACCTGCCTGGAAGCGGAGGGCCTGGCCGAGCACAACCGGCTCCGTCGGCTACATCGCGCGAGGCCCCTGCGCCTGTCCCGCCCGCTCTGCCAAATGGCCGCCGCGCTGGCCGAGGCCGCCGCAGCTGGCGGACAGTTCCAGCATAGCGATCGGCAGCTGCGGCTCTTCCACCGCGGCGTCCACGCCGGGGAAGCGATCGCCTACCGGGTGGCGACCTGCTGGGCCGGGGCCGGCGTGGCCCGTCTGCTCACTGGTGAGACGTTAAGGATTCTACCGCATAGTCCTGAGACCTGGTTCCCTGCTGGTATTTCAACTGATTGGGATCTGATCCAGCTAGGATCTTGTTCAGTTTGTGTGGTTGGGATCTGATCCAGCTATGGATCTGGTTTAGTTTGGGTGGTTTGGGATCTGATCCAGCTATGGATCTGGTTCAGTTTGGGTGGCTGGGATCTGGTCCAGCTATGGATCTGGTTTAGTTTGAGTGGTTTGGGATCTGATCCAGCTATGGATCTGGTTCAGTTTGGGTGGCTGGGATCTGGTTTAGTTTGGGTGGTTTGGGATCTGATCCAGCTATGGATCTGGTTTAGTTTGGGTGGTTTGGGATCTGATCCAGCTATGGATCTGGTTCAGTTTGGGTGGCTGGGATCTGGTCCAGCTATGGATCTGGTTTAGTTTGGGTGGTTTGGGATCTGATCCAGCTATGGATCTGGTTCAGTTTGGGTGGCTGGGATCTGGTTTAGTTTGAGTGGTTTGGGATCTGATCCAGCTATGGATCTGGTTCAGTTTGGGTGGCTGGGATCTGGTTTAGTTTGGGTGGCTGGGATCTGGTTCAGTTTGGGTGGCTGGGATCTGGTTTAGTTTGGGTGGTTTGGGATCTGATCCAGCTATGGATCTGGTTTAGTTTGGGTGGTTTGGGATCTGATCCAGCTATGGATCTGGTTTAGTTTGGGTGGTTTGGGATCTGATCCAGCTATGGATCTGGTTCAGTTTGGGTGGCTGGGATCTGGTCCAGCTATGGATCTGGTTTAGTTTGGGTGGTTTGCGATCTGATCCAGCTATGGATCTGGTTTAGTTTGGGTGGTTTGGGATCTGGTTTAGTTTGAGTATTTTGGGATCTGATCCAGCTATGGATCTGGTTTAGTTTGAGTGGTTTGGGATCTGATCCAGCTATGGATCTGGTTCAGTTTGGGTGGTTTGGGATCTGATCCAGCTATGGATCTGGTTTAGTTTGGGTGGCTGGGATCTGGTTTAGTTTGAGTGGTTTCGGATCTGATCCAGCTATGGATCTGGTTTAGTTTGGGTGGTTTGGGATCTGATCCAGCTATGGATCTGGTTCAGTTTGGGTGGTTTGGGATCTGGTTTAGTTTGAGTGGTTTGGGATCTGGTCCAGCTATGGATCTGGTTTAGTTTGAGTGGTTTGGGATCTGATCCAGCTATGGATCTGGTTCAGTTTGGGTGGTTTGGGATCTGATCCAGCTATGGATCTGGTTTAGTTTGGGTGGCTGGGATCTGGTTTAGTTTGAGTGGTTTCGGATCTGATCCAGCTATGGATCTGGTTTAGTTTGGGTGGTTTGGGATCTGATCCAGCTATGGATCTGGTTTAGTTTGAGTGGTTTGGGATCTGATCCAGCTATGGATCTGGTTTAGTTTGGGTGGCTGGGATCTGGTTTAGTTTGAGTGGTTTCGGATCTGATCCAGCTATGGATCTGGTTTAGTTTGGGTGGTTTGGGATCTGATCCAGCTATGGATCTGGTTTAGTTTGAGTGGTTTGGGATCTGATCCAGCTATGGATCTGGTTCAGTTTGGGTGGCTGGGATCTGGTTTAGTTTGAGTGGTTTGGGATCTGGTTTAGTTTGAGTGGTTTGGGATCTGATCCAGCTATGGATCTGGTTTAGTTTGAGTGGTTTGGGATCTGATCCAGCTATGGATCTGGTTTAGTTTGGGTGGCTGGGATCTGGTTTAGTTTGAGTGGTTTCGGATCTGATCCAGCTATGGATCTGGTTTAGTTTGGGTGGTTTGGGATCTGATCCAGCTATGGATCTGGTTCAGTTTGGGTGGTTTGGGATCTGATCCAGCTATGGATCTGGTTCAGTTTGGGTGGTTTGGGATCTGGTTTAGTTTGAGTGGTTTGGGATCTGGTCCAGCTATGGATCTGGTTTAGTTTGAGTGGTTTGGGATCTGGTCCAGCTATGGATCTGGTTTAGTTTGAGTGGTTTGGGATCTGATCCAGCTATGGATCTGGTTTAGTTTGAGTGGTTTGGGATCTGATCCAGCTATGGATCTGGTTTAGTTTGAGTGGTTTGGGATCTGATCCAGCTATGGATCTGGTTCAGTTTGGGTGGCTGGGATCTGGTCCAGCTATGGATCTGGTTTAGTTTGGGTGGTTTGGGATCTGATCCAGCTATGGATCTGGTTCAGTTTGGGTGGCTGGGATCTGGTTTAGTTTGAGTGGTTTGGGATCTGATCCAGCTATGGATCTGGTTCAGTTTGGGTGGTTTGGGATCTGATCCAGCTATGGATCTGGTTCAGTTTGGGTGGCTGGGATCTGGTTTAGTTTGAGTGGTTTGGGATCTGATCCAGCTATGGATCTGGTTCAGTTTGGGTGGCTGGGATCTGGTTTAGTTTGGGTGGTTTGGGATCTGATCCAGCTATGGATCTGGTTTAGTTTGAGTGGTTTCGGATCTGATCCAGCTATGGATCTGGTTTAGTTTGGGTGGTTTGGGATCTGATCCAGCTATGGATCTGGTTCAGTTTGGGTGGTTTGGGATCTGATCCAGCTATGGATCTGGTTCAGTTTGGGTGGTTTGGGATCTGGTTTAGTTTGAGTGGTTTGGGATCTGATCCAGCTATGGATCGGGTTTAGTTTGAGTGGTTTGGGATCTGATCCAGCTATGGATCTGGTTTAGTTTGGGTGGCTGGGATCTGGTTTAGTTTGAGTTGTTTCGGATCTGATCCAGCTATGGATCTGGTTTAGTTTGGGTGGCTGGGATCTGGTCCAGCTATGGATCTGGTTTAGTTTGGGTGGTTTGGGATCTGATCCAGCTATGGATCTGGTTCAGTTTGGGTGGCTGGGATCTGGTTTAGTTTGAGTGGTTTGGGATCTGATCCAGCTATGGATCTGGTTCAGTTTGGGTGGTTTGGGATCTGATCCAGCTATGGATCTGGTTCAGTTTGGGTGGCTGGGATCTGGTTTAGTTTGAGTGGTTTGGGATCTGATCCAGCTATGGATCTGGTTCAGTTTGGGTGGCTGGGATCTGGTTTAGTTTGGGTGGTTTGGGATCTGATCCAGCTATGGATCTGGTTTAGTTTGAGTGGTTTCGGATCTGATCCAGCTATGGATCTGGTTTAGTTTGGGTGGTTTGGGATCTGATCCAGCTATGGATCTGGTTCAGTTTGGGTGGTTTGGGATCTGGTTTAGTTTGAGTGGTTTGGGATCTGGTCCAGCTATGGATCTTGTTTAGTTTGAGTGGTTTGGGATCTGATCCAGCTATGGATCTGGTTTAGTTTGGGTGGTTTGGGATCTGATCCAGCTATGGATCTGGTTCAGTTTGGGTGGTTTGGGATCTGATCCAGCTATGGATCTGGTTCAGCATGGGTGGCTGGGATCTGGTTTAGTTTGGGTGGCTGGGATCTGATCCAGCTATGGATCTGGTTCAGTTTGAGTGGTTGGGATCTGATCCAGCTATGGATCTGGTTCAACATGGGTGGCTGTGATCTGATCCAGCTATGGATCTGGTTCAGTTTGAGTGGTTGGGATCTGATCCAGCTATGGATCTGGTTCAACATGGGTGGCTGTGATCTGATCCAGCTATGGATCTGGTTCAGTTTGAGTGGTTGGGATCTGATCCAGCTATGGATCTGGTTCAGCATGGGTGGCTGGGATCTGATCCAGCTATGGATCTGGTTCAACATGGGTGGCTGTGATCTGATCCAGCTATGGATCTGGTTCAACATGGGTGGCTGTGATCTGATCCAGCTATGGATCTGGTTCAGCATGGGTGGCTGGGATCTGATCCAGCTATGGATCTGGTTCAACATGGGTGGCTGTGATCTGATCCAGCTATGGATCTGGTTCAACATGGGTGGTTGTGATCTGATCCAGCTATGGATCTGGTTCAGCATGGGTGGCTGGGATCTGATCCAGCTATGGATCTGGTTCAACATGGGTGGCTGTGATCTGATCCAGCTATAGATCTGGTTCAGCATGGGTGGTTGGGATCTGATCCAGCTATGGATCTGGTTCAGCATGGGTGGCTGTGATCTGATCCAGCTATGGATCTGGTTCAGCATGGGTGGCTGGGATCTGATCCAGCTATGGATCTGGTTCAACATGGGTGGCTGTGATCTGATCCAGCTATGGATCTGGTTCAGCATGGGTGGCTGTGATCTGATCCAGCTATGGATCTGGTTCAGCATGGGTGGCTGTGATCTGATCCAGCTATGGATCTGGTTCAGTTTGAGTGGTTGGGATCTGATCCAGCTATGGATCTGGTTCAGTTTGAGTGGTTGGGATCTGATCCAGCTATGGATCTGGTTCAATTTGGGTGGCTGTGATCTGATCCAGCTATGGATCTGGTTCAACATGGGTGGCTGTGATCTGATCCAGCTATGGATCTGGTTCAGCATGGGTGGTTGGGATCTGATCCAGCTATGGATCTGGTTCAGCATGGGTGGCTGTGATCTGATCCAGCTATGGATCTGGTTCAGCATGGGTGGCTGGGATCTGATCCAGCTATGGATCTGGTTCAACATGGGTGGCTGTGATCTGATCCAGCTATGGATCTGGTTCAGCATGGGTGGCTGTGATCTGATCCAGCTATGGATCTGGTTCAGCATGGGTGGCTGTGATCTGATCCAGCTATGGATCTGGTTCAGTTTGAGTGGTTGGGATCTGATCCAGCTATGGATCTGGTTCAGTTTGAGTGGTTGGGATCTGATCCAGCTATGGATCTGGTTCAATTTGGGTGGCTGGGATCTGATCCAGCTATGGATCTGGTTCAACATGGGTGGCTGTGATCTGATCCAGCTATGGATCTGGTTCAGCATGGGTGGCTGGGATCTGATCCAGCTTTGGATCTGGTTCAGCATGGGTGGCTGGGATCTGATCCAGCTATGGATCTGGTTTAGTTTGGGTGGCTGGGATCTGATCCAGCTATGGATCTGGTTCAACATGGGTGGCTGGGATCTGATCCAGCTATGGATCTGGTTCAACATGGGTGGCTGTGATCTGATCCAGCTATGGATCTGGTTCAGCATGGGTGGCTGGGATCTGATCCAGCTATGGATCTGGTTCAGCATGGGTGGCTGGGATCTGATCCAGCTATGGATCTGGTTCAACATGGGTGGCTGGGATCTGATCCAGCTATGGATCTGGTTCAACATGGGTGGCTGGGATCTGATCCAGCTATGGATCTGGTTCAACATGGGTGGCTGGGATCTGATCCAGCTATGGATCTGGTTCAACATGGGTGGCTGGGATCTGATCCAGCTATGGATCTGGTTCAACATGGGTGGCTGGGATCTGATCCAGCTATGGATCTGGTTCAGCATGGGTGGCTGGGATCTGATCCAGCTTTGGATCTGGTTCAGCATGGGTGGCTGGGATCTGATCCAGCTATGGATCTGGTTCAGTTTGGGTGGCTGGGATCTGATCCAGCTATGGATCTGGTTCAACATGGGTGGCTGGGATCTGATCCAGCTATGGATCTGGTTCAGCATGGGTGGCTGGGATCTGATCCAGCTTTGGATCTGGTTCAGCATGGGTGGCTGGGATCTGATCCAGCTATGGATCTGGTTTAGTTTGGGTGGCTGGGATCTGATCCAGCTATGGATCTGGTTCAACATGGGTGGCTGGGATCTGATCCAGCTATGGATCTGGTTCAACATGGGTGGCTGTGATCTGATCCAGCTATGGATCTGGTTCAGCATGGGTGGCTGGGATCTGATCCAGCTATGGATCTGGTTCAGCATGGGTGGCTGGGATCTGATCCAGCTATGGATCTGGTTCAACATGGGTGGCTGGGATCTGATCCAGCTATGGATCTGGTTCAACATGGGTGGCTGGGATCTGATCCAGCTTTGGATCTGGTTCAGCATGGGTGGCTGGGATCTGATCCAGCTATGGATCTGGTTTAGTTTGGGTGGCTGGGATCTGATCCAGCTATGGATCTGGTTCAACATGGGTGGCTGGGATCTGATCCAGCTATGGATCTGGTTCAACATGGGTGGCTGTGATCTGATCCAGCTATGGATCTGGTTCAGCATGGGTGGCTGGGATCTGATCCAGCTATGGATCTGGTTCAGCATGGGTGGCTGGGATCTGATCCAGCTATGGATCTGGTTCAACATGGGTGGCTGGGATCTGATCCAGCTATGGATCTGGTTCAACATGGGTGGCTGGGATCTGATCCAGCTATGGATCTGGTTTAGTAAGATTTTTAATTAAGCATTTTTATATTTTAATTTAGCTAGCTTTTGCATTCTCAATTCAAACGCACAGCTCAGATAGCATGCATGTCTAGCATCAACCATATCTGCTCTGCTTGTCTGATTGCGCTTTGAAGCGTCGAAACTTTCATGAACGCAAATTTCATGACCCAAAACTGTGCCAGAATGGGATTCGGCTCTCCCATTTGTTCACTCTCTATTTATCCCCGCGTCTGTTTTCCCCTATACCCATTTTCTCTCTCCCGTTGAACGATGATCCTGAAGCAGCATACGAAAATCACTGAAAATGTATCGTCGGGAAACTAAAGAAGAAATTGTCCACCCAAAGCCTCGTGTCACATGGCTCGGGTCGTCACATTGCATAGGCCTTTGTGCCTGGGGATTGAGGGATTGCACTTATCGCAGAGCCTTGCTAACCCACCAGTCGGTTTCCAGCCGCGTGATAGTCACGTGATCGGATTGTTGAGGACTAGAGACTGTCGATACTGGACAACTGCTAAGTGACAAATCAGGGTAAACTTGCCCCAAAACAAATCAGGATAGCCGCGTGATAGGCATCCTTTAGCCTTAAAGGCAAAACTTGAATTTAATGGTGTAAAAAATATTTTTTGCGTGAATAGTTTTATGTTCTTTTCGATTTAGGAGCGTACAGTTTAATGCGCAAAAAACAGAGCTTCAGTTAATGGACGAGCCAAAGCTAAAATCCATTTCCGTGAGCCTGCTGAGGCGATTCGAACTCGCGCCTGTGAATTTAATCTGCACAAACAGCGCCGATGCAGCCGCTGACGTCACGGGCCCCTCTGCGGCGTGGCATTCCCTCGAATCTGCTTACTTATAGGCCCCGCACACAAACACAGAGGAAATTCTATTCCACTGCAAACGGCCAGGCTTGCCGAGGTCTTGCACAGCGGTGGGGGTGGGCTGCTGCACTCTTTGGCGTAGAGGCTCAGGGAGCCGCGCTGCATGCCCTGCAGAAAAAGATTGGATTTGTAAAACAATGAAAACAATAATAGCCACCGCCTGGGTTGTTATAACTGGCTGACTGGGCATGTTTGCGTACTGATAGTACTATTAAGGCAAAAGCAGTGTGCACTTATACTACGAGAAACTATACTCGTAGAAACCGCTCGTCAACCAGGCCTCATAAAACATGGCTGGAGCGTCTGTGTGAATGCTGTTAAAATAGTGGAGGGATGTGGATATTTTTCGCACTGCTCCCAGTTGGGGATTTTATGTAAGTTATGATGTTAAAGGTTTGAGATCTGACTGAGATTCTATTGAGTTAAGGCTCTCATTTGGCTTGGGTTTGCATAGTTAGAATCTCAATTAGATCTCAACTAAATCTGCTTGGGGATCTGAGTTCGTTGGTGATTTGTTGCAATAAGACCTGAAAATCATTTTCGTGAAAAACTTTCTCTTTCGAAGGCCCGGAAGCAACCCGGATGTGGTACACGGAGTGCTCCGACCCAGGTTACAGTTTCGAGGTGGCTCAGCCGCAGGATGGCACAGGTGAGGCAGTGCATGCATGCTGGGACTTCTGATGAAGACTACTATCAGTAGCAAGAGTCTGAAACCGAAAAATCTACTGCACGAGCATCGAACCAAACGCAGGCCACTTCACGCAGCTCGTCTGGCGGGCCAGTCGCCTGCTGGGCATCGCGAGCGCCACGATGGTGACGACGAGATCAGCTCAGCAGCAGCAGCAGCAACAGCGGCGGGAATCCAGCAGTGACCTTGATGATGAACAGCCCAGCCGGAGCCTGGCTGCTGACGAGGACTGCCCAGCAATCGTCACTAACGTTATCGTTGCTCTGTATTTTCCTCCCGGAAATGTCGAAAAATGCTTCGAGGACAATGTGCTACCCGCGGCTGCGCCTGGGGAGGTCGTTGTCGACGATCCCGAGAGCCAGCTGCCTGAGCCTGCGTCCGGGAGCATCATTGTGCCGAGCAATGGGATGGCTGAGCCTGTTATGGGGTGAAGGAATTTGAAGTGGTTGATATAGTTAGGGGAGTGACAGAATGGGTAGGTTGACAGAATGAGGTGGGCGACGGAGTGAGGTAGGGGACGGAGTGAGGTGGGGAACGGAGTGAGGTGGGGAACGGAGTGAGGTGGGGAACGGAGTGAGCTGGGGAACGGAGTGAGGTAGGGGACGGAGTGAGGTGGGTAACGGAGTGAGGTGGGGAACGGAGTGAGGTGGGGGACGGAGTGAGGTGAGGACGGAGTGAGGTAGGTGACGGAGTGAGGTGGGGGTCGGAGTTCGATAGGTGTCTGAAGTAGGAAAGCATTTTTACAGGATCTTTAAAACTGTTTTGTGCATTAGGAAAGCGCTGAGAATCACGAAGAGTAGGTTAGCTCTATATTTATAAGCTTGTTTGCATGCATCCTTAGAAATTTTCTATGAATTTAATGTTTTACTTTTGCCTTTGCTGTGTCCATTGTAGTGATTTTCTTGAAGTAATCACTTGTAAAAATATGTTTATTAAACTATATTATACACTATTGTCTTATTGATTGAGTTTTTTAAGTGATGGTATTTTTTAGCCCAACATTTTATTAATTCTCATGGTGTGTTTTACTATTTAATAATTACTATTACTATTACTATTACAATAGAATCTATTTTATGTAATTCTTGCTTCTTTTTATGTAATGTGTGAGCTTGTGATTGTTGCTTCCAAGTTGCACAGGGTCACAATGCAAATAAGATTATAGTAGGCGCAGCCGCGTGCATTTTGAGGCTGCGTACAGCTGTTCAGTCCGTGGACTGGCAGGCCGCCACAACTAACCAAGTTAATTCTACTCCAGTTATAATAATACAAGTGACAATTTTATACAGCTGGTGAAGTAGAGTAACTGGGAATCAAGTGACTTGTGCAATTAGACGTGTATTGTGCTATCAACCTTTCACTGACATTCGAACTCGCGACCTCTCAGTCAGGGTCTATAACTCCAACAAACTCTAACTGGTTTTGGTTGCTCCCGTCGTTGTATGAGATTCGAACTCGCGACCTCTCAGTCAGGGTCTATAGCCCCAACAAACTCTAACTGGTTTTGGTTGCTCCCGTCGTTGTATGAGATTCGAACTCGCGACCTCTCAGTCAGGGTCTATAGCTCCAACAAACTCTAACTGGTTTTGGTTGCTCCCGTCGTTGTATGAGATTCGAACTCGCGACCTCTCAGTCCGGGTCTATAGCCCCAACAAACTCTAACTGGTTTTGGTTGCTCCCGTGGTTGACTGAGATTCGAACTCGCGACCTCTTAGTCAGGGTCTATAGCTCCAACAAACTCTAACTGGTTTTGGTTGCTCCCGTCGTTGTATGAGATTCGAACTCGCGACCTCTCAGTCCGGGTCTATAGCTCCAACAAACTCTAACTGGTTTTGGTTGCTCCCGTCGTTGTATGAGATTCGAACTCGCGACCTCTCAGTCAGGGTCTATAGCCCCAACAAACTCTATCTGGTTTTGGTTGCTCCCGTCGTTGTATGAGATTCGAACTCGCGACCTCTCAGTCAGGGTCTATAGCCCCAACAAACTCTATCTGGTTTTGGTAGTTCCCGTAGTCTGGGTCGGCTAGATAATTTATTGTACACCATGATTTTTGTCAAGTTCGTACAGAACGGCATGGAAAGTAACACTAATTAATCGTTCTTTTCATTGCTCAAACAGTCTCATAAGGCAAGGACTGTTGCCAAGAAACACCTAAAAGGTGCAATTGTTGAACATTCCGCTTATTCAAGATGTCTATAGTCTTACCACGAGAAGACTGGTGGTAAGCAGTGCTTATCATGGCCCGATTTTACTCCCTGCCGGCCAGAGTTTAACTAATTGTTCGGCTAAACTGGTAGTAGGCCCCTATCTATTCCTGCCGTGACCCGTCCATGGCACGGTACCTGGACACTTCGTCATCTTCGTCATCCAGATGAAGATCTGTTCAATATCTCAGAGGGTGGATGACGAAGTGACTTAGACTTGTGGACACTTCGTAATCTATAAAATAAAAGTTTTCAAAGTTAGAACAGAACCACACCTCCCCACCCCACGTCACCCTCAACATTCACACGATTTTGTTTTTTTGAGACATCGTGTTGGCACCTATCTTTCAACTCTTGTAATGAAATCAGTTTTGACACATTTTTTGACAATTTAGACTGGGAAGCGTGTTCACACCTTCGCCCCACCACCCCACCCTCACTTTATTCCAAACGAAGCAAACACCAAAACTAAACACCTCCTTATCCGACGTGCACCCAATAGGCTCAATTAAGACCTCGTGTTGGGCACCTGTTCCCTCAATCCATCTTTAGCCCACCTTTAAGTTTTCACACCTCCGCCCCACCATCCCACCTCAACCATACATCACTCCGACGTGCACCCAATTAAGTTATTTAGTATAGAAGGGCGACCAGAATGAAACCGCATGAGCACAAACAGCCCTTGTGCGACCTCGCCAGCAAGCCCTTAAGCCCTTATCTGGAGCCAGATATAGATGAGATCCAGGCTGAACTGTACGCTGCTGATGTGGGTCAATTCCAGGAGCCACACCTCAGCAGTTTCCTGTGGGCCTCCAGGAGGAGACTTACTTCCGTATTGCCAGTGGAACGAATAAAGGGAAAGATGCAGTTGTGCATCGTACAGACCGGGGGATTTCGTGATGGGATTTAACTATGAAAAAATGGCAAGCAGAAATACGTTGCTCTAGCCGCAATTCCAGGTTCAAATGCCGCGCCACAGCCATTGAACATCAGGGCCAATTTCGCAGTGGGCCATCGGCGCACACCTGCGAGCACACCTGGAGCTGAAGACAGAGGCAAAGTGAGCCTGCTTTCGACCGGCTGCCGCGCTCGTTGTTCTATCAACTGATATTCTAACAACTGCTACCTGCGCCAAGAAACGCACCTGAAAAATGTGCCGCTTATCTTTGCTAATGTCAGGCAAGACTATTCACGACTTCAATGCTGTTTTAATGTGCTGAGAACCCTGTGTTCTGGATTTTGAAGCCGCTGTATGGCAGTCTCATGGCAGAAGGCCTGGCCCAGAATGTTGCTGGGGTGCAGTCGCCGGAACTGCTCGACCTGGCTGAATACGTCAGCAGCACTTGGCTGGAGAATCTAGTGCATGGCGTAAAAGAAATAAGCGTATTTGGCCAACTGTTACACAATGAGGCTCAGCTGGTGCCAGTATACGCTGCCTTGGTGCGTGAGCAAGCTGCTGACAGAGCGCCATCAGAAAGTGCGGTACCAGCAGCTTCAGGAGTTAGCAGAGCTTAAACTGGGCGAAATATCGAGCCAGTGAGCTCTCTGTGCGCAGCTTTCTGGTCAGCTGCAGTCGCCTAGGCCACATTCCCCGTTTCGGTAGGCAAGCCGGATAAGCGTTAAGTTAAAGCCAAGCCGAATTAAGGTAAATTTCATTTACCTGATTTAGCATTTTAACATTAAATTTCATGTTAAAAGCATTTGTGTCTTCGTGCCTTTAATCTTTGTGCCAGTCTATAATGATCATAGATTAAAATTTAAATTTACCAATTTACATATTACTTAATTTATGCTACATGTATACATACGTACGGGACGACCATTTTTGTGGTCGTAACTCCGCCATTGTCTGGTCCCAAGTCCAGAATGAGAAAGGAGGAGGGGACAAGTTTCACTTCAGCCTCATTTTTACATATACCTGTACTTGTACGCAGAAGAATCTGTTTGAGTCTACAGACAACAATGCTTGTTATTAGTAGATGACGAAATGACCAAACTTTAAAGCATGCCGATTGGCTGGATGACGAAGTGTCCTGCCTTCAAAGTGGATGACGAAGTTGTAAGATGACGAAGTGTTTAGGATCCCATGGCACTGATTACCATACGTATTCTGGATTTTCTTGTTTTCTGACAAGAATATGCTTTTAATTCTACATTCTTACTTATCTTTTGTTTGTACACGCCCCTACTGCTTCAATTCAAACACATATTTTATTCAAAAAGGGTTTATTGAAGTTTGAATTCACATTTGGGTCATTCTCAAATTAATGCTCGGAAATAGTGTGTTGTAAAAAAGTTTTTGACAATTGCAAAAAAAATTCTTTATTCTAATCTGTGTCTCTAGTAGAGTGCAAAATAGAAACCAGAACCACAAAATAACATTAATATGGACCAGCATTTACATTTGTTTATTGCCTTCAAAAACACCGTAAATTATTTTGCTTTCTGACGTACATTTTGCTATTAAATAAGGTCATACAAAAAGTGCATATTTTTTTTTAGTTTTCGTATATTAAACATAGTTGTCTTATTTTAGAAAAATCTTTTATTATTGTTTTTTGTTATATCTAATAAAATTAACATAGTTAATGTACATTTTTTCTGAAAAAATTCAAAATTTCCCAAGGTCCGGAAGCTTCGAACAATTGGAATGTATACTGTATATAGCACAATTTTTATTTAATTGGCCGTCAAGGAAATTCTTGTAATAAAATGAAGCAATGATGATATGAAATTCAGAGGTGCGTGTCTTGTCAATAAAAATTCACATTTTTACACTATTTTGGCATTTCTTTTGTCATGAAACCTCCTTTCCAGACACAAAAAATGTTACAATAAGCAAATTATGGTGTATCTTTCATTTTCTATAATAATGAGAAATATTCAAAACACGTAGATTTATTCCTTAGGAAGGTGGCATCATATCTGTAATATTTCCATGTATTAAGGTACCAGTATATGCGAGAAATCTTTTTTCTTGACAGTGTTGTTGTGCATAAGCATTCGAGTCGATTTTTATATTTTTTATGTTTACAGTTTTTAAATACAATTAGTATATTGCTAATAATTACGAATTAATTCAGATACAGTATCGTGATATAAATATTTATAAGAGAATGCGAATTGCTTCTGTCTTTTGATTTTATTCGCTTTCAAAAATGGAGCTTCAATACCTCACAGAATTTATTTACCTTTTAATTTTCAAATGAAATACTTCGAAAAAAGCTGAGTCACAGCACTTAGTGGCATAAATTTAATAGTCATTTTAGCTTAGATTACTTTTAAATTCATTAGATGGGAGTAGTACTTAATATTTTATCATAATTAAGCTTGCAGTCGTGAACATTTATGGCAAATGCGCATGCGCGGAAAATTTAAAACTTAGCAAAAAATTTATTTGTGATTTTAAACAACATAAGAATGCAGTAAAAACGCCATTTTTTTCATTTTTTAAACGTTTAGAAAACTTTCAAAAGGATTGAATCCTCGCAGCACACTTTAAAACGATAAAGATAGTGAAAAAAAATATTTTTTTTGTTAATGCCTTCTCGGTACATAATTTTGAGAATGACCCATTTGAGTAGCCTAAATGCAAACAAAGTTAAATTGCATGGAATGAAAAAAATGTTAATACATCTGAGTCTGACTAATTAAACTTGCCTCTTGCCTGCATAGGCCTATACAGAGTGAATGGCTTATACACAATTAGGATGCAAACTAACCAAAATAAAATTAATAACTAAGAGAAATGAACAAATGTGAGCTAACAAATAAAAATAGTTAACAGGAAAGATGAAAAGATTATCAGTTTTAGTGGTAAGTTGGTTAGGCCCTATTCCATTGATACTTCAATGCTGGCGCTGCAAATGTCTGCGATGGAAGCAATCCACTAAAAAAGCCCTGGGCATGGGCATCCTAGACATTGGCTGCAGAAATAAACTGTACTGGGACCTGGCAGAGCTATCTATAGGTCTAGCACATTCTATACCTTTTCATTGGTCTAGGCTAGACAACATAAGGTTTTCTCTAGGAAATGATGCATAGCAATTGCTACTGTTTCCAGCATAGAAGCCAGTTGCTTCTTGCCATTTCCAGTTAGCTATACCAACTTGCAGATGTGGCTTCAAGATATTTGATGAAGGTATTCTGGCCTAGGCCAGACTTACAATATAGAACCTAAGTGTTGCATACCATCTGAAGGCATATATGAAAGCACAGTTTGTGAAACCAGTTTTTTGTTTTTCTGCCAGCATCATAGAGCTGTAGGCTACCATCTAGCATGTCCACTTTTTATATGCAACAATTATAAGTTAGCACACTGGCTCTTCTGCACTGCCACATGTCAACCAGCAATATTGATCTCAACTTTTTTTTGATACAATCCTTGTGGCCAGCAAATACAAAGTCTTGACTCTACTCTACTTTCTCTTGGCAGTCTTCACAATCAAAACATGTCCTTTCCTCATGAAAGCAACATTATTTAGAGCTACAACAAGCTGCCCACCCTGGTGAAGCTGAACTGCAACTCCTCAGTCTGGCCCGATGGCACCCATCAGGAAAGTTGAATGGCTGATAAGGAACTGGGACAACCTATATTGCATAATCCAGGTGTTAGTAAATATTTTAAGTCATAAAATTCCCAAATGTTTATAGAAACTAGAAAGTTTTTGGTTCCTTGTATATTGTTTTATTTTGAGTAAGTTTCATTGCAATTTAGTAACCTTATTTCGTAAATTTTCAAAAACTTGTTAGTTCATACATGCGCAACACCTGGCCAAGCAAGCAAGTGAGTGCCAAGCAAGGTAAGTCGCAAAAACCAATCAACCAAGCGCAAAAAAATCAAAGGGGGGACCAAGGGACAAAAAGGGAAGGCGTGAAGAAAAGGAAAAAGGGGAGAGAAAAAGAGAGCAAATGAGAGCAAACTAAGTTGTAAATAGAGCAATGAAACGAACTAAGTCGCAAATGAGAGCAAACTAAGTCGTAAATAGAGCAAAAACTAAGTCACATGTAAAAGACACATTAATTACTTTTTTGTCCAGTTAATAACTCAGCCAAGTTTTATTTATTCTTGAACATTCTTGGCATTTTTTTAATGTAAAAGACACATTAATTACTTTTTTGTCCAGTTAATAACTCAGCCAAGTTTTATTTATTCTTGAACATTCTTGGCATTTTTTTAATGTAAAAGACACATTAATTACTTTTTTGTCCAGTTAATAACTCAGCCAAGTTTTATTTATTCTTGAACATTCTTGGCATTTTTTTCATGTAAAAGACACATTAATTACTTTTTTGTCCAGTTAATAACTCAGCCAAGTTTTATTTATTCTTGAACATTCTTGGCATTTTTTTTTTGTTCAGCATAGGTATAGCCACAGCTTTATTTATATAAGCAGAACTTTGACAACAAGTACAATGCAAATACAGAATTGCTAGCCTCCCCTTGCTTTCTCATGCTAAAAGGGGCAATATGTTTCGTTTGTTCTGTTTCACCACCCAATTTCGCCCAAATGCATTCCAGCCAGCTGCTCTGCAATGCTGTCTCGTCTTGCTTTGCCAGCTTTCCGACTTCAGTCATTATGGAGCATGTGCTCTTCGATTGCAGCACTTGCCAACTCAGGCCCTCCTTCTCAGATGCTGTCTGCAGCTGTTCAGCCCTTTCTGAGCTTGCCCACAAGCGCATGTTTTGGACAGCAGCCGGCGCGTGGTCTGAAGTACTTTGTTAAGTGAGTCTTCATGTTTTTATGTCAGAAAAAGCAGATAGGGGAAAGTTTTCTACCAGAGTTGTTGAATATCCAGACGTTCTGGAGAAGTGGTGACTTGATTCTAGCTTTAGAATATGCCTTACAAAAAGTTCTTTCTGAAATTTAATTAAAAAAATTATTTCTGTGCACATAGTGAGCGCCATGTACTATTGACAGTAGCACATGCAGCCCAAATATCCCACAGACTGCATAGGCGCTGCCGGCACTGCTATCTGTGGCGAAACGAATCAGGCTTCCTCACTGTACAATGCCCAATGCACCCGAGGCACAAGCAGCAGGAGAAACCCAGATCGCACAATGTCAAGTGGGCGTTCAAGCGGCACATCTACAAGAGCGTCAACTGGTGACAGCCGGGTGTAATAGTACACTGTTGGCATTCGTGTTCATAAATTATCAATATTCTTATTAAATCCTACATTTAGCTATACCATTGTGCTGAGGCCTCATTCACTAGGGTTAGTGTCAGTCAAATACACGCATTGCATTGGTGTTCAAAACCTCATGCTTCTAGTTAGCTTCAACTGGGGTGAATTCAACCAACTTTACTCTGGTTTATACTTATCAACTGACCGACTTTTTCTCTTTTTTCCAACGAGAAATTCGCAAAGCTCATGCTTAGATGTACTCCATTGCTAAAGTTACGAAAAGTTCGGAAAGTTCGCGGACAAACTTGAAAAAAACTGTAACTGCATACGTATATGAAAACATTAGTAGTCAACCTTCTCAATATACGTGCACTTGAGGCAGACACACTTGTGCCATCGCTCTGGCAGCTTCTCAATTCCAGCAGCGAAACATTCTCTGGGGGTCCCTCTGACCCACTGGCTGATGGCAGAGGCCATGGCCTGTACGCTACTGTACCGGTGACCTCGGAGGGATTCCTTCATCTGCCCAAACAGCCAGTAGTCGCTCGGTGCTAGGTCTGGCGAGTACGGCGGATGCGGCAGCGGCTCGAAGCCCAGGTTGGCGATGGCAGCCATTGTTGCCTGACTGGTGTGAGGCCTGGCATTGTCCTGCTGCAGCAGGATCCCCCTGGTCAGCTTGCCACGGCGCTCACTCTTGATGGCTTCACGCAATTTCTGCAGCACTTGGATGTAATAAGCACTGTTGATGGTAGTGCCTCGTGGAAGCCAGTCGATGAGCAGAATGCCCTCTTTGTCCCAGAAGACGGTGGCCATCTGCTTGCCAGCTGATGGTACAGTCAGGGCCTTCACTGGGGCAGGTTCATCAGCTGTCTTCCACACGCTGCTTTGCTTCTTGGACTCCGGTTCGCTATAGTGGAACCATGACTCGTCTCCTGTCACAATTCGGTCCAAAAAGTTCGGATCATTGCGGTAGGCCTGCAGGAGCTGCTGACATGCACGGACCCGTTCGCGCTGCTGGTCATCCGCCAGAAGCTTCGGGACCCAGCGAGCGACAACCCGTGACATCCCAAGCTCGGCTGTGAGAATCCCATGGACTGCTGTCGGTGAGATACCCACTATCTCTGCCAGTTCATGTACTGTGACCCGACGGTCGACATCCAATGCCTGGCGTACATGCTCGATGTTAAACTTGTTAACTGTGGTGGCCGGCCTTCCACTGCGTGGCAGATCTTCGACCGTCTCCCAGCCTTCCTGGAAGCGCTGTACCCACTTGCTGACCATTGTCTTCGAAGGGGCATCTTCTCCTCTTGTAACTCGCGGAGATTGTCGGCTTGACGCTTCTCTTGCCTCCACAAAAACCAAATGACACTTCGCTTGGCTTCTTCGTTATTTTGCATAGTGTCAAAATCAGTGGGTAACGAAAAAGATTGCTGTGAAAAAATGCATTGAGCAAATCTGAGCGCAGTAGCTTTAAAACTTGTGGGACATATTTGTTGTCTATGGCCAAAAGTATGATAGCTACACAGCCTTTTGGTTAGTAGAAAATTGAGTTTGTCCGCGAACTTTCCGAACAACCAGCAATGTACATTGTACATTCCGTACAATGTACAAAGTGGCTTTTATCTACTTTGATGAAAATCCTTGCGCGCCACTGGAAGCTGAGTCCGAAATATTATTAATATTATTTTATTATTATGTGCGCACTCAAAAGAGGTGCTGATTTTTTTCAATCAAGACTAGGATCATCAACGAATCGAAAAGAAGTAAAAACTAAAGCAAGAAAGAAGGAAAGTGAAGGAAAAAACGAAAAGCAAGACATTTTCCATGGCGAGAAATACGAGCATAAAAACTGAAGTTAAATATTGAACTTTTTCTTGAGAAAATAATCACATCATTGGTATTGTCAATATTGTGTTACTGTATTATTGCTTATATGTTGGTGTCCTGAAGTAGTTATTACGAATAATACTCTGCTTGCCCGTTATAATACTCGTAGATATATTGAATAGAATATTCCTTATGATTACAATTTATTTTGGCCAATTGTAGAGAATTAAATATGAAAACGAAAACGAGCCAGCAAGGAGTTCAGTGCATAGCATTCTGTATGCATATGAGCTATCAATAGAAGTCCTGTGCAAAATTGATTTCATTAAGCTTTCTATATTAATTCACTGCATTTACCAGCTAAACTGCAAGCGTAATTACTGATGAATCAATCAGATTTACTAATATGAAGAACTGCAACGCACAATTCATAATAAAGACTGTAAAATACAGTAAGTAGGTCGACAAAGAAGTTAGACTGGGGATCAGTATTAAAGAAATCAGTATAATGCACCTGTTAATTACTGATAGAGGTAAGTTAGAGAATAAGAGCTAATTGTCTGTGAGTGTGCCGATCTGACTGCTGTCATCTCAGAGTCTGAGCTGCTACTTACAACATAAGCAGGCACATGATGTCTGGGTGCAGCTGCCTCGCCGAGATACACAACAGGCCGATCAGTTTCTCGAGCTTGTCGGTGACCAAATTCTTTTCGTCTATGCTGTAAAGTTTCTGCAATTTCATTCCGGATGTCGTGATTGCATGATCGCGCAGCAGGAGTGAGGACATTCACAAAAGTGCTTCACCTGCGGTCCAAAGCTCAAACCGATGTCGCGCTCCATCACCCGGAAGGTCTGCACACTGCCGTTGTCGTCTCGAACCACCAGCAGCGCCAGCTCCACTGCCACCGGGTCTCCTTGCTGCTGCTGCTGCTTCTGCTGCTGATCTTTCCGGCGCATCAGCAATTGAAAATTGCCACCTCGCATGCGACACACCCTGACCTCCGCCTCAGCAATGGCGGCTGGTGATTCGGATGCAGCTGCGGGGACCATCACGCTGTCGATGGGGCGGTACCTGGCCGCGAGTTCCTGCTGGCAGCGCCTTCCAAAAAATCGGAGTTGTTCAGGGATGCGAAAGATAAGTAACTTTAGGGCTCCTGAACTCGTAGAATACTTCTACTAGCTAATTAGTTGTCCGACTTTAAATTATGAAGCAAGTGGGCTTCTAGATCTCACGGGACCAGTTGAAACGGAACGCGCAGGATGATATTCTCCTCCTGAGCTGTCGGGCTCCCGCAGATCGGATTGTTGTGGTGGAACACGATGAGTTTTTCTAAACTGTCGAACTTTAATTGGTTGTTGATGTAGTTTTGAAAGCTGAACTCTCTCTGTGGGGGCAATGGGATGGAGGGCCACGAAGTGTGTAATGTTTGTTCACGTAACCAGTACACCGAAGTGCAAGACCGCAGGGAAGGTGGAGAGGGCGGTATACAAATTGTAGCGAACCCCGGGATGAGAATTGTTTAGCTCGCCAACCGATAGGCGAGGAAATAGCCGTTTAAACCAGCAACGAATCCACAACAAAACACTTAAACCCGCGTCAGCTAATGCGCAAGTGATAAGGGGATAGAGATGCGGGCTTAGCCACTCGGGAGTGAGAGAACATGGAGCGAACACGTGCCCAGCCAATCAGCTGACGACGGGCTCAGCAGAGGCCAAAAAGGTGTGATCGCAGTGAAACATACTATTCTCAGAAAAAAACGTAAGTAGGTTTAGGGTGTTATCTGGTGCCTCTGACATTATACAAATACATTAATACGATATTTGTTTTTTCAAGTTTTCTAATCTATATATATAAAAGTGAAAACTCTGTCTGTGTGTGTGTGTGTCTGTCTGTGTGTGTGCAACCTTTTGTCTTTATAGACGCCGAAACCGCTCAACCAAATCGCACCAAACTTTGCACATACCTAAAACCACCTACGCTGAGTGCAATAGGCTACTCAAATTCCCGAAAAATCATTTCCTTCCTGCTCAAAAGTGCAAAAAACTGCTCAAAAATCGTCAAAAAATCACTCAATTCGACATATCGTCGCCCCACTTTGTCAGATTTTCTCCAAATTTGATCCACTTACACTTTACATGTTTTCCAACAATGCTGTCAATTTTGAACATCTCTACTCAATCCAGAGCAAAGCTGCATCATCTCAAAGTGAGTCACTTTTTGTTTTCCGAGGACAGCCACCCCAACTCCCCTCCGCCACTCTGCGGGCCAAATTTTATTACAGCCACCCCCTCCCTTCCCCGGGCGCCGAAGCCCCAGACTGTACATTGTATTTTAAGACGTGAATGTACACAGCCCAAACCCCTAGACTGTCTACTGGCCCCCAAGCAGCACTGAGACTGAGTGCGGTGAGTGCGGTGGCGTCCCAGTGCGCAGGGCTCTCCGGTCTATATTTCTCTCCAGCCAGCCTGGGATAGAAGAAAGAGAGAGGCTGGCGATCAACTGATGGGTGGTGTCACTCTGCTGCTGTCTGGAGACTTTAGACAGACGCTGCCTGTGATTCCGCGTGGCACTCCTGCTGATGAGATTAATGCTTGCCTAAAATCATCTCACCTGTGGCCATCGGTTGTGAAGTTGCACCTACGAACAAACATGAGAGCTACAATTCAAGGAGACGAAACAGCTCATGAGTTCTCTGCCAATCTATTGCGAATCGGCAATGGTCTGCTGGAGATTAGCACCGAGGATGGGCAGTCATCGATCGCTACAATCGGAACCATTGTGCAGTCAGTGCAGGAGCTCAAGGCAAAAGTTTACCCGAACCTGATGGTTCGATATGCTGACGTTGACTGGCTGTCAGAGAGGGCAATTCTGTGTCCTAGAAATGATGCCGCCAACGAAATTAACTACCAACTGCTTCAGGAGTTGCCAGGTGCAGTTTTCACCTACAAGTCAATTGATACAACGTTGACTGATGACACCGCTGTGGAGTATCCTGTTGAGTTTCTGAACTCTCTAGATCCTCCTGCAACTCCATCGCACAACTTGCAGCTGAAAGTTGGGGCACCAATTATGCTCCTCCGCAACCTGAATGCGCCAAGGCTGTGTAACGGCACCCGACTGATAGTCAGGCGGCTCTTCCCACACGTGATTGAGGCCACGATAATGACTGGATCTGGCAGAGGAGAGTCTGTGTTCATTCCCCGGATTCCAATTATCCCCACGGACCTGCCATTTCAGTTCAAGCGACTGCAGTTCCCTGTGAGAGTGTGCTTTGCGATGACTATTAACAAGGCTCAGGGACAGTCGCTGAAGGTGGCTGGCATCAACCTGGAGACTCCTTGCTTCTCGCATGGGCAGCTTTATGTCGCCTGCTCCCGTGTTGGAACTCCAGCTGGCCTATTCATTTTCGCACCAAGGGGAAGAACGAAGAATGTGCTGTATCCCCAGGCCTTGAGGTGACTCGCAAGCAATTAATAGAAAAGTAGTCACGAATTGACCTTGACCTGTCTAACTCTGAACTCTGAAACAGTTTAATTTTGTTTCTTTGACATTGTTATTGTTATGCCACGTGGCTATTTTCCTTATGTATACGCGTGTACATGCATACTGTATACAGAGGCAGATTTAGGGGGGAGGGGCGGGGGGGCAGTCGCCCCCCTCAATTTTAATCATGGAAATAAGATGCCCCTTTTCGGCCGCTGGCGCCCCTTTTTCAGCCGCTGGCTCCCGTTTTTCAGCCGCTGGCGCCCTTTCTTGGCTCCTGGCGCCCTTTTTCGGCCGCTGGCACCCCCTCTGTGATTCTCATGGCGCTCCCCTGACAGACCGCCCCAAAACAAAACTCCTGGATCTGCCACTGACTGTATAGAGGCTAAGAGACATGTTTCTAAAGAAGTAATCAAGAGGGGGCTGTTTGGACAAACTTTTCACTTATTTTTTACTTAAAACGCCCTTAAACAAACTCTTCACTTTTCATTAATGCAGTAAATAAATAAATGGTGACCTTCACTATAAAGTTAATACAGAGACGTGAATTGCTTACTGCTTTGCTTTAAATTTCTGCCCCAAAAACAACGGGCAAAAAAAGCTAGTTATTAATATAAAGGTCGTTTGTTGTCATTTAGGGCTTGATACAGTTATATAGTAATTTAGTTATACGGTAGTTTTTACTCGTAGGATTCCGTACGCAACTAACAACCAATATATAAAATTACCCTGTCTGGATCGGAGCCGCCCGTGACGTTAATGCGCAGCTTGAGGATCTGGCAACGGTGGGTCACGCACAGTACAGCGCTGGCCTGGCCCTCTGAATCCGTGCGCAGCGCGTACGTGCCCTCCTCCGGCGAGGCCTTCAGAATCCTGCGAATGCGACACCTTGCAGTAATGTAAAAACACATTTTAATACGTTCCACTTCGGCAATTGACTCACTCGGCGCATTGTTCCTTGGTGCCGTGGAGCCACAGCGCTGTGCTTAGCAGGCTGGTCATGTGGGTGCGGCCGTTCGGGTTGGCTCTGCAATGCGCCACAGCTGCGAATATTCAACTGCGAGACAGTTTGATACTTGGGTGCTTGGAGGGGCATTGGTGAGAGATTTGTGATGGATTGGTGAGAGATTGGCGAGAAATTGGTAATGGATTGGTGAGGAATTCATGATACAGGAATCAGTGAAGAGGGGATTAACAGTAGGACTACCGAAAGTGCCAGCATCATCTCCGACTTCGGTGGTCACCACCCTTTATCCAGACGGAGCTGCTGGACCTTCAACAGGTGGCACAGCCGACTATTGACACCCTAATGCGAATTTCTCTACTTTCGCTGATCAAGCCTCGAAATTTGGTTGACAGACTAAGGGAGCATGCCTTGTAGTTGAATGTTGCCTAATTTCAAATTTCATTTCTTGTTTCAGAAGATACGCAACAAAAAGTTGGCCCTCGTTCTTGAGTTTCGTTTGCTTGCGTTGCTCCGCTCGGGCGCAGCAAAAAATGGTCAAGGATTCCCCACTTGAAGACCCCTTGGATCCCCCTTGGGAAAAATCCCCCCTTGGTTGTTCTACTGTCAATGAGGGCAGTGAATGAGGGACCAGTGAGGGAGGGAATTCCCTCCAGCCTCGCTCACTCCAAGTCAAAGGGCCTCCGCAGCAGGAAGTCGCTCTGTGTTGGCTTGGCCACGCAGATGGGGAAGATGTGGTGGTAAAACAGCAGCGCCTCCATGCTGAAATGCTGCTTGTCATTGCACTCGTTCCACACCTGGTAGCCCTTCGGGTGCTGACGGATGCGGAACTTGTACACGCCAGAGTCGAACTTGACGCATAGCTCGCGCTCCTGGCCAACTTGCTTGGAACAGAAGCCGCGCAGCATGTAGACGCCATCGTCCTTCGCCTCCTTCATCATGCTGAAGGAGACGGATTTGCTGAGTTCAGCTCATCAGTTTGTGCGCAATCGCACCGCACCCGCAGTGCCTCAGCTCAAAGCCCCCAGCAACCACCCCACACTCACTTCCGGGCCTGCCGTATGTCCAGCTGGCAGTAGTAGCCACGGCACAGGTATTCGCACACAGGGTCAGCGGGCCGGCCGATCATCAGCATGTCGTACAGATCCTTCGGAACTGTGTTCCAGTTGAACGATGTCATCGATAGCGAAATCGGCTTCGGCGGCAGCGGCGGCGGCGCATCGCCGTCCATTGACAAGGATTGCGAGGTCAGCGACATCGACAGCGACACCGGCGGTGAGCGACTCGGCCTCGACGTTGTCAAGGGCAGCGAAGGTGTGGTCGGCGTAGTTGGCACTGGCTGCGGAGGTGCGCTCAATATTTTCGAAGTAGTTGGCGATTTTGTGACAATCGGCCTTTTCGGGTCCTGTGGCTGCTGCTGCTGCTGCTGCTGCTGTGACTGTGGCTGCTGTTGGGGTGGTGCAGGCTGTTGCTGCTGCTGCTGTTGTGGCTCCAGCCTTCCCAGCGCTTCCGAACGCGCAAAGGGATTCTGCGCTAGCTTCCCTGGCTTGGGCGGTTTCCGAGGCAACAGGGCGCCGATAGATGGCGCAGCATCGGCAGCAAGCGACGTCCAGAGTTCGCCGAGCTCCTCTGGGCCACTGATGCTGCTCGTCATCGTCTTGTAAGCCTCCAGGCGTCTTGGCCATTCGGAGCTCGGGAAGAAGCCCAGCTGGTGACAGTCGGCTGCCGATTTGACACCCGGTACCTGCTTGACCGTAGCGAGCTGCAGCTGACAGCCCTCTGTGCAGCCGGCCGGCCAGCGACCAACCGGCTTAAACTCGCCCATTCTAAGCATGCGCAGGAGGATAAAATGTGTATATTTCTACTAAAAGTACAGTAGTGCGATTTGCGAATATCAATTCTGGTCTTGTTGTTATGCTTATGTTTGACTTTTGTAAGGATATGAGCTACATGTTCTCTGCTTTTTAGTTTCTCACTAAAACTAGCAAGCAAGTTTGCTTGAGTTTGTTGGCAACATAGCTCACCTGTTGCTTCCTAGGCATATTCGCTTACTGCACTGCTCCGACTGGTCGTGATGAAACAGGAACAGGCTGTGCGCTCGAAGAACAGCAAAATACACGGCGACTGAAAATGGATAATTAAATACATCACAATGCTGTCTAAAATGAAAAGCTGTTGTAAAGATGCACGTCCTTTACAAACAGATGCAGTTGTGTCCAACAGGTGTGGGTCTGTGTAACAGGTGTGGGTCTGTGTAACAGGTGTGGGTCTGTGTAACAGGTGTAGATCTGTGTAACAGGTGTAGTGTAGGTCTGTGTAACAGGTGTAGGTCTGTGTAACAGGTGTAGGTCTGTCTCTAACAAAATAAGATCGCTAACAGGTGGAGACTCACATCGATGGCTCCTAGTCCGCGGATCAGTCTCCAGCTTGATGAGGTAGTCCTGGTGCTGCGGACTGTCGCATTTAAACTGGTGCTCAACAAGGCGCTTCACTGGCAATGGCAAATACTGTTTGTTTGTCCCAGCCCTGCATCAACTCTTGAACTCAAAATCTCACACTCAAAACCCGAATTGGAACCTCAGACTCAAAACCCGAATTGGAACCTTAGACTCAAAACCCGAATTGGAACCTCAGACTCAAAACCCGAATTGGAATCTCAGACTCAAAACCCGAATTGGAACCTCAGACTCAAAACCCGAATTGGAACCTCAGACTCAAAACCCGAATTGGAATCTCAGACTCAAAACCCGAATTGGAATCTCAGACTCAAAACCCGAATTGGAACCTCAGACTCAAAACCCGAATTGGAACCTTAGACTCAAAACCCGAATTGGAACCTTAGACTCAAAACCCGAATTGGAACCTCAGACTCAAAACCCGAATTGGAATCTCAGACTCAAAACCCGAATTTTGGAACCTCAGACTCAAAACCCGAATTGGAACCACAGACTCAAAACCCGAATTGGAACCTCAGACTCAAAACCCGAATTGGAACCTCAGACTCAAAACCCAAATTGGAACCTCAGACTCAAAACCCGAATTTTGGAACCTCAGACTCAAGACCCGAATTGGAACCTCAGACTCAAAACCCGAATTGGAACCTCAGACTCAAAACCCGAATTGGAACCTCAGACTCAAAACCCGAATTGGAACCTCAGACTCAAAACCCGAATTGGAACCTCAGACTCAAAACCCGAATTTTGGAGCCTCAAACTCAAAACCCGAATTGGAACCTTAGACTCAAAACCCGAATTGGAACCTCAGACTCAAAACCCGAATTGGAATCTCAGACTCAAAACCCGAATTGGAACCTCAGACTCAAAACCCGAATTGGAACCTTAGACTCAAAACCCGAATTGGAACCTCAGACTCAAAACCCGAATTGGAATCTCAGACTCAAAACTCGAATTGGAACCTTAGACTCAAAACCCGAATTGGAACCTCAGACTCAAAACCCGAATTGGAATCTCAGACTCAAAACCGAATTGGAACCTCAGACTCAAAACCCGAATTGGAACCTCAGACTCAAAACCCGAATTGGAACCTCAGACTCAAAACCCGAATTGGAACCTCAGACTCAAAACCCGAATTGGAACCTCAGACTCAAAACCCGAATTGGAACCTCAGACTCAAAACCCGAATTGGAACCTCAGACTCAAAACCCGAATTGGAACCTCAGACTCAAAACCCGAATTGGAACCTCAGACTCAAAACCCGAATTGGAATCTCAGACTCAAAACCCGAATTGGAATCTCAGACTCAAAACCCGAATTGGAACCTCAGACTCAAAACCCGAATTGGAACCACAGACTCAAAACCCGAATTGGAACCTCAGACTCAAAACCCGAATTTTGGAGCCTCAAACTCAAAACCCGAATTGGAATCTCAGACTCAAAACCCGAATTTTGGAACCTCAGACTCAAAACCCGAATTGGAACCTCAGACTCAAAACCCGAATTGGAACCTCAGACTCAAAACCCGAATTGGAACCTCAGACTCAAAACCCGAATTTTGGAGCCTCAAACTCAAAACCCGAATTTTGGAGCCTCAAACTTAAAACCCAAAATGATCGATGAACTTACCTGAGAGTCTTTCCAGGTATTCTCTATTTGTCGTGTCTGACATTCTGTGTTCAGACAGGACTGTGAATTTGCGCGAGGTGATTCAAGCAGAGGCCAGCCAGTGAAAGTCAGTTCAGTTTTGCAGTTGCAATCGAATGCTTTAGATTCTTTTAAGATCTCCAAACTGTGCGCAAATGCAAGCCAAATGCCCCCCGCCCCGGAAGCTGCCATTTTAACTGATGCAGGTCTGGCTGTGGAGTTTCTGTAACTTTTCCAGATGACGTGCTGATAAGAGCTCACTCTCTGCCGAGCTTTGTTTAGCACAGAGCAATGGCCAGAGCCCCCACCCTTGGATACTGGCCAGCAAACTAACTTGTCTGATGTACAAGTGTTTTATGCCCGCCCAGGCACAATGTATCCCTGTTGACTCATAGAAAAGGATGACTCATTGAACGACTCATTGAATGACTCATTGAATGAATGCTCTATTTATATCTTTTGGAGATTTCATTTGCGTAATTTTTATTGGATTATGTAATGATGAGTCTTCTGGTCCCTCAATGCATCAGTCTGTTGGTCATTCAATGCATCAGTCTGTTGGTCATTCAATGCATCAGTCTGTTGGTCATTCAATGCATCAGTCTGTTGGTCATTCAATGCATCAGTCTGTTGGTCATTCAATGCATCAGTCTGTTGGTCATTCAATGCATCAGTCTGTTGGTCATTCAATGCATCAGTCTGTTGGTCATTCAATGCATCAGTCTGTTGGTCATTCAATGCATCAGCCTGTTGGTCATTCAATGCATCAGTCTGTTGGTCATTCAATGCATCAGTCTGTTGGTCATTCAATGCATCAGCCTGTTGGTCATTCAATGCATCAGTCTGTTGGTCATTCAATGCATCAGTCTGTTGGTCATTCAATGCATCAGTCTGTTGGTCATTCAGTGCATCAGTCTGTTGGTCATTCAATGCATCAGTCTGTTGGTCATTCAGTGCAGCAGTCTGTTGGTCATTCAATGCATCAGTCTGTTGGTCATTCAATGCATCAGTCTGTTGGTCATTCAATGCCTCAGCCTGTTGGTCATTCAATGCATCAGCCTGTTGGTCATTCAATGCATCAGTCTGTTGGTCATTCAATGCATCATTCTGTTGGTCATTCAATGCATCAGTCTGTTGGTCATTCAATGCATCAGCCTGTTGGTCATTCAATGCATCAGTCTGTTGGTCATTCAATGCATCAGTCTGTTGGTCATTCAATGCATCAGCCTGTTCGTCATTCAATGCATCAGTCTGTTGGTCATTCAATGCATCAGCCTGTTGGTCATTCAATGCATCAGCCTGTTCGTCATTCAATGCATCAGTCTGTTGGTCATTCAATGCATCAGTCTGTTGGTCATTCAATGCATCAGCCTGTTCGTCATTCAATGCATCAGTCTGTTGGTCATTCAATGCATCAGTCTGTTGGTCATTCAATGCATCAGCCTGTTCGTCATTTAATGCATCAGTCTGTTGGTCATTCAATGCATCAGTATGTTGGTCATTCAATGCATCAGCCTGTTGGTCATTCAATGCATCAGTCTGTTGGTCATTCAGTGCATCAGTTTGTTGGTCATTCAATGCATCAGTCTGTTGGTCATTCAATGCATCAGTCCGATCCTATGGAACCTCGTCATGGACGAGCAGCTTTGCCGCCCTGACCCGGATCCGTCCAGAAAGTCGGCTGTCGTCACCCATGGTCTCAGAGACCTTTTTCAAGCTTTCATCCTCCGTGGCGCGCGCTGGTCACATGGCTGACAAAGCAAGATCAACAAAAAGTGAGGAACACACAGGACTGAAAGCCCGCCCCGCCGGCGGATCTAGACTACCATTGTCAGACCAGGCATCTCTTTTGCTGGCTTCATTTTGAATAGTGCTCTAGAGACCAAAGGGGTTCTTGAGACCCTAAGTAAAGTGCAGGGCCATGCTTTTGAGCCGTCATGAGTGCGGCACCCTCAGTGGCGAAGCCTGGATTTTTTCTAGCGGGGCCACCACCACGGGGGGCACCACCACCACGGGGACGCCACCCACGGGGGCGCCACAACCCCGGGGCGCCACAACCACGGGGGCGCCACAACCCCGGGGCGCCACAACCACGGGGGCGCCACCACCACGGGGGCGCCACCACCCCGGGGCGCCACAACCCCGGGGCGCCACAACCACGGGGGCGCCACCACCACGGGGGCGCCACAACCACGGGGGCGCCACCACCACGGGGGCGCCACCACCACCGGGGCGCTAACCACCACGGGGGTGCCACAACCACGGGGGCGCCACCACCACGGGGCGCCACAACCACGGGGGCGCCACCACCACGGGGGCGCCACAACCACGGGGGCGCCACCACCACGGGGGCGCCACCACCACCGGGGCGCTAACCACCACGGGGGCGCCACCACCACGGGGGCGCCACCACCACCGGGGCGCTTAACCACCACGGGGGTGCCACAACCACGGGGGTGTCACTATCACGGGGGCAAGTGGTTCCTGTCTATAAGATATTATTGAGCTACCTAATGCGTAGGCAAGTTTAACAGCTGGGCACACTACGCATACCTGGGAAATCCGCAACGGTTGAGCAAGCTCGTAAGTCTAGACCTGTGAGAGTCTCCCTAAAGTCCCTTCACCGGAGAAGTCTGAGGATTTCATGCATTTGTTGTGAACTGTATCCCTCCTCTCGCCAGTCAATTGTTGTTCACCCTTGCCCCATCCCGTCTCAAGTGTGCTTTGCCCCTCTGACCAGTCTGCCGCCCCTTGTGCTGGCTGGAACTCAAGTCCCATTTTTTGCTCAACCCCACTCGGTCACCCTCGCCCCACCCCCAGCCCTGCGAGGCTTCAGCGCTAGCCCCACCCAATCAGGCGACCGACACCCACCGGTTTGCGCGGCTGGGTCGGTATATGATTGGCCAGTTCCGTTGCCCCATTGTCTCTCTGGCCCGTCGCTGGCGTCACCCTGCCCTGGCATCCCATGTCTTTGTGCTTTGCGCTCACAGTGATGGAAAAACTATAAGAAGAACAAATTTGCCTAGACATCGAAGCTTGGTCCGTTCTCCGCAGACTGTGTGAGCGCGAGTTACAACCCCTTCCCGGTAAGACTCAGGCTTTGACTTATCGTTTTACACGAAAATTTATTCATCAGCGAATGTCTTCGCGAAGGTTTGCTGAAGTCTTTAAAACGGCGTTCGGTCCTGATTATATTATTGACTTCGGGTGCATCAATGATTTTTCGATAGATTTTTTTAGAAAAGTTGGCATCAATTGCTTGGCTTTTATTTTGCTATTGATTTAGGTACAGTTAAAAATTGATGGAGGGTCAGGTGGGGGCTATTTGGTGTTTTGCAACAAAACTTTTCTCCAAAATCAACGCTGATTCTGTTTAACACGGGGGCTTGCATTTATGATTTAGTAAAACCCTTTTCCATTTCTCTAGGATCAGAAGGAGCATAATAGGGCATTGTTCGGCCTGCGCCACGGCTGTCCTTGGATCAGGGCTTCACCAGTGAAGTGATTTCGGGCGACAGGAACCTGCTCTTGATGCACAGCAAATGTACCATTTTCTCGATGCGGTCCGTCACCAGTTCCGGCCGGTCCTCCAGGGTGAAGGTTTTCTGCGGGACAGGGGCGAGAGACAGGTTTGACTGTTTGAAACCTTTATTTGTTCTCAGCATCCGCGTCACTGCAGGGTCCCCTGACTAAAGACAGCATACTGAGGACGATTTTGAGATTCCGATCGGGAGCTTTTGTTGAAGGTCCCGACGGTCGACGAAAATGACCCTGGTGCCTGGGATGGTGAGAACAAAGGTCCATGCTACAGATGGACTCAGGTCCATGCTACAGATGGACTCAGGTGCATGCTACAGATGGACTCAGATTATTAAGACAATATGGATTCGCCATCGAGCTTTATACAGTGCTATCTTAGCTGTCCTTGTCATCAGGGTCTTTGACAAGAATCGCTGAATATCTCGATGATGCTGACGTCGGAGGGCTTTAAAAGTCAGTTTATCGAAAATTTTGATCCGAATGGTGTACTATCACGAGTATCGGTCATTCGCCTAATTTGCCTTAGAAGATTTTACAGTTCGCTAACTAGGCGCCAATAATTAACTCGTTTTGACAGTTTTTATAACTCTTTCTGGTCGATAAATCAAATTATTTTTGTGCCTTGAAGAGGCAGGAGGGGCTTTCTCACCTGGCTGATGCTTTTGATTGGGGGAGTTTCTGGGGAGTCAATTCCAGGGCTCACCTGCGGCCGGAAGCTCAGATCGGTGTCTCGCTCGGTGATGCGAAAGGTCCTCACGCTGCCGTTGTCGTCGCGAACAATGAGGGTGTGCTCAATGGTGGCTGCGGCAGACTCTGTGGTGGCATCCGAGTCCTCTGACAGCTCCTGCTGCTGCTGCTGCTTCTTCTGCTGCGAACGGCGCAACACCAGGAAGTTTCCACTGCTCATGCGCGCCACCTTGTTGGAGACGCTGGCCACCGAGCCGGTGGTGAATATCGAGGCGTCCAGCGAGATGTGCTGGAAATCCAGCTCCTGCTGGCAGCGACTGCGAGGCGCGAGGCAGCGGCAAAAGATATGGGAGCGAGCGGATGGGAGAGAGCGAATGGGAGAGAGCGAATGGGACAGAGTGGATGGGAGAGAGTGGATGGGAGAGAGCGAATGGGAGACAGCGAATGGGAGAGAGCGGATGGGAGAGAGCGGATGGGAGAGAGTGGATAGGAGGAGCGAATGGGAGAGAGCGGACGGGAGAGAGTGGATGGGAGGAGCGAATGGGAGAGAGCGAATGGGAGAGAGTGGATGGGAGGGAGCAAATGGGAGAGAGTGGATGGGAGAGAGCGGATGGGAGAGAGCGGATGGGAGGGAGCAAATGGGAGGAGCGAATGGGAGAGAGCGGATGGGAGAGAGCGGATTGGAGAGAGTGGATGGGAGGAGCGAATGGGAGAGAGCGGATGGGAGAGAGTGGATGGGAGGAGCGAATGGGAGAGAGCGAATGGGAGAGAGTGGATGGGAGAGAGCGAATGGGAGAGAGTGGATGGGAGGAGCGGATGGGAGAGAGTGGATGGGAGAGAGCAAATGGGAGAGAGCGAATGGGAGAGAGCGGATTGGAGAGAGCGGATGGGAGAGAGCGAATGGGAGAGAGTGGATGGGAGGAGCGAATGGGAGAGAGCGGATGGGAGAGAGTGGATGGGAGGAGCGAATGGGAGAGAGCGGATGGGAGAGAGTGGATGGGAGAGAGCGAATGGGAGAGAGTGGATGGGAGGAGCGGATGGGAGAGAGTGGATGAGAGAGAGCAAATGGGAGAGAGCGAATGGGAGAGAGCGAATGGGAGAGAGTGGATGGGAGGAGCGAATTGGAGAGAGCGGATGGGAGGAGCGAATGGGAGAGAGCGAATGGGAGAGAGTGGATGGGAGGAGCGAATGGGAGAGAGCGGATGGGAGAGAGTGGGTGGGAGGAGCGAATGGGAGAGAGCGAATGGGAGAGAGTGGATGGGAGGAGCGGATGGGAGAGAGTGGATGGGAGAGAGCAAATGGGAGAGAGCGAATGGGAGAGAGCGGATTGGAGAGAGCGGATGGGAGAGAGCGGATGGGAGAGAGCGGATTGGAGAGAGTGGATGGGAGAGAGCGAATGGGAGAGAGCGGATGGCGGAGAATGGATGGGAGGAGCGAATGGGAGAGAGCGGATGGGAGAGAGTGGATGGGAGGAGCGAATGGGAGAGAGCGAATGGGAGAGAGCGGATGGGAGAGAGCGGATTGGAGAGAGTGGATGGGGGAGAGCGAATGGGAGACAGCGAATGGGAGAGAGCGGATGGGAGAGAGCGGATGGGAGAGAGTGGATGGGAGGAGCGAATGGGAGAGAGCGGATGGGAGAGAGTGGATGGGAGGAGCGAATGGGAGAGAGCGAATGGGAGAGAGTGGATGGGAGAGAGCGAATGGGAGACAGCGAATGGGAGAGAGTGGATGGGAGAGAGTGGATGGGAGGAGCGAATGGGAGAGAGCGAATGGGAGAGAGCGGATGGGAGAGAGTGGATGGGAGGAGCGAATGGGAGAGAGCGGATGGGAGAGAGTGGATGGGAGGAGCGAATGGGAGAGAGCGAATGGGAGAGAGCGAATGGGAGAGAGCGAATGGGAGACAGCGAATGGGAGAGAGCGGATTGGAGAGAGCGGATGGGAGAGAGCGGATGGGAGAGAGCGGATGGGAGAGAGCGGATTGGAGAGAGTGGATGGGAGAGAGTGGATGGGAGGAGCGAATGGGAGAGAGCGAATGGGAGAGAGTGGATGGGAGAGAGCGAATGGGAGAGAGTGGATGGAAGGAGCGAATGGGAGAGAGCGGATGGGAGAGAGTGGATGGGAGGAGCGAATGGGAGAGAGCGGATGGGAGAGAGTGGATGGGAGAGAGCGAATGGGAGAGAGTGGATGGGAGGAGCGGATGGGAGAGAGTGGATGGGAGAGAGCAAATGGGAGAGAGCGAATGGGAGAGAGCGGATTGGAGAGAGCGGATGGGAGAGAGCGAATGGGAGAGAGTGGATGGGAGGAGCGAATGGGAGAAGCGGATGGGAGAGAGTGGATGGGGGAGAGCAAATGGGAGAGAGCGAATGGGAGAGAGCGGATTGGAGAGAGCGGATGGGAGGAGCGAATGGGAGAGAGCGAATGGGAGAGAGCGGATGGGAGAGAGCGGATTGGAGAGAGTGGATGGGGGAGAGCGAATGGGAGACAGCGAATGGGAGAGAGCGGATGGGAGAGAGCGGATGGGAGAGAGTGGATGGGAGGAGCGAATGGGAGAGAGCGGATGGGAGAGAGTGGATGGGAGGAGCGAATGGGAGAGAGCGAATGGGAGAGAGTGGATGGGAGAGAGCGAATGGGAGACAGCGAATGGGAGAGAGCGGATGGGAGAGAGTGGATGGGAGGAGCGAATGGGAGAGAGCGAATGGGAGAGAGCGGATGGGAGAGAGTGGATGGGAGGAGCGAATGGGAGAGAGCGGATGGGAGAGAGTGGATGGGAGGAGCGAATGGGAGAGAGCGAATGGGAGAGAGCGAATGGGAGAGAGCGAATGGGAGACAGCGAATGGGAGAGAGCGGATGGGAGAGAGCGGATGGGAGAGAGCGGATGGGAGAGAGCGGATTGGAGAGAGTGGATGGGAGACAGCGAATGGGACAGAGCGGATCGGAGAGAGCGAATGGGAGAGAGCGGATGGCGGAGAATGGATAGGAGAGAGTGGATGGGAGAGAGCGAATGGGAGGAGCGAATGGGAGAGAGCGGATGGGAGAGAGTGGATGGGAGGAGCGAATGGGAGAGAGCGAATGGGAGAGAGTGGATGGGAGAGAGCGAATGGGAGAGAGTGGATGGGAGGAGCGGATGGGAGAGAGTGGATGGGAGAGAGCAAATGGGAGAGAGCGAATGGGAGAGAGCGGATTGGAGAGAGCGGATGGGAGAGAGCGGATGGGAGAGAGTGGATGGGAGGAGCGAATGGGAGAGAGCGGATGGGAGAGAGTGGATGGGAGGAGCGAATGGGAGAGAGCGGATGGGAGAGAGTGGATGGGAGAGAGCGAATGGGAGAGAGTGGATGGGAGGAGCGGATGGGAGAGAGTGGATGAGAGAGAGCAAATGGGAGAGAGCGAATGGGAGAGAGCGAATGGGAGAGAGTGGATGGGAGGAGCGAATTGGAGAGAGCGGATGGGAGGAGCGAATGGGAGAGAGCGAATGGGAGAGAGTGGATGGGAGGAGCGAATGGGAGAGAGCGGATGGGAGAGAGTGGGTGGGAGGAGCGAATGGGAGAGAGCGAATGGGAGAGAGTGGATGGGAGGAGCGGATGGGAGAGAGTGGATGGGAGAGAGCAAATGGGAGAGAGCGAATGGGAGAGAGCGGATTGGAGAGAGCGGATGGGAGAGAGCGGATGGGAGAGAGCGGATTGGAGAGAGTGGATGGGAGAGAGCGAATGGGAGAGAGCGGATGGCGGAGAATGGATGGGAGGAGCGAATGGGAGAGAGCGGATGGGAGAGAGTGGATGGGAGGAGCGAATGGGAGAGAGCGAATGGGAGAGAGCGGATGGGAGAGAGCGGATTGGAGAGAGTGGATGGGGGAGAGCGAATGGGAGACAGCGAATGGGAGAGAGCGGATGGGAGAGAGCGGATGGGAGAGAGTGGATGGGAGGAGCGAATGGGAGAGAGCGGATGGGAGAGAGTGGATGGGAGGAGCGAATGGGAGAGAGCGAATGGGAGAGAGTGGATGGGAGAGAGCGAATGGGAGACAGCGAATGGGAGAGAGTGGATGGGAGAGAGTGGATGGGAGGAGCGAATGGGAGAGAGCGAATGGGAGAGAGCGGATGGGAGAGAGTGGATGGGAGGAGCGAATGGGAGAGAGCGGATGGGAGAGAGTGGATGGGAGGAGCGAATGGGAGAGAGCGAATGGGAGAGAGCGAATGGGAGAGAGCGAATGGGAGACAGCGAATGGGAGAGAGCGGATGGGAGAGAGCGGATGGGAGAGAGCGGATGGGAGAGAGCGGATTGGAGAGAGTGGATGGGAGAGAGTGGATGGGAGGAGCGAATGGGAGAGAGCGAATGGGAGAGAGTGGATGGGAGGAGCGAATGGGAGAGAGCGGATGGGAGAGAGTGGATGGGAGGAGCGAATGGGAGAGAGCGGATGGGAGAGAGTGGATGGGAGAGAGCGAATGGGAGAGAGTGGATGGGAGGAGCGGATGGGAGAGAGTGGATGGGAGAGAGCAAATGGGAGAGAGCGAATGGGAGAGAGCGGATTGGAGAGAGCGGATGGGAGAGAGCGAATGGGAGAGAGTGGATGGGAGGAGCGAATGGGAGAAGCGGATGGGAGAGAGTGGATGGGAGAGAGCAAATGGGAGAGAGCGAATGGGAGAGAGCGGATTGGAGAGAGCGGATGGGAGGAGCGAATGGGAGAGAGCGAATGGGAGAGAGCGGATGGGAGAGAGCGGATTGGAGAGAGTGGATGGGGGAGAGCGAATGGGAGACAGCGAATGGGAGAGAGCGGATGGGAGAGAGCGGATGGGAGAGAGTGGATGGGAGGAGCGAATGGGAGAGAGCGGATGGGAGAGAGTGGATGGGAGGAGCGAATGGGAGAGAGCGAATGGGAGAGAGTGGATGGGAGAGAGCGAATGGGAGACAGCGAATGGGAGAGAGCGGATGGGAGAGAGTGGATGGGAGGAGCGAATGGGAGAGAGCGAATGGGAGAGAGCGGATGGGAGAGAGTGGATGGGAGGAGCGAATGGGAGAGAGCGGATGGGAGAGAGTGGATGGGAGGAGCGAATGGGAGAGAGCGAATGGGAGAGAGCGAATGGGAGAGAGCGAATGGGAGACAGCGAATGGGAGAGAGCGGATGGGAGAGAGCGGATGGGAGAGAGCGGATGGGAGAGAGCGGATTGGAGAGAGTGGATGGGAGACAGCGAATGGGACAGAGCGGATCGGAGAGAGCGAATGGGAGAGAGCGGATGGCGGAGAATGGATGGGAGAGAGTGGATGGGAGAGAGCGAATGGGAGGAGCGAATGGGAGAGAGCGGATGGGAGAGAGTGGATGGGAGGAGCGAATGGGAGAGCAGAGAACGGAAAGGAGATAGCGAAAGAGAGGGAATGGAAGAGCGGTGGGATGGAGTTGAGGAAAGATAGCAGAGGATGGATACAGGGCTTAGGGATGTATATCGGGGTTGGTGGGCCGGAATCAGGCATCGATCGCTTCAGGTGAAAAGTACTCACGGCACCAGCTGGAAGGGGACCTTCAGCAGGATTTCCCCGTCGGCCGTGCTGCCCCGGATGGGATTATTATGGTAGTGAATGATGAGTTCCTCGAGGCTAGCAAATTTAGGTGATGCCGGCAGGTGGTGGAAGCTAAACTCTCGCTAGAGATGGCGAAATTCGATGGCTTTTGGTTAGCTAAGAGTTCTGGGACAATGATCCTTAAAAATTACTGAGAACCTTTTGTGGTGACAATCTAATTCAACGTCATTCTAATGCGCTCACCTTGCTGTCAGTCATCGTCATAACAACTCGAAATTTGAGGATCTGACTGCGGTGGGTGATGCACAGCACGGCTCCGCCATTGCTCGGTTCGTAGCGCAGCGTGTAGGTGCCGTCGTCTGAGTTGCGCAGGATCCTGCGGTCCGGGCGCGGCGGGCTTGTTCAGTCCTTCGAGATATAGAGATCCCATCCCTCTAAACCTGACAGATCCCAGCCCTCTAAACCTGACAGATCCCAGCCCTCTAAACCTGACAGATCCCAGCCCTCTAAACCTGACAGATCCCAGCCCTCTAAACCTGACAGATCCCAGCCCTCTAAACCTGACAGATCCCAGTCCTTTCCCGGTCTCGGTCCTTTTGCCTACCCAGTAGAAAAAAGAAATGCTATTGCTGTAAGCCTGCCATACAAAAATTGTTCAGATCAGAGAAATCCCTGCAGATCAGAGAAATCCCTGCAGATCAGAGAAATCCCTGCAGATCAGAGAAATCCCTGCAGATCAGAGAAATCCCTGCAGATCAGAGAAATCCCTGCAGATCAGAGAAATCCCTGCAGATCAGAGAAATCCCTTCTACTTACTCAGCGCACATTTCTTTGGAGCCGTGGCTCCACAGCGCCGAGCTCAGTGGCAGCATCAAGTTGCAGCTGTTGAAATCCGGCCTCTGAAGCCTGAAAGCGCGGGAGGAGATTGTCAGTTAGAAGGCCAAGAACTTGGGCCAGACAACATGGAGGCTTCGCTCACTCGAGATCAAAGGGCCGGCGCAGCAGCAGCTCGTGCTGGATCTTCTGGGCCACACGGATCGGGAACAGGTGGTGATAGAACAGCAGTGCCTCCATGGAGTTGTGTACCTGGTTGTTGTGCTCATTCCAGATCTGGTAGCCCTGCTGCAGCACGCGCACTCGGAACTTGTACACCATGGAGTATTTCACGCACAGCGTCTTGTCCTGGCCAGCCTGGCGGTTGCAGAAGCCGCGCAGCATGTACACGCCATTGTCGGAGCTCAGCCGCATCAGCCTAGATTCGGGTTCGGGGATTCGAACTCTGTACTGCTCTAGTCCGATCGTGATACTTTCAAGTATAGGAGTCTCGGCCTTACTGCTTGGCCAGTCTCAAATCCTTTGAGCAGTAATAACCGCGACAGAAATAGCTGCAGAGCGCATCCACGCAGAGGCCCTGCGACATCAGGTCGTAGAGATCGGCAGGGGCCGCCTGCGGCGTCTGTGGCGGCGGCTGTTGTAGTGCACCTGGCACCTGGTCAATGAGTCCACGGCCGTCCCTCGGCGGAATTGGTGGCGGCAGCGGCTGCTGCGCTTCAGACGTCTGCGGAGACTGCGGCGTCTGCGGAGGTTCCGGCGTCAGCGGAGTTTTCAGCGGCAGCGGCGGCTGGGGCAGTTGCTTGGCGTTCGCGCCGGCATTGCGAAAATTCTGAGGCGGCGGTGGCGGTGGTGGCGGCGGCGTCTGCTGCGCTGGCTTCAGCGCAGACGATTTCAGATGAGAATCAACCGCGGGCTTCGGTGGCGGGGGCGGCGGAGGCAGCTGCTGAGTTGTGCTTCTGGTCTGGTTGAAAAAAATTCGCTCTTGACTAAGCTTTCTTTGCTTTGAGATGGATAAATCGAGAAATGACAACTATGACAGTTGGGCCGGAAGCGTGGCGCTTCCAAAGACTGTGTACAGCTGTACAGTCCGCGGACAGGGGCTCCGTAGTCAAGTGGTCCTAAAATTAGTACTTTGGTAGGAAGGGTTGCTTAAATTTTATTAAAGACGAGATCCTACCATTGTTACGGGCTGCTGCTGCTGCTGCTGCTGGACTGGTCTTAGCTGAGGAAAGCTAGGATCCACTGACAAAACTGGCTGACCGCTTGGTAGCCTGAAAAAAAAAGCGTGAAACTACTTGGAACAACCTGGAGTGGGCATCAAGAAACTGCATCAACAAACTGCATCAAGAAACTGCATCAACAAACTGCATCAACAAACTGCATCAACAAACTGCATCAACAAACTGCATCAACAAACTGCATCAACAAACTGCATCAACAAACTGCATCAACAAACTGCATCAACAAACTGCATCAACAAACTGCATCAACAAACTGCATCAACAAACTGCATCAACAAACTGCATCAACAAACTGCATCAACTAGAGCAAGCACAGCTCCTCTATCATGCCGCTTACTGCTGCTGCAGCGGTGGTACCGGCGTGTCTAGCAGCGTCTGTGTGGGTGGCGCCAACGCGGGTCTGTCAGGTGTGGTCCGAATCGGCGGGGGCGGCTGCACGGAGGCTCCTGAGGCCCGGCCGACCGCGAACGGCTGAGGGTGAGCAGCGATAGTCAGGAGTCGATTCCTAATCGGTCTCAATTCCCAACCAATATCCCCAAATAAACCACTTCCTATTGAATCCTGATTCCCAATACGTCGAATTCCCAATGAGTCACAATTTCCAATGAGTCACGATTCCCAATACGTCGAATTCCCAATGAGTCACAATTTCCAATGAGTCACGATTCCCAATAAGTCAAATTCCCAATGAGTCACAATTTCCAATGAGTCACGATTCCAAATAAGTCACAATTCCCAATGAGTCACAATTCCCAATGAGTCACGATTCCCAATGAGTCACGATTCCCAATAAGTCACAATTCCCAAATGAGTCACGATTCTCAATGAGTCACAATTCCCAATGAGTCACGATTCCCAATGAGTCACGATTCCCAATGAGTCACGATTCCCAATGAGTCAATCGATAACCTGTCCAATAAACCCTAATTCCGAATCCCGATTCAAAAGCAAATGCACGAAGCCGCTATACCCTTGATGCCAATGGTTGCTGCTGCGGTGTCGCCGACCCGCCGCTGAAGGTTTCTCTCTGGCCAGGCGCGGCCCGCGAGGCGTTCGGCTGAGGACTCACTGGCCTGGGATCCGTGTCCGCCAGCATCGCCCACAGGCCGCTGAGTTCCGTGTCACCGGCGTCGTATTCGTCATTGTCGTACTCACTGTCGGTGGCGTCAGCCGGCTCAGACGAGCCTGCCTGCCTGCGTGTGTTGGATAGGACTGGGAAACTGCAGCTGGGAAAATGCAGCTGGGAAACTGCAGCTGGGAAACTGCAGCTGGGAAACTGCAGCTGGGAAACTGCAGCTGGGAAACTGCATCTGGGAAACTGCAGCTGGGAAAATGCAGCTGGGAAACTGCAGCTGGGAAACTGCAGCTGGGAAACTGCAGCTGGGAAACTGCAGCTGGGAAAATGCAGCTGGGAAACTGCAGCTGGGAAACTGCAGCTGGGAAACTGCAGCTGGGAAACTGCAGCTGGGAAACTGCAGCTGGGAAACTGCAGCTAATTTATGATAATTTAGGGTGTGATTGATTGGCACTTTACTTGGAATAAACATCCAGGTGCCGCTTCCACTTGGAGCCGGAGAAGAAGCCCAGCTGCCAACAGCCAGGCGCATCGGCTGGCACAGTCGAGGAGCCGCCACTGTAGCAGCCGGGCAGCCAGATTTGGCAGCCGGAGGTGCAGCAGGCCGGCCACTGCTTGTCCAGATGAACATCTCGAACGCTGGACGGAGAGCGGGAGGGTGTTTGGCTGAGATGGCGTTGTTTAATGGTGGGTGCTTAGCTGGGGTGGTGGGTGCTTAGCTGGGGTGGTGGGTGCTTAGCTGGGGTGGTGGGTGCTTAGCTGGGGTGGTGGGTGCTTAGCTGGGGTGGTGGGTGCTTAGCTGGGGTGGTGGGTGCTTAGCTGGGGTGGTGGATGCTCAGCTGGGGTGGTGGATGCTCAGCTGGGGTGGTGGGTGCTTAGCTGGGGTGGTGGGTGCTTAGCTGGGGTGGTGGGTGCTTAGCTGGGGTGGTGGGTGCTCAGCTTGGGTGGTGGGTGCTCAGCTGGGGTGGTGGGTGCTTAGCTGGGGTGGTGGGTGCTTAGCTGGGGTGGTGGATGCTCAGCTGGGGTGGTGGGTGCTCAGCTGGGGTGGTGGGTGCTCAGCTGGGGTGGTGGGTGCTCAGCTGGGTGGTGGATGCTCAGCTGGGGTGGTGGGTGCTCAGCTGGGGTAGTGGGTGCTCAGCTGGGGTGGTGGGTGCTCAGCTGGGGTGGTGGGTGCTCAGCTGGGGTGGTGGGTGCTCAGCTGGGGTGGTGGGTGCTCAGCTGGGGTGGTGGGTGCTCAGCTGGGGTGGTGGATGCTCAGCTGGGGTGGTGGGTGCTCAGCTGGGGTGGTGTTTGCTTGGGCGCTATTTGATGACTATTCTCACATGCAATGCTCGAGGTTAACTACAGTCTTGCACTGTTGCGATGCTGTGTGGCTGAACAGGAACAGTCGGTTGGCTCGCAGGACTCCGTAGTAGACCGAGACTGCGGAGGTGGAGCGTGGCGTGGCTTGAGGCGCATCTTGACCTAGACTCACTCTCTCGCATTTGTCTTTATAAATAACTAGATGCATTTGGCACATAGTTCATTCACACTCAAATAGTCAAACAGCCCATAGATTAAAGCCTGCAAATGTACCTCACCTGCGTGTACATCCCTAAATTCAAAGTGTTCTGTTTTCAAGGACATTTTACTACAATGTACTTTTGTTCCAATGCTTGATGTTCCAATGGTGTCAGTTTCTCAGCTCGCATGTGGCTTACAGCAATGCTCCGCAGTCATCGGGTCAATCTCCAGCTTGACCAGGTAGTCACTGAGCTCGGCGCTGGTGCACTTGAAGTGATAGACGCGCAGGTACTCAACTGTGCGAATTTTTCGATTAAGTGAAAAGTCACATTTTTTGTTGCTATGCAGCGCCAAACTCGCAATTTTTCCTATAGTTCATCACATGGATCGTTCTTTAATGGGCAGCTTGCTTAAAATTCACCGAGGAGATTGTCAATGAACTGTAAAATACTGTGCTCGCCTATCTCGTCCAACACTTTCTTGCCTCAATGAGGGGAATATGCATTACTAGAATATGATCTGGCCATAGACAGTGTACCCGGTACCTCCAAGATTGACAATCCTTCTGCAACAATGGTCTTCTATTGGTCCTAGGCTGACTTACCCGACAGCTTCTGCAGCCCGGCGCTTCTGGACATTGTGCTGAACTGTGCGCTCGCGGAGTTTAGCAATCGGATAGGAATAAGCTCGGTTTGTGGGGCCTCCAAGTTGTTGTCAAGCTTAGCGCCTCTCAGCAGCTTGTGGGCAGGCGTAGCGACTTGGCCAAGTTTGCCCTTGATTGTGCATGGAAATAACAGCGCCAGCGGCCCACACAGATGCAGTAAACTGATAGGCACGAGCGATTATAACAAGAGAACCGACCCACTCCAGCGCGCTCGTTGGGGGTCAGCAATCTCACACCGTCTGCAGCCTGCAGGACAGCGGATGCTAGTTCAGGAAATGCAAGCTGATTCACTTTATCAACGCCATGAGCTAGCGAGCGTGTACATTGCAGATGTATGTTTATGTGTAAATGCTGAACAAACTGAAGATTCCTGGGCTATGCAGTGTGATTGCATCTTTCAGCGTAGCATATTTAGCCTATATATATACTCGTATTTGTTGTTGAATATTTATTTAGAATTTGGATGGATGAATACGCAGAACAAGAAGCAATGACGATTTTGTGGAAATCGTATTTATATATTGCGGGTACGTCGCAGTTCGCCGAATCTCATCTCGCCGAATCTCATCTTGCCGAATCTCATCTTGCCGAATCTCATCTCGCCGAATCTCATCTCGCCGAATCTCATATCACCGAATCTCATCTCGCCGAATCTCATATCGCCGAATCTCATATCGCCGAATCTCATCTCGCCGAATCTCATCTCGCCGATTCTCATCTCGCCGATTCTCATTTCCCCGACATTCTCATCTCGCCGATTCTCATCTCGCCGATTCTCATTTCCCCGACATTCTCATCTCGCCGATTCTCATCTCGCCGAATCTCATCTTGCCGAATCTCATCTCGCCGAATCTCATCTCGCCGATTCTCATCTCGCCGATTCTCATTTCCCCGACATTCTCATCTCGCCGATTCTCATCTCGCCGAATCTCATCTTGCCGAATCTCATCTCGCCGAATCTCATCTCGCTGAATCTCATCTCGCCGAATCTCATTTCCCCGACATTCTCATCTCACCGATTCTCATCTCGCCGAATCTCATCTTGCCGAATCTCATCTCGCCGAATCTCATCTCGCCGAATCTCATCTCGCTGAATCTCATCTCGCCGAATCTCATCTCGCCGAATCTAATCTCGACCATAGACAAAGAAGAAATTATCGAAGCAGTTTCGCTACGGTTTTCCATAGAGCTCGCGCGTAAGTCTCAAAAAAGTAACAGAAAACATATCTTACTGAGTCGACCCGTGAGTAATCCCAAAATTGTCAAAGAGCGCTAATTTCGGCGAGATGAGATTCGGCGAGATGAGAATCAGCGAGATGAGAATCGGCGAGATGAGAATGTCGGCGAAATGAGAATCGGCGAGATGAGAATCGGCGAAATGAGAATCGGCGAGATGAGAATCGGCGAGAGGAGAATCGGCGAGATGAGAATGTCGGCGAAATGAGAATCGGCGAAATGAGAATCGGCGAAATGAGAATCGGCGAAATGAGAATCGGCGAGATGAGAATCGGGGAGATGAGAATGTCGGCGAAATGAGATCGGCGAGATGAGATTCGGCGAAATGAGAATCGGCGAGATGAGAATGTCGGCGAAATGAGAATCGGCGAAATGAGAATCGGCGAAATGAGAATCGGCGAGATGAGAATGTTGGGGAAATGAGAATCGGCGAGATGAGAATGTCGGCGAAATGAGAATCGGCGAAATGAGAATGTCGGCGAAATGAGAATCGGCGAAATGAGAATCGGCGAGATGAGAATCGGCGAGATGAGAATCGGCGAAATGAGAATCGGCAAAATGAGAATCGGCGAAATGAGAATCGGCGAAATGAGAATCGGCGAGATGAGAATGTTGGGGAAATGAGAATCGGCGAGATGAGAATCGGCGAAATGAGAATCGGCGAGATGAGAATCGGCGAAATGAGAATCGGCGAGATGAGAATGTTGGGGAAATGAGAATCGGCGAGATGAGAATCGGCGAAATGAGAATCGGCGAGATGAGAATCGGCGAAATGAGAATCGGCGAGATGAGAATGTCGGCGAAATGAGAATCGGCGAGATGAGATACGGTGAAATGTGACGTAACCATATATTGCTACTAGCTAAGGGATGGCTTTGTCTTTGAAGAGTGAAATCTAAATTCGTGCAAATAATTTCGATTACTTTGCAACCAATGCCTTTCTCAGAAATATAGCTCGTATTATAAATAGCGTCAAACGGAAGGCTAATGGCACACCTTAGAGGAACTCTGCAGAGAGCTAGAAAGAATAAACACGAGGAACAGGATGTGCACTAAACTTAGAATCTCTGAATCAGAAATAACTGGCATGCCGAATCCGAACTGACGGATTCGAACCTGTTTGGATCCAAAAGCCGCTGGAAATAGTTGATTATATTTGGCTCAGAACTTGCTGTGCTAATGCCAGGAAGCAGCGAAACGGCAAGAGCCAGATAAAACAGTTTCGATCCGGCCTCAACTCTAGTGCCGTTAAGCCAAAGAAGTCAAGGAAGCATGAATAGTGAGCCATTTTATCTCCTCCGTTGTCGAAAAATTGCTCATATCGCGCCTCATAGCCTAGAGCTATGTTATTTGGTGCCATTAAGCATGACAAATGATGCCTCAATCAGTCCACCCAGCTTGACAAGTTTTTACCTGACACTGTTTAGTATAGAAATTCGGGTAGGTCACTGGCTGTAAATTCTAGCTAGCAAGTTCCTAGTCCAATGTGTGCAAGTCAAATCAGGTGTCGGGTGACATTGAGGAGCCCGATAATCGTCGGCACCTCAAAAAACCTCCGGAGAATACCTCCGAGTCTTCGCGAAATAACATAGTAAAAAGGCCGCGCTCCGGGAGCCCGGATTACCATTTTCTAAGAAATCGCACCAATTAGTCTCTAGGCTCTGGACAACAAGCCAAACTTGGCCGTTTCAAGGTAAGAAAACTATTTAATTATATTGCATTCAAGTAAACATGACCAGTAAAAATTTAGACTTATAAACTGAACAGAGGTTTTATGATTTACATAAATTGCTTGATCGAGTTTTATTAGCGCAACACTGAAAAGCTGGACAGAATCGATTGGCCAATCTGATCACTAGGCTTGCAGAAGCTTGCACAAGAGGCATTAGGCACTCCGATTTCACAGCTATTTATAGACTCTGGAGGGACGAGGTGTGAAGCCCAGCCAATCAAGTGAAAGCCAGTTCGAGTATCTGATTAACCTAAGCCCAGCCAATCAAGTGAAAGCCAGTTCGAGTATCTGATTAACCAAAGCCCAGCCAATCAAGTGAAAGCCAGTTCGAGTATCTGATTAACCTAACAAAATAGCAGATTTTTGCAACCGACCTGACGAGACAGAAGTACGCGATGCGATTAACATCCTCCAACTGGAAATAAGTGAAACAAGCAATCAAATTATTCTTAGTTGATTTTAGCAATCAAGAAGGAAAAAGCAGCGCCAGCTCGATCCCGGCAGTAACAATCCCCGTCAATTAACGGCAGAAAAGCCACGCTATTTCCCGTCTGGGGAGAGACCATGACGGGCTAATTCAAATACCCATTGCCCAATTCACGATAGCTCCCAAACCGAATGACCAAAAAACAAATGGACAAATAAACAAATTATGAAGGTCCAAACTTCAAAACAGGTAGATTTCAAACAAAAATTTGTGGAAAAAACTAAAAGCAGAATAGTGAGATCTATTGGAGCAATTATTTGCTATTGAAGGCAGACATTTTCCCAGTGAAGCCTTTCCTATGTGAATATTGAAAGCAAAACTGGCAAATGCTGCGATCGCTGCTGACCAAATAAGCACATTGCACGCCTTGTTTACCTGTACAAACAGGTGGAGTCCAAAGTCTGTAGAAACGGCCATTGTAAACTACCAGCATAAAATTTATTACTTAAAATAGAGCGGCCTTTGCACTGGACGCTTGATTCGTAAGATAAATTCCTGCGCAATAAAATAACTCAAAAAGGACCCGAACGGCCTCTTAAATCACGCCTGAACTTTTAAACATATTTTGCTGATAAAATATAGCATCAGCAATGCAAATCATAACTGTTACTGGACGCCCCCTCAGCCTCAGTTTGACCTCTATCCCCAATTGTGTACAATATTATCGATTACTGGACGCCCACCTCAGCCTCCGCTTGACCTCTATCTCGAACAATGCACATGATAACAATTGTGAACGCCAAGCCAATGCGGAAATTGTCCAACTTTAGATAACTTTATATAATGCATTTGAAACAGGAACACAGAGAAGCGAAAAATCGAACATAGTAAGAAGGATGGCGAAAGGCACAAACAAACAATCAAAACTTTCCAAGAATCGTGGAGCTTTGCGAATTACGAGCAAAAAATAAGTGGGCAACTTTAAATTAACCGCGCGAAGAAAGAATCTGAAAAGTAAAAAGAAAATAAAATATCTCAATAACATCGATGTGCGCACATATCTACTTTTAGTAAGATATAAAAGTATGTGTTCTAAAAAATAGTAAAAAATTAATTTTGTCTAATCACTAAGACTTGCAGCAGCAAACAAACTTAAAATAATGCACTCGCAATGAGAGGAAGAGACAGCGCCTCGAATCAGCAGAGAAGCAAAACAAGGAAAAACAAAATTAAGAGGAAGCGGACGCCGACATTCAGAGAAAAACTGAAATCAGTTCATTGCTTCACGTCATAGTCGCACCGGCCACAGAGAACAGGGGAGGGGAACTCAGGGGCGCGCGGCGGCTGAGCCTCCGGGCAGGTCGATGCCCTGCTCCCGCAGCACCTGCTTCACTATCGTGTGATTGTCCGCTCGCGTGTTGATTATGCGACTGTTGTTGGGCGGAACCTCGCTCTGTTGGGGGATCAGTGAAGCGGCTCATTGTGCCAGGTTTAACAGACAGACGGAAAATAACGCAATCAATCCCACCCAGGACAAAGGAAACGATGCGGCCCCACGGAACAATGCAGGCAAGGAAAAGTGCACATAAGATGAGGCGGAATCAACGTGGGCGGCCTGAAATATTCAGAACTTTGGGAGAACGTTTTACATGAGAGAGCGATACCTCATGAGAGAATGAGCAGGTTACATGCGCAAAATGTACCACTTAAAAACATCTTGATCTCTCAACTATGCCGCCGCTACAACTCTTTCATAGATGTACAGTGCCTGCAGCGACTCTAGCACCCACCTCACTCCACTCTGAAAAAGTCTACCCAGAAATGTACATTACCTCCAGCGACACTAGCACCCACCTCACTCCACTCTGAAAAAGTCTACCCAGAAATCTACATTACCTCCAGCGACACTAGCACCCACCTCACTCCACTCTGAAAAAGTCTACACAGAAATGTACATTAACTCCAGCGGCGCTGACACCCGCCTCACTTTTCCTCTTTATAAAAGCACATGCACATGTGTACATTGCCTAATGCGGTGCTGACAACCACCTCACTACAATGCTAAGAACTTTTCCCGACCCACACAGAAGGCAATTGATGCGCATCGCAAACAGCAGCGCTGACACACTTCACTGCGATAAGACGGCACGGAACATTCACAGGTGTCACTATTTAGTTGTATTCGATGATCATCATAAATAAAAAGGATTTGTACGATGCTTGCATGACAGCCATGAAAAAGGTCTAAGCACAGAGGGAGAGCAGAGACAAGAAAGAAGAGGCCACGCAGTTGCTCCGCTGCAAACCACTAGGGAATGCAAGACACAATTCAGATTTATTGAAGAGGCTCCGACACTGGACGGTAGAAGCTGGGCAACGAGAAGCGGGGGAGAATCAAAGGCACTAATAAATTCACCAAGCAGCAGACTGCAGGGAATTCAATAGATTAAAAAGGGAACCACGGACACACGAGATAAAGGAGACAGAATGCGTGCGTCAGGATGAGGCGGATGAGCTGGCAAGATCCTCTGTCACAGGGGGATTTGGGATCAAGGCCGCCTGTTCGCAACTCATAAGTGCAACTGCTCGGCTCTTCCTTCTAGATCTCCCAGCCGCCTGTCACTCCATTCGTCTTCTAGCTCTCCCAGCCGCCTGTCACTCCATTCGTCTTCTAGCTCTCCCAGCTGCCTGTCACTCCATTCGTCTTCTAGATCTCCCAGCTGCCTGTCACTCCATTCGTCTTCTAGCTCTCCCAGCCGCCTGTCACTCCATTCATCTTCTAGATCTCCCTGCCGCATGTCACTCCATTCGTCTTCTAGCTCTCCCAGCCGCCTGTCACTCCATTCATCTTCTAGATCTCCCTGCCGCATGTCACTCCATTCGTCTTCTAGCTCTCCCAGCCGCCTGTCACTCCATTCGTCTTCTAGATCTCCCAGCTGCCTGTCACTCCATTCGTCTTCTAGATCTCCCAGCTGCCTGTCACTCCATTCATCTTCTAGATCTCCCAGCCGCATGTCACTCCATTCATCTTCTAGATCTCCCAGCCGCCTGTGAACTGAGCCACTGTCCCCATCTCTCAGTGAAGCTCAGGAGGGCCACTGTCCCATCCCTCAGTGCTCAGAGCGCCAATCTCCTACCTGAAGTTGATCTATTTGCAGATGCCCAAAACCCAGTTAACTAGAATTCCATCACAGACTCACCCTGGGTCTCTCCAGGCTGTGGGTGTGGTCAGCAGCGACAAGCTCCGCCAGTCCGTTGCTGAGACCCGAGACGCTGCCGGGCCTTGAAAGGTGGGGTTGGAGATGGCTGTGAAATATCAACATTGTCGGGGCAGATGTACATGTGTACCCCTGTGTCAGCGCAATGACCGAATCGCTTCCTGCTTGCCAATCAATGCGTCAGCGCCCCCAGCCCCTGCATAAACTATTACGTCTACTTTTCGTATTGCATTCTCGGTAACTATCCGCAGGACCTGATTAACACAAGATGGGGTGAGAAGGGCTGGCACTCTGCGAGATTGGAAGACTCCGGGAAGCCGCTTGAAGGTAAGAATTAATCGAGTTGGGGAGCCACGAAGATGGAAGGAGCAGCCACTGCGAGCGACGGACTCGGTAGCGGCCCTACCCGGCAAGTCTGGTCGATAATATAATCCTTGATAAACAACTGGCCACATCCCCGCAGACACCGCAGGGGGAGGCAAACAAGAGGAGATTATCCGCCTCATCCGGCATGGGCACGAAATGCACCCACTAATCTGAATGCTTTTATTCCCCTTGCCTGGGAAACTTTTCCCGTCACTCTGGCTAGCCAGCCGGCCTGTCAATCAGCCCGTCACCCTCTAATGCGCCTCATCACTTCACCTGGTGTCTGGGAAATCGCTTGGTCTGAACTTGAGGATAATTCCCATACTGAATACCCTAAAACTACATGCCTCCTTCGACACAAAATTTGGAAGACTCGAATTTAAAGGAGATCTAATATCGGGAATTGCAGATTGAGAATAACATACAGCTCACCGACAAGCAGCCTGGATGCCATTTCCAAAATAACTTATTGTGGACTCTGGTTTTGAGCATGGTGATATGTTTCGGAAGAAATATTCTAACATAGAGCAGGGAAGCAGGGAAGGATAGGATAGGGGACTGTTCAAGGATAGGATAGGGGAGTCGAGAACTGCTCAAGGATAGGATAGGGGAGTCGAGAACTGCTCAAGGATAGGATAGGGGAGTCGAGAACTGCTCAAGGATAGGATAGGGGAGTCGAGAACTGTTCAAGGATAGGATAGGGGAGTCGAGAACTGCTCAAGGATAGGATAGGGGACTGCTCAAGGATAGGATAGGGGACTGCTCAAGGATAGGATAGGGGACTGCTCAAGGATAGGATAGGGGACTGCTCAAGGATAGGATAGGGGACTGCTCAAGGATAGGATAGGGGACTGCTCAAGGATAGGATAGGGGAGTCGAGAACTGCTCAAGGATAGGATAGGGGACTGCTCAAGGATAGGATAGGGGACTGCTCAAGGATAGGATAGGGGAGTCGAGAACTGCTCAAGGATAGGATAGGGGAGTCGAGAACTGCTCAAGGATAGGATAGGGGAGTCGAGAACTGCTCAAGGATAGGATAGGGGAGTCGAGAACTGTTCAAGGATAGGATAGGGGAGTCGAGAACTGCTCAAGGATAGGATAGGGGACTGCTCAAGGATAGGATAGGGGACTGCTCAAGGATAGGATAGGGGACTGCTCAAGGATAGGATAGGGGACTGCTCAAGGATAGGATAGGGGAGTCGAGAATTGCTCAAGGATAGGATAGGGGACTGCTCAAGGATAGGATAGGGAAGTCAAGAACTGCTCAAGGATAGGATAGGGGACTGCTCAAGGATAGGATAGGGAAGTCAAGAACTGCTCAAGGATAGGATAGGGGACTGCTCAAGGATAGGATAGGGGAGTCAAGAACTGCTCAAGGATAGGATAGTCGTAAAACAGTTAATTATACAAGGGCACTTAGCCCGCAAAAACTGTCTTAAAGTTTCAGAATGGCGCAATGTAAAAGTACTTGCGGAGGATCTATAAATAGTGGTGCAGTGTAATGCGATTTAACGCCATGCTATCAATCATAATTTTATTGCCTTGCTTGTAAACCTGTTTTCTGAGCTTGCTTATCGGCTCAACCTGATGCACGGTGACAGAGAGTTGAAAAATACCTATTTGAGAGATGCGACACCACTAGCAACAGTCTAAATAGCTGGCTGGCTGATAACACAGTGTGAGAGTGTGTGATTGTGTATCCAGGGATGCCAGAATTGCAATGAAAACGCTTTCCAACTAGGCCAGCGAACAGAAATTATGATTTTCGCTATTCCAACTCGCAGAAGAGTTGGCATAACTGACACCGGGTGAGCATGCACTTGACTGACTTTGCACTTTTACAGAGCGATTCTCTATCGCAGAATAGTCTTTGACGAATGCTTTCCAAATTGCAATCATATAGCAGTGCACAGCTGCAATTGCTTGCAAATGACGCTTTCTTTATTTTTGTAGTTCAATACATTCAGTGTGTTCCGAACAGACCAAATTAGTTAGATAAGCAACCTCAGCCAGTTGTCTGTTTCTGGAGTGTAGTTGCAGCTACACTCTCCAATTGTTAAAGGGGCTGCAGCTACACTCTCCAATTGTTAAAGGGGCTGCAGCTACACTCTCCAATTGTTAAAGGGACTGCAGCTACACTCTCCAATTGTTAAAGGGGCTGCAGCTACACTCTCCAATTGTTAAAGGGACTGCAGCTACACTCTCCAATTGTTAAAGGGACTGCAGCTACACTCTCCAATTGTTAAAGGGGCTGCAGCTACACTCTCCAATTGTTAAAGGGACTGCAGCTACACTCTCCAATTGTTAAAGGGGCTGCAGCTACACTCTCCAATTGTTAAAGGGACTGCAGCTACACTCTCCAATTGTTAAAGGGACTGCAGCTACACTCTCCAATTGTTAAAGGGGCTGCAGCTACACTCTCCAATTGTTAAAGGGGCTGCAGCTACACTCTCCAATTGTTAAAGGGACTGCAGCTACACTCTCCAATTGTTAAAGGGACTGCAGCTACACTCTCCAATTGTTAAAGGGGCTGCAGCTACACTCTCCAATTGTTAAAGGGGCTGCAGCTACACTCTCCAATTGTTAAAGGGGCTGCAGCTACACTCTCCAATTGTTAAAGGGACTGCAGCTACACTCTCCAATTGTTAAAGGGGCTGCAGCTACACTCTCCAATTGTTAAAGGGGCTGCAGCTACACTCTCCAATTGTTAAAGGGGCTGCAGCTACACTCTCCAATTGTTAAAGGGGCTGCAGCTACACTCTCCAATTGTTAAAGGGGCTGCAGCTACACTCTCCAATTGTTAAAGGGACTGCAGCTACACTCTCCAATTGTTAAAGGGACTGCAGCTACACTCTCCAATTGTTAAAGGGGCTGCAGCTACACTCTCCAATTGTTAAAGGGGCTGCAGCTACACTCTCCAATTGTTAAAGGGACTGCAGCTACACTCTCCAGTTGTTAAAGGGGCCGTGGTGATCTCAGACGCCCTATTTGCCCTCTAGTCGCCTCACCTGGCAAATTCCAAACCGACTCCGCTGCCAGTCCGGCTGTGTGAGCTCACGGCCGAGAAGCTGGAAAGATTTCGGCAGTGTCTCGGTCCTTGCAGTAACAGCAATTGCTGCTGCTGCTGCGTTGCCGAAACCGATACCGGTGCCATGGCGACCGCTGACGCAGTTAACGCCTCGTCGGATGCCAAATCGGTGGTGGCCTCACCGGCAGAGTCGGCGCCGCAGCTGGAGCCGACGCTCTGGCGGGCGCAGTCGGTGGCTCGGTAGATAGGGTCACCGCGGAGGCTGCGCAGGCACAGGCTGAGCCGCAGTGTCGAGTTGTCCAGCCTCTGGTTCGGACTGTATGGCGTTAGGATGAAGGCTCGCTCCTCGGGCGCCGAGCAGTGGCCGTACTGGGCCAGGTCCAGGTTCACGAAGCCCAGCTTGCTGTAGGAGCGGCCACCGCGCACCTCCTTGCGAAGGGAGACGCGCAGCAGGCACGAGTGAAGCACGCCGGTCTCCGCCGATGACGTCATGCGGCAGGGGAACTCGTAGGTGGCGTCTGGCAGGCCGGCCTCGGTCAGCCACGTGACCTGCGGAGATTGGGGCAATGTAAACCTGCATATTCCACACCAAAGAGAAAAATCATAGTCAAGAATGGACCTGAGAATCTGGTGGGTAAAAAGTCGGCAGAGCGGTCTTTCGCGTTTGCCTCTCGCGCCAAGGTGCCTGAGCTCGATTCCGTGGCGAGGCCACATTTGAGCCCAGCCGCGTAGACAACGCTTGGGGGCTTCCAAGGCACAGTAGAAGTGTACACTGCCTGACGATGAAAAAGTCAGGGCAGATGTACACACCCTGTGTGGGTGTGTTCCTGAGTTCTGCATCTGTGTGTGTCTGTGCGCAGGAGTCAGCAGAATGGGCAGAGTTACCTCCTCACTGGCTGCGGGTCTAGCGTCACCTAATGATGTGCAATTGCCCACAGTCCACCTGCAAGACATTGAATTCCCTTCAGTTCACAGAGCTGCACAGTCAAGTCGGAGATTTCCAGCCTGAGCAAGCCTGGGAACCCACCTTATTGTTGCGAATGACGCAACGGCTGGAGTACTGGCAGAAGCGGCCGCCGGATACCAGGCGCATCTTGGCGAACAGCACCCCGTTGCTGAGCGTCACGCCTTCCAGTTCCTTGAGTGTCAGGCGAACCAGAAACTTGTGCCGCCGCTTCTGACGCCTGAGGCAGGAGGCGGGTGCAGAGGCGTCATTGGTGGCAATGCGAGTGTCGCAGTCCAGTGGGCCCCCATTGCTGCTGCTGGTTGCTGGGCGCAAGCAGGTGAACATGCTGCATTGGAATCAAGGCATCGGATCCTTGTAACTTTGCTCATCTCAAGAACTTAATCTCCATCTTACTTCTATGCAATAGCATATATTTAAGTGTTACATTGTGACACTAAAGACAAACAACTGCATAAATATGCAAACATATTTAAAAAATTTGGTGATTATCTAGAAAAAAAAGTCTTAATTATGGAGTGAAAAAGGTTTTACCCCATAGGTTTTAAAAAACTGAGTTGTTGAATACATTATATTATATCTAAAATGATGACAATTTCGAAAACTATTTATACTAGATTAGCTAGCAAAGACAATAAGCCAAAGAAGGTAACGAATACTAAAGATCAAGTTTTAGAAGACCACTCATACTTGTAAAAAACAGTCATTGTTATGTAAGTCAATGATCAACTGGGCTTTAATGAAGACAATTAATTGTTTCTCATAGAGGAGAGCTGATGGCCTAAAACAATAGCAAGCAACTGAAAAGATGAAAAGAGTCATATATTTAAATAGTTCTTTTTAATAGTCTATTTCATGCCTTATTAATAAATTGTCTGAGAAAAAATCTAAACCTCTAATGACAATAAGTATTTTAATATTTAACTATATTTTTTTGTTGTAAGTACATATAGCTAGCTATAACTACTGCCTATATCAATATGTAGTATATGCCAATGAAATTTTAGCTGGTAATGTATGTCTCAACCAGTTTTTTTAACCGGTTTGGTTTCTTTAAAAAACTATATTCCATAACGAGACTCTAGAGGAGTTAAATCAATAATGGGAAAGAATGACTAAAATATGAATTTGAAATTCGACATATAATAATATTACTACAGAAGCATATACTAAGTGCAATGTTTGTCCAGATAAGCAAAATATCTTAGTATGATCTTTGGTTTTTTTCAAGCAATAAAAAATATTCCACAGATGGATCCCATTAGATCCATCCATACAAGGTATGCCTTCTAAGAATTTGAGATATTGCGTTATTGTTTGAAAACCACCAAGCGCAGTTTTGTGCAGTATAACAAACATAAAACTTAAGAAGCAGCGTTCGGGGTGCCTAGTGAACAAAAAAAAGTTTTTTTCATTTTTGGTTTACAAATTCGTCTTTGAAATTGATGCACAAATAAACAACGTATGCAAATCGTTTTTTCAATGCTGTCGCACGTTCGGTCAATACTGTTTAGTGTGTGTGTGTTATATTCATTTTGTTTGAAGTACTTAGGAAGGCTAACAATCAGAAGCCAGTCCATGAGCAAGATAGTAGATTCAAGCTTATGATCTGTTATAGTTATACTAACTATTATGACTCGCTATCAGAATAGTATGTAAACTACCAGTAGGTCTACCAGTAGGCCTGTTCTTTCACCTAGATTTATATTTAAGTGAAGGATTATTTAATTTAAATTAAATAGTAGGCCTAGCCTAGCTAATGTTGCAGAACAAAGGTACAATCAAATTATCAATATGGAATTTTTCCAATAAATGTAAATGTAAATTAAATAAATGAAAGCTTAAAGCTAAAGCTATAAAGTTCAATTAATTATTAACACTTCCTAACTAATATGTTTAGAGTAGGCCTAGGCCAATTAATCCAAAAATTTAGTGCCCTGTGCCCCCCAGCACCAATTATTTCTAAAAAAGTATGCATTGCTAGCAGTTTTGGCAATCCTATCCTCTAGTTTCAGACATTAAATTCAAACTCATGTTATAAACTTATAATGCCAGTTTTGGCAACTTCTTTATAGTGATAAATATAAGTAAATTGCCAGTTTCAAGTTGTACTTTTTTCAGTATTTTTTTCACTACAACAGAATTTGGTATTTTAGGCTAGGGTAGTTAATATTTGTTCTTATATTCTTATTTTATTATTTTGATAAAGATTCGACCATACATTACCATATTATTTATTATTAATTTCATGAAGACTTGTTAAGCCTTAGCCTATATATATATATTGAAAGCCTTGTTCATTTTATTTTTTAAGAATTTATTTATATATATGAATACTTTTTTGCCTATTATATACAGCAGTGTCTATTTTCATCCAAATATATTATATTTTTCCAGATACTAAAAACTAAAATGGCCACTATGCAGTGTGACAGTGCCTCAGAGTCTGACACATCATCAATAGATGGTAGCATGTCAGCTGGACTCAGCCTTGAGTCACTCAAATGCAGGATGGACTCTCTTTTGCAGGTACAATATCCAATAGCTTGTATACCATTTTCTGATTGCTTAAATTCTATCATTGTGTTTTAATTCAATATTGATTTTTAGTCATGATACAAATTTGACTTCTCTCCCATTGGCCATTTCACTCAGCTGGCACAGCACAGTGACCATCACCCCTCACTCCCTGGCCATTTCACTCAGCTGGCACAGCACAGTGACCACCACCCCTCACTCCCTGGCCATTTCACTCAGCTGGCACAGCACAGTGACCACCCACCCCTCACTTCCTGGCCATTTCACTCAGCTGGCACAGCACAGTGACCATCACCCCTCACTCCCTGGCCATTTCACTCAGCTGGCACAGCACAGTGACCACCACCCCTCACTCCCTGGCCATTTCACTCAGCTGGCACAGCACAGTGACCACCCACCCCTCACTTCCTGGCCATTTCACTCAGCTGGCACAGCACAGTGACCACCACCCCTCACTTCCTGGCCATTTCACTCAGCTGGCAGAGCACAGTGACCATCACCCCTCACTCCCTGGCCATTTCACTCAGCTGGCACAGCACAGTGACCACCACCCCTCACTCCCTGGCCATTTCACTCAGCTGGCACAGCACAGTGACCACCACCCCTCACTCCCTGGCCATTTCACTCAGCTGGCACAGCACAGTGACCACCACCCCTCACTTCCTGGCCATTTCACTCAGCTGGCACAGCACAGTGACCATCCCGCTCTCCCATTGGGGCACCCAGGAGAAGCGCGTCCTTCGCATGGAAGTTGAAACGCTGAAGCTGCGCGTGAAGTCGCTGCAGCAGGAGAACCAGACTCTGCGCCGGGCCAGCGTCAGCATCCAGGCCCAGGCGGAGCAGGAGGAGGAGTTCATCACCAACACGATGCTGAAGAAGATCCAGAGCCTGCAGCAGGAGAAGGAGCGCCTGGCGCACAGCTACGAGCAGGAGGAGGAGCACCTTACCAACGACCTGACCAGGCGGCTGTGCAAGCTGCAGCAGGAGAAGGTGGACCTGGAGGCCCAGCTGGAGCGCGAGCAGGAGGCGCAGGTCAACAAGCTGCTGAAACGCATTGAAAAGCTGGAGCACGAGGTCTGCGCCAAGCAGGCAGCTCTGGATCAGCTCAGGCAGGAGAAGGTGGCGCTAGAGAACTCCCTGGAGCAGGAGCAGGTGAGCAGCGGTCTGTGGCCCTACAAAAATAAATAAGAGGCATTTTATTACTTCAATATGGCGTTAGTTGCTCGTGCCGATTACCCGATAGCTGTGCATTTAGCTCCTTCAACTGTTAAAAAATTTCCACACAGGAGTCGCTGGTGAATCGCCTTTGGAAGCGAATGGAGAAGCTGGAGGCTGAAAAGAAGAGCCTGCAGAGGCGCCTGGACGGAGACCAGCAGCTGCAGCAGCGGCGACTGTCTAGCACCTCCGACATGCAGGTGAGCTGTGCTGCCTCAAATAATAATAATAATTGCAGGAGGGCTGCGGGCAATGGCACATCATTTAGTGACACTAGACCCGCAGCCAGCGAGAAGGCAATTCTGCCCATTTCGCTGACTCTTGAGCACACACGCACACAGATACTGTACGCAGGCATACGCTCTCACAGGTGTGTACATCTGCCCTGACTTTCTCATCGTCAGGCAGTGAACATTTCACTGTGCCTTGGAGGTTGGCCCTCAAGGGCGCAAATTGCACGTCAAGCCCCCAAAGCCTTCTCTCCGCAGCTGCGCCACAAATAAATGTGGCCTCGCCGAACTTAGGGACCGTGGTGCCCGAGACACGCGTGTTAACCGCTTTGCCACCGACCCCCGCTGTGCTGCGTCAACATTTGTGGTTCGCTTTAGGTCACGTGTGCAGCTAGTGCCACAGCCCCAGCTATTGCGCGGCGCATCTAAAAGCTGTGTACAGCTGCTCAGTCCATGGACTGGCGGGAGGCCGCCTCAACCTCAAGCACTATACAATTGAATGTCTTGCTCGTGGAAAAATTGTTTGCTTTAGGCTGAGGTTTGAACTCCTGACCTCTCGGTCATCAGCTCCCATTCCGTCACAAAACGATCAGTAATCTGAGTCAATTATCTAATCAGTGTCTCGCTCTACTCAAGCCGGGCTTTGAATTTCCCATATTAACTCCCCAGTCCTCACCTGCTGCTCAGGTGGAGTGCAGCCTGGATGATGCGGACGCCATGGCCAGCCACATCAACCAGCTCAAGGCGGACCTGAGCAGCCTACGCCGGCAACTGGACTCAGCAGAGGCGGGTCACCGGGCCAGCATGTCGCGCCTGGAGCGGGACGAGCGCAGCCTCCTGGCCGAGAACGCCTGCCTGCGCCGCCGGCTGGACGACGAAAGCGTCAAGCGGGACCGGCTGACCCGCGACCTCTCCGAGTCAGACGCCGGCTCCGAGGCGGGCGCCTCCCTGGATACGGAAGCTGCCGCTCAGCCGCTGCCAGAGCCGCTATGCTCAAAGTGTGCACACCACCGGCAGCAGCGGCAGCAGACGGCGTCTACTTCTAGCGTTGGCGGCGCATCTTCGATGTGAAGCTCCGTGACTTCGGGACCAATGAAAAAATTGTTCACAGTGGTCACAGATAAGGTTCAGCATCAGTCACCGTTCACCAGGTTTTTTCATATTTTCTAGCAACTCATTTTCCTAAATATCGCACCGCAACCTGGCTTTCCCACTCTATACTGGCTACTATGAGTAGGCTCTTTCGAGTGTTGAATTACATTTGAGCCGACCTAGTCCAGTTTTCACTTTTCGCAGTTTCCAGTTTTCGCATTGTCACTAAGTCATTTGCATTTAGTCTTATGCCTACTAATTTAACTGTAATTCGCGCTGTGCGTTTGAGTCATTTCCTATTGTGGGTTGCACATTGTATAATTTATATGCTTAGTTCTATATTTTCTTGCTTTCTTATTCATCATAGCGCTGCTTTTTTCATTCGTGGAGTCAATTATGTACAGTGGTTTCTTAGAAACTTATTCAGCTGGTCGCCTTTTGCGCGTCGTCCCATTAGCGTTTGGTTTTTGCTGTACTACTACTTTGTAGGGCCCGCGAGTAGTATTTTTGTTGCTCTGCCGTTTATAATTTGGTCCATTCAGCCAGTTTTTTTCGCAAGTAAAATGAAGCTTAGGTTTGTTTGTCTAAAATTATCTTCGGCATCTGTGCTTTTCAGGTTTATTTAACTGTAACTCACTCACTTTAACCTACTGCTCAGATTTCCCATTTGTAGTGAATTCCCAATAATATCTCATTTCTAATGTAGATCCCTCATTACATTTCTAACCTAAATCCCATTGTTCTCTTATTTCTAACCTAAATCCCATTGTTCTCTTATTTATTTCTAACCTAAATCCCATTGTTCTCTTATTTCTAACCTAAATCCCATTGTTCTCTTATTTCTAACCTAAATCCCATTATTCTCTTATTTCTAACCTAAATCCCATTGTTCTCTTATTTCTAACCTAAATCCCATTGTTCTCTTATTTCTAACCTAAATCCCATTGTTCTCTTATTTCTAACCTAAATCCCATTATTCTCTTATTTATTTCTAACCTAAATCCCATTGTTCTCTTATTTCTAACCTAAATCCCATTGTTCTCTTATTTCTAACCTAAATCCCATTGTTCTCTTATTTATTTCTAACCTAAATCCCATTGTTCTCTTATTTCTAAACTAAATCCCATTGTTCTCTAATTTCTAACCTAAATCCCATTGTTCTCTTATTTCTAACCTAAATCCCATTGTTCTCTAATTTCTAACCTAAATCCCATTGTTCTCTTATTTCTAACCTAAATCCCATTGTTCTCTTATTTCTAACCTAAATCCCATTGTTCTCTTATTTATTTCTAACCTAAATCCCATTATTCTCTTATTTCTAACCTAAATCCCATTATTCTCTTATTTCTAACCTAAATCCCACTGTTCTCTTATTTCTAACCTAAATCCCATTGTTCTCTTATTTCTAACCTAAATCCCATTATTCTCTTATTTATTTCTAACCTAAATCCCATTGTTCTCTTATTTCTAACCTAAATCCCATTGTTCTCTTATTTCTAACCTAAATCCCATTGTTCTCTTATTTATTTCTAACCTAAATCCCATTGTTCTCTTATTTCTAAACTAAATCCCATTGTTCTCTAATTTCTAACCTAAATCCCATTGTTCTCTTATTTCTAACCTAAATCCCATTGTTCTCTAATTTCTAACCTAAATCCCATTGTTCTCTTATTTCTAACCTAAATCCCATTGTTCTCTTATTTCTAACCTAAATTCCATTGTTCTCTTATTTATTTCTAACCTAAATCCCATTATTCTCTTATTTCTAACCTAAATCCCATTATTCTCTTATTTCTAACCTAAATCCCACTGTTCTCTTATTTCTAACCTAAATCCCATTGTTCTCTTATTTCTAACCTAAATCCCATTGTTCTCTTATTTCTAAACTAAATCCCATTGTTCTCTAATTTCTAACCTAAATCCCATTGTTCTCTTATTTCTAACCTAAATCCCATTGTTCTCTAATTTCTAACCTAAATGCCATTGTTCTCTTATTTCTAACCTAAATCCCATTATTCTCTTATTTCTAACCTAAATCCCATTATTCTCTTATTTGTAACCTAAATGTCATTATTCTCTTATTTCTAAACTAAATCCCATTGTTCTCTCATTTCTAACCTAAATCCCATTGTTCTCTTATTTCTAACCTAAATGCCATTGTTCTCTTATTTCTAACCTAAATCCCATTATTCTCTTATTTCTAAACTAATTTCATTGTTCTCTTATTTCTATCCTAAATCCCATTGTTCTCTTATTTCTAAACTAAATCCCATTGTTCTCTTATTTCTAACCTAAATCCCATTGTTCTCTTATTTCTAAACTAAATCCCATTGTTCTCTTATTTCTAACCTAAATCCCATTGTTCTCTTATTTCTAAACTAAATCCCATTGTTCTCTTATTTCTAACCTAAATCCCATTGTTCTCTTATTTCTAACCTAAATGCCATTGTTCTCTTATTTCTAACCTAAATCCCATTGTTCTCTTATTTCTAACCTAAATGCCATTGTTCTCTTATTTCTAACCTAAATCCCATTATTCTCTTATTTCTAAACTAATTTCATTGTTCTCTTATTTCTAACCTAAATCCCATTGTTCTCTTATTTCTAACCTAAATCCCATTATTCTCGTATTTCTAACCTAAATGCCATTATTCTCTTATTTCTAACCTAAATCCCATTATTCTCTTATTTCTAACCTAAATCCCATTATTCTCTTATTTCTAACCTAAATCCCATTGTTCTCTAATTTCTAACCTAAATCCCATTATTCTCTTATTTCTAACCTAAATCCCATTGTTCTCTTATTTCTAAACTAAATCCCATTGTTCTCTTATTTCTAACCTAAATCCCATTGTTCTCTAATTTCTAACCTAAATCCCATTGTTCTCTTATTTCTAACCTAAATCCCATTGTTCTCTTATTTATTTCTAACCTAAATCCCATTGTTCTCTTATTTCTAACCTAAATGCCATTGTTCTCTTATTTCTAACCTAAATCCCATTGTTCTCTTATTTCTAACCTAAATCCCATTGTTCTCTTATTTCTAACCTAAATCCCATTGTTCTCTTATTTCTAACCTAAATCCCATTGTTCTCTTATTTCTAACCTAAATGCCATTGTTCTCTTATTTCTAACCTAAATCCCATTGCTCTCTTATTTCTAACCTAAATCCCATTGTTCTCTTGTTTCCATCCCAAATCCCACTGTTATTGCTCGTTTCCATCCCAAATCCCATTGTTCTTCTCCGCAGCGCCATGAGCTCAATCTACGTGCTGGAGCCGCCCACGAAGGGCCGCGTCCTGCTGCAGACCTCTGTGGGCAACCTGGACATCGAGCTCTGGTCCAAGGAAGCTCCCAAGGCCTGCAGAAACTTTGTCCAACTGTGCCTGGAGGGCTACTACGATGACACTGTGTTCCACAGAGTGGTCAAGGACTTCATTGTGCAGGTGAGAATTAAGAATCGGGGAGTCAGCTGGGATGAGGATGGGTCAGCTGGGATAAGGATGGGTCAGCTAAGATGAGGATGGGTCAGCTAAGATGAGGATGGGTCAGCTAAGATGAGGATGGGTCAGCTAAGATGAGGATGGGTCAGCTAAGATGAGGATGGGTCAGCTAAGATGAGGATGGGTCAGCTGGGATAAGGATGGGTCAGCTTTTATGAGGATGGGTCAGCTGAGATGAGGATGGGTCAGCTAAGATGAGGATGGGTCAGCTTTTATGAGGATGGGTCAGCTGAGATGAGGATGGGTCAGCTGGGATAAGGATGGGTCAGCTTTTATGAGGATGGGTCAGCTGAGATGAGGATGGGTCAGCTGGGATAAGGATGGGTCAGCTTTTATGAGGATGTCTCAGCTGGGATGAGGATGGGTCAGCTGAGATGAGGATGGGTCAGCTTTTATGAGGATGGGTCAGCTGAGATGAGGATGGGTCAGCTGGGATAAGGATGGGTCAGCTTTTATGAGGATGGGTCAGCTTTTATGAGGATGGGTCAGCTGAGATGAGGATGGGTCAGCTTTTATGAGGATGGGTCAGCTGAGATGACGATGGGTCAGCTGGGATAAGGATGGGTCAGCTTTTATGAGGATGTCTCAGCTGGGATGTGGATGGGTCAGCTAAGATGAGGATGGGTCAGCTTTTATGAGGATGGGTCAGCTAAGATGAGGTTGGTCAGCTGGGATGAAGACGGCTCAGCTGGGATAAGGATGGGTCAGCTTTTATGAGGATGGGTCAGCTGAGATGAGGATGGGTCAGCTGGGATAAGGATGGGTCAGCTTTTATGAGGATGGGTCAGCTGAGATGAGGATGGGTCAGCTTGGATAAGGATGGGTCAGCTTTTATGAGGATGTCTCAGCTGGGATGAGGATGGGTCAGCTAAGATGAGGATGGGTCAGCTTTTATGAGGATGGGTCAGCTGAGATGAGGATGGGTCAGCTGGGATAAGGATGGGTCAACTTTTATGAGGATGGGTCAGCTGAGATGAGGATGGGTCAGCTAAGATGAGGATGGGTCAGCTGAGATGAGGATGGGTCTGCTGAGATGACGATGGGTCAGCTGGGATATGGATGGGTCAGCTTTTATGAGGATGTCTCAGCTGGGATGAGGATGGGTCAGCTAAGATGAGGATGGGTCAGCTTTTATGAGGATGGGTCAGCTAAGATGAGGTTGGTCAGCTGGGATGAAGACGGCTCAGCTGGGATAAGGATGGGTCAGCTTTTATGAGGATGGGTCAGCTCAGATGAGGATGGGTCAGCTGGGATAAGGATGGGTCAGCTTTTATGAGGATGGGTCAGCTGAGATGAGGATGGGTCAGCTGGGATAAGGATGGGTCAGCTTTTATGAGGATGGGTCAGCTGAGATGAGGATGGGTCAGCTGGGATAAGGATGGGTCAGCTTTTATGAGGAAGGGTCAGCTGGGATAAGGATGGGTCAGCTATGATAAGAATCAAATGTGCTGAGGATGTGGGTCAAGTGGGATAAGGATTTTAAGAGGATGTGGGTCAGTTGGTAAGAGTATGAGGGAAAGCCAGTGTATAAAATTAGTTCGATGAGGATATAAGCTAAAGGACATGGTTAAGAATATTTAGAAGTTCTTGAAATCCCCATGCTTCTACCAGTAACAAGCTTCAAAATTATGCCCGCCAGGGTGGCGACCCCACCGGCTCCGGCGAGGGCGGCGAGAGCGCCTTCGGCAAGCCGTTCGGCCTGGAGTTGCACTCGCGGCTTCGCTTCAACCGGCGCGGCCTTCTGGCCATGGCCTGCCTGCAGCCCGGCCAGAATGCCAGCCAGTTCTTCTTCACGCTGGGTCCAACACCTGAGCTGGAGAAGCACAATACCATCTTCGGACAGGTTGGTCTCACGCACTGCCTGTCACTACTGCTCACTCAATTCCTGTCACTCCTCACTGCACTATCCCCGCCTGTCACTCCTCACTTCACCATCCCCGCCTGTCACTCCTCACTTCACCATCCCCGCCTGTCACTCCTCACTTCACCATCCCCGCTTGTCACTCCTCACTTCACTCCGCCTGTCACTCCTGACTTCACTCCGCCTGTCACTCCTCACTTCACTCCGCCTGTCACTCTTCCATTCACTCCTGACTTCACCATCCCCGCCTGACACTCCGCTCATTGGCAGGTGGTGGGCAACTCGCTGTTCAACATGCTCCGCCTGGCCGAATGCGAGACCGACCAGCAGGAGCGGCCTCTAAACCCGCAGCGCATAATCTCGGCACGCGTTATCGAGAATCCGTTCCCGGATGTGGCAGCGCGCCCCGAGCAGCTGGAGCTCCTTGAGCGCCGGCGACAGGCAGCTGAGGCGGCTGCCAAGGAATCCGGGGGCGGCAAGATCAAAGCAAAAACAAAGACGCGATCAGAGGCGAAAGCTACTAGAAATTTCGCTCTCCTCTCGTTTGGCGACGAAGCCGAAGAGGCCGAGGGAGCTGGAGATGAAGACGATGGAGGCAGAAAGAGGAAGAAGATTATGAGCTCACACGATTTGTTGAATGATCCCAAACTGAGCTCGGAGACTGCGCCTATTCTACCCGTTGCGGTGAGCACTCGGCAGTTCTGAATTGGCAAACTGTCGTCTTTAATGTCCAAAAACTGCTTTCTGTGACAACTGTATGCTGTAATCTGTGACAACTGTAGGCTGTAATCTGTGACAACTGTAGGCTGTAATCTGTGACAACTGTATGCTGTAATCTGTGACAACTGTATGCTGTAATCTGTGACAACTGTTGGCTGTACAACTGTAATCTTTGCATTATAGAGCAACGAACCCACGACTTCTGCTGCGACTGACGCGCCTTTGGCGGCTGCGGCAGCTAAAAACGTTGACGGCGAAGCCGATGGTGGCGGTGGCCTGAGCGAAAGCCGCGACGATCGCCTCGCCCGCCTGAAGCAGGAGGTGGCCAAGATGCGGCGAGCTCTGCACAAGGCGGGTCCCGCACCGCAGCTTCAGCCTACGGCGGTGGGATCAGCTGGCAAAGGCGACAGCGATAGCAGCGCAGACGAGAAATCGTCAGCGACTATCGCGGTTGCTAAGAAGCGTCGCCGAAATCGGGGCGAAGTCGGCGAAGAGGACAAAGGCGAAGATAATGACGCCAAGGCGGCGAGAGAAGCGGCGACGCTGCGAATGTTCGCCAAATTCGCCGCCCGCATGGCCATGGCGACTAGCGATGGCGAGGATGGCGAGGGCGAGCGCCGTGAGAGCGGCAGGTCGTCCCTGTTCAGCCACGTTTTCCAGCCGGACTCGGCGCCGGCGGGCAAGCGGGTGCTGGACCCGGCCGACCCGGCCTTCGCCTCGGCGCCGGACCGCTACGAGCTGGACGACCCGCGCAACCCGATGGCTAAGCGAAGGCGGCAGGCCGCAGCCGACAAGCTGGCCAACAGAACCGGGCCCGGCGGCTTCAGCGGCGGCCGCGCCGACTAGGACTGGCTTTGACGTCAGGGAAGCTCTCGGTGACATCGACCAACGCTGCTGCTGCTTCCTTCTCTTGTTTGTACATTGAGTTACACTTTGTGCACCCTGTTGTTTGTACTGCATTTTCTGCCTTTACAAATACATGAGTAAATGATTGTCAATAATTGCATTGCACTGTAAGTAATAAAAATGTGTGTCCATCGTTAATCAGTTGATTTTTTTAATGAGCTTCTTACGAAAATAAAAAATCTTATAGACAATATCGATGTAATACGGATTTTAAAGTGCATTTGAGTGTGTTTGTACAGGGAAGTGTACGACGGATTATAGCTACAACAAGGGGTTGTTGCCTAGTGTCGACCTTTTGACTTGAAGATCATGTCCAGCTGGTTAATGGGTAGCACCATTAGTCACACCCACACCTCAATTAGGGATAATTGAGGGTGGGTGTGGCATCCTTCCTGTCCATCAACTGAATTCGATCGTGCCGGTTGCGTTTGTGGAAGTTGGGGTTTTTGGACTGCTGATCAAGAGGTCAGAAGTTCGAATCTTAGCCTAGGGCTTGAAATATGTTACAATTAGTACCACATTACTTATTTAGACTGTACAGTTGAGTTTGTACAGTTCGCACAATTTGCCGCCCATTCCGCAGCCATCGCAGCAGCTGCAGTATGACACTCATGGAATTCTTTGGCTGCAGTCTGGTGGCATTTTCACCTGTGTTGGTCATGTTTGTCTTCACTGTGGCCAGCCATCCGCTGAAGATTATCGTGATGACCTGCAGGTGAGCTGTTCGATCAGCTGTGAATTTCGAAAGTAGAAAATAGCAAGCCCAAAGGTGTGCTTGACTGGTTCCAGTTCGTTCTTCTGGCTACTGTCGCTACTACTGTCGTCAGTAGTGTGGTACGCTGTTGCGCCTCTGCGCGGCCATCTTGCGTTCGGCATGACTGTGTCGGTGATTTTCCAGGAGGCGGTGAGAGTCGCCCTGTACTACTTGATCAAGTGAGTGCTTCATGAGAAACTGCAGCCTGCAGATCACTGGTGCATCACACTACTGGCGAAAGTAAATATGGGTGAAAATTTGCTGAAATATTTAGTTAAAATGTCTTACAGAAAGGCGGAATCCGGCCTTCAAAAAATCGCTCTGGCCGAGAAGCCAGCAGCTGCCACAGCGGCTGACTCGGTCGCTATTGCTGACGCCACAGTCGCCGATGCTCCTAGCGGCCCCATCGCTCACCCGGCGCCGGCCGCAGAGACATCGCCGCGGTGTCGGGCCAATCGAATTGGTCTCACGGAGGAAGCCGGCAGCAGTTCGGCCGGTCGCATTCTCGACCTGCGCACCCTGTCCTATGGTGAGTGTCCGCTGGTTGACAATATGAGCTCATTCAGTGCTTCCAGAGCTGGTCCGCGGACTTCCTTTGAAGTGGGAACTGTGACTGTCTGTGGACTTCCTGTCCACCTGGGAGCTGGGTAATTTGCTGGGATTTCTTTAGTGCTCACTCTAGACGGTGCACCTACATGAAATCAGTTTGGTTGTGTCCGCCCTAATCTCGCCGGACACCCCGCAGTGTGCGGCCTGGGCTTCGGCTTCATGTCCGGCGCCTTCGCCATGGTGAACCTTCTGGCTGACGTGTCCGGCCCCGGCTCTGTCGGCCTGGCTGGCGAGCACGAGGCCTTCCTGCTGTTGTCCGCCTGCCTGTCACTGCTGTTCTCCTGTCTGAACATCTGCTGGACCATCGTCACCTTCGCCTGCCTGGAGACCGGTCGGCTCCGCCTGCTGCCTGTCGTCTTGGCCAGCCACCTGCTGTGCTCGCTACTGGTGAGCTGCTGGGAGTTGGGAGCTTCTGCCTGATGACCACTGGGACTATGACCTGCCTAATGACCACTGAGGCTATGACCTGCGTGATGACCACTGGGGATATGACCTGCCTAATGACAACTGGGGCTATGACCTTCATATCGGTTCATATTTACAGTCAAATGACCACTCGACCCCTTCTCATCCCTCCCACTGGCCAGACCCTGCTCAACAACCATTCGAACGCTCTGCTCTCCCTGGCGCCGACCCTCGCCACGCTGGCCTGCCTTGCCGCCTGCCTGCTGCTGTCGCTGGCCCTGCTGGGCGTCTGCATTCCCGCCTTCCTGCTGTCGCTGGTATCGCCCGCCTGGATCTGCCGGCGGGCCGAGAGGCGCCGGCGGTGACACTGACTGACTGACTGACTGACTGACTGACTGACTGACTGACTGACTGACTGACTGACTGACTGACTGACTGACTGACTGACTGACTGACTGACTGACTGACTGACTGACAGAAGCAGTGGTGATGGGTTTAAATCTTTGCCTTATTTTTTATCGAGCTTTCTTGATGTTATTTCTTAATCGTTTATATGATTTACCTTGAGCCACCTTATTACGCAATTTAATCTTTGATCTATGCCGGCTAAGCATTGAAGGATTAGTTTTGCAATTCTTTCCATAGTGCTCATTTTTGCATACTTCGCTATGCGCTGCTCAAAGCAGATTTCTATTGCCTGTGCTTCGATCAAGATGGTTTTATTTTATGATAAACTATAGTGTATTTTTGTGTATTATCTGTAGTGTATTTTTGTGTATTATCTGTAGTGTATTTTTGTGTATTATCTGTAGTGTATTTTTGTGTATTATCTGTAGTGTATTTTTGTGTATTATCTGTAGTGTATTTTTGTGTATTATCTGTAGTGTATTTTTGTGTATTATCTGTAGTGTATTTTTGTGTATTATCTGTAGTGTATTTTTGTGTATTATCTGTAGTGTATTTTTGTGTATTATCTGTAGTGTATTTTTTCAAACTGCACTGCCTGGCAGATTTTTTTGAGGCTGGATTTTTTATTATAGACAACCAAATGGAGGTGCATATTTTCCCTGCGGTTTTAAATCTAGAAGAGTCCAGACAGTTGTCTTTCTATTTCTCCTTCAATTTTACACGGTACTTGTACTTTAAATCTTCAATAGTTTATTGGACAGCATAAAAGAGACAGTCAGGTACATTGTAGAACAGTTAGATAGTTAAAGTGAAAAGTGTCAGGCCGAAATGTTGCATGAGGACCAATCGAATCACTTGAACGAGTAGGTGGGCATCGGCAGGTTGCCACACCAGGCCGTGACGAACTTGAGCACATCCTGACAGTCCACCGAGTGGCTCATCTTCGTGGCCGTCAGCATCTTGTTGTAGTCGTCCTTGTTGGCGGTCTTGTCCGCCCGCTTGAACTGAACGCCGGCCTCCAGCACCGGGTAGCCGGTGATGACGCAGGGCGGGTAGGGGCTGGCCTTGCCGCCGATCAGCGAGGCCTCGAACACTCCGCGACTGTCCTTGGGCAGCGCCTGCTCGAGGCGCTGGTTCATTGACACCTCCAGGATCCAGGCCTTCACCTGCGGGACGAATGATCCCGATATTAACCATGTCGCAACCTCCCACTGTGGCCTCCTGGCCGTGAACTGCTCAACCAATTTCAAGTCTTTCCAAGCTTGCTCACCTCTTCGTACTCTGAGCTGTTTGTGTACGGCGCTGCCGGTAGCGGGATCTCGGCCGGTATGTCGGTGCCTTCAAAGTCCGAGTGATTCAGTGACGAGTCGTCCTGGTCCTCGATGGCCTCGATAAGGTCCAGATAGTGGTTGAGGAACACGAAGGCCATGCTGTCCCAGCCGACTGATTTGCACATCATGCCGGCCTCGTAGAAGGCCTTGTCTGCCGGCATGTACTCCGTGTAGCGCAGCAGGCTGATGGACACCTTGGTAGCCTGCGGCTTCAGCGACTCATCCGATAGCATGGCGGAGCTTGAAATTGTTGTTGTTGGCCAGGGCGATAAAAAGAAAAAAATTCGGTAAGAGTTTGAGAGAATTGTGTGCTTAGTGATATGGGCGCGTTATGGGTAGTGCGCAGAGTGAGGTGTGTGCGGAGTGAGGTGGGTGTGGAGTGGGTGAGTGAAGTGAAGTGAAGTTAGTGAGAAGTGAGGTCGGTTTAAGGTAAAGTTGTTGAGAAGCAAGGTGGAAGTTGTGCAAGATTTAGTTAAGAAGTGAACGGCGTCACTTGTCCGAGGATGGAATAAGAAATTAGGAACGCTTGTTTGATATTATATTATATTATATTATATTATATTATATTATATTATATTATATTATATTATATTATATTATATTATGTTATATTAAGTTATATTATATTATATTATATTATATTATATTATATTATATTATGTTATATTATATATTATGTTATATTAAGTTATATTATATTATATTATGTTATATTATATTATATTATATTATGTTTGTTTCGGCTTGTAACAAACTTAGTACTCACCGAATCGCGCAGAAGTGTGCAATTGTGAGCAGCTGATCGAACAGTTCGTGATCCTGGGATCCCCGGTCCGGTGACTTCTCAATGTTCTGCGACAAGGTGAGCAGGAAGTCGCGCAGGTCTGCCCAGATAGGGTAGGAACCCGGCTTGCACAGGTCGCGCATGCTGATGACGTCCTTGAAGATCTTGCGGTAGATGTTATAGTTCTGCTGGAAGGCGGGGGCCCCGTGCTTCACATACAGAGTCAGTGCAGCCTCCGTGTTGCCCTCCTTGATGAGGTTAGTGGCGTACATGGCCACGTACTTGTGCAGCAGCTTGAAGTCCTGCTTTTCGGCCATGGCCAGGCACTTCTCCCACTGGCCCTTGGCTGCCAGCATGTCCACTGCGGAGCTCACATCGCCTGTGGCCGCCAGCTCCTGTTTAATGAAGTGGATTAGATTGCCGAGAGTCAGGCCATGTTAGAAGTTATTGATGCATTGATTTTGTTTGGCTTTTGTGACTCACCTGAGCGTTGCCAGCCGAGGTAAGGCTCTCCTTGTATTTGGTCTCAATGTAGCTACTCAGGCGTGGCTCCAGCTGCTTGGCGACCCGGCGCGCGTTGGACCAGTCCTCAGCGCTGATGTAGGCGTCGACGCATTCCTGCACCATCTCCACGCGGAGGTACACCTCGGCGGCATCTGCATGCCGACCGATTGATTTGAGCCGATTGGCCACAATGTCCACCACCTTCTCGTGCTTATCGGCGCTGAGGAATTTCACAGCCAGGTCGGCGGCTTTGCGCCAAGCACCGGCTAGCACGGACTCGTCGCTGGTAACGTCAGCTGTGAGCTTCAGGTACAGTTCCACCGCCTTTAGGTGATTGCCGGAGGCCTCGTACTGCTTGGCTTCGCGTAGAAGGCTCTGTATGCCGTCCGCCCTCTGCGCCGTGGCTTCGTATTCCAGCTCCTCCTGGAGGAAGGCGAGTCAGAAATCTGTTATTTTACATTGGAAAGGACAGACTATCGGAATCAGAGAACTGCTACAGACAGCCTCTTAAACCTCCAAAAGAGAGAGGCCAGGGATAACCACTCACACCTGGAGGAGGGGGGACAAAGTCTCTCGGAACTCACGGAGAGCGCGGCCAGTTTGTGCGGCAGGTACTCCTTGCACACCCGCAGCGCGTCAGTCTTCATGCCGGCCTCCTTGTAGAACTTCACAGCCATTTCAGGCCGCTCCGCCCGAAGCAGCAGGGCCTCAGCCTTCTGGAACTCCTTCTCCTCGAAGGCCAGGCGAGCCTGTCCGGCCAGGATGTCAGGAATCGAGTCCTTGTCGTGCTTCTCGGCTACTCGACGCGCTGCGTCCCAGTTTCGTGCGTGGACATGCATGAGAACGGCCTCCTTGGGCTTGTTGGCCTTGATGAAGTGGTCCTCAGCTTCGGCAAACTTGCCCTCGTCCTCGAGGAACATGGCGTACTTCAGGTGTATTTCGGGCGCCTTGTGCTGCATCAGATTCTTGGACAGCTCAAATGCGAAGTCGAAGGCGGAGTTCTCAATGGCGGTGTCGATGGCTGACTCTAGCAGGCCAAATCTGCATGGGTAAATTCAGAATTGTACACAGCTCATTGAGGCTTTCAATTTGCATGAGCAAATCTACAGTGAACCACCATGATTACCTGGTGAGTAGTTTAACTGCGGATTCTCCGCCCAGGTGCCTGGCCCAGTAATAGGCAACCTGCTTGGCTGCAGGTCCCTCACCGTGGTTCTTGGCCACTCTGTAGGCGTCCTCCCACATGTCCAGCTGGCGGTACATCTTCACCGCCGCCTTCCAGTCGCCGGCGTCAAGGAAGAACTGCTCCGCCTGCCGGTGGTTGCCCTCCTCCGCCAGCTGCGCCGCAACCGCCGCCTGAGTTTGCAAGTTGGATTTATGTAACAGTCAACTTACTGAAACCAAAAGTACATCCCTTGTTAAGTAGCCCTTTTAAGTAAAGCCCGTGATCCTTGTTTGGCCGCAGGATCAACCGAAGTTGAGTCAGCAGCACAATGATGCTCCCCTACTTACCTGGGTTTGTGCCAAATTAGCCGGGTCATGCTGCCGCACCAGCCGCATCGTATCCTGGTGCATGCGCGCATTGCGGTACATTCGAATAGCCCGATCCACCTGGCCAATGGTGAGGAACAGGCGCTCGGCCTCCTTGTACCTGCCGGCGGCTTCAGCCTCGTCAGCCTGCTTGGTGTACATCTGGCTGAACTCGTGCCGGTCCATGTGGCTGTTTGCCAGACGGTGGGCGTCCTCCAGCCTGCCAGCGTCGGTGTACATCGCGATCGCCTGCTTGATGTTGCCAGCGCGCACGTACATCTGCTCCGCAATCTCCAGCTCCATGGTGGAGGCAAAGTGAATCGCCAGCTTCTCGTAGTACGGCTTCAGGTTCGGGGCGTCGCCCATATTGCGAAGGATTTCCACGGCCTGGTGCATAGGTAGGGACATTGTAGGGCGTATTAACTGAGCACTAATTGGGTTAGTATCGACTGGGTATAGCTGACGTTTAAGCGTTGGGTTTTATATCAAACGATAAGCATGTGAGATGGCACCTTCAACCACTGCCGCGACCCGATGGCTGCGTCCACAGCCTTTGTGTAGACACCGGCCTCGATAAAGTGCTGCACGGCCGCGTCCATCTGCTTCTGCATGGCCAGGTAGTTGCCCCATTCCTCCTCCAGCCGGACCACCTCCGATGGGTAGGCGTGCCTCGCGAGGTCCACGGCGCGCAGGAACGCCTTGGCGCGTCGGTAGCACTTCATGGCCTCCGTGTTGTTACCGATTCGCTCGTACAGCTCACCGGCCTTCTCAAACAGCTCGGCCCGCTCCAGCGCGTTGGCGATGCGGCTCATCAGGTCGCTGTTGGAGCGTAGCTCCTCGCGGCTGAGGGCCAGCTGGGCGGCCCGACCGGGCAGGCCAGACTTCAGGTAAAAGGTGATGGCGCCCTGGTAATCGCCTTCGCGTTCTTTCATCTCGCCGACCTGCAGTTTTGAATGGGATATTTTATGAGGTCTTCAATCTGCCTTACATCAATTTAGTTTCATTGATTGATCTACGCATAATTTAGTTTAAAATGGCCCCTTACCTTCTCTTCCTGGTTAGTCTTGCCCAGCCAGTCCAGGTAGCCCCGCTTGAGCTGCTCAAGCTCCGGGTGGTTTTTCACCATGGCCACCTCCAGCGCCAGCTCCCAGCGCTGCATGGATTTGTACATCTCGATGGCCTCGTCGACGGCGTTCTGCTCCAGGTAGATCTGCTCGGCCCGCTTAAAGTCCCGCTCTAGAAGGGCCAGCTTGGCCTGCACCTGGTAGTGCAATAACGGCTCCGGGTCACCCTCCGCTGCCAGTCGCTGCACAAGCTCGTCGACCTGCACATTTGTGTACATGTGTTTGCTTTTTTATTATAGAGAACTCATTTGGGAATGGTTGATTGTAAATAGACTGTTATCAAATTACTTGTCGTAAAAGAGACGAGCAGTGAGCAAGAGTAAGTTGCTTTCCAGTGCAGGCTAATTGGATTAAGAGTCAATTAAGTAAGGGTGCGAATGCACTCACCTTTCGCAAATATCGAGCCTTACAAACATCGCCGAGAGCTGCATAGGATCTCTCGGCGACGGCCACGGAGCCAGCGCGCAGTGCCGCTTCGGCCAGCGTCTTCCACATTGTCTCGACCTCCGGCGACTGCTCCTGTGACTCAAGGAAGGCGGCCGCCCTGCCAAAGTCGCCGTCGTCCATCGAGGTACCGAACTCGATGAGATCCTCGTCCAGCATGTAGTTCACCGAGGCGGCACCGTCGCGCACGATCACGTTGGTCTTCCCGTCGAGGCGCTCCAACCCGATGATGTCACCCTTCAGCGGCAAGCTGGTGACGCGGTCCGGCGAGTCCACGTTGTACCAGATGCACAATGTGTCTCGGCTCTGGGCCACAACGACATCGCTGCCGGGCACCCACTGCACGTAGGAGCAGTAGTTCAGCAAGGCGATGCGCTCTCCGGATTCGACGTCATAGAGAAACAAGCGCAGCTTCTTGTCCCGGAACAGCAGCTTCCGGCTGGTCTCATTCAGCTCGAGCCAGTGCACCTTGACATCGTGGTCCACCTGGCCAATTGTGCACTGACGGTCCAGGTCGAAGATGCATACCGTCTTGAGGTCCATGAGGTAAGCCAACTTGCGGTTTGAGCTCACGTTTAGTTGCTTGCGCTCATTGATGCGCACGCTGATGAGGTGCGGATTGAAATGCTCGGTGCGCACGGATCCCAGCACCTGCTGCTGGCCGTACTCTATCATGGAAAGCGTGCTATCGTGGAAGATGACGCACACGTTGTCGTAGTCGAATAAAAATTTCTCGTTTCCGACGCCGGTCCATGGGACTTCGCTCACCTGCTTGTTCTTTATGTCAGCGATGATTAAGGTCTCGGTGGTGTACGCAATCAGGTAGTTGTCGTTGCCCATCACCTGTTAATTGCGCAGAGCGTTCATTGCTTGCGATTCGACTTGCTTTATATAATATTTTTACTTTATCTGGTAAAAAAATCTGATTTTTCATATCATTAAATTTACTCACCTTTAAGTCATTGACCTCACAGCCAAAATGGCTCTTGATTACAATCGTGCGACCTGTCTTGATTTCCGTCACCAGCACCTGGCTGGGCCCGACGTACTTCACGTCAAACTTGTCTTTGTATACGGCGCGCCGTGTAGAGCAGTCGAACATGTCCACCGCGCCGCAGAGACTTCCGCTGACGATGCGGGATCCGTCACGACGCCAGGCTAGTGCCGTCACTGTGTAGAGATTGGCAATCTCTGTGGCGGCGCCTTCCTCCCAGGTGCCCTTGCTGGGACTCCAGTTCAGTAGTCGGATCCGGTTAAATGAGCCAACGATCACCGTCTGGCCGCTGGGGCTGCAGCAGGCCACTGTAAACTCTTTCTCGCTGTCGTCGCGAGAATAGTCAAACTGCTGGAGTGGCCGGCCCTCGCGAGTGTAGGCGTAGATACGCTTGTCCGAACCCGCTGCTACAACTGTGGCACCTGCCCAGCACAGGGCGTACGGCGCGCTTGGGTGAACACACAGCTTGCCGGAGGTCTCGCCGGTGCCCTCGTCCTCAAAGAAGTACCGTACAATCTGTCCATCCGCGTGTCCTGAGACGAAGCCTTTGCCAGACATGTTAGATCCCAGGCTGACTACCATGGAGTCGCTGCTGTACAGAGTGCTGGACTTGTTGTTGCGCGTGTTGGCTAGGCGGACTTTTCCTTCAGCTAGGCCAAAGATGATCTGCTGCTCAGGCGGCCAGATCATGGCTGTGACGGCAGACTGTTGCGGAAACTTGTTGCATATTACCTTCTTATCGCCCCAGTTGTCGCCAATCTTATAAACGTAGATAATGTTGTCCGTCTGTGCCACAGCCAGCTTAGCCGAATCGGGGCCGAATGCTATTGCTGTTACGTGATAGCTGTTCTTACTGTACTTAGAGTCGCTCGGCTTTGTAGCGAACTTATCCTTACGTTCTCCGCTGTCATCATAAAGCTGAATGACGCGCTCACTGGTGCAAATCGCCAGCTTCTTGTTATTAGGCGCGAAGGCCAGACATGCTATTCTCGCAGACCCCTCCGACGGTAGGTGAATTGTCTTTAGGTGCTTCAACCGCATCGTGCTGAAATTCAGGTTGAAGAATACGGCTTACATTACTTTGTATAGATATTTGGGTTTTATTTTCTATTTGTATTAGCTTTTATAGATTCTTTTAGTTCTTTTATATAGTTGGGCCAATAATATGAGGTCTAGATACGCATCTCTGAAAAATAACTGAACGGAATAAATTCAAAGAAGCATATAAGAATATATATAAACACCAGAGACGTGAATATAATAGAAAAGAAGCAAATGATTTTATAATCTCGTGATCTGACGAGCTGCATGCATTTTGAAACAGTATTATGCAACAAGTAAGAGCACTTTTTATTGTTTTCTTACAATCAAAGATATCGTCTATTAAAGCTGCTCAAAACAGACAAATCAAGGCTACATGCGGCAAACTTCTGAAAGTTATGGAAAATGATTTGGAATTTACTAGTTAAAAGTGGTGTAAAACATTTTTAATAACAACAATTTGATCAAAAATTATTATAGATTGTGCTTTGTTTTTATTATTTTTATTTTAATTAAACTGCTTTATAATATTATACTATCTAGACAGCTTATAGCTAATGTTGTTTTACTTATTCTTTTCTTGCGACTGAATTCAAACGTTTTTTCTCACTTCTGGAACTTACGAAACATAATTATATATTAATTCTCTATTATTATCCACTGTACTTCACAGTGTCTGGTATTTACAGGTAAAAATACTTAAAAGCTGTATACCGTGCAGTATAGTCGAGTACTTAGACCAGTCCATCTAATAAATATACATAAAACTTTCGCTTTACTGATTGGTCATCATGCTTGGTCTTTGTCGCATTCGATTCTGCTCCATACTACCAAGACTTGCAAGGCTCTCTACACATAGAGCGTTTAGTAGCTATGTTGTTGCTCCTCAGTTTATCAGGCCCACAAGTTTCATGTGGCAAAAAAACAACTTAAGTCTGGTAAGTTGCCTTTAGTTCATAACAGTTGCCATGTTTATTTTGGCTCAGCTTGTGTCAGAAATAGTAGCTATCATACCTAGCTAGTGCTAGTGTAGTGTGCAGCTAGGGGCAAGGGGCTTATTGTCGACTTAGCTTGTTAGCTTAGGCCTAGGCCTAAGTTCACGATAAAACATGAAGATTTTTTGCAAAGAAGTTTGATATTAATTTGTAAGTTATAATGTAAGTTGTAAATCTGAACTTTATTATTTTATGTATAGGCCTATTATATAATATATATAGGGCTTATAATATATATTCTTTCAGCATTCCTTTTAAATTTTTTGTTGAACTTTTTTCTGAAAAGTTTCATTTATTCTTTTTATTGATGCAACGACTTGGAATTTCGATATTTAAGGTTGCATTGTAAATTTACCTTCGTTTGCGAAATTATTTTCCTTTTTTAAAATGGTGCCAATGACACAGAATGACAAATGGGAGTTGTCTATGGCCCATAGTAGTAGTAGCCGCGTAGAGTTGTTTGAGGCTCAGAAATTCAGCTGAGTTTTATTGAGCCCTCACTATAGTTTGGATTTTAGAGACTTCGAGACTTCTGATTTGTAAATGGCTGGGCAGCCCCCAAGACCATCGTGGATTGTGCCACCGAATGAAGTTCTGCCAGCATAGGCATTGACGGAACTAAATATGAATTCAAGGGATCTGATGGAAGTGATGGCAAGTACTGACGAGACTATGTGGCATGGCACTAGCGATGCCCTCTTTGAATCACATATCCAAGAGTATCTATGGCAACACCTTCACCTGGGGCCTGCCGAGGCTTTTGGCAGCATTCTGTACTAGATTTGTCATTATTACCCAGTTTAGGAATCTGAGACAGTAAGGACTACATTGAACTGAACTGAACTGAGCAATGCTCAGTGCCATTTAAAAATGTTTCCCACCAGTTGTGTTACCAGTTGACATTATCCGCTTAATCGTTTCACATTTTATAGGAAGAAAATAATTTCGCGAACGAAAGTAAATTTATGCCAAGGTTGCTTTTTGTTCTAATCAAACTGGGGCTGTTTCTTCTGGGATTCTGGGGAACTTGTCTGTGGCAAATGTTCAGTGCAGGGGGAGATAAAAGCTAAATGTTTGACATGCTTGGGAGTGTCTATGGCCAAAAGGGATGAGCTGGTTAGTGGGAGGGGAAGGGAAGTATTAGCACATCTTCTATGTTCTGCTAACATAACACCAAGCCAGAAAGCTGCCCAGTAGCACTGTCCAAAGTCCCTCATTATTACCCTTGTTGAGTTTTGACATGCAATCCTGCCAGTGTGACCACCACTGTGCTATTTTAGTGCAGCTACGCTATTTCTGGTTGCTTGCACTATTGCTCTATTTTCTGCGCTATTTAATGTATCTGCACTATTTTTGCATTGCACTGTAATTTTGTCATTTTAAATGACATATGCAAAATGAAGTATGCAAAAATGCTATAAAACATCATAAAACATTGAAATGCCAATAGAGAGTGCATTATCAAGTGGATATCGGTACGCTTCTTATGAAGCAAAGAAATAAACTGTCCAATTTTACCATTGACTCGCTTCTGGCCATCAAAGTATAGCTTAAGGCCAACAGCTGGCGATCATCAATGGTTGCAATTGGGCCAGCCCTCATAGCTGATGTCTTTAAAGCAAAAGCAAAGGCCGATGCACGAGCTTGTGCCAAAAGAAATGCAGCAACAATGGCACAAATCCAAAAACAGTTTGATTCTATGCAGTGGGCCCAAGACAAACACGAAAAGGCTGACGAGTAGGAGCAAGAGTGGTGAAGGAATGCGGAACAGGTGCAGGCTGAGCAGCACAAAATTGACAAGGCACATAAAAAAGCCTGGGAAATCCTTCTGGAAGCAGAGAAGGCCGAGGTTCAGCTTTGCTGAATTGCTCAATTTACCACTTCCCAAACAATTGCAGTAATTTTTTACTTTATTACCATGAGTGTTTTACATGTACATTTTTCTTCGCTAAAGCAGCCTGTCTGCTTCTGTCTCGTTAATTCGATATAGCCCCCTATTTAAAGTTTTTAACTCCAAATAAAATATGAATAACTCAACATCTTTATGGTTGTATAAATTCTAACTTTTTACATAATTTTACTGTGTCCAAATGGTATTTGTTGTTTGATTTTGCTTGCACAATTTTTTCATGCTGCACCAATTATTTATTGTAATTTTTGGTGGTCACACTGGATCCTGCAGAATTTGGACAGAACATTTATTGCTCATCATCTCATTGTTTCCCATCATTTTAAAATAATTCCATCAATTTTTGTATTAATTTGAAATGAACTTTTCAGAAAAGCAGTTTAACAAATGATTTGAAAAGAATGCCATTCTTTCATATATATCATATTTCTTTATATATAATGCTAGTGTTACCTACTAAATCTAACTATACTAAAAACTATGTTTTGGAGTTTTCAAGTCAATAGCTTTCAGTTTAAAGAAAAATGACAAGTTAACAAGTTTATAATGTGCAATATACCCACCTTGAACACTGTCTGAGTGTGTATGCCACTGTGAGGCAAGTACATACCAACCATGTAGTTTTATGCCAAATATTCAGGCATACACCACATGATCTAGACTTGCAAAGCTGCAATTAGTGATGACCAAAAATTCTGGAAGTTTTTGTGCAAAGTTTTTGTAATATTTTCTATTTTGAGTAAACACGTTTTTTTGATATATTTTTTTGATTACCTGAAATTAGCTTAGCACTGAAGCAATTCTAAATTTCTGGTAAAATTGTCTGGTAGTAACAAAAATGCTTTTTTGGGTCATCTCTAGCTGCAATGGCAATTTATTTATGGTCAGAGATCAATTAGAGTCTAATGCAAAACAAAAAGTAATAAATATAAACTAGTTCTGAAATATTGTGGCATTTATGAATATCATGGCAATTGTTCATCATAAAACATGCTGAATGGCACTGAACTGTGAAATAAGAAACAGCTTTTTGCTTTGTGCAAATATAATATTAGATGGCTCCTAACATTCTCTATTAGAATAAGTGGAATATTTATGGACAGCAACCTAGGTCTAACAGACTCCAACAAATTATTGATTTTATTTTGAAAAATTTTACCTTAGAATTAGTTATCAATACTTTAACCATTAGCTACCAAGTACTGCACTTTTTTGCCTTATCTCTGTGTCACAAAATCATCAACATGTGACATGTTCTTGCAGTTAAAGGGTATAATTGTTTACAGTAGGAATTATTTGAATGAATATATCTCCCATTGCCTCCAACACTCAGACCCAGCACCATGCCAGCCTGCAAAGCCAGTGGCGCTCCTATGCCCACATCTCCGCCGCTGATATGACCCAGGCCAAGATCACAGAGAGGACCATGACGGTCATCAAGCTGTTTGAAAAGATCAAAGCAGATAAGGTGAATTTGCAGATTGTCCTAGTTGATGTCTTGTTGCCAACTGAATTATCATATTATAATGCACTGAAGTCACTGAGCTTCAACCTGCGGCTTAGCCTCTTATCAATCTAGGTGGCATGTTTTAACCTCAACCTACCTCAACTCCCACCTGTCAGCTGACTATGGAGTCTCACTTCATGAAGGATCTCGGCCTGGACTCGCTGGACCACGTCGAGCTCCTCATGGCAGTTGAAGATGAATTCGGCTTCGAAATTTCCGACCAGGACGCCGAGACTCTCAACAAACCCATCGACGTCATTAAGTACCTGTGCCAGAAGATGGACGTTGAATACCAGTGATTGGCAGTAACTCAATTGATTAACAACTCTCATATTGAATAGCTAGGTTTTCACCTGTATACTTTTAGCTGCAACAGTTTTTAGTGGGCCGAAAAGTCCTCAGTGACAATCGGTCGGAATTTCTTTTTTGTTGTTGCTAATCTATGCCAGATTAGAAATAAAAGCAATTAGCTACAAACTGAGGGGGTGCAACGTTTTTTACACCTGTTCGAGCTGTAACAGATCTCCCGTGTATTTCATCTGATTGTGTACATGTACTGTTAATCAGCATTAAGCCCAGTGTCTATTGTTAGCATTCAAACAGATTTTCTTGTTTAGTTTGTTGGTCTGATAAAAGCTTATGACTACAATGTAACAGGAAAAATATATGTTACTCAACTATTCGACCCCAGCTGTCCAGTCCTAACTAAAAGTGCATATTTATACACAATGAGCAATCGGTAAACTCATTGAGCACTGATTAGGCAGGCAAATAAACTAACTAGCTAAAATTTCCATCCTCAAAGCATGCTTCAAAATTCAGTTAGTGCAGAGATTGCTTAAATTAAAAATGGTATAATATTTCATGTCATTTTCTTACTATGCTACTGTAAGTAGGCTTGAAACCAGTAGTTTGAAGATATTTTTCAGAAGCGCTTCTTTCTGGATTTCGCTAATCCAATGAGCCTGGCGGGTCGAAATTCGCTGCTAGAAAATAAATTGGTGAGTTCAAAGCGCTTACATAGGATGAAATTTATACCTCGTAGTCCCTACCTGACAACATTACTGTTGAAATGATGCTATTTCGTATTCGTACTGACTGAGAAGTGCCCTGCTGAAACCAATAATTTATTTCTCTGATCTTTTTAACTGACGTACCGACTTTAAGTAAAATTTAAATCCGTGAGTTTTCTAGTTTCCTTTCTCATTTTTAGGCACTTCATTCACAACGGAAAGCGAGAACTTTGGCTCTATTTTTGGTGAGTTTTTTCACTTCTGCAGTTATTGTATAATAAATATTATATGCTATTATTTCCTTTCATACCTGCATATTGGGCAAATATGACACAGGTGCCACCACCTTCACAATGGGAGCCAATCATCTCTCAGACACAGGTGCCACCACCTCCACAATGGGAGCCAATCATCTCTCAGACACAGGTGCCACCACCTCCACAATGGGAGCCAATCACCTGTCAGACACAGGTGCCACCACCTCCACAATGGGAGCCAATCACCTGTCAGACACAGGTGCCACCACCTCCACAATGGGAGCCAATCATCTCTCAGACACTTGTGCCACCACCTCCAATATTTATTCAGCTTTCGCTGGACATGATGCATTCATTTGTATTCGTACTGTCAGATTTCACATACATGAAGATCTTTTTTAACCTGTCTGATCCAGCTGTTTTTTATCTCACTAAGCCGTTGCACTCTCGTCTATTTGAGTAACTGAGCCACAACTTTTACCTTCATTTCTAACCAGGAATCGGATCGCTAAATCGACTACGGATTTTCCTATCGGCGCTTATGCATTCAGCAAATCAGCACAATCAGCACTACATACCCTGCAAAATCAGCACTACATACCCTGCACAATCAGCACTACATACCCTGCACAATCAGCACTACACACCCTGCACAATCAGCACTACATACCCTGCACAATCAGCACTACACACCCTGCACAATCAGCACTACATACCCTGCACAATCAGCACTACATACCCTGCAAAATCAGCACTACATACCCTGCACAATCAGCACTACACACCCTGCACAATCAGCACTACATACCCTGCACAATCAGCACTACATACCCTGCACAATCAGCACTACACACCCTGCACAATCAGCACTACATACCCTGCACAATCAGCACTACATACCCTGCACAATCAGCACTACATACCCTGCACAGCCAGCACTGCATACCCTGCACAATCAGCACTACATACCCTGCACAATCAGCACTACATACCCTGCACAATCAGCACTACATACCCTGCACAATCAGCACTACATACCCTGCACAATCAGCACTACATACCCTGCACAGCCAGCACTGCATACCCTTCACAATCAGCACTGCATACCCTGCACAGCCAGCACTGCATACCCTTCACAATCAGCACTACATACCCTGCACAGCCAGCACTGCATACCCTTCACAATCAGCACTGCATACCCTGCACAGCCAGCACTGCATACCCTTCACAATCAGCACTGCATACCCTGCACAGCCAGCACTGCATACCCTTCACAATCAGCACTACATACCCTGCACAATCAGCTTTACATACCCTGCACGACATCGTCGACAACAACTCTCAGCCTTCGTTTTAACATGTGGCGGGAGCTTACTATGCATACTGTGTACTCGTAAGCCATGGCAAGTCAGCTTTGCCAGTTGGAATAGCAAAATATCTTCGAAACGTCACTGATGGCGTGGCATGGCGTGGCACTGTTAAATCGCATGAAAAAGTCTCCTTAATACTAAAGCGTGCGGAAAACTAGCTTGGCATTCATACTGCTAATGCAACCAAGCACCGTGTGGTCGAACTGTAGAGTTGTTGATAGCTGCTTTAAAATAGATATTATTTAAAAGTACAACTAAACCACTAATCTGACAGCCTGTCAACTCGGTCGGTTTTCCCCATGTAAAGACACTGGTGCCATACAATGCAGGGATGCCTTGAGGACACTTGAAAAAGCGTGCCACGTCCCACACATTTTATTAGCTCATGGTGGAGTCGCTTAGCAAAAGAGAGGTGCATTTCAACGGTCTAAATTAGTTGAGAACAGTAAAAATGAGAGAGATAGTTATTTAAAGGGCCATAGCAGTTGCTGGTTAGTCCGCATTGTAGTCAACACTGAGCTGACAGAATATGAAACATTCAAACACTGGATTCGTAGTATTACTACTTCAATTAATTACTACTATAATTACTATTAGTAATAGTTTTACTACTATTAGTTAGTAATAATAATATTAGTAATAATATGAGGGTTGTGTCATAAATTCGCTGACAACTGCAGATCAAAGAAACAAAACAAAGAACAGCTAATTGTCCACATTGCACTTCTCAACATAGTCACCCCCAAGCTGCACACATTTGTGCCATCTCTCTGGCAGCTTGCTGATGCCCTGGGCGAAGAATTCCGTGGGGGTCCCTCGTACCCACTGGCTGATGGCCGAGCTGAGTGCAGAAAGGCTTCCATAGCGATGGCCACGAAGCTAGGCTCTTTCATTTTAGGGAACAACCAGTAGTCACTGGGGGCCAGGTCAGGAGAATAGGCAGGGTGGGGCAGCAACTCGAACCCTAGTCTCCTGATGACATCCATAGTTGCATTGCAGGTATGCGGCCTGGCGTTGTCCTGCTGCAGCACAATGCCCCTGGTGATCCTTCCCCGGCGCTCACTCTTGATCTTCTCACGCAGCCGTTCCAATATTTCACAGTAGTACTGGGCATTGATGGTTCTGCCTTCAGGTAGCCACTCGATCAGCAAGATGCCTTCTCTGTCCCAGAACACGGTGGCCATGCGCTTACCTGCTGACTGCACCGCCTTGGCCTTGACCGGTGGGGGTTCGTGAGTAGCCTTCCAGACGCTGCTCTGCCGTTTCGTTTCTGGTTCGTAGAAGTGAAACCACGTTTCATCACCAGTCACCAGGCGGCCAAGAAAGTCGGGCTCGTTTTGAAAGGCGTTGAGTAGGTGGCGGCACATCTGGACCCTCTCTTGCAGTTGGACAGGAGACAGCAGTTTAGGGACCCATCGTGCAACAACTCGTGTCATATGCAGATGGTCGGAGATGATGCGATGAATGCTCTTCATTGGTATCTCCAACAAGTCCTCTAACTGCCTCAGGGTTGCTCCACGATCATCGTCCAGGGCATGCTGCACACGCTTGATGTTGTCACTGGAAGTGGATGACCGCGGTGCACCTGGGCGGGGAGCATCATCAACTGTTTCCCAGCCGTCCTCAAAGCGCTGCACCCACTTTGACAGTTTGTTTCGAAGGTGCATCCTCGCTAAAGATTTGCAGCAGCTCACGGTAAATATCAGCCTGCTTCTTCTGCTGCTTCCACAACGACCAAATGACAGTGCGCTTGGTAGCTTCAATTTTCTCCATACTGGATAAAAGGGTGGTTTGAATCCCACTCGATTTCTGCCTTGTCTCAAAAGCCACAGGGAAGATTTTCCATAGACAATAAGATCGATGGTGCCTTAGTCTGTATAAAAAAATTCTGCCCAAAAGTACGAAAGAAACAGACGCTATGTAATTTTGTCAGCTAATTTATGACACAATCCTCGTAATTACTTAGTAATAATTATAATAATATTTAATAATAGTAATTACTACTATTACTTAGTAGTAATAGAACAAAGCTGGCTCAATCTATTATTTGAGGAGACAAGTGAAATATGAGTACGCGTAGTAATTGTAAGATCGCGCACACTTTTTACTCTCACTAAACATGCATCCAGCTGGACAAAAGTAATATTGCGTGTAAGACTAGCGTAAGTATACATGTAGATACTTGATTGACTGGCTGATATGTCACTAGAGTGAGTCAGCCGAGTTAGTTAGTCTGGCTCGTATGTATAAATTAGGACAAGTACTGATGTTTGGTTGCTATGATCGATGGATGCTTGCAAATCCAGTTGCTATCCGGACAGTTCCCCAATGTCTTGTTGAAGGCTCTGGGGCCATCGCACATTTCCGGCTCTTAGCAGGCGATTAGTGTAAGATGATTAGCAGCGACTCACAAGCTGCCTTTCTTCCTGGCTGACCCACCTGCAGCGGAGGCTCGCTCGGCGTCCCTGTCCAGTCGCGAGATCGCGGCGCTCATCTCCTGGATGTCCTCGCGCAGGTCCGACATCTGAGCGTTTAGCGTCTGCATCTGCTGCGGCGACAGGTGCATCTGGCGCTTCTTGATCTCCGCGATCAGGCACTCGAGCTGCAAGCAAGACTGGACAGTTAGTGAGCTGCTTGCAGAGTGAGCTGGTTAGGGGAGTGAGCTGCTTGCGGAGTGAGCGCTTGCGGAGTGATCTGGTTAAGGCATTAGCTGCTTGCGGAGTGAGGGAGTGAGCTGGTTAGGGCAGTTAGCTGCTTGTACAGTGAGGGAGTGAGCTGGTTAGGGCAGTTAGCTGCTTGTGGAGTGAGGGAGTGAGCTGGTTAGGGCAGTTAGCTGCTTGCGGAGTGAGGGAGTGAGCTGGTTAGGGCAGTTGGCTGCTTGTACAGTGAGGGAGTGAGCTGGTTAGGGCAGTTAGCTGCTTGTGGAGTGAGGGAGTGAGCTGGTTAGGGCAGTTAGCTGCTTGTGGAGTGAGGGAGTGAGCTGGTTAGGGCAGTTAGCTGCTTGTGGAGTGAGGGAGTGAGCTGGTTAGGGCAGTCAGCTGCTTGTGGAGTGAGGGAGTGAGCTGGTTAGGGCAGTCAGCTGCTTGTGGAGTGAGGGAGTGAGTTGGTTAGGGCAGTCAGCTGCTTGTACAGTGAGGGAGTGAGCTGGTTAGGGCAGTCAGCTGCTTGTACAGTGAGGGAGTGAGCTGGTTAGGGCAGTTAGCTGCTTGTGGAGTGAGCTGGTTAGGGCAGTTAGCTGCTTGTACAGTGAGGGAGTGAGCTGGTTAGGGCAGTCAGCTGCTTGTACAGTGAGGGAGTGAGCTGGTTAGGGCAGTTAGCTGGAGTGAGTGAGTGGAGTGAGGGAGTGAGCTGGTTAGGGGTTTAAGCAAGACAGAATTTTATCTGCTGGTAATCTGTGCTGATTAGAGTAGCACCTGTATCTGCGTGGAAATCCGTCGCCTCTTCAGCTCCGCAATCTCCTCTGGCGTGAGCAGTTCGAAGGCGTCCAAGGCCACATTCTGCAGAGAACGGAGAGTTCAGGTAGCAAGGCCTGTACAAATCACTGAACTGGAGTGGATATTGACATGTCGCAGAGATTTATTTTTTACAGACATGGCAAGCCCAACGCGCCCTTAACCAATGAGAGTGCTTTGAATTGTAAAAAGTAACTGCTCAGGACTGAAGCGCTGGTTTGAGCACATTCACCGCAGTACCCGTTCCCAAGCATAGCAGGGGAACAAAAAGCAGCATTTTCCACTCAGCTAGCAGCTGCTGCTTGAAATTCAGCATCTCGGCCTCCGCCTTGTATTTTGGCATTCTCTTGTCTACGGGGCCTTGTATTTGCACATTATAGACACTTGAAGTGCAGGAAGCTGCTGCAGTCTGGGGCGGGCTGCCTGGCTCCTGGCCAGCGACCGTCACCAATCTCCCACACCCTGGCTGCTATCGTCTCTGAGAAAAGTGATAATTTGTCAGTCAGTCCTGCTGCGGAAATTATTCCTAAGTTGCCTGGAAATCGGCACATGAACTTAACCCAGGCGCTGCCAGTTGCGGGCTGAAATCACCTAGCTGGCAAGCGAAACCCCAGCAACTAATTACTTGCGGGCCAGGCGCTGCAAGTCTTGCTAAGCCAACCAAAAACCTAGAATCTCCCCCCGAGCAACCTGGAATCTCCCCCAGCAACCTAAAATCTCCCCAAGCTACCTGGAATCTCCCCTAAAAACCTGGAATCTCCCCACAGCAACCTGAAATCTTTAAAAACCTGAAATCATGGTAATTTAAAGATCAAGAATCATAGATCTTGGATCATGGCTCGTGGATCATGGCTCGTGGATCATGTATCGGGGATCATGGATCATGCCCTTGTACTCACGTCGTCGTTATCGTCGCTGTCGGGCTGAATGTTTTCGTCCGGAATGCAGTTGACGGTGATGGTGGGCGCATGCGAGCCCTGGTAGTAGATTGTGATGGACTCCTCGCCTGGCGAGTAACTTGAGCAACCGCCTGCGATTGTTTGGGGTTCGCCAGTTGCTGAGTATGGCTGGTTGAGTTGGGGAGCCAAGGTGTGGCCAAAGATATCCCAAAGTGCTGGTTTTCCCACCGGGTCACCGGGCTACTCCAGATCTCGATGATGTTGAAATCTTGGAAATAATTAAAATCGCCTTCAGAGACTGGCCTAGGTTCACTTTTCCGTAGAGCTAAAAGCCTCTAAACTGTACCCGGGCTGACGGTGCGACACGCAATGCCTCGGGGCTAGCGCAGAGAGCACCGCAGGTGTGCGGCCACTGCACGGAACACGACTCGCTCGCGTGACCTATTTTTAGATTTCTCCTCGCAGCCCCCGAAATCCCGCTGAGTTTTTTGCAACACTCCCCGCCGAGTCCGATTGTGTCAGGTAACCCAGCCCACCTGCCCCGGGCCCGCGGCATCATTAATTCCCCGTACCTTTCAGGCCCGCTCCGCTGTAGTGACCGCCACCGCCGCCCCCGCCGCTGATAACATCCAGTCCGCTGCTGCCGGCGCCTCCGCTGAAGCCCCCGCCGCCGCCTCCTCCTCCGCCGCCTCCTCCGCCACCTCCGCCGCCACCTCCGCCGCCAAGTTCGTCCAGATTTGTGCATGAGGCCATCATTTCACGACTGCTGCGGGACTGCAAATGGACGGGCTTTGTGATTCAGTCGTTTGATTGACTGATTGATTAATTGATTGATTGATTGATTGATTTGTCAGTCAGGCAGTCAGTCAGGCAGTCAGTCAGGCAGTCAGGCAGTCAGGCAGTCAGTCAGTCAGTCAGGCAGTCAGTCAGTCAGGCAGTCAGGCAGTCAGTCAGTCAGTCAGTCAGTCAGGCAGTCAGGCAGTCAGGCAGTCAGTCAGTCAGTCAGTCAGTCAGGCAGTCAGTCAGTCAGTCAGGCAGGCAGGCAGTGCAGGCAGGCAGTCAGGCAGGCAGTCAGGCAGTGCAGGCAGTCAGTCAGTCAGGCAGGCAGTCAGTCAGTCAGGCAGTGCAGGCAGTGCAGGCAGTCAGGCAGTTAGTCAGTCAGGCAGGCAGTCAGTCAGGCAGGCAGTGCAGGCAGTCAGGCAGTTAGTCAGTCAGGCAGGCAGTCAGTCAGTCAGGCAGGCAGTCAGTCACTCAGGCAGTGCAGGCAGTGCAGGCAGTCAGGCAGTCAGTCAGTCAGTCAGTCAGTCAGTCAGTCAGGCAGTGCAGGCAGTGCAGGCAGTCAGGCAGTCAGTCAGTCAGTCAGTCAGGCAGTCAGGCAGTCAGGCAGTCAGGCAGTCAGGCAGTCAGGCAGTCAGTCAGTCAGGCAGGTAGGCAGGCAGTGCAGTCAGTCAGTCAGTCAGTCAGGCAGTCAGTCAGTTAGTCAGTCAGTCAGTCAGTCAGTCAGTCAGTCTGTCAGTCAGTCAGTCAGTCAGACAGTGCAGGCAGTGCAGGCAGTCAGGCAGTTAGTCAGTCAGGCAGGCAGTCAGTCAGTCAGGCAGGCAGTCAGTCAGTGCAGGCAGTGCAGGCAGTGCAGGCAGTCAGGCAGTCAGTCAGTCAGGCAGTGCAGGCAGTGCAGGCAGTCAGGCAGTCAGTCAGTCAGGCAGTCAGTCAGTCAGGCAGTCAGGCAGTCAGTCAGTCAGGCAGTCAGGCAGTCAGGCAGTCAGTCAGTCAGGCAGTGCAGTCAGGCAGGCAGGCAGTCAGTCAGTCAGGCAGTGCAGGCAGTGCAGGCAGTCAGTCAGTCAGGCAGTCAGTCAGTCAGGCAGTCAGGCAGTGCAGGCAGTCAGGCAGGCAGGCAGTCAGTCAGTCAGGCAGTCAGGCAGTCAGGCAGTCAGTCAGTCAGGCAGTGCAGTCAGGCAGGCAGGCAGTCAGTCAGTCAGGCAGTGCAGGCAGTGCAGGCAGTCAGTCAGTCAGGCAGTCAGTCAGTCAGGCAGTCAGGCAGCAGTCAGTCAGGCAGGCAGGCAGGCAGGCAGGCAGTCAGTCAGTCAGTCAGTCAGTCAGTCAGTCAGTCAGGCAGGCAGTCAGGCAGGCAGGCAGTCAGTCAGTCAGTCAGGCAGTCAGGCAGGCAGGCAGTCAGGCAGTGCAGGCTGTGTGGCGCAGAGACACTGGGAGGGGAGGGGGGCAGATGCCGCGGCCAGGGCAAAAAAACTGCGGGGATATGACTGAAAAATGGAAACAAAATCCCCTTTTCTCTCTCTCCTTTCTCGCCCGCCGAGCTCAGAGCTGAGTCCGGCACTCAGCCGCCAGCACCCGACTGAGTCCATCTGCTCATCTGAGGATGAGAACTCCTAGGAGGGTGGAGGCGGAGAGGAAATGTGTTGAGAGTAGCTTGCACTTTTGCTCCCCCGTTCAGCGGCGAAAGGATGAGCTGGGTTTGGCGCTCTGCTCTTTTGCCTGCGGACCGCCACCAGCCTCAGAGCCAGTTGCGGTTATGCCGGAACAGCCTCGGAGCTCGATCGTCCGGGAGAAAATGAAGAGCAAAACTCTGCTTGGTGACAGGGGCTCGGCATCATTGATTGGCTGAACCATAGGGATTTAAGCCCCTTTCTGCTCATGGCGCCGCCCAGAAATTCTGGCAGATTTGAGCACTCCCGGCTCGAAACAGGATCCAGGGCCACGTGCTCCACTTGAGCACGTTTTTTCACGTTAAAATTATTTTCACCTGCAACAGCACCTGGCCCAGCAGCAGCTGCTGCACTCACACCTGCCCCACTGCATTCTTATGGATTGGGGAAAACTGACTGTCCAGAGAATCCACATTGAATTTGATCCACCAGACTGTCTTTCACCAGTCACCCACCAATTCACCAAATCACCCATATATTCACCCAGTCACCCATATATATTCACCCAGTCACCCATATATATTCACCCAGTCACCCATATATATTCACCCAGTCACCCATATATATTCATTCAGTCACCCCACCTGAGCACCCAGTCTCCAGTTTCGCAAGTGAGGCTGTGGGGTCAGCAAGTGCTGCAGTATCGGGGCCAATCGAACAGAGAATGACTAAATTTAGCTGCAAGGTGAGCGAGCATGAAACTCAGTCTCCATGAGACGGGATCCCCTGCTGAGTTGGCCTGAGACACTGGGGACGGAGGTGGAGGGGAAAGGGTAGGTGAGGAGGAGGCCACGGGAGCTGCTTGAGAAGGCTCGTGGCCTGAGTCTGCTCCGCGACTCGCCAAAAGCCTCGGCCTTTGTGGGCCCTCGTCCCTGCTCGCGCCTATTATGTCCGGCTTGGTCAGAATCCCTGTAATGGCATTTTTCTCCATATTCTATTCAAGGCCAAGCTGAGCCGGGGGGAGGGGAGTTTCGTCGGCAGCTGCCGGTCAAGTCGAGTCTCCTCGGATTGTTAGAATCCTCAATCCTGATTCAATTATTCCTAATTACAGGCATCCCAGCCTGCAACGGCTCAGGTGAAGTCCTGAAATTGCTCCGCTTCACAAATTGTCTTTTACTGAAGAAATTGCCCCCATCTCACTGCGGCGACAGGCGCTGCCTTTGACAGAATCCTGACTGCACTGTGCTCATCCGGATGCTTGAGCAGTGCGTCCTGTGCAAACTTGAGCTTGCTGTGTACGCTAAGAGAAAAGTGCAAGAAGAAACTACTGCTCTTGTACAATTATTGTGCAATAATTCCAGTCGGACCAAATGTACAAGATGCAAATGCTATTCAAGGGCGCTTCCAAATGATGATGTACAGATGTTCAGTCCGTCAACTGGGGAGGACATGTACTCTAATTTCTACCCCCTCACACTAGCTGAAGCACTATGGGAGTTGCTCAAAGTGTCTTGCTCAAAGGCACAAATTTTCTCCGTTGTGTTGAGAAGTCATGAGCCCTAGTCACTGAGAAACACAAGCTCCCTCCACTAATAACTCAATGAGAAACATAGATGAGCACAGTAATGTACTATTGGTGGCCCGCAGCTCACAATGCTCAGGCCGTGCTTGCCGTCCTTGCGCACAAAGCTGGGCGATTGCTGCCGGCTGCCGTTGGTGGAGGACAAGTTGTGAAAGCTGTTGCTCAGCCCGGAGATTCTCCGCGCCTGCAGCGCGTTGAGAGCCTCGACGCTGCGCTCGGAGCGGCGCTCTCCGTGCAGGATATTGTTGAGGCTCTCCTCCCAGCGCTTGAAGTCGAAGCGGTCCATCGGGGTGAGGTAGACGCTCTTCTTCGAGTTGGAAAACCGCAGCGCCAGGGTGCGGACATTGTGGCCACCGATGGGCAGCTGGTGCGGCTGCGGCTCCTTCTTGGTGATCGGCACCTCCTTGGAGTTCTCGTCCAGAACCTCGAGCTCGTTGAAGTTCTCCAGGTTGACTTCGTACTCTGCGTTGCAGGCGCTGGAGCGCTTCTTGAACATGTAGATCGTCTGGCACTTCAGCACGCCCCACAGCTTCTGTCGTTTGGACTTCGGCTTCCGCGCCACCTACAGTCACGAGTAAACGGCCGCTGTTAGGCAGGTCAAATTCCTGAGCTCAACCCAACCCGCTGGCGGCTTACCTGCAGGTTGCCCTCCAGGTCAGGCGTTGTGATGGCCCCGTAGAACATCTTCGAGTTCTCAATCACCGGAGCCCGAAAGTTAAAATAGCCCCATAGCGAGTCGAACTTCTTCTTGAAGAACTTGGTGGAGCAGGGGCTGGAGGACAGCGGCACCTGCGACAGCAGCGACGCCTGCGAGACGTGCCTGGGCGACTGCAGGCCCAGGTTGTTGGGCTTGGCGTCCACTGGCAGGCTGAGGAACAGGTAGGTGATGTCCAGCTCCCTGGAGGCTGCCATCATCTCGAACAGGCTCTGCGGGTTGTAGCTGACCGGCGTGAACTCCAGGGTGAGGTGTGGCGAGGCCAGCAGGATGGAGTAGCCGTTGATAAGGTCCAGCGAGCAGCTGTGCAGGCAGAGGGTCAGGTGCGGTGTGAGCTCGAGCGCCAGGGCCTGCCACTCGGGCCGGGTGATGCCCTGGCTCACCCACTTGGCCAGGTCGCCGTTCGAGCCGCACTGGGCGGTCGAGGCGACCGCCGCCGCCGCCGCCGCAGCCGAACCGGGCGTCATCGCCGAAGAGTGCCGCGCCATGAGCAGCAGCCCGTCGGCCAGGACCAGGACCAGAGGCGGCTGGTCGCTGAGCGGGCCGGTGCGCACCTCGCAGAGAAAGTCCGGGAGGAGAATCTCAGTTGGCGGCAGCAGGAACTCGTTCGGCTCCGAGTGCTCCGCAGACTTCTCGTGGTACTCCTTCAGGCGGTGCAGGCAGGCGGCGGTGAATGTGCCCTGGCGGCAGCGCACCACCTTGTGCGAGTTGATCAGGGTCGTCAGCTTCGGCCGCACCTGCGTGTCCCAGCTCAGGCTCATGACGGGCGGGTCGACCGCTGTCGCGGGCAGAGAATGCAGTCTATGGAGGAAGCAGAGGAAGCAGTTGAGAATTCAAGAAACTTCTTATATGGCTGCAATCTGCTGGCTCCCGCCCACACAGCTCACGCAGCGCGCCGATACGAATTCCCAGCGGGCTTTGATCCCCTATTCAAAATGGTTCAGCCAGTTTATGCAGTCTATTGTGCAGCCAATAACAACAGCAGCCTCACCAGAAATGTCCCACAATGGGATGCCAGCAGGGCAGGAGTTGCTCCTCTTTCCAATAGTCAAACGAGGCCGCCGCAGCCCGGAGGACGCCAAGCGCGGAAAAATTGTGCCCGAGGAGATCCTGACGCGATCCCAGCGGCAAGCAGCACTTCCCCTGCCCGCAGCTGCGTCTCAGGTGGGCAGCTCAAATAGCTAAGGCGCATTGTGGGGAGCAGCGAGGCGAGTCTAGCTGGCTGCCGGACTCGGTGATTGGCTGGGGCAGGGAGGAGAGGAGGCCAGGTCCACAAGCTCGCAGCATCTCGCAGGCCAGCCAGTGTCCCGCGGATGCGGCCACAAAGGCGAGTAGGAAGGGTCCGAGGCTTCGGGCAGGAAATCAGCCCCCCCCGCTGCAGTTTCCACTTCTCCGCTGGCACAAAGGAGGAGGCGATAGACAAAAGCGGCGAGCGGAGAGGCGCCGCGGCGGCATCAGATTGCGGCTGCCCATGCCAGGAAGCTATTTAGGCACGCGTCGCTAAGGTTTCCATGCGGACCCCGCAGTGGCTAATGTGGCGATGGAAGAGCTGGGGCTGCTAGACCGTCACGCCTGGCTGCCAAGGGGGCGGGGGCGGGGCTGGGGTGGGCGGCAGGCCATTTATGAGCACCGCTGACCGCATCAGCAGCGGCTGTTAGCTACCCCCCATTGGCAGGCCAGCCGGCTTCCATCCCCGGATTCGAGTCCGGCACCTCGCCTCTGCTTCAGAGCAGCAGCCTGAAGGGGGCTGTTTTTTGTCCCGAGGCATTCGTGTCCCGTTCTCGCATTACAAGACAGCTGCATCATCGGCGGCTCGCCTAGCCGAGTCAGAACCGAACTGATTACAGGGAGGTGGCTGCTGTATGAGCAGTCTGTCAGTCCCGCTCCTGTAATTAGGCTGGGCGAGGAGGTTAGGGCGGGCAGGTGCAACCTGCTGCTTAATTAGGAAGTGGCCGGGGCTGTACCTGTGCATGCGGCCTTCCTCATTTGCCGCCCGCCTCAGCGCCAACCCCCCACCGCTCTCGGCTGTCCCAGTTGGCAGGGCTGCGTCATTTTCTAAGAAAGCAGCGCGCATCACGGCTGACACGAGTGCTCAAACCGAACGCGTATTCAGGCAGTCCCGACGGCATCCCTGCCCCAATTCAATAGTTTGATGCCATTTCGCTGGCCTCAACATTAATCCCTGCCTACTTATCCCATTGCAAGCTTCTCTCCGCTCATCTCAGCCCACCTGTTTCACTCCATCTGATCGCTTCATCGGATGCAGAGTTCAAGCCCAGCAGCTGACAGACACCTCCTGGAGTTTTTCTACTTGCTTTGCTTCTTTCATTATATTTGCTCATTTTGAAGGAAATTCAATGGAAAGCGATCTTCAGGGCAGTCCCACTTACCCTGCCCTGGATCCCAGGACATTTTTGTTTCATATTCAGGAGATCCGGTAGATTCTGTATAAGCGCCGCCGCAACCACTACCCTACTGCAAGTAGTGAGGCATGATTGTGAGAAGCCGCATTGCTTAGGTAAGCAGCCATTGGTTAGTGGATTGTCGGACTGTCCTGGGCTGGATAAAATGCAGAGCGCTTGCCTGGCAACGCACGCGAGGAATTGTCGGAGGCTCTGAGATCAGGCATGGCGGCAATTTCAACTTCTTCCGGTGAGTCCACCTGTTTGACTCTATCAGTACCTGTTAGACCGGCAATATCACCTGTCAGACAAGAATAACTACATCTCAGACAAGAATCATCACCTGTTAGACAAGAATCATCACCTGTTAGACAAGAATCATCACCTGTTAGACAAGAATCATCACCTGTCAGACAAGAATCATGAACTGTTAGACAAGAATCTTCACCTGTTAGACAAGAATAATCACCTGTTAGACAAGAATCATGAACTGTTAGACAAGAATCATGAACTGTTAGACAAGAATAATCACCTGTTACACAAGAATCATGAACTGTTAGACAAGAATCATCACCTGTTAGACAAGAATCCTCACCTGTTAGACAAGAATCATCACCTGTTAGGCAAGAATCATTAACTGTTAGACAAGAATCATCACCTGTTTATCACAACACCTGGCCAGTGACTCTGCTGACAACGCCAGCCGCTGCGGACTTCCCAGCCGGCTCCCTGCCCGCCTTCTCGCTAGGCCGGACCCTGGGCAAAATCTGTTCGAACGCCCTGCCGTTGGCGCCCCTGGGCCTGGCGCTGATTATCTACCTGTGGATGGATCGCTACGCTCGCCGTCGCCGCCGCCGACGAGTTTGGCAGGACGTCGAGGCGGCGGTCGCTTCGACGAATCCTCGGGAGCGCGCTCGCAACGATCGGATGCGGCGGACCATTGCAGCCGCTTCGCGACGTCGCAACCGCCGACTGGTTTGCGACGGGTCTCAGTCCACCGCGTCGACATTCACAGCAACAGCGTCGACTTTCACCGCGGACGTGGCTGCAAATTCCGGTTCAGCTGGGGATGCGGACGCCGCGGCACCGGCGGCTGCGGCGCAAAATTCTTCAGGTGGCCAGGCCTCACTGGGTCAGGTGCTCACAATTGAGTACGCCATGGTGAGCACAGCTCTCCCGCCTGCCATTGACACACGGAACAGAGGCTGTTGCAGATCTAGCCTTGGTTGGAACAGCAGAGGCTGTTGCAGATCTAGCCTTGGTTGGAACAGCAGAGGCTGTTGCAGATCTAGCCTGGAGCAGCAGAGGCTGTTGCAGACCTAGCCTGGAGCAGCTGAGGGTGTTACAGACCTAGCCTGGAGCAGCTGAGGGTGTTACAGACCTAGCCTGGAGCAGCTGAGGGTGTTGCAGACCTAGCCTGGAGCAGCTGAGGGTGTTACAGACCTAGTCTGGAGCAGCTGAGGGTGTTACAGATCTAGCCTGGAGCAGCTGAGGGTGTTACAGATCTAGCCTGGAGCAGCTGAGGGTGTTACAGACCTAGCCTGGAGCAGCTGAGGGTGTTGCAGACCTAGCCTGGAGCAGCTGAGGGTGTTACAGACCTAGCCTGGAGCAGCTGAGGGTGTTACAGACCTAGCCTGGAGCAGCTGAGGGTGTTACAGACCTAGCCTGGAGCAGCTGAGGGTGTTACAGACCTAGCCTGGAGCAGCTGAGGGTGTTACAGACCTAGCCTGGAGCAGCTGAGGGTGTTACAGACCTAGCCTGGAGCAGCTGAGGGTGTTGCAGACCTAGCCTGGAGCAGCTGAGGGTGTTACAGACCTAGCCTGGAGCAGCTGAGGGTGTTACAGACCTAGCCTGGAGCAGCTGAGGGTGTTACAGACCTAGCCTGGAGCAGCTGAGGGTGTTACAGACCTAGCCTGGAGCAGCTGAGGGTGTCACAGACCTAGCCTGGAGCAGCTGAGGGTGTTACAGACCTAGCCTGGAGCAGCTGAGGGTGTTACAGACCTAGCCTGGAGCAGCAGAGGTGTTGGCAGGGATCTTGAGGTTCCGAAGTTCCCCTGAAGGAGCCGGTGCACAGCGGGGATAGGATCCGGGATTGTCCTTGCCGAGTGCCTTTGACCGCAGCTGCTGCAGATTCAACGGTGATTTGGCGCTGCATTCATTTCGGAGCGAAGCCAACGCGTAGGAAGCGAAATCTAAATTGCTCCAAGAGGCTAACGCACCTGGGATTACTTTACTGGAAAGAAATTTTCTATGAAATTTCTGAAATGAACGCCCTGAAGCAGGCATTCAGCTAAGTAGCCCAGCAATCACTGCAATTTACCAGCGCACCTTGCCGAACTATTGGGCAGCATTTTCAGAGAATTATCCCCTCGCAACCTTCCAGGAAACCTACCTGTGAGGACACCGGACAGATGAGGTCGCAATTCGGCTGCAGAATATTTCATTGCAGCTCTTGCTTAACTAATAACTCAGATGCCAACTGAAATGAACTCAAATCTCAACTGTAATGAACTCAAATCCCAACTGACATGAACTCAAATCCCAACTGACATGAACTCAAGTCCCAACTGAAGCGAACTCAAATCCCAACTGTAATGAACTCAAATCCCAACTGTAATGAACTCAAATCCCAACTGAAGCGAACTCAAATCCCAACTGAAGCGAACTCAAATCCCAACTGACATGAACTCAAATCCCAACTGATATGAACTCAAATCCCAACTGACATGAACTCAAATCCCAACTGAAATAATCTCAAATCCCAACTGAAATGAACTCAAATCCCAACTGTAATGAACTCAGATCCCAACTGTAATGAACTCAAATCCCAACTGACATTAACTCAAATCCCAACTGACATGAACTCAAGTCCCAACTGAAATGAACTCAAATCCCAACTGTAATGAACTCAAATCCCAACTGACATTAACTCAAATCCCAACTGACATGAACTCAAGTCCCAACTGAAATGAACTCAAATCCCAACTGTAATGAACTCAAATCCCAACTGTAATGAACTCAAATTCCAACTGACATGAACTCAAAATCCCAACTGATGTGAACTCAATTCTCTCCTAAAGTGTATTCAGACCAATCTTAAACCAATGACAATCAGAATTCCAAGCAATTCAGAAAAGTATATTTTAAAAGCAAAATAAACACATATTTTAAACACCATTTTTGTTCAGACAGTTTAAGCATAAAGTACAAGGCTCTATATAAAGTGAAGATCACATAATCGAAAGGAATGCACTGATGCTGATGCCAGAAAGCATACGCAGTCTTCAGCTTGGAACAATAAAAATAATTAAATCCTGTCTATTTTACATTCATTTGCACAAAAACATGAAGGCGTTGTTTACAGTCTGGACTGATGCTTGTGGGGTACAGTATTAAACCAGAATTAAGGAAACATTATGGGCCACTACTTATAGTAAGTCACTGAAACATGCAGCTGCTTGTGCTTGTACTCAGCTGTGAGTGGCCCAGCTACTCATAGTGAGTGTCCTAGCTAGTCATAGTGAGTGGCCCAGCTACTCATAGTGAGTGGCCCAGCTACTCATAGTGAGTGTCCTAGCTAGTCATAGTGAGTGTCCTAGCTAGTCATAGTGAGTGTCCTAGCTACTCATAGTGAGTGGCCCAGCTACTCATAGTGAGTGGCCCAGCTAGTCATAGTGAGTGGCCCAGCTACTCATAGTGAGTGTCCTAGCTAGTCATAGTGAGTGTCCTAGCTAGTCATAGTGAGTGGCCCAGCTACTCATAGTGAGTGTCCTAGCTAGTCATAGTGAGTGTCCTAGCTACTCATAGTGAGTGGCCCAGCTACTCATAGTGAGTGTCCTAGCTAGTCATAGTGAGTGTCCTAGCTACTCATAGTGAGTGGCCCAGCTACTCATAGTGAGTGGCCCAGCTAGTCATAGTGAGTGGCCCAGCTACTCATAGTGAGTGGCCCAGCTAGTCATAGTGAGTGGCCCAGCTACTCATAGTGAGTGGCCCAGCTACTCAAAGTGAGTCTTCTGAAGCACCAGCAGAGACCGATCGCAGATGCCCAGCTGACGGAGGCTTCGTCCCATGTCCGCTTCGCCGTAGGTGACTCGATCCGCTGGCGATACGATCTCCAATCCGGCGCAGTCGTCATCGAGACGGTCGCGCATGTCGGCGCAGATGGCTCCGAGCGGCGTGTCTGGTGGGTAGCGGCGCTGATGCCGAGCGCCGTCCGGCGTGCGAATCGCCAGGGATAAAAATTCCCGCGACTCGTCACTATGCTGTTGTTTCCTACCAGCGTGCTGTTGCTCATCGCTCTGTTGCTCTTGTTGTTGTTTGTCAATTCGCAGATGCTTTGGCGAAATACTGGGCAGGACTTTGTACCTTTGCGCCGACAATGGCCGCTCAGCCGCATCAGCCTGAGCCAGGCTGGGCCGGCGTCTCAACGACTCCACGACGGGCGATGGCGACGATCGCGCAGGCGGCGACGTCGGTATGAGCCTGTCGCCCAGATAGCCGTCCATTGTTCGCGGCTTCCCAAGGCTTGGAACTGTGGGCGAGGGAGACGGCTGCGCGGGTCGCGTCTTCGCCGCCGGTCGCCTGGCAGCGCGATCGAGCCTGTTGGGCAGGGACTGCATGGTCCGGGCCTGGCGACCGGGCGCTGTAACGGGATTAGGAAACTGACCAATGAAATCAGGGATAATGATAATTGAGTAAACCTGCCCCAATTGGGCTATTGCGTGGCGCTTCTAAAGGCTGCGTACGGCTGTTCAGTCCATGGACTGGGGGACGCCACACCCGGACTAAACTGAACTGTGTGAACCGAAGCAATGCTGAGTTAAGTGGATGTCGGGAATCGAAACCCGGACCTACGCCCTGAGTCCAACGCCGTAACCTCTAGGCGAGAAGTCGAAATCTTTAACCACTGGGCATTACGATTAAAAAAACATGAAAAGCGACTACAAATTAAGCAAGCAATTCACATATATATTTATTTAGTACTGGATTGATTCAGCATGTCGGCTTCAAGGACGGTCAGTTTATTTTCCTAAGAAATCATCAATCTAAGGGAATGTAAATTTTGCTTAGAGTTGAAAAGTACAAATAGTAGCAGTTAAATTGTTCCAATTCGGATGCACAAGCTGCACAAGAGACTTTTTCGATGTGTTTAAAAATAATGTCTGCATATTTACCATTAGAATGAAGTTGACCAAAATTCATTTGAGAGTTTAAGATTATTTCTTACGAGTAGTAATTACATTAAATTTTCTAGGTCGCAAAAAGCGTTTCAGTCCGATAATTGCCGCCGCTAACGCCCTGAGGGACTGAAGGGATAACAGTCCACACCCTGAGGGACTGAAGGGATATAACAGTCCACATCCTGAGGGACTGAAGGGACATAACAGTCCACACCCTGAGGGACTGAAGGGACATAACAGTCCACACCCTGAGGGACTGAAGGGATATAACAGTCCACACCCTGAGGGACTGAAGGGATATAACAGTCCACACCCTGAGGGACTGAAGGGACATAACAGTCCACACCCTGAGGGACTGAAGGGATATAACAGTCCACACCCTGAGGGACTGAAGGGATATAACAGTCCACACCCTGAGGGACTGAAGGGATATAACAGTCCACACCCTGAGGGACTGAAGGGACATAACAGTCCACACCCTGAGGGACTGAAGGGATATAACAGTCCACAACCTGAGGGACTGAAGGGATATAACAGTCCACACCCTGAGGGACTGAAGGGATATAACAGTCCACACCCTGAGGGACTGAAGGGATATAACACCATGAAGGACCGGCAGAGTAGCACATGTGTAGCGCCGTGTCAAGAACTACTTAAATAAAAAAAGTGTGGTAAGGGGAAGAATCAGATCAGTTCAGAAAGAGGAAGTCAGTCGCGATTCGCCCGGCTGTTGCCCGCAGCTCCGACGGAGGCCGCCGGGCCCAGCGCCTGGCCCTCCCGCTTCACCAGAGTGAGCAGTGTCTGCGAGCTCTCCAGAATCTTGCTGTAGGCCGCCTCAGTCTCGGCGATGGTCCGGTCGTACTGGGCCCGGTGAGCCAGCTTCTTGCTCAAGCTCTCATTCACTTTAGCCAGCTCATCTGTGAGCAGCTTCAGGTCGCGCTGCAGCTTGTTCTTCTCGGCCTCCTCCTTGTCGATCTCCTTCTGAAGCAGGTCGCGGCGAGAGCACAGCTCCTCGATGCCTGAGGGTGCGGGTAAGAGGTCGGTGTACACCCTGTGGAGTCTACTTCTCACCTCTCTACCATGTTTGTTAGCTATGCATCACATATGTCCAGTGTCCTTTACTATCTGCCATCTACCATCACATTATTATTCTCATTTAAATAACTTAAAAAACTGTAAATTTGACTGGCCTTAAGTGCAAGTGCATTGAAATTTCTTACTGAAATAAAAATAATAAATCAATTCGTTTATCCATTTTTAAACAGCAAAATAAAGTGGTCTTGAGGGAATAGAAAATATATTTTGTGTATCAATATTCAAAGTTTAGCTACTAAAAGCTGGGTTAATTAGTCAATTAAAAACTAACTAGCATAAGGCATTAAAGTTATTTACTATTTATATGCTTGCACAAGACTAGAGCACAGTCATAATACATCAAATAAACAAATATTGAAGAAATGTCGCCTGCAATAGCTTAATGTAGCAGTATTGATTTCCTTTAATATAAACATTTGATATTTAGTTTTTATAACTCATACCATGTTTTATACAAAAACACACAATAGCTACAATTACATCATCAAATATAATTTCAATCTAAGGCACCCATCTCAATAGAGATGAGCTAGTTCAAGTAATTGCCTGTGTATTTACATGCGCAATAAGGCACAGTGAAAAACACAAGTTGAAAAGTATAATGCTGCATAGTCGTGTGTTTTATATTCAACTTTAGCAATAATAACTCGTTTGAAGAACTACTTACTACAATAATGTCCATTACTAGCACTATCTAATATCTGACTCAGTCAAAGAAAAAAAATTTTGTAGTAGCAATAGCGAGGAATTGGTTTCTGATAAACGGTTTTTTTCGATCTTAGATTTATCATCTATCATCTTAGATAAAATGAATTTTTATCCGAGAAACTTTACAATAAAAAAGTCTAATCTATAATACTTATTTTAACGAAGTGATGATTTATAAGAGAACCTAAGTTAGCTATGTATTAGGCTAACTGGCTAAGTAAGTACTTACATTTCACTAGCTCATTGTTGTAACCTTGAAGTGCTGCTCCTTGTTGTGTCATTGCAAGTTACTAAACCAAAAAATATATCTAAGCTATAAGCTGCTGAATTGTAATAAAGTATTAGGTAGCAGATCAAACAGATTTTTAAGTGTGTACTGATATCGGTTAGGTGGTTTAGCAATGGCTTCAGAAATGGCGGCTCTGAAATTATTTAAATACAAAATAATTTGCCGACGCCAGGACAGTCTTGATTACAGAAAGATCTTCAGTAGCAATTCATTAAAAAAGTTATTTTGTACACGATTATTTCAGTGTGTATATTGAGCTAGAAATAATAATAATAAAACAAGAAACATTTGTTTTAGCCTTTGCTTCTATGTAATTTTTTTGACGCACCGTTTAACTTGCTTGATTCTCTTCATATTAAATAGTAACATAGTAATTAAAATATGGCGAACTTAACGAACCACATAATATGACTAGAAGCATATATTAAACAGATTCTTTAGTTTTCAGTTATAATTTTCATTCCTGGTCTGAATCCGATTACATTCTCTATAATTATTTACTTTAAACGTTTTCTATTGTTGTCATTCTTTTAGAAGTCGTCCAGTTGATTTAATAAAAACTTTTAATTCGATGTATTTTTGTGTTATTTTTTTGAATTACACATATTAGACGATAAATTATTTATCATCCAATAATTTAAATCTAGCAAATAATTCAATGGTGTTATCGTTTAAGGTGTATAATTTATTTGTTTAGTAGGGAAAGAAAATTGTTGAAATATTTATGGCTCTGTTATAACATATTTTTTAACAGAATTTAAAAGGATTTAAACTATTTAAAAATATTTTGCATTATTTCGAATTGTGTTAAAAACACCTGAAACTTTAATCAATTTACTTCGCAAACCTCCTAAAAGTTGATGCTAATATCGAATAATTAAATGATTTCGTAAATTACTTATTCACACTATATCAGCCTGAATATTTGATGATGTTGTTTTTTCGGTAGAAACCTGTGCTGAGTAGTTTTTGGGGAAGCAACAATATATATTATTATAAATATTCTTATGAAATGTTTTACCACAATTTTTACCTATTTTAAATAAAAGTTAAGTGCTATACTAGACTAAACAACAACATAAGTACCATAAACAACAGAATTTTTTGCACTACAATTTTTTCAGCGAACTGAAAAAAGCTGCTGTAACAGTCTTCAAACAGAAGTGGTCACAGCATGGCCCAATCGGACCTAAAGCCCAGGTACAATTTTTTATCTGAATGAAGTGTAAATCAAGATTTTTGTCTGAAAAATAATTGAAAAAATCACATTGTTCTTTAACAGGCTACTGGACACGCCTAGGTCCTTGGGTTCAGCAGAGGACGCTGAATTGGATAAGGACTTGCTGAAGCGGGTCCAAGAGGGATTTGTTCAGGCCATAGACAATAACAAGTGAATTTGTGACGAATACTTTTATTTTGTTTATTTTAACGTTTTTCTTTCTTTAGCTCTGCATGCGCTAAAAACCTGTTGCAGTGCGGAGTCGTGGCAATCACTGCGGGACACGCTACTGCAGATTCACGACCTACGACACGCTCTGCATGGCAGACCCGAGGTGAGACTATCTTGGAGGCATCTTCCTCAAACTTATTCATCATGATCGTCAGCTGTTCTTTATTTCTTATTGCCATCGAGGTCTAGGAAAGGGAACCATGTATACTGTGTTTTGTAGTCGCTGAATATCCTTGGTTGTTGCTGATGAACAGCAGCCGTGATAACCTATCAAAAATCACCCGCTTCAGGTGCAGCACTACCTGGCCAGAATCCGCAGCCTCCTTGATCATCAGCCAGACGTGTCCGTCGCATCGGCGATGCGCGAGACGCTGCAGCTGGTGTTCCCAGCTGAGATGGCCCGAATGTCCGCGGCGACGCCGGGCGTGAAACTGGCGCTGATGCCGACTCCGCCTCAGCCGCCGGAAGTCGCCAATAAGGCATCACCTCGGCGGCGTCAGATGCGACGAGCGGCTCCGCCCGAGGATCCTGACAAGCCGCTGTTCCTGCCGCCACAGCTGGACGAATCCACCTACGCGCCGGTGCCCGAGCGGCTCACCGTGCGTCGCCTGCAGGCCTCCATTGCAGATGTGATCGCCGAGACCAGCCTGCGTGAGTTGCCTGCCTCCTGTTGTGTGCAGCTGTTGGCCTGAATTCGTGACCTGAAGATAAAGTGATTAACTAGAAATTTTCACCTAACAGTCTGGCTTGCACCCACCCCATCCCGACTCACGTTGCAGGTGAGTCGACTCTGGCCAAGCCGTCAGGCTCGACATGGCGAGCCGCCGCTGCTGATTTCACAATTTTTGAGGTGAGTTCAGAGTCCTCACTGAGCTCCAGTTTCAAGAGCTGCTTTACGTTTCTCAGAATCGTAGTTCGGGTCAGTCATCGCAAGCGAAGTCTTTATATTAAAAGAAGTAAAAAGATTGCTGTCAAGCAATCTCCAGCAGGTCATAAAATAATCAGCTCCGCATTTTCTAATCGATTGCATTCACTGGAAAATTGCAACCTCTGCATTAACAGCCCATTGGCGGCAAGCTGCTGGAGAAAATCCAGGAGGTCATCGCCGAAGCCGACGATGGAGTCGATCCGGACATTGTCGACGACACGGAAGTCGCTTCAACATCGACAGCGTCGACATCAAAGCGGCCGGCCCCGGGCCATCGCCCGCCACGCTACGCTCGTGACGCTGTCGCCCACTTTGTGCGCTGCTACCACCTGGGCAAGCCGACAGTGGCCTACTACAATCCGGCGCTGCCAGACGACGCACCGGTGCCCGATGCCTACCACCTGGAGCTGGTGCCGAAGCGGCGCGCCAACGCAAGCCTGCACTTTGTGTTCTGCCCGTTTGGCGTTCTCCGCGTTTGTCCGGGCGACGCCAGCGAAGCCATGTCGCTGGCCGAATGGCACCGTCAGGCCGTGCTGCACGCCGCCATGCGCCAGATTCCATTCTGCCGCCTGTTCCGCCGAATGCGCGTCTTCCGAGCCTGGCGCAGCTGGACCCTGCGACGGCGATTCGAGCTTCGACTTCGAGGTCTCGGCGACAGCCTGCTAGCCAGTGTGCCGGCCTATGGGCGGTCCATGCTGCAGGTAGCGAGCCTGCTGCAGCAGATGGCCGAGCTCAGCGTCCTGCCTGGCAGCAAATCCGGTGCCGCAGTCGGGTGAGACAACTGGCGGTCTTGAGCACAACCGCCTCATTATGAAGCCACTAAAGCAGTCTGAGTCCAACCAATACCAGAGCAATCTTATCCATGTGGCTAAGTTCCTGGCCTTGGTGGTAGATTTTATAAAACCTCGGCAATCCCCGCAGGAGCTGCCTGACGCTGCGCCAGCTGCAGGACTCGGTGGACAAGCGCAAATTGCAGGCCGATCGGGTGCTGGAAAAATTCTACAAATTTCTCAAGCAGATCATTGTTGAAACCTCGTCGGTGCTGTTTAAACGGATGGAGTTCTACCAGAAGCAGGCGCACCAGAAGCAGCTGATGTGAGTGGCATTGTTCGCATTCTGCATTGTCCATTGTTTTAGTTGCAATCCTGCACTCAAAGCCTTTACCTCCGAACCTGTTGCCACCAGTTCGAAGGAGTCGCTGTACAACCAGCGCATCCGCGCGGAGGAGCAGGCCCGGGACCTGGCCACCGCTCGTCGGCAGCTGGGACAGCTGGGCAGCTTCATCCGCTATCTGGACCTGCTCGTCGGCTCCGCCTTCCTGCGCCTTATCGTCGAGAACGTGGCCGGATTTGTTGACCAAGTTCTGCTGGCCCATGCGGCCGAGGCTGCGGCGGCTGCTGGCAGTGCGGATCCAGGTCACGTGATGGCCACGTTCAAGGTGAGTGCTTGAAGAATATTGAGGGTCGGGAATTCAAGGAAAGCAAAGACTAAAAAACACCCGGCTGGGCTCCTGCGCCGAATTTTGACCTCCAGGCCGACCTGAGCGTCTGCGATGACCAGCTCTGCAGCAACCCAAGCATAGAGGACTTCTGCCAGTTTATCCTCACCACCGTGGTCGAGACGCCCCAGCTGCTGCGGCTGCACGCTTTCCCGATGGATGGCTGCATCACGGCGGATCACCTGCGCCTACCGCCGCCGCCGCCATCACAGGCGCCGCTGACGCCGTCAACAACGGTAGACGCTCGTATTCAGGAGGTGCCGAAGCTGGAGCCGCCAAGGAGACTGGACTCGGGTGAGTTCGGATGAATTTTAGTTTCACTCACTTCATGAAGCATGGGCTTATCGTTCTGTAAATTCTACATCCTAAATAATTGATAGCTATACGAGCGTATATAGCTCGCTAGGAGGATACCACATGTAGCTGTGTAAATTACCCTAGAATAAATGCGCTGAAAACACCACTCCCTTATTTTTCTATGACTCCTTTTAAATAAGGTGTGTGTACAATCTATTTTATGAGCGTACGCTCGTACATTCTAAATGTACATTTAATTCACTAAGTTCTTTCCCTTTTAATCGCTCACACTCCAGACCCAAGAACTTAGAAGGGCTGTGGCGGATAAAAGTTTGCATTATCTTAGAAAGTGATTTCAGTAAGAAGGCTCAGCACTTTTGCTAAATCATTTGTTAGTTTTGTGAGCTGACCTTGACGATGATGCTTAATCGTTCTGACCAACAGGCCTGTCTGAGGAGCAGCGTCAGCAGAGATCAACGGAAGTCATCCAGCAGCCGCAGCCGGAGCAGCCACGCGATCTGACAGTGCTAGGCAGGGCCATTGTGGGCACAGCACAGCCCATTGAATACGGACATATATGGCTGCAACTGGATGGACTGTGAGTGGGCACTGGTTAGAGCAATGGAATAATTTAAACCTCCTGTTATTGTTCCGTAAGACCCAAGAAAATTGGGATCTGGATGAGTAGAGGCTCACACAAGGGTTCTTCCCATCCTCAGTCCCACCTGCTAGCAATTTTCCGATTCTATCATCATCCCGACATTAATCCCATCCCCAAAGAAATCCCATCCCCAAAGAAATCCTCATCCCCAAAGAAATCCCATCCCCAAAGAAATCCTCATCCCCAAAGAAATCCTCATCTCCAAAGAAATCCTCATCTCCAAAGAAATCCTCATCCCCAAAGAAATCCTCATCCCCAAAGAAATCCTCATCCCAAAGAAATCCACATCCCCAAAGAAATCCTCATCTCCAAAGAAATCCTCATCTCCAAAGAAATCCTCATCCCCAAAGAAATCCCATCCCCAAAGAAATCCTCATCCCCAAAGAAATCCTCATCCCCAAAGAAATCCTCATCCCAAAGAAATCCACATCCCCAAAGAAATCCTCATCTCCAAAGAAATCCTCATCCCCAAAGAAATCCCATCCCCAAAGAAATCCTCATCCCCAAAGAAATCCTCATCCCCAAAGAAATCCTCATCTCCAAAGAAATCCACATCCCCAAAGAAATCCACATCCCCAAAGAAATCCACATCCCCAAAGAAATCCTCATCTCCAAAGAAATCCACATCCCCAAAGAAATCCACATCCCCAAAGAAATCCACATCCCCAAAGAAATCCACATCCCCAAAGAAATCCCATCCCCAAAGAAATCCACATCCCCAAAGAAATCCTCATCCCCAAAGAAATCCCATCCCCAAAGAAATCCACATCCCCAAAGAAATCCTCATCCCCAAAGAAATCCACATCCCCAAAGAAATCCACATCCCCAAAGAAATCCTCATCCCCAAAGAAATCCCATCCCCAAAGAAATCCACATCCCCAAAGAAATCCTCATCCCCAAAGAAATCCTCATCCCCAAAGAAATCCCATCCCCAAAGAAATCCACATCCCCAAAGAAATCCTCATCCCCAAAGAAATCCACATCCCCAAAGAAATCCACATCCCCAAAGAAATCCACATCCCCAAAGAAATCCACATCCCCAAAGAAATCCCATCCCCAAAGAAATCCACATCCCCAAAGAAATCCTCATCCCCAAAGAAATCCTCATCCCCAAAGAAATCCCATCCCCAAAGAAATCCACATCCCCAAAGAAATCCTCATCCCCAAAGAAATCCACATCCCCAAAGAAATCCACATCCCCAAAGAAATCCACATCCCCAAAGAAATCCTCATCCCCAAAGAAATCCTCATCCCCAAAGAAATCCACATCCCCAAAGAAATCCACATCCCCAAAGAAATCCACATCCCCAAAGAAATCCTCATCCCCAAAGAAATCCACATCCCCAAAGAAATCCACATCCCCAAAGAAATCCTCATCCCCAAAGAAATCCTCATCCCCAAAGAAATCCACATCCCCAAAGAAATCACATCCCCAAAGAAATCCTCATCCCCAAAGAAATCCTCATCCCCAAAGAAATCCTCATCCCCAAAGAAATCCTCATCCCCAAAGAAATCCTCATCCCCAAAGAAATCCTCATCCCCAAAGAAATCCACATCCCCAAAGAAATCCACATCCCCAAAGAAATCCTCATCCCCAAAGAAATCCACATCCCCAAAGAAATCCACATCCCCAAAGAAATCCTCATCCCCAAAGAAATCCACATCCCCAAAGAAATCCTCATCCCCAAAGAAATCCACATCCCCAAAGAAATCCACATCCCCAAAGAAATCCTCATCCCCAAAGAAATCCTCATCCCCAAAGAAATCCACATCCCCAAAGAAATCCACATCCCCAAAGAAATCCTCATCCCCAAAGAAATCCACATCCCCAAAGAAATCCACATCCCCAAAGAAATCCTCATCCCCAAAGAAATCCACATCCCCAAAGAAATCCACATCCCCAAAGAAATCCTCATCCCCAAAGAAATCCACATCCCCAAAGAAATCCACATCCCCAAAGAAATCCTCATCCCCAAAGAAATCCACATCCCCAAAGAAATCCACATCCCCAAAGAAATCCTCATCCCCAAAGAAATCCTCATCCCCAAAGAAATCCCCATCCCAAACGAAATCCTCCCCGCGGCCCGCAGCGAGCGTTACCAGCACTACCTGAAGCTCTGCCGAGTCGCCTTCGAGACGGCCAGCCAGGACCTGACCCGGTTCTTCGACGAGAGCTCCTGGTTCGTGACTATCCACCGGTTCTGCCGCGACTGGCGGCCGGACAGCGTGCAGAAGTTCCGAGACCAGCCGGCCTTCACCATCGAGGTGAGGAGCGCCACTGAGAGGCAGACGTGATCCTCATGAAAGTAGGAATCTTTATTATTTTGTCACTCGTGAAACCCCACCGCGAACCCTCGCAGCAAACCCTGCTGCAGCTGCGCCAGTGGACCGAGGCTGTGCGCACCTTCGACCCCAGCTTCGTGTCAACCAATGGCGTTGTTCTGATTGACTGTCAGCCGCTTATCGACTGCCTTGTGCCACGCCTTGAGCGCGCCTACGCCGAGCTAGGCGATTTTGTAACAGTTGAAATGTCCCGCCTGGCCTCCGAGTTTCTGACCGAGCTGGCCGACCTACAGCAGCATCTTCAGAACCGCGAGGTGACCAGCGCCAACTTCGCTGTCTATTCCAGCAAATTGCAGCTCGTCAAGGACAACACGCAGTGGTATCAACAGAGGGCCGACTACATCAAGTCTCTGTTTGAGGTGAGGAAAGCTTGGGTAGTTGGTAAAGTAAGTGCTGGGTTGGGTGACGTGTGGGGTGTCCAATATTGGGGTGGATGGGATGAAGGGTAAGAAATATTGGGGTGGATGGGATGAAGGGTAAGGAAATATTGGGGTGGATGGGATGAAGGGTAAGAAATATTGGGGTGGATGGGATGAAGGGTAAGGAAATATTGGGGTGTACGAAATGTGGGGTAAGGAAATATTGGGGTGCATGAGATGTTTGATAAAGTAATATTGTGGTGAATGAGATGCCGGGCAGGAAATATTGGGGTGGATGGGATGAAGGGTAAGAAATATTGGGGTGGATGGGATGAAGGGTAAGGAAATATTGGGGTGTACGAAATGTGGGGTAAGGAAATATTGGGGTGCATGAGATGTTTGATAAAGTAATATTGTGGTGAATGAGATGCCGGGCAGGAAATATTGGGGTGGATGGGATGAAGGGTAAGAAATATTGGGGTGGATGGGATGAAGGGTAAGGAAATATTGGGGTGTACGAAATGGGGGGTAAGGAAATATTGGGGTGCATGAGATGTTTGATAAAGCAATATTATGGTGAATGAGATGCCGGGCAGGAAATATTGGGGTGGATGAGATACCAGGTAAGGAAATATTAGAGTGACGTGTGCACAGTGAAAGGAGGTTTTGTGGTTTGCAGCAAATAAATCTAAACGCGCTAGTTCCATGAACCAATCTCCTTGGCTTGACCGATTGGCAGATGGTACGCATGGCGTACCGACCCCTGACTGCTGAAGAGGAGAAGCTTGAAGAGGAGGCCCAGAACCAGTGGCACTACATGCTGCAGCTGATGCAGGAGAGCTCGGACTTCCAGAACAAGCAGCTGCCGACCATCATCCGAAAGATGAACGACGAGTACGAGGTAAGCGGCCCTGAGTGTGGGTGAGCAGTGGCAGTGCTGTAAGCAGTCTTGCAACTTCTGCTCTTAATTTCATTTCACTCTAGGCGCTGATGTCGGAAGCGCGCCTAATAGCCAAGGACCTGGGTGAAAACTACTGCCAGATTTCACCGCACCCAGACAAAGTTGTCAAGGAGATTGTGCAGGTTTGTTTGAACTTCAGTTGCTGGGCTGGACTGTTGCTTAGGTGGATTTCGCCCCCTCTTTTCACGCGCAGAAACGCACCAGAATCAGCGATATCGAAGCCCTTGTCAAGCAGCTCAGCAGCACGAAGCACGCGATTGTTGGCGAGAGTTATCCGCTGGACGAGCTCAAACTGCTGGTGGCTTCTTCGGACATGCGATTAGAGCTTTGGAAGTACTTTAGTGTTGCCGTGTCCTTTATTGCCGACTGGAAGAAGCAGCTTTTTAAGAAAGTGAGATTGAAAATAATCACTGGCCCTTAACCGAAACCGAACCCACTGCCCCCCACCTCCAACTCACTCACTGCCCCTCAACCCCAACCTCACTCCCTGACCTTTAACCTTAAACCCAAAACCTCACCCCTGACCCTCAACTTCGACCATACTCCCTTGCCCTCAACCCCACCCTCACACCCTTGACCTAAACCTCAACCTCACACCTTTGCCCTCAACCCCACCCTCACACCCTTGACCTAAACCTCAACCTCACACCCTTGCCCTCAACCCCACCCTCACACCCTTGACCTAAACCCCACCCTCACACCCTTGCCCTCAACCCCACCCTCACACCCTTGACCTAAACCCCAACCTCACACCATTTCTCTCAACCTCAAACTCAATTCCTGCGCCTCAACCCCAACCTCACTCCCTGCCTCTCAACCCCAACCTCACTCCCTGCCCCTCAACCCCACCCTCACACCCTTTCATTTCAGTTTGACGCCCGCCTGGCGCTGGACAAAATCACCGAGTGGCAGAACGGAGCGGTGCACATTCGCAAATTTCTGAACCCCGACGACCCGGTGCTGGCCCGCCTCATCCAGCTGCTGCAGGACTTTAAGCAGAGCCTCCCCCTGCTGGCTAAGCTGCAGTCGCCTGCGCTGAAAGAGCGCCACTGGCGTTCGCTGCACGTCGGCTTCGGCTCCGACTTTGATCCGCAGAGAGAGCCGCGGCTGGAGAATCTGCTGGCGCATGATTTACCGGCGCACAGCAAACAGATTAACAGCGTCTGCGCAGCGGCTCTGGCCGAATATCAGCTGGAGAGAAATCTGGCCAGGCTTAACAAACTCTGGCTAGACAAGGAGCTGAAAATGGTGCGCGTTGGGATTTGGGATTGAGCATTAGAAATTTTGGGTTAAATGCGACTAAGCGACAAATACGATTCTTGGTTATTTTATTGGTTAATCGATAATTAAAATCCCCAGGTGCGTCACGTGACCGAAAGTGTCATCGCCGATGGAGAGAGGGCAGAGGCGCGCAACGCCGCTAAGCGCCAGCAGCCGGCGGCCGCACGCAAGACCAGCCAGCTGGAGAAGTTCCGCTCGGCCAAGGCTGCTGCGGCCGAGGCTTCGGGCGGCGGGGTGCCGGTAATCTCCAACGCCCAGCGCGAGGTGTTTGTGCTGGCCGACTGGCAGGAGATTCTCCACCTGCTGCAGGACAGTCGGCTGACCCTGCAGACCATGCGGGCCCCGGCACAGTCCACCGAGTTCTACGCTGAGCTGCTTCAGCTGGACGATCGTCTGGCAGGCGCCGAGGCAGCCTTCGAGCAGCTGCTGAAGGCCCAGCGCCGCTGGCAGTTTCTGGAGAAGTTCTTCCAGCGGGCCGCCGTTGCCAGCCGGCTGCCGCGCCAGACTGAGGCCTTCCGGCCGCTGAACGAGCGCTTCGTCGAGCTGACGCGCTCGCTTGCGGCTGCGCCAAAAGTGGCCCAGCTCGCCAGTGCCGCTCGGGTTGCCAAGCTGGCGGACTTGGCGGCCCAGATGAAGCAGCTGGCCGCCAGCCTGCGCCCGCTGGTGGACCAGGCGCGGCGCCAGCTGCCCCGGCTGCACTTCTTTGGTGACGAGGAGGTCATGGAGCTGCTGGCTCTATCGCGCGAGCCCGGCGCCATGCTGCCGCACGTGCGCCGCGCCTTCCCCGGCGTGCGTAACCTCCAGCTGGCCCTGCCGGCCGGTGGAGCCATCACCGGAACTCGGCTGGACTACCAGCTCAACGCCGACAAGCTCCTGCTGGCTGGCCTGGTCGGCGAGTGCAGCGAACGCGTTGACTTTTTGGCCGTTGACGGCGGCGTGGTTGCCGCCTCGCCGCACCCCGTGCGCTGGCTGGCACTGGCAGAGGCGCGGCTCAAGGATGCGAACTCCAGACTTCTGCGCGACGCTGTCCGCGCCCGGCTCCGCATGTCCGACCCGATGTCGCCAGCCGTGGCCGAGGCTCTTGAGGAGCTGTCGGCGTTGGAGAAGAGCGAAGCCGAAGGCAACGTCGACGGCGACACAAGGAGCCAGGAGGCGCCGTTGCATCACTGGCTGCTCAGGCACCCGTCCAGCTGCGTCCTGGCGGCCGACCGCATCGTCTTCACGCGCTCCGTGGCGGCGGCTCTCCGCTCTGGTCGGGCGACGGCCTCCGCCGACCTGCCTGCCCTTCAGCGCGCCCTGCAGAAGCGGCAGCAGCGCTACTGCGAGCTGCTGCGTGAGAACTTTAGGCGCATCTTCGTGAGCGACAGGCGCCGGCGGCTGCACGCCCTGCTGCACAGCCTCATCCTGGCCTGCCAGGAGCAGGTGCGCTCTCAGTGCTCAAATTATCTTCGGCGGGAATGACAACTGGGAAGACTGGACATGACTGTCTGGGGGAGCTCCATATGGATTTTTGGCATTAGGCACCTCCTAATCCACCATTCCGCTCTTGTTACCTCAGGTGAACATTCTGCAGACCATCATGGGCTGCGGCGAGGCCTGCACCGACCGCTGCTTCGACTGGGTGCGCCTGGCCAAGCACGAGATGACGGCTGAGCCAGCGACGCGACTGCGCCGCGAGCTGCTGGCCGATGGCGACTCTGCCGACACCGAGGCTGCCAACCTCCGGCTGCGCCGCTGCCGCACCAGCCTTCAGGAGGAGCTGCTGCTGGGCCGGTACACCATCAGCCAGCTGGGCCACCGGCTCAGCTACGACTGCGAGTTCGTACCATGCCAGCGCCGGCTGGTCATCACGGCCGTCACGGAGCGGGCGCTCTGCCACCTCGGCCTGGCTCTTGCCAGCTGCCAGGTCGGCTGCCTGGCCGGCGAGGCAACGGCCGGCAAGAGCGAGACAGTCAGGGAGTTGGGATGCGTGAGTACCGCGGGCCGGCATTCTAAGAATGCTAACTCCTAATTCTAAGAATTCTCAAACAGCTCAAACACATGACCCATCATTTCCTCGTGGCCACATTCAGCTGCTAGGCCGTCTGACCGTCAGCCTCAACTGTGGCGACGAGCTGTGCGCGACGACGATTCGGCGACACCTGACCGGCGCCCTCGCCTGCGGAGCCCTTCTAGTGCTGGAGGAGTTGGGCCGCCTGCCCGCGCGCCTCGTGGCCGCCTTCGCCCAGGACGCCGCGCAGATTCGACGCCTCCTGCGGGCCGCCGAGCCCAGCGACGCCGACGCCCGGGCGCAGGAGCGAGGGAAGCGTCGGCGAAGCGACAGCGGCAGCGAGGAGTCGTCTTTGGCGATTTCGACGTCCATCTCGCAATCTGCTTTTGGTCGGCATCGGCGACGGAACTCGGCAGATCGGCTGGGAGACTCCGCGGCAGACGACCCGAGTGAAATTGCCTTCGTTGGCGACGCTAGCGGCGACAGCTACCGGCCGGTTCGGCTCAGCGCCGTCTGCTTCGCGGGCTGCCTGCTGTCGCCAAAGGACACCTTCGGCTGCCTGGCTACCTTGGGCAGCGGTGGCGACAGGTTCGTGATGATGACGGCATTCGTGCGTGCTAGTCTAGAATGGATTGCTAGTCTAGAATGGATTGCTAGTCTAGAATGGATTGCTAGTCTAGAATGGATTGCTAGTCTAGAATGGATTGCTAGTCTAGAATGGATTGCTAGTCTAGAATGGATTGCTAGTCTAGAATGGATTGCTAGTCTAGAATGGATTGCTAGTCTAGAATGGATTGCTAGTCTAGAATGGATTGCTAGTCTAGAATGGATTGCTAGTCTAGAATGGATTGCTAGTCTAGAATGGATTGCTAGTCTAGAATGGATTGCTAGTCTAGAATGGATTGCTAGTCTAGAATGGATTGCTAGTCTAGAATGGATTGCTAGTCTAGAATGGATTGCTAGTCTAGAATGGATTGCTAGTCTAGAATGGATTGCTAGTCTAGAATGGATTTCAAGTCTAGAATGGATTGCTAGTCTAGAATGGATTGCTAGTCTAGAATGGATTGCTAGTCTAGAATGGATTGCTAGTCTAGAATGGATTGCTAGTCTAGAATGGATTGCTAGTCTAGAATGGATTGCTAGTCTAGAATGGATTGCTAGTCTAGAATGGATTGCTAGTCTAGAATGGATTGCTAGTCTAGAATGGATTGCTAGTCTAGAATGGATTGCTAGTCTAGAATGGATTTCAAGTCTAGAATGGATTGCAAGTCTAGAATGGATTGCTAGTCTAGAATGGATTGCTAGTCTAGAGTGGATTGCTAGTCTAGAGTGGATTGCAAGTCTAGAATGGATTGCTAGTCTAGAATGGATTGCTAGTCTAGAATGGATTGCTAGTCTAATATAAGTTCTATTATCATTGCCATTGCAGAGTGGGTTCTGCGGCCATCGCTGTCCCCGTCGCTGAGCTGCCCGACTGTTTGCGACGCCAGCTGCGACCGTGCAGCCTGCTCGGTCAGGATTGGCAGCCGATCGTGGAGCAGGAGATGCTGTGCCTGGGCTTCACCAAGCTGCGCAGCCTGACCCGCAAAGTTTTGTACTTCTCTGAGCAGCTGCGCACCCACCTAGAGCCGGAGTTCCGCGTGAGCCTGCGGGCTCTGCTGACCTGCCTGCAGTTGGCCGGGCTACGACTCAACATGCCCAGCCAGGAGGACCAGGCTTCGCTGGACCAGAACAACCGGCTGAGCTGCGAGGAGGCCGCTCTGGTCCGCGGCTTTAGCTGCTTTATCATCCCGCAGCTGTGCCGGCGAGACACGGTTGAGCTTTACCGCGGCATCCTGCGCAACGTCTTCCCGCTGAGCGCCCGGCCACAGGCAAACTCGCAGTCGCACGATCCCGAGCTGGTGAGCTGCCTGCAGGAGCAGCTGGCCTCTGCGGGCCTGCAGGCCACCCAGGAGCAGCTGGGCAAGATGCTGCAGCTGCACGGCTTCCTGGTCGGCGAGGCGCGGGCAGCTGTGCTGACTGGAGCAGCCGGGGCGGGCAAGTCCACCAGCCTGTCCGTGCTGGCCGCTGCGCTGAGCAGCCTGGTGGAGCGGCGCGCTGCAGAGGCCGAGCAGGAGGACGCGGCCGACGCGGTGCGCCGAACTCGGCCAGGGAGCAACCTGGGCATGCTGGACAGCCTCACCGTGCGGCCAGCGTCATCCGGCGCTTTCAAGAAGTGGCAACAGGTGATGGCACCGCTTGCATCGTGTACGCTCGTACTGTTATTGAAAACCCACATTGACTAAGCTTGACTGACCCGCCATGTCCAGGTGATCAGCGCTGCCGCCCTGGAGCAGATGTACATCGAGGTTGTTTCTGACTCAAGCGACTCATCGCGCTATCGTCGGGTGAGTCAGCAGCGCATCTTCTGTGACGCCCTGTCGCCAACGGAGCTTGAGCGGCTGACGCAGCAGCTGCTGGCTCGGGCGAATCGACGCCAGGAGGCCTCCGACTCGTTCGCTGAAAACTTCGACGCCAAGCGCTACAAAGGTCTGGCAAAGCCGTCCAACGTGGACACCTGGCTGGTGTTCGACGGCTGCCTCTGCGGGCCGCTTGGCGACGCTCTGGTCGCCGCGGCTTCGGCCGCCTCCTCCGGCGCCGGGGCGTTGCTGAAGCTGAACGACGGCTGCAGCCTGAGCCTGAGCGAGCGGACCCGCGTAGCGGTGGAGACGGACCGGCTGGACGCGATGTCTCCAGGCATGCTGGCCAGATGCGGCGTCATCTACTTCGGCGAGGACGTGGTGACGCCTGAGAGCCTGTGGCGCAGCTGGGTGCACCGGGCCAAGCATCGCTACGCACTGACCAGCGGTGAGGTTTCACTTTCGCAACTCAATCTTTTGAATAATTGATCTTTAACACTCGTAAACTCACAAGCTTTGTTCCCGTGGCTCCACATTCAGGTGGTGCCGCAGTCCTGGAGGATATGACGGAGGCCCTGCTGCCCCCTTTGCTGTCTTTCACCGCCAAACGACGCGCCAGTTCTGCTCTGCCCGGATGCCGCGCCTTCCACTGCGTCAACGCCTTCCTCCGCGTGCTGGACGCCTTGATGTCACGATACTTCCAGCAGGATGACTGGAGCCTCGTAGCCACCGCCGCGGCTGACGATCTACCCAAGCCCGCTCGACCTGCCGACGCGAACGGAGCCTTTGGGCCACACAGCCTGCCACCCAGCTGGCTGAGCCTGGACACCAACCTGCCGCTGTATTACGCCCTCCTGCGCGCCTTCCACTTGTACGCCCTGGCCTGGGGCTTCGGCGGTCTCCTGGCCTCCGAGCAGTGCGTCGAATTCGACACCGCTCTAAGGGATGCCGTCGCCAAGGGTGGAACGAAAACTTCGGCGGTTGAGCTGCCCGAGTGCAGCCTGTTTGAGTGCTTCGTGGACATGAAGACAGGCTCGCTGCTGCGCTGGTCGGACAAGTACATGGAGAAAGCCAGGCCGAAGGACGTCTTCTATCGCACGCCGGACACGGAGAGTTGCCACCATGTTGTTCGGCTGCTGCTGCAGGCCGGCGGCTCCCTCAGCCTCTGGGGCGCCAGCGGCTGTGGCAAGACCAGCTTTGTGGAGTTCTACTTCAATAAGCAGCCGCTGGCAGCCCGCCGTGTGGCCGTGTCGCCACGCCTGGCCAGCCACCAGTTGGAGGCCACGCTAGACGCGGCGCATCGAGACCTCATGGCCAAACGGCGACCTCAGCAGCCGTCGAATCACCGGAAGCCGACCAGTCGCCTGCTTGTGTTCCTTGATGACCTTCACCGCGCATGCGGCGGCGGCGGCAGCGGCGTTGGCAGTTGCTCCGAGTTGGCCCGCTGTGTGGTGGAATGCGGCGGCCACTTTACTCGAGACGACGCGAACGACGGCGAGTTCCGAGAGCTGGCCGAGGTTCAGCTCCTGGCCACTTTCACGGCGCCCGCGCCGCAGCGTCAGCTCAGCCCCCGGCTGCTGCACCAGATGCCAGCGCTGCGGCTTGACACGGGCAAAGAGGCAGCCCTGACTAGCGTGTTTGTCAAGCGGGTGACTGCCTGGATGTCTGAATTTCCTGCCTACGCGCTGCCGCACGCGGAGTTCCTGGCTAGCGTGAGTGTCCTATTTGTCTAAATAGCTGTGTGTGAAGTCATCTAAATGCCTGCTTGCTCACATTACCTTGTCGCAGACCATGGCCCACGCGCTGCACAAGCTTTTCACTCGGGTGCGGTGCGAGCTGCCACCTGCGCCCGCCTGCCCGCTGAACGCATTCAGCGCGCACAGTTTCTACCAGGTGCTGCAGGGCATGCTCATGTTCGAGCCTAAAGTGGCTTTCAGAAGCGGCGGCGGAACCTCGGAGAGCGGAAAGACCAAATCTGGTGAGGCCAGTCGCATGCAGTTGGAGCTGGAGTGTAAAAGCAAGAGGGGGCGAAATCGCTAGTCCACATATACTAAAATAGCTTTCTGAAATCATTGAGGAAAGCACATAAAGCTGTTTAAGCCAGTTCACAGCTCAGTTTAAATTCGTCTCCGTGTACTTCCTAGAGACTTGCTGTCTCGGCTAATCAGAAGAGAACAAAACAGGATCGATAATACACCGAACTGGACCGCAACGAAAGGAGGCAACCGGTTCTCTGATTGGCTGTCTGCGAGGACTGCCAATCAGAATATCGATCGTTAAAGTAGAAAATTTAAGACATGAGAATGAATAGCTTCTCTTAGGTCATCGTAGACTAAAGCTGCCTTTTCTGAGATTTCCAAATGTTTTCATTTATTAATTAAATATTTATTGACTTGTTAATTTATTATGCATTTCAGACGCAACAAACGCCACAGCGCTAGTCACTAAGCTGTTCTTCCACGAGATCTGCCGCACTTTTGAGGACCGACTCACCAGTCAGAGAGGTGAGAACGAAGCTTTGATTTTACTCTTAACATGTATTCAGTTTAGCGAGCGAGCATATTTTAATAAGCCTGCTGAATGACACAAAACAGACGTGGCTTGGTTCGGCTCGACCCTGTACGATTTGTTCAACGAGTTCTTCTGCTCCGAGCGGAAGCCGGCAACCCCCGCGCCTTCGAAGTCGCTGACGCCCCGAATCGAGACGGCGGCGGCTGTGGCAGCGTCGACAGAAGACAGGCAGAAGCTGAAGCTGTCGGCGTCGACAGAAGCTGAAGAAAAAAGTGTCGCTTTCCAGGAAACGGAAGCCAATGGCATTCAAGCAACCGGTGAGTAAATTTGAGTGCAAATGCTCTGTGCTTTTTAATAAAAAGCAATGAACGTAAAAAAAGCAATTAAATATATTTAACCGTGCTCTCTGAAGCTTCCGAACTGACAGACGCCGAAGGGCAGAGGAAGGAAGATAACGAGGACGATGAAGAAGATGATGAAGAAGAAGAAGAAGAGGATGAGTCTGAGGACGAGACATTGTCCGCTACGGATTGTGAGTTGAGTGGATCAAACAGATCGCAGGGAAATGAAGGGATCTTGAATGATCTGGTGGGAAATAGGGGAAAACTATATGATTGGATGTTCAAAAGGTGAATCCAGCAGGGTCCGATGGAAAACACGGGTAGGGAATCCTGAAGTATTAGGTGGGGAATCCTGAAGTATTAGGTGGGGAATCCTGAAGTATTAGGTGGGGAATCCTGAAGTATTAGGTGGGGAATCCTGAAGTATTAGGTGGGGAATCCTGAAGTATTGGGTGTGGAATCCTGAAGTATTGGGTGTGGAATCCTGAAGTATTGGATGTGGAATCCTGAAGTATTGGGTGTGGAATCCTGTAGTATTGGGTGTGGAATCCTGAAGTATTGGGTGGGGAATCCTGAAGTATCTGATTGGGAATCCTGTAAAATATTGGGTGGGGAATCCTGTAGGATCTGGTGGGGAATCCTGAAGGAACTGGTGAGGAATCCTGAAGTATTGGGTGTGGAATCCTGAAGTATTGGGTGGGGAATCGTGTAGGATCTGGTGGGGAATGCTGAAGGATCTGATGGGGAATCCTGTAAAGTATTGGGTGGGGAATCCTGTAAAGTATTGGGTGGGGAATCCAGTAGGATCTGGTGGGGAATCCTGAAGGAACTGGTGAGGAATCCTGAAGTATTGGGTGTGGAATCCTGAAGTATTGGGTGGGGAATCCTGAAGGATCTTGTGGAGAATCCTGTAAAGTATTGGGTGGGGAATCCTGAAGGATCTTGTGGAGAATCCTGTAAAGTATTGGGTGGGGAATCCTGTAGGATCTGGTGGGGAATCCTGTAGGATCTGGTGGGGAATCCTGAAGGATCTGGTGGGGAATCCTGTAAAGTATTGGGTGTGGAATCCAGTAGGATCTGGTGGGGAATCCTGTATGATCTGGTGAGGAATCCTGAAGTATTGGGTGAGGAATCCTGAAGTATTGGGTGGGGAATCGTGTAGGATCTGGTAAAGTATTGGGTGGGGAATCCTGTAGGATCTGGTGGGGAATCCTGTAGGATCTGGTGGGGAATCCTGAAGGATCTGGTGGGGAATCCTGTAAAGTATTGGGTGGGGAATCCAGTAGGATCTGGTGGGGAATCCTGTATGATCTGGTGAGGAATCCTGAAGTATTGGTTGAGGAATCCTGAAGTATTGGGTGGGGAATCGTGTAGGATCTGGTGGGGAATCCTGTAGGATCTGGTGGGGAATCCTGAAGTATCTGGTGGGGAATCCTGTAAAGTATTGGGTGTGGAATCCTGTATGATCTGGTGAGGAATCCTGAAGTATTGGGTGAGGAATCCTGAAGTATTGGGTGGGGAATCCTGAAGTATTGGGTGGGGAATCCTGTAGGATCTGGTGGGGAATCCTGTAGGATCTGGTGAGGAATCCTGAAAAGTGGAGAAGGGGGATTAGCGAGCCCGCTGAGCCCACCGATAGCTAGCGCAAGTCCCGTCCCACTCTGCAGCCACCGCAAGTCGCAGCACGCGCAGCGGCATCACCAGCCGTCGTGGATCGACCTCTTCGCTCAGTGGCAGCGGCGCCGGTGGCAGCGGCGGTCGCCCCGGCCGCAAGGCTCCGTCGCCATTCTTTGGCCCACTATTTAACCCTCGGCCGTCGGCTGGCGCGGCGACGCCGGAACCCGCGGCGGTCGCTACTGCGGAGGTCGATGCCGGCGCCGGATCTGGACGGCCCGAGCTGTTCGACCTCACAGCAACTCTCTTCGTTCGGTCGGGTGTCCTGGCTGCGGTTGGCTCCTCGCCAAGTCCGCAGGGCGGCAGCGCAGCTAGCAGTGAGTGCCTGTGTGAAATTCTATTGGCTGCTCACTGCATTATGTAAACAATATATAGCAGATTTTCAGCATTGTGTCTCTGATTGGCTGGCGTTAGTTCAATCGCAATCGTCTCTTATTGGCTGGTGTCAGTTTAAGCGCAATCGTATCTGATTGGCTGGCTTCAGTTTAATCGCAGTATTTTAGATTGGCACCCTTATCAAGAAAATTACTGTCCGGTTACCTCTGAAAAAGTTAATTCCTTTAAATTTTCTGCAATCGCCGTTAAAATGCTTTTTTGATAAACCCCACACTTTACAGGACAATATCATTGGCATCTTCTGTGTCTTGTCACTGCGGACATATTCAAGGTGCCTTTTAAGCGCTATGAAAAACATCTTTCGCGCACTCATAAATATGCTCACTAATATTATTATGCAGCTATTACAGCATACTCAAATGTTGAAATGTATACACCTGTCTGTGCATGTGCCTAGCTCACCCACTGCCAGTGTAATGGGCCATTCACAGGTGAACGCTAATCACACACTTAATCAGACATTCTTGATGTATCTGGAGATGTGAGTTCGCGTAGAGGGTAGTTGAATTACTGAATATTTGTGTTGTGTCACCGAGTCTCAAGAGGTTAAGTGTCGTTTTGAGGGGTTCAAGTTGAAAATCTACCCTCGTATATATTCATCATGTGGCTGGTTGTGTCAGGTGGCTGATTGAGTCAGGTGGCTGATTGAGTCATGTGGCTGGTTGTGTCAGGTGGCTGATTGAGTCAGGTGGCTGATTGAGTCATGTGGCTGGTTGTGTCAGGTGGCTGATTGAGTCAGGTGGCTGATTGAGTCATGTGGCTGATTGAGTCAGGTGGCTGATTGAGTCATGTGGCTGGTTGTGTCAGGTGGCTGATTGAGTCAGGTGGCTGATTGAGTCATGTGGCTGATTGAGTCAGGTGACTGATTGAGTCAGGTGGTTGATTGAGTCAGGTGACTGATTGAGTCATGTGACTGATTGAGTCAGGTGACTGATTGAGTCATGTGGCTGGTTGTGTCAGGTGGCTGAGTGAGTCAGGTGGCTGATTGAGTCAGGTGGCTGATTGAGTCAGGTGGTTGATTGAGTCAGGTGACTGATTGAGTCAGGTGGCTGATTGAGTCATGTGACTGATTGAGTCAGGTGACTGATTGAGTCATGTGGCTGGTTGTGTCAGGTGGCTGAGTGAGTCAGGTGACTGATTGAGTCAGGTGACTGATTGAGTCATGTGGCTGGTTGTGTCAGGTGGCTGAGTGAGTCAGGTGGCTGATTGAGTCAGGTGGCTGATTGAGTCAGGTGACTGATTGAGTCAGGTGACTGATTGAGTCAGGTGACTGATTGAGTCAGGTGACTGATTGAGTCATGTGACTGATTGAGTCAGGTGACTGATTGAGTCATGTGACTGATTGAGTCAGGTGACTGATTGAGTCAGGTGGCTGATTGAGTCAGGTGGCTGATTGAGTCAGGTGGCTGATTGAGTCAGGTGGATGATTGAGTCAGGAAAAAAGTTTTTTCTGAGTTTATACCAATTCGAAGAAACCTGCCGAAGTCACGAGACGCTCGCGAGTACAAAAAGCCAGACCCGTGTCAGTGCCATCTCTTACCTCTTCAACATCGCACCGCAGTCTACACCGAGTGCGTCTCCGCTGACCTGGCGGTGGCTGCAGCGGCGGCTGCATCATCAGCAGCCAGCAGTCGACGTCGTCAGCGCCGCAGGGCCAGCCGGCCGAAGTTGGCAACGGACTCAGCGATGGGCCTAATCGACGCAGCCGCCGTTGACGACAATGCGGATGCCGACGCAGTCGCAGTCGATCCGGACGTCGTCCTACTGGAGTCCAGCCTGCGCCACCTGGCCCGCCTGACCCGCTGTCTGGCCCAGACAGGCGGCGGCGGTCACGCCATCCTCGCCTCCGCCTCGCCTGGCGTCGGGCGCTCCGCCCTGACCCGCCTGGCTGCCAGCCTCAGCCGGTGCCGCTTCCTGGCGGCTTCGGCCGCCGTAGGCGACCTCCTGGCTCGGCTCAGGTGCGAACTGGCCCGCTAAATCTGTGCACCTGAATTTGCGGTACCTACCTGTTACCTACAATTCCTTTGCACTTTTAACTCCACAGAGAGGCCGCAGCGATGTCCCAGACGCAGCCGGTCTGCCTGTTCATAACTTCTGCAGCGCTGGCCGCTGCCGGTGGACCCGACGCCCTCGAAGCGGTATCGGCACTTATGCGCGACGGCGCCTGCCCGGGCTTGTTCGCTGCTGACCTGGACGCCGCGGCAGCTGCGGCTGCAGCCCAGCCCGGCTTCCAGCTGGCAGTCAGGACCAACCTGAGATGCGTGCTCAGCCTCAACTTCAGGGGTTAGCTGCCCAACTGGCTGATTAGCATTGCTGGGTAGCCAAAAATGGGTTGTAGCCTGGAGGTTAGAGCATCGGACTCGCGACTTGAAGGCTGGGGTTCGATTCCTGACACCACTAGAAGATTGTGTCCTTCAGCAGGACACTTAAATCTGCATTGCTTCAGTTAACCCAGCTGTTAAATGGTCTGGCGTCCTACCAGTCCGTGGACTGAACCATTCAAGCCCATGGACTTGGGCTGAAACAGCCTTCAGATACGCCGCGCAATAGCTGCGGCTGGCTGTCGGCTGGACACTTGGCCCCTTCATTGATAAGAAATCAATCAGCTGTTTGTGTTTTTCTTATCTTGCAAGATTCCACACTCAAACTACTCGCAGACTCAAAGCTCGGCAGCTTGCACTCGGTGCTCAGCCGCCACCCGGAGCTGCTGCACAGCTGCCAGTGCATCGACTGGTACTCTGACTGGAGCCAGGACACGTACACTGCCGTGGCGCGCCACTGGCTCGAGTCTTGGGCCTTAGACGGCGCATCAACTGATTCCAAGCTGGTGCCAGGCCCAGCTGTTGCTGCAACTGCGCAAGCAGCCGCGGCGGCTCACCTGACGGCGGGTCGGCTGCTGGGTCGGCTCTACGCCGGCCTGGCGCCGGAGTCGCCGCTGCTGCCGACTCAAGCGACGCCGCTGGAGTTCCGCGAGTTCCTGCAGCTCATGACCGGCCTGGCTGGCGACCTGCGGAGGGCCGCTTTGCGTGAGCTTGAGGTGAGTTAAGCAGCCTCGGTTGCCTTTTAGGTTCAACTCAAACTAACTAAGAAGTATGACGCAACCATCTCAGGCCGGAGGTCGGCTGGCGGAGTCGGTGGCAGCCGAGAGGGCCGCCATCGACGCTCAGCGCTCAGAGGCGGAGCGCGCCCGCCCGCAGCTCGAGGCGCAACTGTGGGACGTGGAGCAGCAGGCGCAGGCCATCCAGCAGCAGCGCGAAAAGTACAAAGCCCAGCTGGACGCCTGTCGGGAGCAGGAGGCCAAGGTGAAGCAGCTGCTGGAGCCGCTGGAGAAGATGAAGAAAGAGAACCAGGACTCCGGCCAGGCGCGACTTGACCCGGTCTACGAGGCGGCCATCCGCGCGGCCGAGTCCCTGCAGCCGCAGCACCTGGAGGAGGTGCGCAGCTACCGTGACCCGCCAGAGCCAGTCAAGGCCGTCATGTCAGTCATCTGTATGCTCTTCGACGCCGAAAGCGAGTCCTGGGAGTCCGCCAAGGAGCTCATGATGAAGGAGGACCTACAGGAGATGCTGCTCTACTATGACAAGGTACTCACCATTTTTCAAGCCAAATAATACAGTGAAGAGTTTTGTGAACTTTTCTAGTCCCGGCATTTCCAGGCCAGCATGCCGGAGTCGAAGTTTCACCGACTCACCGCGGCGCTCGCTCGCCCGGAGATGTCACGAGCCGCCGTCTCCACCGCCTCCAAGGCTGCCGCCCGAGTTCGCGACTGGCTGGACGCAGTTCATCAGTTCACGGCGGTGTCGCGCGACCTGAACCCGGCCATCGGAGCCCTGCGTGCGGCCGAGGAGCGCGTGAGCCGAGAGCAAACCCGGCTCGGCCGCATGCGAGTGGAGGCCCAGAAGCAGCTGGAGGCGCTGAACGACGGCATCGCCCGGCACCGCGAGGCCAGCCTGGCGGCCAGGCAGCTTCGACAGCGCATCGCCCGCATTCAGGAGGAGTTGGAGAGCGGCGGCCAGCTGATGCAGCGTCTGGATCGGCGCTGGCGCGAGTGGCGCGAGCAGCGCGAGCGCGGACAGTCGCGTGCGACCACTGCTCTTGGCGACGCCTTCCTGGCCGCGGCGGTGGCCACCTACGAGGTCAGCCTGCCGCCGGACGCTGCTCCGGAGTACCGCGCCTTTCTCCTCTCCCTGCTGTCCGGCTGCTCCGACTGTCTGCCCTGCCGGCCGAAGCCGGACCCAGCCGAGCTGCTTCTGGCCGACTGTCCCGGCCGACTGTCGGACTGGCGCTTCCGACTGGTCGCCGAACTTGGTGACTTCGGCGACAACGATGACGAGGACGCGCGACGTTGCATTGAAGTGCTGGCCGCGCTGCGGGCGCGTCTGCAACACCGTCTGAGACTCGGCCGCGGCGGCGGAATGCGCTGGAGCCTCCTGCACAGCGAGTTCGTCGGCGACCTGCCGATGCGTCGTCTTCTAGATTTGGTCTTCCCGCCGCAGGCGTCGACACCAAAACCTGAGCAGGCCAAGCTTCCAGAAGAATCTACAACAGCGTCAAGGGTTCGATTCCAGGAACCGCTAGCCACTGGCCAGGCTTCCCGTGAAAGCTTCGAGAGCTTCAACGATGACGAGCTGAGCGGTGACGAAACTCTTGACGCTAGTGACTCAGCAGGTGCCGAGCCGCTAGTTCTGTCCGCGGATGATCCGAATTTCGAGCCCGCATTGCTGGATGCCGCACGTCGCGGTGCCGCCGTCCTGCTCATCAACTTCGATCGCCGCCGGCGTCGCCGGGTCCGCGCCTCGCCAGCCTTGCTGAGTCTGCTGGACGGCTGGCAGCAAGGCGGACGGCAGCGCAGGCGTCGGCGCATACACCGAGGCTTTCGTCTGGTCATCTGCACCGGCGCCGCCTTCCTGGAGGAATCGGCCACAATAGCCGCAGCCGCCAATGCCGAGGACGGAGGCGACGCCGACTTCGAGCTTGCGCGGTTTCACCATGTCGACCTCGGCTGGACGGAGCGTCAGCTGGCATCGGCCCTCTCGGCTGCGGCGGCCGACGCGGAGGCGCCCGAAATGCGCGGTCAGCTGGCCACACTGCGCGCCGACCGTGCCAAGGCGGCAGCCCGGCTTGCCGACCTCGCAGACCAGGCCGCCGCGCGCATTGTCGAAGCCTCGTCTCCGACCTCCGCGACTGGCAAAACATCGCAATCGCAGCGGCTTATTGAAGACGCCCGGCTTGGCGAGTTTTTCGACTGGCTCAACCTGGAGACGGAGCGGTAAGGGCTGCAAAAAATGCTACTTGCAGTAGAGAAAATTAAGAAATAATTATAGGATATACAAGCTCGTAACTTGAAAGGTCGTCTGAAACTCCTACTGACTTGCCTACTTAACGCAGGTGCGAGGAGCAGCTGGCCGAGACCCTTCAGCTGGCCGCGGGCCTCTTCGTTCGGCTAGGCGAGTTCTCCGCCTTCGGAGCCGCCCTCCTGCCGCTGTGGAAGGCGGCCAAGTCCGTTCGCTGGCTGTCGCCGCTCTACAGCTTCGGCTTCGCCCAGCTCTCCGACTGCGTGCGCGAGGGCCTCCGCCAGCGACAGGGCGGCGGCGGCAGTCAGCTGTCCGCCAAAGTCAAGGACCTAACCGACGCCTGCCTGCGAGCCACACTGTCCGAGCTGGCCAGCCGACTTGGTGAGGCAGATTTTGACGCTCTCATGCTGGCCTTTTCGCTGGAACGGCTGCTGGCCCGCGGCCAGATCCGGCCGGATCAGGCCGCCTTGCTGCTCGGCAGGGAGCTGGCGGCTGTTGAAGGCGCGGACGAAACCAACAGGCCGGCCTGGATTCCGGAGAAGGTTCTGTTCTGTTGCTTGTGTAGAATTGCATTGCATCAACTAGGTCTGAGACTAGTAGTGGGGTCGCGCACCAATTAAAACTGTCGGAATAATACTGTCGGGTCAAAAGCCAACTAGCGGCTTCTGAGGGCTAGGGTTAGGGTTAGGCGGTGGATGCTGACCAATCCGAAAAAAAGATCGGATGGCGATGAAATTGAGCGATGTTCCGCCAGCCAATCAGAGGCTTACGAGGCAAAAATTGTAATTAGAAGCAGACTTTGAAACATCGCATGTTTATCGGCCTAAACTCAGCAATCCACCCGCCCTGGACACTCCAGTCGTGGTCCAGCCTGGCCCGCATGTCCAAACAGGGATGCCTCGGCTTGCTGGACAGTCTTCGCCGATTTGAGAAGCTCTGGCTGGAATACCTCGGCAGGCCGATCGTCCTGGCAGCCAGTCCGCCCGGACTCAACAGGCTCAGCGTAGTTGAGAAGTGCCTACTGTGGAAACTGCTCAAGCCGGAGGCTGTGAGTTGCCCAAGTCTGCTTTGGACTCACAACATCCACACTAGAAACCACAACATCCACACCAGAAACCACAACATCCACACCAGAAACCACAACATCCACACCAGAAACCACAACATCCACACCAGAAACCACAACATCCACACCAGAAACCACAACATCCACACCAGAAACCACAACATCCACACCAGAAACCACAACATTCGCGCCAGAAGCCACAACATCCACAACAGAAACCACAACATCCACACTAGAAACCACAACATCCACACCAGAAACCACAACATCCACACCAGAAACCACAACATCCACAACAGAAACCACAACATCCACAACAGAAACCACAACATCCACAACAGAAACCACAACATCCACACCAGAAACCACAACATCCACAACAGAAACCACAACATCCACACCAGAAACCACAACATCCACACCAGAAACCACAACATCCACAACAGAAACCACAACATCCACACCAGAAACCACAACATTCGCGCCAGAAGCCACAACATCCACAACAGAAACCACAACATCCACACTAGAAACCACAACATCCACACCAGAAACCACAACATCCACAACAGAAACCACAACATCCACACCAGAAACCACAACATCCACACCAGAGACCACAACATCCACACCAGAAACCACAACATCCACACCAGAAACCACAACATCCACACCAGAAACCACAACATCCACACCAGAAACCACAACATCCACACTAGAAACCACAACATCCACACCAGAAACCACAACATCCACACCAGAAACCACAACATCCACACCAGAAACCACAACATCCACACCAGAAACCACAACATCCACAACAGAAACCACAACATCCACACCAGAAACCACAACATCCACACCAGAAACCACAACATCCACACCAGAAACCACAACATCCACACCAGAAACCACAACATCCACACCAGAAACCACAACATTCGCGCCAGAAGCCACAATATTCACTCCAGAAGCCTCAATATTCACTCCAGAAGCCACAATATTCACCCCAGAAGCCACAATATTCACCCCAGAAGCCACAATATTCACCTCTCGTTCCCGCAGTTCTCATCCGTGGCGCAGGCCCTTGTCAATCACGAGCTGGGCGCACTGCAGCCGTCTCGCCAGCCCTACAGCATTCGCCGACTTCACGACGCCAGCCCGGACCCACGCCAGCCGCTGCTGCTGATCCGTCCTGCCGACCACCGACCGATGTTCCTCAGCCCGGAGTCCGCGGTCAACCAGCTTCGCGCCGAGCTTCGCCCGCGCCGCCTCTGCACCGCGTACGTTGGCGGCCTTCCACACGACTGGCAGATGGCAATCGAGGCCTTCAACGACTGCGCCACCAATGGCGGATGGCTGCACCTTGACTTAGTCGCTCCGGGACTGGCCTGGCCCCCCGATTTCCTAGAAAGCCTGGCCGACCGGCTGCTTCATCCGACACCATCATCTTCATCTGCGCCTGTGCACAGCGGCTTCCGCCTCTTTGTCAGCGTGGACGAGTGCCTGGCCGGACGGCTACTGCCTGCGGCGCTGTGCCGCCGGTCCCGGGTAGCGGCAGCCGGGGTGGCCACCGCGGGCGACGCTCCGCAGCAGCTGTTCGCGCGTCACCTCGCCCTGGCAGACCGCGCCGCCGTCGTCGATGCTGACGCCGACGCGCGTCGAGCTGCGGCGCTGCACGCTGCCCTGGTCAGGCGCGCTCAGTTCGGTGCCGCCGGATTCACCTGCGCGCACGCCTGGCGCCACACGGACCTTGCCCAGCTGCTGGAGCTCTACAGGCGGCTGCGCCGGCAGAGAACCCCGGCCGACACGACGGCGGCTGCGCAGCTCGCCAGCGACGTCTACGCCGGGCATTGCCGTCAACTGTCTGACGCTCGCGTGGTGCAGTTCCTGGCCGACTATCTTTTCCGGCAGCTGCCGGCGGATCGCCTCACGCCCGAGTCGCTGGCCGATTCGCCCGTTCTGGCAAGCTCCGCTCAGCGCGCCTGTCAGGCAGCACGAGCTTCCAGCGCGTTGAACAATGCGCTTTGCCTGCTGGCTCGCGGTAAGCATTACTGCAGCGGCGCGGAGAGCGACGAGAATTTCTCGAAAATCCAGTCGAAATCCACCGAGGAGGCCGCACGACTTCAACGCCTCTTGAAAGCAGCAGAAATGGCTGCTGGAATTGTCGCTGAAGATACCGACGATTTGACACCGCGTCGGCGGCGCCAACTGCAGCAGCAGCAGCAGCAGAATCAGCCGGATAGCCCGCTGACTGCCTGCTTCCGACGGGAGTTACGTCACCTAGCCGACAGTTTAACAGCTGCGGCGGCCAAGCCAACAGCGTCTCAGACAAAGTCCTGGCTGGATGATGCCGAAGCTCGGCTGGAGCTGCTGACCGCCTGCCTGCCTGAAGTCGGTCGCCCCCGCGAGCTACCGATGGGCCGCCTGGCGCATCCGCAGCGCTTGCTGGACGCCCTGTGCGAGCAGTTTGCCAGGGACAACTTCCGCGACCTCAACAATGTCCGCCTGAGGGTGCGGGTGCTGCCGAAGGACGGCCACCAACAGCAGCAGCAGCAGGAGACCGCAGGACTGGGATTCTTTCTGACCGGCCTGCAGCTGATTGGCGCGGGCTACGACATTGCCAAGCAGGTGAGGAATTTTCACTCAGCTTGCTGCTTCTGTCCTCTGCCTTCTGTCCTCTGCCTTCTGTCCTCTGCCTTCTGTCCTCTGCCTTCTGTCCTCTGCCTTCTGTCCTCTGCCTTCTGTCCTCTGCCTTCTGTCCTCTGCCTTCTGTCCTCTACCTTCTGTCCTCTGCCTTCTGTCCTTTACCTTCTGTCCTCTACCTTCTGTCCTCTACCTTCTGTCCTCTGCCTTCTGTCCTCTGCCTTCTGTCCTCTGCCTTCTGTCCTCTACCTTCTGTCCTCTACCTTCTGTCCTCTGCCTTCTGTCCTCTGCCTTCTGTCCTCTACCTTCTGTCCTCTGCCTTCTGTCCTCTGCCTTCTGTCCTCTGCCTTCTGTCCTCTACCTTCTGTCCTCTACCTTCTGTCCTCTGCCTTCTGTCCTCTCCCTTCTGTCCTCTGCCTTCTGTCCTCTACCTTCTGTCCTCAGCCTTCTGTCCTCTACCTTCTGTCCTCTGCCTTCTGTCCTCTCCCTTCTGTCCTCTCCCTTCTGTCCTCTGCCTTCTGTCCTCTCCCTTCTGTCCTCTGCCTTCTGTCCTCTGCCTTCTGTCCTCTGCCTTCTGTCGTCTGCCTTCTGTCCTCTGCCTTCTGTCCTCTGCCTTCTGTCCTCTACCTTCTGTCCTCTACCTTCTGTCCTCTGCCTTCTGTCCTCTGCCTTCTGTCCTCTGCCTTCTGTCCTCTGCCTTCTGTCCTCTCCCTTCTGTCCTCTCCCTTCTGTCCTCTGCCTTCTGTCCTCTCCCTTCTGTCCTCTGCCTTCTGTCCTCTGCCTTCTGTCCTCTACCTTCTGTCCTCAGCCTTCTGTCCTCTACCTTCTGTCCTCTGCCTTCTTTCCTCTGCCTTCTGTCCTCTGCCTTCTGTCCTCTACCTTCTGTCCTCTGCCTTCTGTCCTCTGCCTTCTGTCCTCTGCCTTCTGTCCTCTAACTTCTGTCCTCTGCCTTCTGTCCACTGTCTTCTGTCTTTGCTTATCGGTCTCGGCAAACACCGAAGCGATCATTTCGTATCGCAGTGCCTGGTGAAGCGATCCGAGAAGCTGCTGCACCTGCCAGTCCAGCTGGGCCTCGTCCATGTGAAGCCGGTGGACACCATCGTCTACAGCGACATGACTGACCGCGCCCTGCTGGCTCTGCCGGTCATTCGGCCCGACCCTGGTGCCGGCCCCACCAGCCGCGTCTTCCGCGACGACGAGCGAGTCTGCACCTTGGAGCTGGCCCGCCCGGCCAACCAGCCGTTCCCCTACGCCAGCCTAGTGGCCGGCGACTGTTGAAATGTACTTTTAAGTTTATTAAGAGTGCATGGCGCTTAAATGTACTTTAAGATTTGATAAGAGTGCATGGCGCGTGTAATGTTATTTACTGTTTTTTTTACTTTGCTCAGAAACTTTTCTGGATTTGCACTTTTGTGGAGAATCGAATATGCCTAATGAAAAAATACATTATTGTTTGATCAAATCCAAATAAACTTTGCACCCTTTAAAAAAAAGTCCCATACAAGAATTGTCTGTTTCCTAATTTTCTACCTGTACCGGACTTGTGTGTCAAAAAACTCTTATCAGTACAATTTGGAGCCAAAATAACTGGAGTCGAACTGATTCGAGTTGTGGCGTGACGAGACGACGTGTTTGCAAAACATCGGATTTGATTACGTTGCTTCTTAAACTGCCTTCCAACAGGTGGTGAATCCCGGGTCCAATGGGTCGGCTCAATCTCCCAACAGGTGACAGATCCCGGGTCCAATGGGTCGGCTCAATCTCCCAACAGGTGACAGATCCCGGGTCCACTGGGGAAAGCAATGCCATTGTTTGCATTATTTTCTGAAAATTTCTGCGACAAACAATAAATTATATTCTTTCAAGATCGCCTTTGAGTTGTTTTAAAAGCCAAAACTACTTAAAATTATTTTCTGTCCATTCTAAAATGAAAAGATTTATTTCTCAGCCGTGAAAGCTTGAACTTGCGACAAGCCCATCAGGTATTTGCGGGTCACATCCAGCAGATCATAAATCATTCAGTCGGAGTTCAAGCCGGCTTCAGCACTGGCTGCAATGACAGCTCGAACGGGCACTTGATGAACAGCTGGCCGTCCGTCACTTTGCACTCGTACGTTGGTTGCTGAAATGCAAACAACATGGATCGAGTCTTTGTTCTGATAGGAAATTCACCCGTGGCACCCACCTCCAGTCCGTAGGTGGTGGACCCGTCCTGCAGACAGATGGCATAGCCGTGCCAAGGACAGACGATGGAGCACTTGCCTCGGAACTCTTCGATGTCACCGTGGAACAGCGGGCCGCCTGCACGGAAGCCCAGGAATCGGTTGGCTGGAGTTGTGGTCTTAAAATAAATTTAGTCTTCGCAGTGAGTCTGTCTTTCCGGCACTGAACGATTCAAAAATCAGGCCGAAAATCTCAACCAATGTATAAGGAGGGTAACACGTGTAAAGACGGGCCAGAGGGTAAGGGCTGAAAAGGAGGGGGTGAGGAAAGAGAGACGAACAGCTAGCCAATCAGAGACGAGGGAGAGGAAAGAGAAGTGAAGGTTAGCGAGCGTAAACAACACACAGAGAGAAGGGGGAAGTAATGACATGAGTGAATGAATAATGCGAATAAAGCTGACCCAACTCACTTTGATGCGGGCACCAGGCATTCATGGCGTAGAACGTGCCCCTGTGGTGCACCAGCACCAGGTCGTTTGCCTTCTCCTTGGTGAATAGGCGGCGTCTCTTGGTGGCAGACAGCTCCTCGGCCGAGCCCACCATCTGCCAATCTGCTGCAGAGCTGTCCTCTGTTCAAGGGGTTGCGGTTCTAGCCTAGTGGTTAGAGCGTTGGACTCACGACTTCAAGGTCGGGGGTTCGATTCCCGAGAAGCAATATGTTTGATAAGGCATTCTAAAATCCTATTGAGGTGTGAAGCTAGAAGCTAGAAGTTAATTTTATTTAAGCGAATATTTATTTCATAGAATACGCAAATTTTACTTAACAGACCTCTGTGTCTACCTTTTAGAAGTTGGTGAAAAGTAGTATATAATGCGAATTGCGTTTGAAATCCTGACTTTAGGTACAACTTAGCTAGACTGAGGATTATGTTTAGTTCTTGCAATTTTTTTAGACAAGTCGCTTGGTTTAGACACGAACAGCTGTACGACTATCAGCATAAGTACTCGTAGTTCCGTATGTTCTGCAATATCTGCAAATTTGTTGTTGATGAGTTTTTCTCCCGAAAAATTAGAAAAAGTTTAGCAGTGTATCTACTGAATTAGAAAGTTTGCTAGACAAGGTGGAAATCAATCAACTATACAGTTTACACTGATATCGGATAAGCATATGCAACACATAAGCATTCAAGCACTGCTCACCGTTCGACATTTCGCCTCTCTCAGTTGAACTCAAATTGGGATAAATTTGTCTTTTTCCCGTACTCTACCTTGTGTGCGGGTTTCGAAGGAGAATTAAGAGGAAAAATTGAGAGGAGTCGAGCATGTGAAAGTGTCTCTCCTCACATCCTGTGGCCAACGAGCACACTGGGCGAGCAGGGAAGAGGAAAAGGGGAGATGGGATGAGTGAGGCGCTGTCCCTCCGTCTCCCGCACACCCCTCGGTGCATCCCCAGTTGCTGGGGCGTTGCTAAGCCGGACCGGGCTTCTTTGATCGAGTTGGCGGGGCAGACAGGGAGAAAAATGAGGCCGGGAAATCTGTGCGCTGAGCAGCCCGGACTGCAGAACACCACGGTCACTGGGCACTCGGTCTGCTCATTGCAATGTGAGCAGCATTTGAAAATCCTCCGCACACATGACCTTCCGTCTACGGCACACTGCCCCCGGTGTTTGTGTCATTAGTCCTGGTGTTTGTGTCATTAGTCCTGGTGTTTGTGTCATTAGTCCTGGTGTTTGTGTCATTAGTCCTGTTGTTTGTGTCATTAGTCCTGGTGTTTGTGTCATTAGTCCTGGTGTTTGTGTAATTAGTCCTGGTGTTTGTGTAATTAGTCGCAGGTAAGACCGAGTCGTCACCGCCTTCTTCATTTTCCGGGTGCCGCGGGGAAACCACTCCTCACAATCCTCGGCTGCGAAATCTCGCGCCTGCGTCCCGGTCTGCGGAAACGTCTGCGACCCTCCCTGCCTCTCTCCTTGTTCCTAGCTACCCGTGGGTCGACGACCTGGGTGTCTCCGGGCGGCCCCCCTACCCCACCCGATCCACCCCTCTGGCCGGAGCCAGCCTAAGAGACACAACGCTTTCCTTCACAATCGAGGAACTGCACGAGTGGCGCATTCGAGCCACAACGCCGGGAGAAGGACACTTATCCTACTTTCTGGACCTCTGGAATGTGTGCGACCAGCTTAACATTATCTTCCTGCTCTCTGCCTTCATTGTAAAGGCATGCAGTGATCGCCAGTGGGGCGACATTTACGACGAAACGCTGCGAAGATTGGCGACGAGTCAAGCATCCACTGGCATTTTGTGCACAAAGTGCTCATGTCCGTGTCACTGGCCAGTGCCAAGTTTCTCAAGGTTCTCCGCTACTCGCGCCCCATTGGCGTTAACGTCGTCATCATCCCGCATATTTTTGTCCGCGATCTACTGCCTTTAATCATCATGTGGATCATTTTAATCCTGTCCTTCGGTGTCTCCTTCAACGCCATCCTGACTGTCGATCGGCTCACTATTTGAAATTGATACCAGATTGCTACTCATGGCGTTTGGCGAGTTCCAAGCTGGATTCGCTCGGCGAATGCTCGCCTCAGCATGGCGAGGACACTACCGCAGGCTGCTGTTTCCCGCTAGGGATCTGATCTTCTCCAGATAGGTAATAGCAGTCTTCCTGCTGATTGTGAACCTGGTGATGTTTAACATGCTGATTGCCAAGTTCAGCAATACTGTGAGCCGCTTTGAGAGGCGCTCGCAGCTCATCTGGCTGGCAATGCGGCACGAACTTCTGCTAGACTACCTCAGTCCTTAGCCTCCACCCTTGAACCTCATCGGCAGCCTAGAGGTCATTAGGAGCTACTTTGCTCGACAAAAAGGTGGAAAAGAGTTGAAGAATAGAACCTTTGAGGATCAGTTTAAGGTTCGTGGAGGTTCTTCAGGTAAAGATCGATGCGTTCAGTACACAGAGAGCAGTGAGAAAGCCGCGAACTGTCAGCGAATTCAAATCCTGCGCAGCCTCGGCCAAGACCACGAGCAGCTCCTGATTCGGCAGGCGAACCAATTCCGCCAGAGGCGCCACGTCATCCGCACCCGAAAGGTGGAGACTATCGAGGACGACATCGAGGAGGAGCTGCTGGGCAATGCGAACCTCGTCAATTCGGAAATCGCGGCCATCAAATTCGACGCCCCAGCCGACGGTAGCGGCTTGGAAAAGTGGAATGAATCCCAGAAAAGGTTGTCCAAGGTGATTCGCTGGTCAGGCGCTGCATGCTGCAGCGCGGAGGTGCCGTGGGTCCCTCCGAGTGGCCCTAGGGACAATTGCGTCCTTGAGAAGAGCATGCGATTCCCTGCTGTGAAATACTTACATTGGTTTTGATTCACTCACGAAAATTGGGAGATACCTGTTCTGCCTACCCTGCTGACCCTGAGCACTGATATCAACACAGGCTCAAAATCACACAGGCGAATACAGGCTAATAGTTCGTTTTAGAAAGTTCATAAATTTAAACTGTCAAAGCAAGCCCTTCTAACACCCGTGTTCCCTGTTCAAAGGAGCGTCCGTGGCTGGCGCGGATTTCTAAATCCTTGTCTAGATAATAAAATCCGATCCATACTACTATCCAGGGCGAAGAAGCATTTAGTGGTAAAAATGATAGACGCTTTTAGATGGGAAGAACTTGGTGTTTGTGACCAGTCGCCATGACAACGCTCGCATCGAAGCGCGCACAAGAGTCGATAAATTGCCTGGCGGGCGGAGGGCACCCAGCAGCTGCCTGAGCCTCATCAGTGACTCTCGAGGAACTCAGGATGCTGTCCCAAACCTGCATCTGGATTTTCGCGCTCGTGCTGTCGCTAGCTGTCGCTGCTTCTCCGGTAGCGGCCCAAATGGATGACTTCACGCTGATGTACGCGAAGGTGTGCCTGAAGGCCCAGTTCCTTTTCGAGACGCCAACTGCTAGCGGAAGTAACAGGTTTTGTGCGATCGCCTGCATCAGTCGCGGCGTCGACTGTCGCGCCTTCCGACTGTACGGACCGAATAAGATCTGCCAGACGATGGAGTTCAACAAGTGCAGCCACATGCCCAACCGAGACCCTTGCTCCGACTTCGACTGGATTTACCTGCGCCGTCAACCCGGCCTTCCGCGCGGTCAGCTGTGCCGCAGCGGCTACGGCAGCAGCTACCACGGCTCCACCTACAAGTTCTACAACAACGCCAGCTTTTCGCTGGGTCTGATCCAGTGCGACTCGGAGCCCGGACAGCTCACCAAGATGGCCGACGCACTGGACCGTGCCGAGATGCTCTACATGCACTGGCTGAAGACCTACGTGAACGCCGGGCGTCCCTACTTTGTTGGCGGCTACCGCACAGGCACATTCAACACCGGCACCTGGTACTGGCAGGCCTGCGGGCTTCAGCTGCTACCGGAGGTCTGGAGGGTCGGCCAGCCGAACGGAGGTGACGAGTACAACGTGATTGACATCTGGAGCAGCCACACGGACACGGTAGACGACTGCACCGAGATCTGGCCAGGCATCGACCAGTCGCTGTGCGAGTGCGTCAACCCGTTCGTGTGAGCGGCCGGCTGCGCTGAGCCACCCGAGACGTTGAGGACGTTGTGTTGATGAGGACACTTGAAATCTTTATGGACGAACGGAAATTGCCACATGTTGGTTTTATTTAATATGCCTATGGAGCAATGCGCTTTTTAATCTAGAAAATGAATTCGCATGCTTGCTGAATCGAGTAAAGCTGCTTCAAGGGAAAACTTACCTCAGAACAGTTCGTAATTTGCCTCGATCGTTTAAAAATCCTTAAATTCAATATTTATATTTTCCCTCTAATAAAATTTTCAAACTTTAAAGTTTTTTTTTGTTTCAACTCGATTAGAGTGTTAACAGTACAGGGTGATGAGCATCTATTGAGAGTTGGTACAGGGTGATGAGCATCTATTGAGAGTTGGTACAGGGTGATGAGCATCTATTGAGAGTTGGTACAGGGTGATGAGCATCTATTGAGAGTTGGTACAGGGTGATGAGCATCTATTGAGAGTTGGTACAGGGTGATGAGCATCTATTGAGAGTTGGTACAGGGTGATGAGCATCTATTGAGAGTTGGTACAGGGTGATGAGCATCTATTGAGAGTTGGTACAGGGTGATGAGCATCTATTGAGAGTCTAACTGTGTAATCAGTCTGGTTGCAATATCTCATATTCCGCTTCGAGTATGCAGTCGACGGCTTCGGCCCGTACCACTGAGTGCCACAGGACCCAGAACGCACAAATACACATTGAAAATGAATCTCTCTTTGTCTATATGGGAAATATCTCGCAGTCTTTTTCAATAAAGTTAATTAATCTCAAAAACACAGCCACTCAGGCGAGCTACGATAGCAAACATTCGCTGAGTTTCTGAGTTGTGCTGGATTGTATTTTCGTATTTTTAATCAAACGGTCGTGAAGGGGCCCACGTGGATGCAATGGGGAGATAAATCAGAAGCACTCACCGTTGATTTATTCAAAGCACAAGTGTCTCACGAGGCATGGAACTGCCATGCAAAACCTGGAAACTGCGAGTGCCTCACTGATTAGATTTGCTTGATTACTGCAGACAAAGAGAAGCTATCAGATCACCTGGCGACAGCTTTCATCAGGGGATCTCAGCTCTGCCGCGACAACAGATGACTGATAGTTTGACGCGCTTCATTTGATTTTAAGCGATTTTCGAAAAAACGAGAATTTTTCGAGATTCTTCGTACTTTGACAACAACAAAAAATCCAACTACAGCTGCAGCTAGGAACAAAACATTGTGGGAGGCAACGGCTCGAATTGCAGCAGAACAGCGGATAGAATCGCAGCAGAACAGCGGATAGAATTGCAGCAGAACAGCGGATAGAATCGCAGCAGAACATTGGAAAGAATCGAAGCAGAACAGTGGATAGAATCGAAGCAGAACAGCGGATAGAATCGAAGCAGAACAGCGGAAAGAATCGAAGCAGAACAGCGGATAGAATCGAAGCTGAACAGCGGAAAGAATCGAAGCAGAACAGCGGATAGAATCGAAGCAGAACAGTGGATAGAATCGAAGCAGAACAGCGGATAGAATCGCAGCAGAACAGTGGATAGAATCGCAGCAGAACAGTGGATAGAATCGCAGTGGAACAACGGAAAGAATCGAAGCAGAACAGCGGATAGAATCGCAGCGGAACAGCGGATAGAATCGCAGCGGAACAGCGGATAGAATCGCAGCAGAACAGCGGATAGAATCGCAGCAGAACAGCGGAAAGAATCGCAGCAGAACAGCTGATAGAATCGCAGCGGATAGAATCGCAGCAGAACAGCGGATAGAATCGCAGCAGAACAGCGGAAAGAATCGCAGCAGAACAGCTGATAGAATCGCAGCGGATAGAATCGCAGCAGAACAGCGGATAGAATCGCAGCAGAACAGCGGATAGAATCGCAGCAGAACAGCGGATAGAATCGCAGCAGAACAGCTTGGACAGCTTGGACATCGAACTTGGATGCCCTCACAAATTTAGGATTTTGAAATGCTAGTTATACTACTTGCAAAAGGCGTAGGAACATGGGTTAAAAATTTACTATAATTTCAGTAAGGAAGATTTTGATGTTTACGACCAGTCGCCATGACAACGCTCGCATCGAAGCGCGCACAAGAGTCGATAAATTGCCTGGCGAGCGGAGGGCACCCAGCATCTGCCTGAGCCTCAGCAGTGACTCTCGAGGAACTCAGGATGCTGTCCCAAACCTGCACCTGGATTGTCGCGCTCGTGCTGTCGCTAGCTGTCGCTGCTTCTCCGGTAGCGGCCCAGTTGGAAGACTTCACGCTGATGTACGCGAAGGTGTGCCTGAAGGCCCAGTTCCTGTTCGAGATCTCAGTTGCTTCTGGCAACGAGAGATTCTGTGCCGTTGCCTGCGTCATCCGCGGCGTCGACTGTCGCGCCTTCCGACTGTACGGACCGAATAAGATCTGCCAGACGATGGAGTTCAACAAGTGCAGCCACATGCCCAACCGAGACCCTTGCTCCGACTTCGACTGGATTTACCTGCGCCGTCAACCCGGCCTTCCGCGCGGTCAGCTGTGCCGCAGCGCCTACGGCAGCAGCTACCACGGCTCCACCTACAAGTTCTACAACAACGCCAGCTATTCGCTGGGTCTGATCCAGTGCGACTCAGAGCCCGGACAGCTCACCAAGATGGCCGACGCACTGGACCGTGCCGAGATGCTCTACATGCACTGGCTGAAGACCTACGTGAACGCCGGGCGGTCCTACTTTGTAGGCGGCTACCGCACAGGCAGCTTCAGCAGTGGCACCTGGTACTGGCAGGCCTGCGGGCTGCCCTTTCTGCCGGAGGTTTGGAGGGCCGGCCAGCCAAACAGCGGCAACGCATACAACAAGGCGGACATCTGGTCCAGCTTCACGGACAGCATGGACGACTCCACAGACACCTACCCGGGCATCGACCAGTCGCTGTGCGAGTGCGTCAACCCGTTCGTGTGAGCGGCCGGAGCTTCAAAGAACTCTTGAGCGAATGGTTTGACAGTGTAACGAAAATATGGTTTTATTGGTCTATACATTATACATGAGCAGCCCAGATATCACAAAGGGGGTCAGGCGACTGCAATAAAAGTTTTTGGACTATCTGAAAGTTCTGCTTGTTATATATATATCCCTAAACCGTCCGCCGATATTTTGGACATTATAAGTTGAACGCTCATAAAATAATTTTATTTTCATCCTTTAACATAAATTTGTTGTTAGCTGCGACTCACAATGCCCTTGCACCGTCCCCAGCATTCTCCAACCCTTTCACACCAGCCATCTGGGCGATCCGGTTCTGCCCGCCCTGTTTTAGCCCGCCTTCCTTTAGCTTGCTGTCGCTCGCCCATTGGCTGCCCCCGCTGCTTGCTTTCGCTGTGGGGGCTAGTCCAATCAAGTCTGTCGCCACGGGGGCCTCTGATTGGCTAGCCTCTCCCATTCTCTTGCTCTCTCGCCCCTCTACCCTGTAAGTTTGGCCCCCACCCCCAGCCCTGCGTGGCTTAGCCCCACCCCGTCCAGCCCTGGGCTCTTGCCCCCAGCTGTTGTTTATGTGCACCGCCCCAGCCAGAGGGTTGTCAGAGAGTAGTTTGAGAATTTAATGATTTTAACGATTTATTCATTTCCTGTTCTCTTCATCATACGCTTGCTTACCTTCCCGACCTCCAGTGGCTTCTTCGTCCTCTCATTGGATACGAGTGGCCAACTGCTCAGCTCCTCTCTCCTTCCGCATCTTCCCTCGAGTCTGAAGTGTCAGTATGCCTCCAGACCGCCACCCACATCAATCCGGTGCTGACGAGTGGCCGCCTGCTCGCAGCTCAGTCATCCGCGAATCCTTCTCGCGGGGCTTAGCGAGTGTCCGTACGCTCCTAGTCCCTCATCTCTAGCTCGCAGTGTCATTACGCCTCGAAAGTCGCCGCTCCCCTTCCCTCCTCCTCGGCAAGCTCTGGGCAGTCCGTACCCGAACCCCGACTACCCGTCTGCTGTCCGCTCGACGGTAACGGAAATTACAACAAATTATTGTCGTCTCTAATAAAGTAAAAGGCATCCAGTTTCATCACTGGTTGAGGCTCGATCTAAAACTGGTGTACAGTGTTTCGCTTCAACCAGAGTTGGTTCAGGGTACAAAGCATCGACTGGAGTTGGTACAGGGTACAAAGCATCGACTGGAGTTGGTACAGGGTACAAAGCATCGACTGGAGTTGGTACAGGGTACAAAGCATCGACTGGAGTTGGTTCAGGGTACAAAGCATCGACTGGAGTTGGTACAGGGTACAAAGCATCGACTGCATGGAGTTGGTACAGGCTGCATAGCATCGACTGGAGTCGGTACAGGGTACAAAGCATCGACTGGAGTTGGTACAGGGTACAAAGCATCGACTGGAGTTGGTACAGGGTACAAAGCATCGACTGCATGGAGTTGGTACAGGCTGCATAGCATCGACTGGAGTTGGTACAGGGTACATAGCATCGACTGGAGCTGGTACAGGGTACAAAGCATCGACTGGAGTTGGTACAGGGTACAAAGCATCGACTGGAGTCGGTACAGGGTACATAGCATCGACTGGAGTTGGTACAGGGTACAAAGCATCGACTGGAGTTGGTACAGGGTACAAAGCATCGACTGCATGGAGTTGGTACAGGCTGCATAGCATCGACTGGAGTTGGTTCAGGGTACAAAGCATCGACTGCATGGAGTTGGTACAGGCTGCATAGCATCGACTGGAGTTGGTACAGGGTGCAGATCATCGACTGGAGTCGGTGCAGGGTGTTCAAAATCGATTGGGAGTTGGGAATAGGATATTATTGCGTTTCGAAAAGGCCTCAGACCCAAGAATTTTCGGGATATTTTCATCTTAGTCTCGAATTTTCTTCTCCACAGTTATTTATTCTTAGACTACCGTAACATAATGATATGTGACTGTTTTATCTCCAATATATGAGTCATTCTCCACGATGCTGCAGGGTTTCTGTCCCTGGTTAAAGATGGGCAGTAGAACTCACAGCGCAGACATGCAGCTTTACAGAGAGAAAAAATTCATTACGTTGATTAATCTCAAATGCACACACGGTAAGTCACCATGGTACTCGATCAAAAAACACTGAGTATCTAAAGCAGTTCTTCAGTCATGCAGTTTTTTATTTAGAATCGAGCAGTTCTTGAAGAGGCCGATGTTGATGCGATTGAGAGATGGGAATAGTCAGGATAATTCAATTAAAACTCAAGTGTATTCGCATGTAAGTGCAGTTGTTAATATCTAGCTGCGTAGATTGATTGAGTTGATGGTGTAACAGCTATACTGCGTGCTGAATGCTTTCATCTGGGAAATATCGATTGATTCAATTTTTATAATCTACTGAGCACATCAGAATGATTTGATCAGAAACTTATTGAGTTTAAGTCTCGCTTTGGACATGCTGCGTTTCCAGAAGTTCAAAGGTTGGAATCGAACCAAACTTTCAACGTCCAAACGTTGAGCTACGCTGAGCAATCGCAGCAGAACAGCGGATAGAATCGCAGCAGAACAGCGGATAGAATCGCAGCAGAACAGCGGATAGAATCGCAGCAGAACAGCGGATAGAATCGCAGCAGAACAGCGGATAGAATCGCAGCAGAACAGCGGATAGAATCGCAGCAGAACAGCGGATAGAATCGCAGCAGAACAGCGGATAGAATCGCAGCAGAACAGCGGATAGAATCGCAGCAGAACAGTGGATAGAATCGCAGCAGAACAGTGGATAGAATCGCAGCAGAACAGCGGATAGAATCGCAGCAGAAGAGCGGAAAATAATAATAGATGCCACATGCTGCATTCTCTCAGGCTAAGCTTTTCGTTTCCAAGAATTTGCTGCGAGTTATTGTTGAAGAAATTGCAATAAGCGCTTTTTAGAGGTAACAACCTTACTGTCAGTAGCACAGTGAGATGTTTGCAAAAAGCCTTCAGTGACAGAAAACCACGTGACTTCTTGCTGTTGCCCGCCGATCACTTTATCTCCTAACCGAATTGGTCTGCCAGTTTTGCGACAGCCAATGGGAAAGCTCGTGCGGACGCCCCTCCCCCTTCCGCTGCCCCACTCGGCCCCGCTTCAACCCCAGGGCTCCTGGCCCCGCCTTGCCGCGGTCCTACATAAGGCCCCGCCTAGCGGCAGACCAGCAAACACTCCGCCCACTCCTCAAAGCTTATTGACCGTCAAGCAGTCTGCAACCCAGCTAGCCATCCTCACAATGTCCTGCGCACTGCATCTCCAGCCGTGGTTCCCCAGCGCCGAGCGAGGCAGAGCCCGCACCGATTGCATGCTCCACGCGCTGCTGGCACAAATCGAGGCCGATAAGCGTCGCGCGCTCAGCACCTTCGGGCTGCGCTTCGTCGATGTTGACAACGCTAATGGCAAAGCCGATGGCAATGCCGAGGTTCGCGTCGAATGCAGCGACACGTTCGAATGGCGCCCGGCCTCGCAGCTGCCATCGTTCTACTCCCGCCGGCTGCGCCCGGCCGCTTCTTCGTCTACTTCGATGTTTCGTCTGAGTAGGCGCGGGGGCGGAGCTCGCGTCTCCGTGGCGGCGTTTCGCAGCGTTGCCGCCCTGCGACGACGGCCTTCAACACCGACGCAGCTGGCTGCCGCTGCCGCTTCTGTCGATGCAACGATTCCAGAGACGCCGAAACGCGTCCAGCACAAGCGCCGAAGGCACCCAGCCGGACCACCGCAACCGTCGCCGCCTTCGCCACCGAAGCGGAAGTCGCCGGCTCCGCCGCAGAAGACGCTGCAGTCCGCGATGGCGGCCATGACGTCGCCAGCGAACTTCACCGGGCGTCTGCGCCAGCGGCTGCTCAGGCCAATCAGGCGCTGCCTTGGCGCCAGTCGCGGCGCCCGCGCCGTATCGATGGCGAGCTGCTCCGGCTCTGACGTCGTCGCCAAAAGCCGCTCAACTCCGCGACTGATTCAGCTGCGGCCGCGCAAGTCGACATCGTCAGTGCAGCTGCGTGTTTCTGGTGAGCGTCTCTGCGGTAGCATTGGAGAGAGGGCTAGTGGAGAGAGAAAGGTGGAGCCATAGAAGAGAGGCAGAGATAAGGATGTGTAACCCAAGGAGCTCTGTATAAAGTATCGGTGCTAGTTACGTGTTTAGTTCCTACTTCAGTCAAGCCGCCAACCCTCCCTCAGACATGTTCAGTCAGCAGAGGAAGCCAGCCCTGGTTCGCGCCAAATCCGGCCGCCAGTGATTCAGCCTGCAGCACTCTCTGGCCTAAACTGCTCATCGTCTGTTTGCTTTGACACTACACTGTGTAAGTCCCGACTCATGTTTTCAAGGTTCATTCTATTTGACTTGCCCGACTAAAGACGCCGCATTAGTCTCAAGGATCTCGAGTGTTTGCTCAAGGGGGGCACTTAACTGCTCATGTTTTGTGTTTTTGCGCCTTGTCAGCCGCCCACGCTGTCTTATTTTTTGTTATTCAGAGAATTAACACTGACAGCGCCGCCTCATTGGTCCGAGTCCCAGCACGTGCGGCTCGCCCCGAGCTCCCCCAGCTGGGTTTCAATTTTAAGTAGGCCCTTTGTCTCCAATAAATTTGTTTATGAAATCTAGACAGCCTAGCCTAGTGCTCAATGATGTGTCATTTATGAGTCGCTTCTAGTTTAGTTGTGGCGGCCGCCCCCCTCCTCCGCTCGCTGCCCGTGTGGTGACGCAACTGAGGCTCCCCGGGGATCCAGCCGCTACTGCCGAGGCCCCAGAAAAGGCCCGAGGGTTGATTCTGTGGGAGTGGGGTGGGTGCCACGAATAAAGAGGCCATATAGGCATATAGGCCTCCTCTATAACGGTGTGTGGGGTCTTTCGGAACAAAGATCAATTTTATTGTGAGCTTAAGATGGGAACCGACCCGATGGGAGTCCAACTGCTGCAGCTGCTCGCTTTCATTCGAACCAGCTCGGCCTTCCAAATATACTGAAAAGCAGCTGCGGCCTCACTAAACTCTTTGATCTCCATCTCATTCGTCCTGCTCAACCCACAATACTTTAGCCGGGGGGCGGACACAAAGACCCCAAGCCTGTCCCATCCCAATGTTTGTCTGACACCCATCATTAGCGTCTCGAGAGCTCCACTCAACCGAAATCGGAGCAGAACAAACCATTGGAGGGTAGGGAATAAAGAATTGAGCTTTGTCGGTGATCCTGACGGCCTGTACAGCTTTTGACAGCCTCCGTGTAGCTTACTCACCTTGCTGCCCTCTGTGGCGAGTTGAATAGCTTATTTTAATTTCTATTTTGAGTCCAGCTTTGACAATCTATAAGCTGGAAACAAAGACTACCATCCCGATATCCCTATCGACTCGAATTAACATTTGGCAGAGCTTTATGACGCCATATTTTCTCCAATTGATTTGCTAATAAAGACTACAACTAAGAATCGGCCTTAGAGACAATAGTAATTAGCGAAACTGCAACTTTCCTTATTATTGCCCAGTTTTCGGCCAAAACCGGTGAAAATCTGCAACTCGGCCCTACCCTCCCGCTGTCTTTCAGCTTTCAAGTCACGTTCGCCCTGGCCCGCCGCAGCACCTGCCCAGCAACCAAGAGTTTAACTGTTGCCTTGGCAACACCTGGCCCTTCCCCAGTGAATGGACTTCATTCAGAACATGATTATCGAATGCGTCAGGCGCTGCACTTTGCAGACAAAATCTGCTTGTTAAAAAGACAATTTTGCTTAAGCAGCGATAAAAGCTGCACCCAACTGTATATAACTACTGCCCTATCGTTTTCCAGTATTCAATATTTTTGTTAGCAACATTCTTCTCATATTTATTTCACGACTTTATTAGTTTTTTAATATGGCACTATTTATTAAAATGAATATTTTTCTTTGTAAAAAATAAACTGAACATAAACATAATTACTGTCTGATAATAGCAACAGTGTACAAAATAGCAAACAGATGGTTCCGTGTGTTACAGAAATTTTTAACCCGCGCCGCGGGCTTACAGATTACAAACCAGAAGCTGTACAAACCAGAAATTATACAAAACAAAAAACTGTACAAACAGAAAAAACTATACAAACAAAAAACTGTACGAACCAGAAGCTGTACAAAACCAAAACCGTAGAAACTGTAAAAACTGTACAAATCTGAACCTGTAAAAACCAGAAACTATACAAACCAGGAACTGTACAAACAAAAAACTGTATAAACCAGAAACTGTACATACAAAAAACTGTACAAACCAGGAACTGTACAAACCAGTAACTGTACAAACCAGGACCTGTACAAACCAGTAACTGTACAAACAAAAAACTGTATAAACCAGAAACTGTACATACAAAAAACTGTACAAACCAGAAACTGTACAAACAGTAAACCTGTAAAAACCAGAAACTGTACAAACCAGAAGCTGTACAAACCAGAAGCTGTACAAACCAGAAGCTGTACAAACCAGAAGCTGTACAAACCAGAAGCTGTACAAACCAGAAGCTGTACAAACCAGAAGCTGTACAAACCAGAAGCTGTACAAATCAGAAGCTGTACAAACCAGAAGCTGTACAAACCAGAAGCTGTACAAACCAGAAGCTGTACAAACCAGAAACTAAAAATAAAAAAAATAATGATTCATTTAAAATTGGAAAAGTTTAACAATATAGGCAGACATTTTGGGAACAAATACGGGAGAAAATTATGTTTGGGATCAAAGCTCAGCGTTCAGTGAGACCTGCACCAGCTGCAGAAGGAGCAGCCAGTTTGAGCAGTCTGAAGGTTTAGAGCAGGTAGTAAAGGAGTCGTGATCGCTACTTTCAGCAGCAGCAGCTGAATTCAGGTAGCGCACACGGCTACATGGCTCAGACTGGCTCCAATTGTATCCGATCTCGAGCGGCAGTTTCTGCTGACTTTTGACACAGAAATTCGCCACCCGTATAGTCAGCCCGCGCTGAGGAAGTGGCTACAATGCGCCAGCTCTGCGGCGGAGAGGCGGAATATAGGGCTGAAAAACAAGCGACTTTCAATGGCTTTCAACTGAAAACTGAACACCAACTCGCATTTTGTTTTATTTCATTTCAAAGCCGCAGTTTTGCATTGTTTAACGCGTGTTTACTGCTGCAGTTTTGGTACAATTCGCACCTCATTGTAAACATGTCTGAAGAGGGTGGGCATCTATAATATTTCAAGACTGCAAGTTTAACTCCGCACCTGCACAACAGCACCTGCGCATTCAGTTAGTTAAATTTAACTGCAGAAGAAGCCAGTGTGGAGCTAAAAGGGAAGGATGAGAGGCCACAGGTGAAGGCTGGGAGGCCACAGGTGAAGGCTGGGAGGCCACAGGTGAAGGCTGGGAGGCCACAGGTGAAGGCTGGGAGGCCACAGGTGAAGGCTGGGAGGCCACAGGTGAAGGCTGGGAGGGCACAGGTGAAGGCTGGGAGGCCACAGGTGAAGGCTGGGAGGCCACAGGTGAAGGCTGGGAGGCCACAGGTGAAGGCTGGGAGGCCACAGGTGAAGGCTGGGAGGCCACAGGTGAAGGCTGGGAGGCCACAGGTGAAGGCTGGGAGGCCACAGGTGAAGGCTGGGAGGCCATACAGAGCAGTTGGAATGATCTGGCAGCAATTTCAATGAGAAGATAACTCAGGCACAAGCAGGCCATGTTGTTTGCTAGGAGCCCAGGGCCGTATTGAATTACCCAGAAGCTGTCTGGCAGTGCGGTACAGGGGCACCCTTCTCCAGCTCGGGAAAAATTTATTTTTGAAGAGCCCGGCCTGGCCCGAGACGTGGATTACAGGTTGCAGAATTAGTTGCTAAGCTAATTTGCAGGCCCTGTGATGCAGTATCCAGTTCCCTCTAGAATTTCCAGCCCCTGCCAACCAAGAGCTGCAGCAATTCAGTAATTAAAGCCTCATGCTATAGGTGAGATTTCCAATTTCTCACGCCTCCCCTCCCCAAGTTTGAGTCGACTCATTGCCGCCGATAGAGACCATTGCGGCCGGACAAAGACCAACTCTTGGCACCTCGGACACGCAGGTGAGTCCAATCGACTAGAAGAGAAATTGATAGACAAGCGAGCGAAAAGATTTTTGGCACGTGGAGTCTCATTGTCTCCAAGCTGGCCTCTCCGCGGCCACTCGGCGGGCCTCTGGTTAAACACCGGACGGCGGTGCGGCCTTGGCACGGTTCCAGGACAAGTGGGGGGGTGCCGGGCAGGCAGGTGACTGGGCCGGGGTGCCGCACGGTCACGCGAGTTCCGCCCTTGAATCCGCTGTCCGGAGACACTCAAAAGTTGACGGACAAAGCGAATTGGAGTCATCGCCTAAATCTGTGTCGTCATAGCATCGCCAGAGCTGCATAAGTTGAGCTGACTTCATTTCCTGACACGCAGACAGCTCACCAAACAAATTCAAAGTTAGACTAGGCGCGTGCCTCCAGTGCTGTGCAAACAACCGCTGCAGGGCTTGTTCTCAGCCGAAGCGACACCTGATGTGTGCTATTCTTTTTAATTGCCTATACACAATCAGGTTGTTTATGTCGGCTGAGCACTGCTCAACTCAATAGCGGCGCAGATGGCAACTCAAAAACAGACTCACATTATCGCCGCATGCCGGCTCACCCGAATCTACCTGGCCTGGCCGGAAATTAAACTCCCACGACACCTAAATGACTGATAGCTGAATTGCTTGGCGGAATAATATTTATGACTTTGTTGGGGTTAGAAGGTTGTGTGATAGGAGTGGCACAGGTGTGACGGGGGTCGTTAGAGTGAGAAGTAGCTCTTCAATGAGGTTGGTAGAGTGAGAAGTAGCTCTTCAATAAGTTTGGTAGAGTGAGAAGTAGCTCTTCAATGAGGTTGGTAGAGTGAGAAGTAGCTCTTCAATAAGTTTGGTAGAGTGAGAAGTAGCTCTTCAATAATGTCAGTAGAGTGAGAAGTAGCTCATCAATGAGGTTGGTAGAGTGAGAAGTAGCTCTTCAATAAGTTTGGTAGAGTGAGAAGTAGCTCTTCAATAAGTTTGGTAGAGTGAGAAGTAGCTCTTCAATAAGGTTGGTAGAGTGAGAAGTAGCTCTTCAATAAGTTTGGTAGAGTGAGAAGTAGCTCTTCAATAAAGTTGGTAGAGTGAGAAGTAGCTCTTCAATAAGGTTGGTAGAGTGAGAAGTAGCTCTTCAATAAGGTTGGTAGAGTGAGAAGTAGCTCTTCAATAAGTTTGGTAGAGTGAGAAGTAGCTCTTCAATAAGTTTGGTAGAGTGAGAAGTAGCTCTTCAATAAGTTTGGTAGAGTGAGAAGTAGCTCTTCAATAAGGTTGGTAGAGTGAGAAGTAGCTCTTCAATAAGGTTGGTAGAGTGAGAAGTAGCTCTTCAATAAGGTTGGTAGAGTGAGAAGTAGCTCTTCAATAAGGTTGGTAGAGTGAGAAGTAGCTCATCAATAAGGTTGGTAGAGTGAGAAGTAGCTCTTCAATAAGGTTGGTAGAGTGAGAAGTAGCTCTTCAATAAGTTTGGTAGAGTGAGAAGTAGCTCTTCAATAAGGTTGGTAGAGTGAGAAGTAGCTCATCAATAAGGTTGGTAGAGTGAGAAGTAGCTCTTCAATAAGGTTGGTAGAGTGAGAAGTAGCTCTTCAATAAGTTTGGTAGAGTGAGAAGTAGCTCATCAATAAGGTTGGTAGAGTGAGAAGTAGCTCTTCAATAAGGTTGGTAGAGTGAGAAGTAGCTCTTCAATAAGGTTGGTAGAGTGAGAAGTAGCTCTTCAATAAGGTTGGTAGAGTGAGAAGTAGCTCATCAATAAGGTTGGTAGAGTGAGAAGTAGCTCTTCAATAAGGTTGGTAGAGTGAGAAGTAGCTCTTCAATAAGGTTGGTAGAGTGAGAAGTAGCTCTTCAATAAGGTTGGTAGAGTGAGAAGTAGCTCTTCAATAAGTTTGGTAGAGTGAGAAGTAGCTCATCAATAAGTTTGGTAGTGTGGGAAGCCGACAGATGATTAAATGAGGACAGAAATTTGAAACGGCTATCGATTCAGAATTTCGCAAATCTGATTTAAGGGGCCCAACAACGCGGTGGTTTAAAGTTGCCCGCAACCTGGCAACCAAGCAGATAATTTTCATTTTTTATCTCGCCAGCGCAGTCGTGAAAAAAGCAGATTCAGTTTGCTGAGCCAAGCAAAGCACAGAGTGCGCAATGAGCATCATTAGCATGGGAACCTGGGACAGCTGATACCTGATCTGCTAGGACCGCACGGGACACACGTGCGCAAAGGAGTCAGTCAGTTGTTGTTTCCCTTCTTCCCGAGTTGTATCCAAGCGCTCGGTTGTTAATTCTGGAAGCCGCGCTCACTGTTGTGCAACAAAAACTGAAAATTAGTTTGCGTCATGCTCCAATGGCTGGGTGACAATATGCTCACAATTTTTCCTGCCTGTCTGCATATTCAGGCAATATTATTGCTGCCGGCCTGACTTAACATGAAATCTGAGACCGCATGCCTAAAACATGAGCGAATATTTCACAGAAATCTCTGCCCCCTTTGTCCGCTTGTTGCTAGGCCACCTCAACGCAGCGATCTGCCACTTTTCACAAGTTTGTTTGCCCATCGATTCAATAACTTAATTAACGGTTCGGTGGGAACTCGAGTGCCTGTTGATAACCATCGATACTGACTCGCTGCTTCTGACTCTGAGAGCTATGGATGGGGTAGGATTGGGCCTAATAGATTGTGGTTTTGTATGTAGCCATTTGGGATTGTAGATTAAGGATTAAGGATTGCGCATTGTGGATTGTGGATCGAGAATTGTGGATTGAGGGCTGTGGATTGTGGATTGTGGACTGTGAATTGAGAGTTGGGGATTATGAATCAAGGGTTGAGGAATGTGGATTGAAGATTATGGATTTATAATTTTCGATTTGAGATTGAGGATTGTGGATTAAGGATAATGGATCTTTGATTTTCGATTTTAAATTGAGGATTGATGATTGGGAAGTGATATCTATGGATTGAGGATCGTGGATTGAGGATTGAGGATTGATATCTATGGATTGAGGGTTGTGGATTGAGGATTGAGGATTGATATCTATGGATTGAGGGTTGTGGATTGAGGATTGTGGATTGAGGTTTGAGGATTGTGAATTGAGGGTTGTGGATTGAGGACTGAGGATTGAGGATTTTGGATTGAGGATTGAGGATTGATATCTATGGATCGAGGGTTGTGGATTGAGGATTGAGGATTGAGGATTGTGAATTGAGGGTTGTGGATTGAGGTTTGTGGATTGAGGATTGAGGATTGATATCTATGGATCGAGGGTTGTGGATTGAGGTTTGAGGATTGTGAATTGAGCATTGAGGATTGAGGATTGAGGATTATGAATTGAGGGTTGTGGATTGAGGATCTAGGATTGTGGATTGAGGATTGTGGATTGAGGATTGATATCTATGGATCGAGGGTTGTGGATTGAGGTTTGAGGATTGAGGATTGAGGATTGAGGATTGAGGATTGAGGATTGTGAATTGAGGGTTGTGGATTGAGGATCTAGGATTGTGGATTGAGGATTGATATCTATGGATCGAGGGTTGTCGATTGTGGATTGTGGATTGACGATTGAGGATTGATATCTATGGATCGAGGGTTGTGGATTGAGGTTTGTGGATTGTGAATTGAGGATTGAGGATTGAGGATTGAGGATTGTGAATTGAGGGTTGTGGATTGAGGATCTAGGATTGTGGATTGAGGTTTGTGGGTTGAGGATTGAGGATTGAGGGTTGAGAATTGTGGATTGGAGATTGAGGATTGTGGATTGAGCATTATGGATTTATAATTTACCATTTTACGAGTAGATTGATGGCTGTGGATTGTGATTTATGAATTGTGGATTGAGCATTATGGATTTATAATTTACCATTTTACGAGTAGATTGATGGCTGTGGATTGTGATTTATGAATTGTGGATTGAGCATTATGGATTTATAATTTACCATTTTACGAGTAGATTGATGATTGTGGATTGTGGATATCAGACTGTCAGAGTGGATTTTTATAGCAATTTTTCGCTTGTTTTCCTAATTAAGAGGGGTCTATGCAAAGGCACATTGTCAAGTTAAAATGTGGATTACAAAGCTCTTGTGACACCCTACGTATGAGGGTTGAGTAACATTGAGAACGACCTTGAGCTGTCCCAGACAATTGTTATAAAACGGACTGGACCATATGACACATCTAATGTATCCAATTCTAATGTGTCACGTGCTCCACAAATTACTCAGTGAAGGATGCAAAGCGGGCATGGCAGCTATTGTGCTTTAGATATCGATTTAGCGAAGCTAATGCGATAACTGGTCGGCGCTCCTGCTGGCTCTCACAATCAGGTGACCTTTGACCTCTCTTTGTGTGGCGCAATATTTCCGCCCTCGGGCCTTCCACGCAGCCCGCCACGCTCCTCCCACAACTTGCAGCCCGAAAACCGGGGCCAGCACCTGCGCAGAGGCGGGCCACGCGTGATAGTCTATGGCCCAGACCGGATACCCTGGGTGGCGTGCGGCGGGCAAGCTCGCCATGGCTGGAAGCGTGCCAGTGGCACTTGTTGCCCCAGTGCGCTGGCTGCGATAGTAAAACTGGTAGGATGAAAGATCGATGGCCGATGGCACTTGCAGGCACTTGAAGCCGCCCAGGCCACGCGCCAATCGTCTGCTAGGCGAGAGAAAAAAGCCACACAGTTTGGCAGGCGTATTTCGTTTCACAAAAAACTAACCCTTGAGAACAGAGAAAAGAGCTTCCACGCCGAGTTGCAGGGCGCGCGTGCCAGGCGCGGAAGACACCGGCGTGACAGGAGCTGTCACAGGTGGCTGTGACGGATCACGCCAGTCGAGTGGGGGGGGGGGGCGGGGTGGCGAGAAAGCGAGAGCGAGTGAAACAAGAGAGACCCGGGCCGTGCCTGCTCACGCGAGTAGGGACTCAACAGCCAGGCAGGGAGGGTTCAATATTGATTGACAAGGATGGCACCGAGCCTGCCCAGCCACTGTTGCCATGCGCACAATTCATTGCGAGGGGTTGTTAGGCTGTGGAAAGGTTTTAAATTGCTTTGAAAAGTGGAGCGCGAGTCGAGGGTAAGGTGGAAAAACAACAAAGACTGATCGGGAAATGGATCGGGTGGGGGATCCTTGTTTCGCAATTATCCCCTTCCCGCCGGTCCTCCCCTGCAACGATCTGCTTCCGATTGCAGGATTTTTTCCTGTCTGTCTTCCAGCCTGACAAGATTTTGAATTGTCTTTCAGATTGTTTAAAAAAGTCTGGTGCGCTCAGCGTTGAGCAAGTCCGGTTCGTCAGTGAGGCGCAGGTCTTTGTCAGGGGAAGGCATTGCACGCACGGAGGAAGTGTCCCTGGGCCAGCCTTCCCGATAGCAACAGAAGAGCTCGATATTCTGCTCATGGAAGAGAGGCTTCATCCGATGACGTATCATCTCAGCTGAGTCTCAAAGCGAATTCGAACTCCCGACCCACGCTGGCGCAGAAGCTTCCCCGGCAGTGCCAAGCTCGCACTTGAAAATCTACTAAAATTGTCGAAGGGTGAATGGGAGAGAGTGAGTGGGTGTGGCTCATGGAGTATCAAATTGCTCCAGCTTGACTAACACGAAGCCCGCCCGCTGCAATTAACGGGTTGGGGTGGCTGCGGCTAGCAGACCGGCTCAGCTTTCACTCCGCCAGCCCCAACCTCCGCCGCGCTCTCCTGACTTTCATTATAACAAAAAATTAGTTTTTTTCTGATCTGTTCCGCTATTGAAGCAGCTGGCAGTTGAATCTGCCTTCAGGAAAAAAGTCATTCGCCAGACAAGACTCGGGGCGCTGGAGCGAGAGCTCCGCCGCGAGTCTCGCGTGCCAGGAAATTGAGGGCTTCGGCGCTGACAGCTCGCGAGATAACAATCTATCAATTTGAGCTCAGTGTATCACTGCCTGCCATCTTGCTGCCATATGCACTGTCTTTTCTCATTGACCTCTTTGTCTCAAATTGGCTTCCTGTGGGCCTGAATTGAAGAACTGACTGATGAATTAACAAGTGAGCTCAAACTGAGGTTGCTCTTCAATTAGCAGGGATCTCGCTAACTGCCACTGCTGTGATTACAGTAGAGCAGAGGTTGTAGCCTAGTGGTTAGGGCGTCGGACTCACGACTTGAAGGTCGGGGGTTCGATTCCCGACTCCACTGGAAAAATTTGCGTCCTTTAGCAAGACACTTAACTCTGCATTGCTTCAGTTCACCCAGCTGTTAAATGGGTACCAGCATCAGCTGTGATAATTGAAGGTGGGTGTGGCGTCCCCCCAGTCCATGGACTGAACAGCTGTACGCAGCCTTCAGATGCGCCGCGCATTAGCTGCGGCTGTGCTGTCGGCTGCACATCTGACCCAATTGGGGCAGGTGTAATCAATTATAATTATTATTATTAGTAAAGCTAACTAATTATCCCTCAGCAATCATATGATTGCCGTCACTTGACTTGAATCAGCATTAAAAACTACAGGTGACATTTCCATGATCATGTCTACCTGGAGTGACATTTACATAATTAAATCTATCTGGAGTGACATTTCCATGATCATGTCTATCTGGAGTGACATTTCCATGATCATGTCTATCTGGAGTGACATTTACATAATTAAATCTATCTGGAGTGACATTTCCATGATCATGTCTATCTGGAGTGACATTTCCATGATCATGTCTATCTGGAGTGACATTTCCATGATCATGTCTATCTGGAGTGACATTTCCATGATCATGTCTATCTGGAGTGACATTTCCATGATCATGTCTATCTGGAGTGACATTTCCATGATCATGTCTACCTGGAGTGACATTGCCATGAATACTACTACATGGAGTGAAATTTGCATGCTCGTCTCTCGCCGATCTGAGCACAGTCCAGTGCCGAGCTAAATTCAGGTCACGAGACAGCGGAACAAAGACTTCGCGTGAAAATTGCTTGGCGCGGAGGTTCACCCAGCAATATCGACTGACGGTAGTGCCAGCCTGATACCCATCTCTCGCACCAACAGGTTTCGCTGACTCCTAGCTCTGTGTCTGGGGGCAGGCCTATTAACAAAGACCCATCAAGAAGTTAAATTGAAGAGGAGAAAAAACACGCAATTTCTTATCTTTCGCTTTTAAACGCGCTTTTTCGAGATCCAACTGAGTGCAGGAGGCGCGATAACAAAGACCTGAGCGAGCAAGACTGCATGAATTCTCACCCCCAAGGTGCATAACTAACTAGCCAGGTAAACACACACAGTGACTTTGTCACACTCGAGTGCTAAAAACCTTAAAGCCAATTTGGTTCGAATCGGCAAAGTTTTGCCTCATATGTGAGTCCATGACAACCTGAGCAGTGCAGGGCTGGGTCAGCCGGCAGGGCCTTAGAGACGGCTGCTGCCAATAATCTGCTTCTGTTTGCCAACGCCCGCTTTAGTTTGTCAGGAAGCTTGTTGAGACTGCCAGTCAGGCCGCTTAAAGTTGAACAAAAACGGACACGGATTTGAAGTGGAATAAGAGTTATTCACTAATTTGCATGCGCAATGCTTGTATAGGTCTGCATTTTTCTCGTTCTCAACCGTCGGAGTGGGAGAGGAAGAGGTAGAGGGAGAGGGAGAAGGAGACGGAGAGGAAAAGGGAAGAGGGAGAGGGAGACAGAGAGGGAGAGGGAGAGGTAGAGGGAGAGGGAGAGGGAGAGGGAGAGGGAGAGGGAGAGGGAGAGGGAGAGGGAGACAGAGAGGGAGAGGGAGAGGGAGAGGGAGAGGGAGAAGGAGACGGAGAGGGAAAGGGAAGAGGGAGAGGGAGACAGAGAGGGAGAGGGAGAGGGAGAGGGAGAGGGAGACAGAGAGGGAGAGGGAGAGGGAGAGGGAAACAGAGAGGGAGAGGGAGAGGGAGAGGGAAACAGAGAGGGAGGGGAGAGGGAGAGGGAGAGGGAGAGGGAGACGGAGAGGGAGAAGGAGAGGGAGGGGAGAGGGAAACAGAGAGGGAGAGGGAGAGGGATAGGGAGAGGGAGAGGGAAACAGAGAGGGAGAGGGAGAGGGATAGGGAGAGGGAGAGGGAGAGGGAGACGGAGAGGGAGAAGGAGAGGGAGACAGAGAGGGAAACAGAGAGGGAGAGGGAGAGGGAGAGGGAGAAGGAGACGGAGAGGGAAAGGGAAGAGGGAGAGGGAGACAGAGAGGGAGAGGGAGAGGGAGAGGGAGAGGGAGACAGAGAGGGAGAGGGAGAGGGAGAGGGAGAGGGAGAAGGAGAGGGAGAGGGAGACGGAGAGGGAGAAGGAGAGGGAGGGGAGAGGTAGAGGGAGAGGATTTGGTAAGGAGGAGAATGACTCAGAGGGAGATAAGGGAGAGTGTATTGTGAGGCGTATAATTTGAGTTGCGTCCATGACTGAACCATAATTAGATTCAGCTATCTAACAGACAATAATTGTCAGCAGCGAATGACGCATAAGCCCCATTGGCGTGTTTTGGAAATCCATAATAACAATTAGTTATCGAACTATTTTTAATTGGGCACAAATTATATACAAACTGCCGGCCAAGCAGGCAGGCAGGCAGAGTCGATGATTCGAGGCCCAGAAATCGACCAAGACATTTTCAGCTGCCAGCGCGGCCCAGCTGTCCGATGTCTGCCCGACTGCAGCATTGGAGACAGCGGTGCCCTGAGATGGGCAAGTGTGCCTCAGTCAGCAGCTGATGATTGGGAAGCCCCGCCCCCGGGACCTAATTGGGAGTGACTGCTCGGCCTCTTTAACAAGTTTCAGCTGTTTATTTTAAGCTTTTGACTACAACGAGTCTTCACTTTCGGCTCCCCCAGTTTTTGGCCGGCGCTTGGGGAAATTTGCATTTTCTTAAAACTAGAACCTGGGCAGCCTGTTTATACTCGCTGTAGATTCGAGTCTTGAATAAATTGAACTTTAGGTGCTTAACACAGGACAACCTAAAAATCTCTAAGGGGATTTGCTTGCCGTAATATCCGATTGTATGTGGGTAAATATTTTGCAAATGTTCAAAAAAGCCTACATTTCTTAGAATCTGCGTTTCTTAGAATCTACGTTTCTTAGAATCTAAGTTTCTTAGAATCTACGTTTCTTAGAATCTACGTTTCTTAGAATCTACGTTTCTTAGAATCTACGTTTCTTAGAATCTACGTTTCTTAGAATCTACGTTTCTTAGAATCTACGTTTCTTAGAATCTACGTTTCTTAGAATCTACGTTTCTTAGAATCTACGTTTCTTAGAATCTACGTTTCTTAGAATCTACGTTTCTTAGAATCTACGTTTCTTAGAATCTACGTTTCTTAGAATCTACGTTTCTTAGAATCTACGTTTCTTAGAATCTACGTTCATCAGAATCTACGTTTCTTAGAACTTCTAGAGCTTAATGCATTTAGGCATGGAGAGGAAAGGGAAAGGAAGTTCATGAAACAATTATTTTTATAAATAAAACCTTACGAAAACGGCTGAAGCTATAAATAAGGAAGCTAAAATCATTTTCTAAGAAACGTTCTTCTACTCCTAGCTGCCTCCAGGTGAGGCGTGTTTCCACCCTACTCCTTCCTACGATGTGATTTTTCTTGCTACTTTTACGCAGGCTTATCTGTGCTTGCTGATTACAAAAGTTCGCAAGCACCCAAACCTCGCTAGCTTGAAGCTTTTACGCGGCCCGCCCTCAGCAATAACCTCAAAAGCCCAGAAGCATCTGTCGGCTCTGCAGTTGATTGCCTGCGTCTGCTGCAGTCTGGGCTGGCTGTCCGGTATCTGGGCTCCCCCGGCTGCAACCATGCAGATCCAGTTGCGGGCCTGGCAAGGGCACGTGACCACGTTTCGCGTGTAGCTCAGAGTGCTCAAGTTGGATTGCTTGTTAGCCAACAAACAAACAGCCGATTGGCGCTGTTGCCTCAGGGAAATGGGAGACCTCAGGGAGAATGGGACACCTCAGGGAGAATGGGAGACCTCAGGGAGAATGGTAGACCTCAGGGAGAATGGGAGACCTCAGGGAGAATGGGAGACCTCAGGGAGAATGGGAGACCTCAGGGAGAATGGGACACCTCAGGGAGAATGGGAGACCTCAGGGAGAATGGGACACCTCAGGGAGAATGGGAGACCTCAGGGAGAATGGGAGACCTCAGGGAGAATGGGAGACCTCAGGGAGAATGGGAGACCTCAGGGAGAATGGGAGACCTCAGGGAGAATGGGAGACCTCAGGGAGAATGGGAGACCTCAGGGAGAATGGTAGACCTCAGGGAGAATGGGAGACCTCAGGGAGAATGGGAGACCTCAGGGAGAATGGGACACCTCAGGGAGAATGGGAGACCTCAGGGAGAATGGGAGACCTCAGGGAGAATGGGAGACCTCAGGGAGAATGGTAGACCTCAGGGAGAATGGGAGACCTCAGGGAGAATGGGAGACCTCAGGGAGAATGGGAGACCTCAGGGAGAATGGGAGACCTCAGGGAGAATGGGAGACCTCAGGGAGAATGGGAGACCTCAGGGAGAATGGGAGACCTCAGGGAGAATGGGAGACCTCAGGGAGAATGGGAGACTTCAAGTAGAAATGTTGACCTCAGGGAGAATTGTAAACCTCAGTGAGAATAGGAGACCTCAGGGAGAAATGCAGACCTCAGGGAGGTCTCAGAGACGTGTTAGCATTTCGTAGGCGAGAATCAGCATGGCAAAGGCATGGAATAGTTGCAGGGGCTGGGCGTATTTCATAGTTGTGCAATGGGGTCAGTTAGTCCGAGCAAACAAACACTGGCCTTGGCGGTGTTGGCGCGCAGTTTGATAACAGGTTTATCACCGGTGCCATCGCTGGCTTTGCTTTCGATTCAGCAAGCACTCGGACATCGATCCGCGCCCGAGATATCCGCTTAGCGTGGCCTATGGTCTCTGTGTGGTCTTTGTTCAGGCCTTCATTCGAATACATGAAATTCGTGTTTACACAAAGTCTCTATGCGACTCCCCGGGCTATCATAGGCTAGTCCCTGCCACTCTTATCTAGCCACTGATCCTCTGTGGGGTGGGTCTTTGTAGCGTAAGCAATTAATGAACGCTGGAGCTGATGCACCTGCTGCATGTCCGAGAAGTTCAGCGGGCAATGAAGGAGGCTGTCCTCTGCATTAATATTTAAGTGCTACTCCTAGCTAATGAAGCCTGCTCACTGGTTGCAAATGAAGCCTGCTCACTGGTTGCTAATGAAGCCTGCTCACTGGTTGCTAATGAAGCCTGCTCACTGGTTGCTAATGAAGCCTGCTCACTGGTTGCTAATGAAGCCTGCTCACTGGTTGCTAATGAAGCCTGCTCACTGGTTGCTAATGAAGCCTGCTCACTGGTTGCAAATGAAGCCTGCTCACTGGTTGCTAATGAAGCCTGCTCACTGGTTGCTAATGAAGCCTGCTCACTGGTTGCAAATGAAGCCTGCTCACTGGTTGCAAATGAAGCCTGCTCACTGGTTGCTAATGAAGCCTGCTCACTGGTTGCTAATGAAGCCTGCTCACTGGTTGTTAATGAAGATATTACTCACTGGTTGCTAATGAAGCTATTACTCACTGGTTACTAATGAAGATATTACTCACTGGTTAATAATGAAGATATTACTCACTGGTTGCTAATGAAGCTATTACTCACTGGTTGCTAATGAAGATATTACTCACTGGTTGCTAATGAAGCTATTACTCACTGGTTGCTAATGAAGCTATTACCCACTGGTTGCTAATGAAGATATTACTCACTGGTTACTAATGAAGATATTACCCACTGGTTGCTAATGAAGATATTACTCACTGGTTACTAATGAAGATATTACTCACTGGTTACTAATGAAGATATTACTCACTGGTTACTAATGAAGATATTACTCACTGGTTACTAATGAAGATATTACCCACTGGTTGCTAATGAAGATATTACTCACTGGTTACTAATGAAGATATTACTCACTGGTTACTAATGAAGATATTACTCACTGGTTGCTAATGAAGCTATTACTCACTGGTTGCTAATGAAGATATTACTCACTGGTTACTAATTAAGATATTACTCACTGGTTACTAATGAAGATATTACTCACTGGTTGCTAATGAAGCTATTACTCACTGGTTGCTAATGAAAATATTACTCACTGGTTACTAATTAAGATATTACTCACTGGTTGCTAATGAAGCCATTAATCGTTGGTATCTAATCAAGCGATAAGCTACTTGTTGTTAGTCGCAGCTAATTTAGCATATTCTGATTCAATGAAGCCTAAGTCCGAGCCCAAATCCTATACTAAAAGTTTCTGCTGCTTGTCTCATAATTGGAAAAGCATTAAGAATCTTTATTGTGTATGTTCATCTCCCAATAATGGCAGCTGATAAGCCTGACGCGGACAGGCATCCCAAAATGCAAAAGCTGCAGTAATGGGCCCAGAAAGACAAGCCATGATAAGAATTGAGGAAAACTGCAAAAAACATCAGAACTAAGGCGAAGCGGGGAAATTTCAGAGCTGCAGAAAGCGGAGCCCACAACAAGGAAGCCTCGGATAAGGCTAACACAGTGCTTGATTGATGGTGTCGGCCGATAAGGCAAAGCCCGTTAAAAAAATTATTCTTTCAAAACCAAAAAACCTTGGCTTTTAATGTTCCCAGACATTGTTATCGCAATTCCGGCATCCCCTGGGCGTCAGTGTTACGTCATCGGCTCTTCGGCTTATGCGAACAGAAAGTAAAGTTTAAGAAAAAATGCAGCGCTACATTTGTTGACAAAGATATAAACAAACCGAAAGAAGAAGATGATGAAGAAAGACGGCTATAAAGACTTTGCTTATAGGGATTTTTCCCGAACTGTGCGGGGCTTCTCCTGGTGGAAAGCGAAATACACTTGAAAGGCTTCCTAATTCATTGCGGCATGTGGCTGCTGCTGCTGCTGCTGCTGCTGCTGCTGTCAGTAACTTGGCATTCATACGCAGTTTATGACCGGTTGTAAAGCAAACAATTAAAACTGTCACTATTGTAAACAAAAAACGGAAACAAAAATACTCCAATAATGGCTTCAGTATTTTACATTACGGAGCCAAGCCATCATTTGGGTTTGACCACTTGAACCGAGAAATCGAAAATCAAAACAAAAACATGTGGTCAACAGACGCCACCATGCGCCTCCTCCATTGATTTATTGATTTATTGATTATTTGATCCAACAGATTGTCATCACCACAATGCAGTTATCGCAGCGCCTCAAAAACTGGAAACACGGGGCAAATAGGATGCGGCCATAGACAAAAGCAAAACAATTTCAAGAAAGAAACAATTTCATATAAAAAAGCAACTTGACAAATCTACAATTCAGTTCAATTCTCGACTTCCTGCCTCAGCCGGGTTGTTTCCATAGCAACGGCGGTGGCATCAGGGCACGTTTCGACCAGCCGCAGGAAGGCCAGAAAAAGCAGCCCGCTGATAAGGTCGCAGCCGCCGCAGTCACCGAAGGCCAAACCGTGCGAGCCAGTCGAGTCAATGATAAAACATGCTTATGCGATGAGAATCTCAGAAGGGATGAGAATCTCAGATGGGATGAGAATCTCAGATGGGATGACAATCTCAGATGGGATGACAATCTCAGATGGGATGAGAATCTCAGATGGGATGAGAACCTCAGATGGGATGAGAACCTCAGATGGGATGAGAATCTCAGATGGGATGACAATCTCAGATGGGATGACAATCTCAGATGGGATGACAATCTCAGATGGGATGACAATCTCAGATGGGATGACAATCTCAGATGGGATGACAATCTCAGATGGGATGACAATCTCAGATGGGATGGGATGACAATCTCAGATGGGATGACAATCTCAGATGGGATGAGAATCTCAGAGGCCGAGCCATGCTTCCAGCAGGTCCAGGCCGACCAGGTCGGTCAGCATGCGCCTTGAAAGGGCGGGTTTGGCTGCTGTTTCCGCTCACGCGCTGCAGATGCTACTTGGACCATGAAGTGAGTAGGAACATTCGAATTTTACATTTTAAATATGCTTAAATTTTATTAAATAATAACACGAAATAGCACCTCAATTGCGTTTGAAGTTCCATAATTTACATCTCAGCCAATTCGGGTACCCGCTCTATAGCTGGGTGAGCTCAAGCAGAGGGATACACCCCAGCCAGGCTCCATTCAACTACTCCACAGCCAGGCTCCACTCACTACTCCACAGCCAGGCTCCACTCACTACTCCACGCCAGGTTCCACTCACCTAACTCCACAACCAGGTTCCACTCACCTACTCCACAGCCAGGCTCCACTCACCTACTCCACAGCCAGGCTCCATTCAACTACTCCACAGCCAGGCTCCACTCACTACTCCACAGCCAGGCTCCACTCACTACTCCACGCCAGGTTCCACTCACCTAACTCCACAACCAGGTTCCACTCACCTACTCCACAGCCAGGCTCCACTCACCTACTCCACAGCCAGGCTCCATTCAACTACTCCACAGCCAGGCTCCACTCACTACTCCACGCCAGGTTCCACTCACCTACTCCACAGCAAGGCTCCACTCACCTACTCCACAGCCAGGTTCCACTCACCTACTCCACAGCCAGGTTCCACTCACCTACTCCACAGCCAGGCTCCACAAACCTACTCCACAGCCGCGGAGCACGCGTGCTAGCTGTCAGGTCAGGCGAGATGGCGGTGCAACTCTGGCTCAGAGAGAGGTGGGCGTGAGGAGGCGGCGGCGACGAGACGCAGCACTGTCCAAGGATGTAAGCCTCAGATGGCCCGAGGACGGCTCAGATGGTCAGACCGATGCACGGCAGACGAGATCTCAACCAGAGGCAGATGTCACTCAGGCGGCGATAGGTCACGAAGATCACAAACGGATCGTATCAGCGGATTCGAAAGGTGTCGTAGTGGTACGGAAGGAGACGAGGTCCAGGAGCCCGGAACGGTGTTCCAGAATCTAGAGCAGGTGGTTCGAACGGAGGTTCAAAGAGGGGTCGAAGATGGTACGACGACGCAGGTTCACAGACGGTAGAAGAACGGTAGACGTTTCGAAGAACGCTTGTCCCAGAGGTCGCCACCACCTCCTTTTTAAATAGCCAAAGTCACGCACCCACGCGGTGATCGCGTGACCAGCCCGACCTTGACAGACAACCAGATCACGTGCTCCGCCAGCCGGACGGTGATTGTTTGGGAAGGGAGTTGGGTGGGCGAATAGGATGATTTATGATCTAAATGGATGATAGTTGACAAATTACAGGATGATTTATAACATGAAAAAAGAAAATGGGAAATCACACAGGCGCAAAAAGAATCAACTGATCCTTTTGGATCAGTTTGGATCAGTTTGGATCAGGGAGACGGGAGGGAGGTGGGTGTACGCTGACAGGCAAGAATGATTTATGAGCGAAGAACAAAGGAAGGGTGCACGTTAGAAATCTGAAAAAAATCGTAAATCATGAAAAAGGAGGGAGGTGGGTGAAATTGACATGTGGGAAAAACACAAAAATGAAAACGATTTACGACCGGAGGAGGGGTTGGTGCTTCAAGGTCACAGGAAAAGGGTGAGTCATCGGGATCGGGGAAAGGGTTGGAAAATTATTGGGATAATTATTTCAACTTGTAAAAATAATTATAACCCCCTAAAACGTTACATCAATATAATGTCGCAGTACATTTTCCTTATTAGCCAAATAGTAATTCCGCAATCAGACAATGATTTACGTATAAATTAGTAAGCCAACTAAAAGTCAGTCATGTGAACTTATATACTCGTACAATCGTACATCAATAATTAATTAAGTCAAAGATTCGATTTTTTTAACGAAGCTTCTTATCAATTAACCATGCAATAATTTAATTAAGGGGATAATTAAGCGTACGTAGATATATAATGTACACAAAAGGAACATTTAGTTTTAGGTGCTGGTTGTCATTAAGAAAAATATATTATTTCAAAGATTTCGCATTTAGCGTAGCGATTTTTTGTTTGAAGTGTAGTTCCGCTTGGTGGTCCTGCAGCTGCATGGTCCTGGGTTCGACTTCCGCCCTAGCGTAGAACTATTCGCGCAGCCTTTGGCAAGCTGCTTTGCCCTGATGTGCACACAGTCTACTCAGCTGCAAATGAGTACCGACATTTTGTCGGGTAATAATAATTCCGGCTGGCGTGGAATAAAGCAGTTCGACTGTGCGGCAATTCTGTGGGGTTTAGATGCTGCCGATTTGTTTGTAAAAATAAATTTCATGTCTAACACGCGGCTGTCAACCGGTGTCCGAGAGATCCCGGGAGTAAAATAGGTCTGCAGTCCCCACCTGCTAGTGTGCTTGACACAACACCTGCAGCACTGCCCTTTGGTCTAGTGTCAATTATTATTATTTATTATTAGTTCTGCTTAAACTGGCTGATAAAAATCGAATACATGTTGTGATTTAGAAAAAGATTAGAAATTTTATATAGGTGGGTTATTTTTATTACATCGTCACCGAGGTCCACGCATATGGATATGATACTCGAGTCGTCGTGTCTTTTAATATGCAATTGACTGCGGAGTTGTTCGAGTTTGGAAATTAAAAAACTTGCAAAAAACGTTAGGAAAGAGAAATTTATTTTAATATATTACTTTTTTACTTCTATCTATTTATATTAAACGAAGTAAAGAGGCATAAAGGTACAAGTTTTTTGTTGTTATACGTTGTCACATGACCAAGTCGAAATGACTCTTTTGGCTTATGCTATTTTTATAAACAACTTTTAGAGGACATCTAATTTATATGATGAAACGTGTGCGAAAATTGTGTCACATGTATTTAATATTTGTGCTTCCAGTGGCATATATATTGCCGCTAAATTTACTTTCAATAGAGCAGCATAGCTCAGCTAAGGACAACTTAAGTAGATATATACGTTACTTGAGTAGTCCTTGAGCTCAGCTCGAAACTATAAGGCAGATCGGCAAATACTAGCCAGATGAATGAACCTGACTTGAGATGATGGCCCAATTTTTAACAATTTGTATATTTTGACATTGAATGCATACTTTGTCTTATTAGTAATTAGAACTGTCTAGGCTAGCCTATATAATTATTCTAGCTAGACCCACCTATACTTATAGCTATCTTGCTATTTCAATCCCTGTCACTATGATAGTCACAAACAACGTGAAGTAATTCAGAAAAACTATGTTGTGCTTAAACTATTGACATTCTTTCTTTTCTTTCCTTAAAATTTTGTAGCAAAAATGCAATACTGGTTGGGATATATATTTTCAATTTTTACTAGTTTAAAACTTTAACTATTACAATACAAATAAAAGTAAATGCTCAATTTGAGTTTTAATTGATATATTTTTGTTGTGTTCTTTAATAAATATTTACCTTCTCAGGAAAAATGCTTTTAACACTCAAAACATATAATACCCAAGTAAGTTTAACATGTAGACAAAATTTGGCTAAATAAAAACTGAACCTAGTGTGTAAGTAACCAAATGCATATATAATAACTAAAAACTAATAGTATATATTAAGAAATACATATAGTGAACCTAGTAAGCTACTTAAGCTTGAAAGTGAAAGTAATTAATGGTATGTCATATCTAGATAATCAATAAACATATTTTGCTTTAAACAATTCTATCTACTTAGTTTAAAGTATTTAGTACTACAATAAAGAAATCTATGGCATTCTAGAAATTTTATTTTTGTAATCATAAATAATATAATTTTTTACCAGTTGCCAGCAGGTTAAAGTTGAGAGATTTGTTTTTACATAATCTATAAAACATTTTTTCAGGCAGAGCCATCTCATAAATATAAATCTGAGCTACCTGCTTAATGGCCATCCAGTTAGCTTATTCAATTATCAGCTAGCATTGACCGAAAAGGTATATACCATTGCTATTGGTATATTGGAGTATTCTAAAACTCCTACAAGGATTTTAGTAAAGCAATGAAGTTCTTCAAGCCAAAAGTTGTCAACAAGCAGCCAGTGAATGGCTTCAAGGTCCCTTTCACTGCATCTCCACCGCCAGTGTTGCAGCCTCTGGCATTTGAACCAAATGATAAAGCTTTGGTAGAACAGCATTCAGCAGAGAAGCTGCTGTCTCCACATCCATCGCCTCAGCAGCAGCAGGAGCAACAGCAGCAGGAGCAACAGCCAGAGCTGGCGCAGCTGTTCGATGCCATCGATGCCAGCAATGTTCAGCCAGAGCTGCTGACCATCGTCAAGGAAAGCGAAGCGCCGCCAGCCCTAATTAGTCTGCGCATTGGCGCCCAGCAGCAGCAGGTTAATTGCAAACAGATCCCTACGGTTGTGGATCTGGACGACGACGCCAGCGGCAAATCGTCCGACGGCGAGGAGGCCGACGACGAGTGCGAAGACGACGCCGGCGAGCCTTCAGCTGCGGTAAAAGTCGCGGCAACAAACGCTGCTGACTCGTCCGCCGCTGTCGAAAAGAAGTCTGCCTTGGCCACTTTGTTTCAAAGAAAGCGACCGGCGCATCAATTGCAACAGCAGCAGCAGCCTCAGCAGCAGCAGCAGCAGGGGAGGCGGTCAACACCGTGCGGCGGTCTGCGAAATATGAAAATGCGAGACCTGATCTACTGGTGAGCACATTGAACTAACTTGCCCTCTGTCTTAATCTGTTCCCTCCTACCAACTTCTCCCCGCAATCTCTCCCCTCTTACCCAACTTCTCCTCGCAATCTCTTACCCAATCTCTTCCCTCTTACCCAACTTCTCCCCGCAATCTCTTCCCTCTTACCCAACTTCTCCCCGCAATCTCTCCCCTCTTACCCAACTTCTCCCTCACAATCTCCCCTCTCTCACCCAGCTTCTCCCTCACAATCTCCCCTCTCTCACCCAGCTTCTCCCTCACAATCTCCCCTCTCTCACCCAGCTTCTCCCTCACAATCTCCCCTCTCTCACCCAGCTTCTCCCTCACAATCTCCCCTCTCTCACCCAGCTTCTCCCTCACAATCTCCCCTCTCTCACCCAGCTTCTCCCTCACAATCTCCCCTCTCTCACCCAGCTTCTCCCTCACAATCTCCCCTCTCTCACCCAGCTTCTCCCTCACAATCTCCCCTCTCTCACCCAGCTTCTCCCCGCAAACGCTCCTCATGCAGGTGCCCAAAAGATCAGCCGCCGCCGAAGTGGCGCCGCGAATCCTCGCAGGCAACTGAGCCGGAGATCCCCACCTCTGCGAACCCGAGTCAGCAGCAGCAGGCGGCGCCGCAGCCGCAGCAGGAGCCGGCGGTGAAGTCCGAGTCCTCCGCTAGCCGACTGGTGCCGCAGGTGATGCTCGATAGCCGAGGAAACATTGTTCTCAACGAGGAGTCTTTGTATATTCGCGAGTCTGCGCCGGCCATCGTTGAAGAGGTGCGCGAGGACTGCGCCGAGCTGAGGGCGACCTATCGCAGCTTCCGGACCAGCGGAGGCCGTGGCTCGGCCGCCAGGGGCCGACAGTGGAGCTATAAGGAGACGCTGCGGTTCTACAAGGCGGTCAGCACCATTGGCACGGACTTCTCCTACATGGCCAGCCTGTTCAAGGGCCGGTCTAGGGAGGAGCTTAAGGTGAGCAGTCTGAACTCTGCCTGAGCACTGCAGTCGTTGTCTTATTACAAACAAGTTTCGTTAGCTTCTTAGCCAAGAAAAGTTTGCTTAGTTTATTCCTAAGCAAACTAAAAGCAAACTATTTTTCCATGATAATCAAATCCCTACCACATAATCCCCGAAAAGCCTCCAATCCTGATCTCCAAAAGCCGGCAGAAACCAAATTCCAAAAGCCAAAACCCTTTAAATAGAATTTGATCCCTAAAACCTAAAGCCACTGATACCAGACGCCGATCCCCAAGTCACCAGACCCTGATCCCCAAGTCACCAGACCCTGATCCCCAAGTCACCAGACCCTGATCCCCAAAACCTAAAGCCACTGATACCAGACGCCGATCCCCAAGTCACCAGACCCTGATCCCCAAGTCACCAGACCCTGATCCCCAAAACCTAAAGCCACTGATACCAGACGCCGATCCCCAAGTCACCAGACCCTGATCCCCAAGTCACCAGACCCTGATCCCCAAAACCTAAAGCCACTGATACCAGACCCTGATCCCAAAGTCACCAGACCCTGATCCCCAAGTCACCAGACCCTGATCCCCAAAACCTAAAGCCACTGATACCAGACGCCGATCCCCAAGTCACCAGACCCTGATCCCCAAGTCACCAGACCCTGATCCCAAAGTCACCAGACCCTGATCCCCAAGTCACCAGACCCTGATCCCCAAGTCAACAGACCCTGATCCCCAAAACCTAAAGCCACTGATACCAGACCCTGATCTCAAAGTCACCAGACCCTGATCCCCAAGTCACCAGACCCTGATCCCCAAGTCAACAGACCCTGATCCCCAAAACCTAAAGCCACTGATACCAGACGCCGATCCCCAAGTCACCAGACCCTGATCCCCAAGTCACCAGACCCTGATCCCCAAAACCTAAAGCCACTGATACCAGACGCCGATCCCCAAGTCACCAGACCCTGATCCCCAAGTCACCAGACCCTGATCCCCAAAACCTAAAGCCACTGATACCAGACCCTGATCCCAAAGTCACCAGACCCTGATCCCCAAGTCAACAGACCCTGATCCCCAAGTCACCAGACCCTGATCCCCAAGTCAACAGACCCTGATCCCCAAAACCTAAAGCCACTGATACCAGACGTTGATCCCTAAGTCACCAGACCCTGATCCCAAACTCACCAGACCCTGATCCCTGAGACCTTGATTACCTAAAACTAAAGACCTAATCCCAAGCCCTTTTGCCTGATCCCCAGAATCTCAGTCCCAGCGGCAAAGTCTCTCTGACCTTGATCCTCAGAAAGGCCTAGAAAGCAATTGACAAGCCAAACGGCCGCCTCAATTCCAGCGCAAATACAAGCGCGAGGAGAAGGCCAATCCGCACCTGATCGACCAGATGCTGAAGAAGCGCAAGCCATACGACCTGAGCATGTTCGAGCCGAGCTCCGAGTCGGACAACGAGTTAGACGATGGCAAGTCCGCCTGCAGCAGCAGCCAGGGCAACGCCAAGGGCGGCGGCAGCTGTGGGCAAGCAGGCAAGCCGTCGGACATTGTCATGGAGGGCCTGAAACGGCACCTGCAGGCCAATCAGCTAAAGAATGGTCGCGGTAATTGGTCTACCCTGCTGCAACAGCAGCAGCAGCCGCCACCGAAGCCCCAGCCAGATCCGGCGGTGTCCATTGTCATCTGCTGAGACTGCCGTTTGCCTTTATTTGATAAAATCATTGAATGCAACCGAGCTGCACTACTTTAAGTAGGCCTTACTGACCCCGGAGTCACATGAGTTTAGCTGCTTAGCCATTTTTTATTAAATAGCTATAGATTTGCCCGCTGAGTTGTCCAGTTAATTAAGGTGATACGAGAATATTATAGCTAATTCACCTGATAATCCCGCATGAAATAAAGTTTCTCATAAATAATTGAATCATTCAGTTGAATATTATTATAAATGCTTGAATTCCATGCTTTTCTGAATCATTCATAAATATGTTTCCTTTTGTTCTACTTGGCAGTAGCCATTCGCGCATGTTTTCTCCTACTCCTATTTAGTGACCAAAGCAAAATTAAAGACAGCCAATAGGATGAGTGACGCAAAGTTATCTGCCAGAGAGACATTTCTATATATTTTTGTTTCTTCTGCTCAAGGTGTCGGTACACTGCTCAACACTTTCGGTAGTGGGTGTGTTCAGATTTTTATTCTAACAAAATAGCTAATCAAAATTCTGCTTTTTTCACTATTTTCTATTCATAGCAAAGTGCATCCTTTTCAATCCTTCTTAGAAGCCAGCTGTTCGGCGGGGAAACGCCGGATTTTCTTGTCTCGTGCTGGCTCCGAGCTCTTAATTGCTTTTATGCATGGAAAATTTACAATCGGTCTGACCTGTACATAGCGCTCGCGATAATTAAAGAATTAAAAATTCATCTTTAACTTAGTATTTCTGATCTGTCTACTTGTCCTGTCTGCTGCATTCAGCACATGGTCGCCTAAAGGATTCTTATAAGAAGCTGAGCTAACTCTTACTCGTCTACTTACTCAGTAGTATAGTGAGACTGACTGGGATAAGTTTGACACAGAGTTAATCCCATCAAATTTGGGCGGCCTTGGCGCATGTTTTACCAATTGCCTTTGCAATCCGCTTCAGTTCGTTGTCAGTTTCTCGCCGATAAGCTTTACACATTTTATTGCTTGTTTGTCGCATGTCTGCGCACACACCCATCCTGTCTGCTTTTCTGCTCATTTGAGTCCGCTTTTTCTGTGGTTTTCCTGCCTACCGTAGCGGCAGAGATTTGGATATTGAGTGTGTGATTTCTGGCTGCTGTGGTGATTCTGTGTCCCGCTGGTCCCATTCTGTCATCTATTTGATTGCCTGAAGCTCAGGATAATAAAAACAATGGTATAAACTAGGCCCTTACTATTGGAGAAAAATAATTCACTTAAATGTTGCACCGTTTTTGTTTTTGTCCTTTCGTTTGGCCTGATGTTTTAAGCGTATTCCGCTTCCTCAACAAAGTTAGCGTAGGTTGATGTGCAGGCAGAACCTTATAAACACGTCAGTCAACAGATAATAACAGGTGATATTAGTCATTAGAGAATTACTAGTCCAATCTTCTGGACCACCCGCTCAAGATTCAGAGTAACTTCAGGGTTGTGGCAGAACAGCAGTGTCCGTAATCTAGATTCCTTAGGTCACAGGCGGCAGATTCTGTAGATCACATCTTGTTGGTTCTGTAGATGACAGCTTGTTGATTCTGTAGATCACAGCTTGTTGATTCTTGTTGATTCTGTAGATCACAGCTTGTTGGTTCTGTAGATCACAGCTTGTTGGTTCTGTAGATCACAGCTTGTTGGTTCTGTAGATGACAGCTTGTTGATTCTGTAGATCACAGCTTGTTGATTCTTGTTGATTCTGTAGATCACAGCTTGTTGGTTCTGTAGATCACAGCTTGTTGGTTCTGTAGATCACAGCTTGTTGGTTCTGTAGATGACAGCTTGTTGATTCTGTAGATCACATCTTGTTGGTTCTGTAGATCACAGCTTGTTGGTTCTGTAGATCACAGCTTGTTGATTCTGTAGATCACAGCTTGTTGGTTCTGTAGATCACAGCTTGTTGATTCTTGTTGGTTCTGTAAATCACAGCTTGTTGATTCTTGTTGGTTCTGTAGATCATAGCTTGTTGATTATTGTTGGTTCTGTAGATCATAGCTTGTTGGTGCTTGTTGGTTTTGTAGATCACAGCTTGTTGGTTCTGTAGAGCACAGCTTGTTGGTTCTGTAGATCACAGCTTGTTGGTTCTGTAGATGACAGCTTGTTGATTCTGTAGATCACATCTTGTTGGTTCTGTAGATCACAGCTTGTTGATTCTTGTTGATTCTGTAGATCACAGCTTGTTGGTTCTGTAGATCACAGCTTGTTGGTTCTGTAGATCACAGCTTGTTGATTCTGTAGATCACAGCTTGTTGGTTCTGTAGATGACAGCTTGTTGATTCTGTAGATCACATCTTGTTGGTTCTGTAGATCACAGCTTGTTGGTTCTGTAGATCACAGCTTGTTGATTCTTTAGATCACAGCTTGTTGATTCTGTAGATCACAGCTTGTTGGTTCTGTAGATCACAGCTTGTTGATTCTTGTTGGTTCTGTAAATCACAGCTTGTTGATTCTTGTTGGTTCTGTAGATCATAGCTTGTTGATTATTGTTGGTTCTGTAGATCATAGCTTGTTGGTGCTTGTTGGTTTTGTAGATCACAGCTTGTTGGTTCTGTAGATCACAGCTTGTTGGTTCTGTAGATCACAGCTTGTTGATTCTGTAGATCACAGCTTGTTGATTCTGTAGATCACAGCTTGTTGATTCTTGTTGGTTCTGTAAATCACAGCTTGTTGATTCTTGTTGGTTCTGTAGATCATAGCTTGTTGATTATTGTTGGTTCTGTAGATCATAGCTTGTTGGTGCTTGTTGGTTTTGTAGATCACAGCTTGTTGATTCTTTAGATCACAGCTTGTTGATTCTGTAGATCACAGCTTGTTGGTTCTGTAGATCACAGCTTGTTGATTCTTGTTGGTTCTGTAAATCACAGCTTGTTGATTCTTGTTGGTTCTGTAGATCATAGCTTGTTGATTATTGTTGGTTCTGTAGATCATAGCTTGTTGGTGCTTGTTGGTTTTGTAGATCACAGCTTGTTGGTTCTGTAGAGCACAGCTTGTTGGTTCTGTAGATCACAGCTTGTTGGTTCTGTAGATGACAGCTTGTTGATTCTGTAGATCACATCTTGTTGGTTCTGTAGATCACAGCTTGTTGATTCTTGTTGATTCTGTAGATCACAGCTTGTTGGTTCTGTAGATCACAGCTTGTTGGTTCTGTAGATCACAGCTTGTTGATTCTGTAGATCACAGCTTGTTGGTTCTGTAGATGACAGCTTGTTGATTCTGTAGATCACATCTTGTTGGTTCTGTAGATCACAGCTTGTTGGTTCTGTAGATCACAGCTTGTTGATTCTTTAGATCACAGCTTGTTGATTCTGTAGATCACAGCTTGTTGGTTCTGTAGATCACAGCTTGTTGATTCTTGTTGGTTCTGTAAATCACAGCTTGTTGATTCTTGTTGGTTCTGTAGATCATAGCTTGTTGATTATTGTTGGTTCTGTAGATCATAGCTTGTTGGTGCTTGTTGGTTTTGTAGATCACAGCTTGTTGGTTCTGTAGATCACAGCTTGTTGGTTCTGTAGATCACAGCTTGTTGATTCTGTAGATCACAGCTTGTTGATTCTGTAGATCACAGCTTGTTGATTCTTGTTGGTTCTGTAAATCACAGCTTGTTGATTCTTGTTGGTTCTGTAGATCATAGCTTGTTGATTATTGTTGGTTCTGTAGATCATAGCTTGTTGGTGCTTGTTGGTTTTGTAGATCACAGCTTGTTGATTCTTTAGATCACAGCTTGTTGATTCTGTAGATCACAGCTTGTTGGTTCTGTAGATCACAGCTTGTTGATTCTTGTTGGTTCTGTAAATCACAGCTTGTTGATTCTTGTTGGTTCTGTAGATCATAGCTTGTTGATTATTGTTGGTTCTGTAGATCATAGCTTGTTGGTGCTTGTTGGTTTTGTAGATCACAGCTTGTTGGTTCTGTAGATCACAGCTTGTTGGTTCTGTAGATCACAGCTTGTTGATTCTGTAGATCACAGCTTGTTGATTCTGTAGATCACAGCTTGTTGATTCTGTAGATCACAGCTTGTTGATTCTGTAGATCACAGCTTGTTGATTCTGTAGATCACAGCTTGTTGATTCTGTAGATCACAGCTTGTTGATTCTGTAGATCACAGCTTGTTGATTCTGTAGATCACAGCTTGTTGATTCTGTAGATCACAGCTTGTTGATTCTGTAGATCACAGCTTGTTGATTCTGTAGATCACAGCTTGTTGATTCTGTAGATCACAGCTTGTTGATTCTGTAGATCACAGGTTGACAGTTCAAGCCTGTCAAACTTGAAATAACTTCAAGATGAGCACAAAAAGCAAGTAAATATGGTCAGCGAGCGCGTGATGCCGCTTCTCATTCACTACATGCCCGTTCTGCTGCCGTTTGTCCAACACAGAAGGCCTCGCTGCAGCTGAAGGCCCAGCTGGAGGGAGTGACCAACCTCCGGGCCGTAGGGCAGGACTTCCGCTGGTACATCCGCCTGCGCTGCCTCAATTGCGGCGACCAGACGCCGGAGCTGGTGTACGTCAGTCTGGACGAGGAGCACGAGATTCACGGCAGCCGTGGCACCGCCCACATGGTCATCAAGTGCAAGCTGTGCCACCGAGAGAACACGCTCAGCATCCTGCCGGACAGCCTCGCGGCCTACAACGCCGAGGACTCCGGCAAGTTCAAGGCCATCGTCGTCTTCGAGTGTCGCGGCGTGGAGCCCACCGAGTGGAGCCCGCGCATCGGCTGGACGTGCGAGGGAGCCGAAACCGGATCCCAGTTCCCTGAGGTATGGGTAGAGGGAGATCGATGGAGTAGAGTGGAATCGGTGGGAGTAGATGGAGATTGGTGGAGTAGAGGGAGATTGGTGGAGTAGAGGGAGATGGATGGCGTAGAGTGGGATCGATGGGAGCAGAGGGAGATCGGAGGAAGTAGAGTGGGATCGATGGGAGTAGAGTGGGATCGATGGGATTACAGGGAGATCGGTGGGAGTAGAGGGAGATCGGTGGGAGTAGAGTGGGATAAATGGGAGTAGAGGGAAATTGGTGGGAGTAGAGGGAGATCGGTGGGAGTAGAGTGGGATCAATGGGAGTAGAGGGAAATCGGTGGGAGTAGAGGGAGATCGGTGGGAGTAGAGTGGGATCAATGGGAGTAGAGGGAAATCGGTGGGAGTAGAGGGAGATCAGTGGGAGTAGAGGGAGATCAGTGGGAGTAGAGGGAGATTAGTGGGAGTAGAGGGAGATCGGTGGGAGTAGAGGGAGATCGGTGGGAGTAGAGGGAGATCGGTGGGAGTAGAGGGAGATCGGTGGGAGTAGAGTGGGATCGATGGGAGTAGAGTGGGATCGATGGGAGTAGAGGGAAATCGGTGGGAGTAGAGGGAGATCGGTGGGAGTAGAGTGGGATCAATGGGAGTAGAATGGGATCAATGGGAGTAGAGGGAAATCGGTGGGAGTAGAGGGAGATCGGTGAGAGTAGAGTGGGATCGATGGGAGTAGAATGGGATCAATGGGAGTAGAGGGAGATCGGTGGGAGTAGAGTGGGATCAATGGGAGTAGAGGGAAATCGGTGGGAGTAGAGGGAGATCGGTGGGAGTAGAGTGGGATCGATGGGAGTAGAATGGGATCAATGGGAGTAGAGGGAGATAGGTGGGAGTAGAGGGAGATCGGTGGGAGTAGAGGGAGATCGATGGGAGTAGAGTGGGATCGATGGGAGTAGAGTGGGATCGATAGGAGTAGAGGGAGATCGATGGGAGTAGAGGGAGATCGGTGAGAGTAGAGTGGGATCGATGGGAGTAGAGTGGGATCGATAGGAGTAGAGTGGGATAAATGGGAGTAGAGGGAGATCGGTGAGAGTAGAGTGGGATCGATGGGAGTAGAATGGGATCAATGGGAGTAGAGGGAGATCGGTGGGAGTAGAGGGAGATCGACGGGAGTAGAGTGGGATCGATGGGAGTAGAGTGGGATCGGTGGGAGTAGATAGAGATCTGTGGGAGGGAAGATAAATGGGAGTAGAAGATCTAAGGGAATCTGCGATCTAGGATTATACCTTGCAATTTTTGCATGTGAACTCATCTCCAACCCCGCAACCAGGTGGACCTGACTGAGCTGGATTGGTCAGACTTTGATGAGAAAGCCAAGGCCTCGGTTGGAGTGTACGGAGTTGAGTACCAGTTCAGCCACAACAAGTAGGCGGCATGGCTGATATGAGAGCAGCAGACTTAAAATAACTGAAGCACCAGTTTTTCTCAATATCTTTTGCTACTTTAAGTAGACTTAAGAGACAAATGACTGTATTGATGCGAATGCGCAAATTGAATTGAATACACTGTGAGTATAAGCAAATAATTATTCTGATTGTGTCCTAAACAATAAATGCTGTGCACAAGTATGTGGTGCCAACCTGTCACTGGCGTTCAACCTGTCAGAAAGCTTCTAGCCTCAGGAGAAAATCTGCGTACAAAACACTACTTCCACATATTTGCCTTGTGCTTCAGTTCACTGAGCTGTAAATGGGCTTGTGTGGCGGTCCCAGTCCATGGACTGAACAGCAATAGCTGCGGCTGTTCAGGAATTTAGGAAAATGACAAAGTGAACATTAATTTCCGTAGCAAACAAGTGTCGTTGCTTATTAAGATCGTTCTCATACTGTGAGATATATAGTATACTTGAGCAATCTTCACTTTATACATAAAAGGTACTCAGCTACACTGCTGAAATCTATAAAAAGATATAAAACTATAAATCTGCACCAATGTACAGGTGAAAAACAGAGCGTGAAATGCGCAGTGACTTGTAGTGACTACTGTGATCCTCATCCGGGTTCCTATTTTCCACAAGATTCCTAGTAATCACAGTGAAATCCCGGTGCCATGCATGGAGGTAAATTACAGGTAAGTATATATTGGCTGGCCGTCCCTCTCGCTGATGGGCAGTTCGGCGCCGCAAATGCAGAATTCTACAGTCGCTTGGTGCAACCTGATATATTGGATTTTTTTGCAACTGTTGCACAAACGGCCAACGGTACCCGGAGATCGGCAATCCGAAGGGACGGCGCCAGACTGAGCCCGACCGCGACCAAAGGGAACGCTGCGCGAGCTAGTTAGGCTAATGTCTGTCATCTGCGGCAGCGCGGGATTCACTCGCCCCCTGTCCGAAATGGTTGATGAGCCAGAAAATGGCTGAGACTGACCGCGGCCGAAGGCAAAGTTTCGCTGAGCAACAACTTGCGGGCCAACGTCCGTCACCCGTGGCGTCGCGTTCGCCAAGGACGTGGATGACGCCAGCAGCTTTGGTAGCGTGAGCTCAGCTGCCACGAGATCGACAAACAGCACTTGCAGGCTGCTCTCATCGAGCTGCTGTGTCAGTTTAAAGTCGCCGTCAGAGTTCAGCGAGTAGCCCATTGCTGCCAGCAGCTCCGCGTGTCCCGGCAGCCGTTGCAACTGGTGGACAGCGAAGCCGCTGGATCCGCTAACTGTGGCCAGCTGCGCCTTCCAGGGGAACTGCAACAGGTTGAAGGCCATGCGCTGCAGACAGCGCAGCGCTGAGACCGCGGCCTGGCTGCTACCCGGCTGCTGGCCGGCCTGCGAACGGACGTTTGCGTTCTGATAAAATGCTTGGGATAATAATATAAAATAACGCTGAAAATAAAATACCTGACCTTCAGTGGCTGCCTATTCTTCACCTACCTGACCTTCAGTGGCTGCCTATTCTTCATCCACCTGACCTTCAGTGGCTGCCTATTCTTCATCTACCTGACCTTCAGTGGCTGCCTATTCTTCACCTACCTGACCTTCAGTGGCTGCCTATTCTTCACCTACCTGACCTTCAGTGGCTGTTTTCACTTTATCCACAATCCCATTAGCACTATTAATTAATTAGTTGACCTGACCAAGGCTCTGAAAAGATAAAAGAATATGAAGTTCTACTTCATTCTCTGGAGTTCTGAAGTTCTACTTTCTTCACCCACCTGTTTTACAGTGCCAAGAACAGACAGGTTATACAGAGTTGGTTGGCTGTTTAACTGTCCAAAAAGTTGACAAGCCTCATTGTGAAAGGAATCAAAATCCTCAGGCCAGCCATTTTTTAGTTTATTTAGCCAATCAATTCTTTTTTGCTTCATGATCTCAATATCCACTGGCATCTTAGCCATGAGGATTGGCCACCAGCTGAAATATATTGATTAATTTGACTCAATAGTGCAATTGTTTATAGCTTGTAAGACTATGAAATCTTTAGTTTTAATATAAAAAATGAGCAAAACCTAGTTATTAGAAAGTAAATCTGCATAGACTATATCTAAACAAATGAAATCCAATCAATACAATAAAAAATTACTTCAATATGTACCAAAAGTTTACTTAAATAAACCTATTTAAACCTAGCTAGATTAACTAAATATTAGTTCAATTAGACTTAGAGATTTAGTAGGTAGTTAGCTGTATATAGTGATGGCTAGCTAGCTATGCCTATATCAAATTTAATGAGATAGAAGCTGAATATCTGAATATCAGACTAAGCTTATGACAACTTATGTTACCAATATATAAAAAGTTTCTATAGCTAGTCTATTGTAAGTTTACACATGAGAGCTTATATATCGAAATTGAAGGCCTAACATATTCCTTTTTAATATATAGTTTTTCATTTTTTGGGCATTTTTGTAATTTTGTTTGCTGTTCTATTTTGAGAATTCAAACAAACTACCTAAAGACATTGGGTGATAACTATAATCTGAAATCTAGGTTATTGACAAAGCCAACTCAGCCAAGCTACTACCAGCACAAAATATAATACTAGCTTATAGTCGCTTAGCCATGAATATTAAAACAAAAATGACTAGAATAATTAAAAAAATTTGAAACTTGTTGATTGCAATTAAAGTAATTTTTGCTATCCTATACCACAAAAAGCCATACACCAAGTCATAGAAGCAATGTAAAAACAAGCATGTCCTTTATAATTTCCAGTACTATACCAAACCCAATATTCGACAATCGACTTAAATGAATATCAATATGAAATATCAAAAGTCAAATATCAAATATCAAAGGGCGAAACAATGTTAACTACAATAAATTTCATAAGGCATAGTTTTTTCTTCATGTTATTAATTCATTAATATACATTAAGTAGCCTTATTAATTTAAAAGAACATGTTCTCGGAACAAAGAACATGTTCGGAGTTGCCTATTAGGCGACCGTCGCGCATGTTCGATGTAGCCTAAGAGTCGTCAACACGGCTGTTTATTGTGCTACTGTGCCTGAAATATAGGCTTGTGTAATCGAAAATTAAAACAAATACTTGTACAAAGAACACTAAAAAGCATCGAAATACTAAATTAAAGCAGAGGCCTCCAGAAAACAAGTTTTAAAAACAGGCCAATAATTTTTTCGAGTTTTTGCGGGCACGTCGATCTTGTGGCGATCAAAGTTGAATGCTAGATGACCGACAAGATTCATATAAAAATATATACGCAGTGCTGTATTATACGTTTGGTTAATATAGTTATCTTTTATTCAGTTTTGCTCATTTTGTTTGACAAAGCAGCGAAATAAAAATCGCGCATAATTAAAAATATCTCGTCTCGTGATCAATAAGTACTTGAAAAAGCAGTCGCCAAAGCCAAAAGCACTTCTTGCTCTAACGATCGCCAAAAACAGTCATGCAGCTGCCTCAGAATACTCGAAATAGAACGGTTTTGCAGTTTATTAAAGCAATTGTAGAATTCGATCAAAAGAGTGGCGATAAAAATAGCAGCCCTCAGCCAGGACCAGGACCAACATCATCGATTGGTATGCTAGATGTACCGAGGACCTCTACAAGCGAAAAAATCATGGCACTCATTCTAGTGACTGTTGCAACAATCGCTGTTCTGGTGGTTGTATTAGTTTTCCTCGCGCGGCTTCAATCAAGGACCCGCTCTACAGAGAACACTGCCCAATAACTTTAGGAAGAGGTAGACGATATGTTTACATTTTTTCGTTGTTCGACAGGAAAAAGCCTCGTAAATACCTGTGTATGTTTTAAGTTTGTTCAGTTTTATTACTAATTTTCCTGTATACTTGTCGTTTTCGATGACTAAATAAGATGCACATATGGTTAAGGGCAATGCTGCACCCAAGTATTAGTGCAGTACTAGGAGTAGACTACTACTGCACCATTATTAACGCTCGTACTATAAAATTTTTATGGTGATAGAGACATTGATTATGTGGTTGGGCTTGAAAATATTCTAAATTTTAACTATAACAAGCACAACTTAGTTCCGTTTTGTTGAAGAAAGGCCATTGCAGTATTGAGTTAAATATATAAACTAATGAACAGGTCAGTAAATGTATGTTTTACTCTGAAAACATTATTATGACGCGACATGAAGATGTAACGATCGAGCCGTAGAAGGTGAACGTGTTGTTGATGACGCAATTGAATTCGAGAATGCTATATTTCCTTTTTTATTTTATTATTAACTAAATGCAAATCGATGCTTATAGCTTACTTATTTCGCTGCTCAAATTTTTATTTTGAAACTGTTATGATTTTTAGCATTTACATCAGAAATGAAATGCCGTTTGCAGTCAATAATAGCGATTTCAACAAAAAAGAGAAACATGCAGTTCTTAGAATTATTGATTGCAGTCGATCATGAGGACAATATTATAGTTTTTCTTTCGAGCATTTCTTTTTGAAGGACTACTTGAACAAGTAACGATAAACTATGAACGATACTTTAGTCATCCTTGATATTTTCTCAGCTCAATGGCTTGCTTATAAATAATCAAATATTCAAATATGAAATCTCTTGACGCTTTTCCCATATATCTTCCATCTATTTTTACATGCTAAATAATCTAGATTGCTCTAATATAAAGTGCACTATTTTGTGAAGCACGAACCAACTTATGCTTTCTTGAGTGCGAGCCTATTAGTTTACTGACGTCTTTTGAAAAATAACAGACCGTACAGACGCGACTTAATCTATAGCTCGAATAAGATATAAAAATTATTGTATTAAAAATAGTATTGAAATATTGAAAAATATAGTCCCGGATTCGGGTTTGATTTACCCAAAGGCAGACTCGATTTCAACGCCTCGTTGGTTTAACCAGGGTAAAGCCTTAAATAGTGCAGATTGGATTCCTTACAAGTCACTTGTGAAGTCCTAAGCTACACCAGCAGCTGGGTAAAATGCCAGACAGAAATTCAGCAGCAGAACACAGCAGACTAAGGCGCACGATATCCATCACTGAATCGTAATTACGAGTATATCCACATCTTATCTTCCAGCCTAGTGGCTCGCACAAATGTACTTTTGTTCGTTTGCCAAAGCTCCGAATTTTAAATCTGACTTTTAGTGATTGTGGGTATTGCATTGCAGCAAGGGAGACGGATGGAATATTTCGCGCTGTAACAAGTATATTAGCCATCATAATATACAGGGCAAGCAGGAATAGCTAATTCGATGATACGGCGATGTGCATGCTGTGTTTTAAAGGTTGCAATGGTGTTCCAGGAGAATGGGTCCTTTACACACAATGCAGATATTAACTGTGCGATATTTCATACACTAACCTGAAGATCTGAATGATAAACACTGATTCTGAAGACCTGAATGATAAACACTGATTCTGAAGATCTGAATGATAAACACTGATTCTGAAGATCTGAATGATAAACACTGATTCTGAAGATCTGAATGATAAACACTGATTCTGAAGATCTGAATGATAAACACTGATTCTGAAGATCTGAATGATAAACATTGATTCTGAAGACCTGAATGATAAACACTGATTCTGAAGATCTGAATGATAAACACTGATTCTGAAGATCTGAATGATAAACACTGATTCTGAAGATCTGAATGATAAACACTGATTCTGAAGACCTGAATGATAAACACTGATTCTGAAGATCTGAATGATAAACACTGATTCTGAAGATCTGAATGATAAACACTGATTCTGAAGATCTGAATGATAAACACTGATTCTGAAGATCTGAATGATAAACACTGATTCTGAAGATCTGAATGATAAACACTGATTCTGAAGACCTGAATGATAAACACTGATTCTAAAGATCTGAATGATAAACACTGATTCTGAAGATCTGAATGATAAACACTGATTCTGAAGATCTGAATGATAAACACTGATTCTGAAGATCTGAATGATAAACACTGATTCTGAAGATCTGAATGATAAACACTGATTCTGAAGATCTGAATGATAAACACTGATTCTGAAGATCTGAATGATAAACACTGATTCTGAAGACCTGAATGATAAACACTGATTCTGAAGATCTGAATGATAAACACTGATTCTGAAGATCTGAATGATAAACACTGATTCTAAAGATCTGAATGATAAACACTGATTCTGAAGATCTGAATGATAAACACTGATTCTGAAGATCTAAATGATAAACACTGATTCTGAAGATCTGAATGATAAACACTGATTCTGAAGATCTGAATGATAAACACTGATTCTGAAGATCTGAATGATAAACATTGATTCTGAAGACCTGAATGATAAACACTGATTCTGAAGATCTGAATGATAAACACTGATTCTGAAGATCTGAATGATAAACACTGATTCTGAAGATCTGAATGATAAACACTGATTCTGAAGACCTGAATGATAAACACTGATTCTGAAGATCTGAATGATAAACACTGATTCTGAAGATCTGAATGATAAACACTGATTCTGAAGATCTGAATGATAAACACTGATTCTGAAGATCTGAATGATAAACACTGATTCTGAAGATCTGAATGATAAACACTGATTCTGAAGACCTGAATGATAAACACTGATTCTAAAGATCTGAATGATAAACACTGATTCTGAAGATCTGAATGATAAACACTGATTCTGAAGATCTGAATGATAAACACTGATTCTGAAGATCTGAATGATAAACACTGATTCTGAAGATCTGAATGATAAACACTGATTCTGAAGATCTGAATGATAAACACTGATTCTGAAGATCTGAATGATAAACACTGATTCTGAAGACCTGAATGATAAACACTGATTCTGAAGATCTGAATGATAAACACTGATTCTGAAGATCTGAATGATAAACACTGATTCTAAAGATCTGAATGATAAACACTGATTCTGAAGATCTGAATGATAAACACTGATTCTGAAGATCTAAATGATAAACACTGATTCTGAAGATCTGAATGATAAACACTGATTCTGAAGATCTGAATGATAAACACTGATTCTGAAGATCTGAATGATAAACATTGATTCTGAAGACCTGAATGATAAACACTGATTCTGAAGATCTGAATGATAAACACTGATTCTGAAGATCTGAATGATAAACACTGATTCTGAAGATCTGAATGATAAACACTGATTCTGAAGACCTGAATGATAAACACTGATTCTAAAGATCTGAATGATAAACACTGATTCTGAAGATCTGAATGATAAACACTGATTCTGAAGATCTGAATGATAAACACTGATTCTGAAGATCTGAATGATAAACACTGATTCTGAAGATCTGAATCATAAACACTGATTCTGAAGATCTGAATGATAAACACTGATTCTGAAGATCTGAATGATAAACACTGATTCTGAAGATCTGAATGATAAACACTGATTCTGAAGATCTGAATGATAAACACTGATTCTGAAGATCTGAATGATAAACACTGATTCTGAAGATCTGAATGATAAACACTGATTCTGAAGATCTGAATGATAAACACTGATTCTGAAGACCTGAATGATAAACACTGATTCTGAAGATCTGAATGATAAACACTGATTCTGAAGATCTGAATGATAAACACTGATTCTAAAGATCTGAATGATAAACACTGATTCTGAAGATCTGAATGATAAACACTGATTCTGAAGATCTGAATGATAAACACTGATTCTGAAGATCTGAATGATAAACACTGATTCTGAAGATCTGAATGATAAACACTGATTCTGAAGATCTGAATGATAAACACTGATTCTGAAGATCTGAATGATAAACACTGATTCTGAAGATCTGAATGATAAACACTGATTCTGAAGATCTGAATGATAAACACTGATTCTGAAGATCTGAATGATAAACACTGATTCTGAAGATCTGAATGATAAACACTGATTCTGAAGATCTGAATGATAAACACTGATTCTGAAGATCTGAATGATAAACACTGATTCTGAAGATCTGAATGATAAACACTGATTCTGAAGATCTGAATGATAAACACTGATTCTGAAGATCTGAATGATAAACACTGATTCTGAAGATCTGAATGATAAACACTGATTCTGAAGATCTGAATGATAAACACTGATTCTGAAGATCTGAATGATAAACACTGATTCTGAAGATCTGAATGATAAACACTGATTCTGAAGATCTGAATGATAAACACTGATTCTGAAGATCTGAATGATAAACACTGATTCTGAAGATCTGAATGATAAACACTGATTCTGAAGACCTGAATGATAAACACTGATTCTGAAGATCTGAATGATAAACACTGATTCTGAAGATCTGAATGATAAACACTGATTCTAAAGATCTGAATGATAAACACTGATTCTGAAGATCTGAATGATAAACACTGATTCTGAAGATCTGAATGATAAACACTGATTCTGAAGATCTGAATGATAAACACTGATTCTGAAGATCTGAATCATAAACACTGATTCTGAAGATCTGAATGATAAACACTGATTCTGAAGATCTGAATGATAAACACTGATTCTGAAGATCTGAATGATAAACACTGATTCTGAAGATCTGAATGATAAACACTGATTCTGAAGATCTGAATCATAGACAATGATTCTGAAGATCTGATTGATAAACAATGATTCTCAAACGCTGAATGATAAACACTGACCATGAAAATCTAGAGAATATACCAGAACTACAGGGAAATGACCATAGCAACTAGAGAATACACTACAACTGCAGGGAAATGTTCATAGCAACTAGAGAATACACTACAACTGCAGGGAAATGACCATAGCAACTAGAGAATACACTACAACTGCAGGGAAATGACCATAGCAACTAAAGAATATACCAGAACTACAGGGCAATGCCCATAACAACTAGAGAAAACACAGCACTAGGTTTCAGATGGCTGAAGTCCTTCCGCAAGTAAAGAGGCTGTCAGAGAAGCCAGGTCTCAGAAAGTCATCAGCAAACTGGATTTCGGTTTCAAAAGGCAATTCGCAAGCCTTAATCTCCAATTTTTTTTCGTCCATGAAAAACCAGAGAAATGCATTTCTCAGCTAAATATAATAAATTTTATCAAAAAGATGTTAGGCAGAAAAATAATTTGCTAGAAAAACAGTGAAAAGTGGTGATGAAGTTCTTGGTTAAAAATAAAACAAATGATTGCGGTGCGTCAGTCAGCAACACGGCATGACGAAATTCGATTAAGCAGCGAAGAAAGCCAAGTACAGGAGCAGCAGGCACGCTTTAAACAGCCGAGGGAGAGGTGAGTTCCGCACCTGATAGCCCCCATTGTTGGCTATACGAATCAGCACCAACAAATGCAAGGGCTTCCTAATCATTTTTTCAAATCCCATTACTCTAAGCTTCCCAGACATTCAAATCCCATTACTCTAAGCCTCCCAGGCATTCAGATCCCATTACTCTAAGCTTCCCAGACATTCAGATCCCATTACTCTAAGCTTCCCAGACATTCAAATCCCATTACTCTAAGCCTCCCAGGCATTCAGATCCCATTACTCTAAGCTTCCCAGACATTCAGATCCCATTACTCTAAGCTTCCCAGACATTCAGATCCCATTACTCTAAGCTTCCCAGACATTCAGATCCCATTACTCTAAGCTTCCCAGACATTCAGATCCCATTACTCTAAGCTTCCCAGACATTCAGATCCCATTACTCTAAGCTTCCCAGACATTCAAATCCCATTACTCTAAGCTTCCCAGACATTCAAATCCCATTACTCTAAGCTTCCCAGACATTCAAATCCCATTACTCTAAGCTTCCCAGACATTCAGATCCCATTACTCTAAGCTTCCCAGACATTCAGATCCCATTACTCTAAGCTTCCCAGACATTCAAATCCCATTACTCTAAGCTTCCCAGACATTCAAATCCCATTACTCTAAGCTTCCCAGACATTCAGATCCCATTACTCTAAGCTTCCCAGACATTCAGATCCAATTACTCTAAGCTTCCCAGACATTCAGATCCCATTACTCTAAGCTTCCCAGACATTCAGATCCCATTACTCTAAGCTTCCCAGACATTCAGATCCCATTACTCTAAGCTTCCCAGACATTCAGATCCCATTACTCTAAGCTTCCCAGACATTCAGATCCCATTACTCTAAGCTTCCCAGACATTCAGATCCCATTACTCTAAGCTTCCCAGACATTCAAATCCCATTACTCTAAGCCTCCCAGGCATTCAGATCCCATTACTCTAAGCTTCCCAGACATTCAGATCCCATTACTCTAAGCTTCCCAGACATTCAGATCCCATTACTCTAAGCTTCCCAGACATTCAGATCCCATTACTCTAAGCTTCCCAGACATTCAGATCCCATTACTCTAAGCTTCCCAGACATTCAGATCCCATTACTCTAAGCTTCCCAGACATTCAGATCCCATTACTCTAAGCTTCCCAGACATTCAAATCCCATTACTCTAAGCTTCCCAGACATTCAAATCCCATTACTCTAAGCTTCCCAGACATTCAAATCCCATTACTCTAAGCTTCCCAGACATTCAGATCCCATTACTCTAAGCTTCCCAGACATTCAGATCCCATTACTCTAAGCTTCCCGGACATTCAAATCCCATTACTCTAAGCTTCCCAGACATTCAGATCCCATTACTCTAAGCTTCCCAGACATTCAGATCCCATTACTCTAAGCTTCCCAGACATTCAAATCCCATTACTCTAAGCTTCCCAGACATTCAAATCCCATTACTCTAAGCTTCCCAGACATTCAGATCCCATTACTCTAAGCTTCCCAGACATTCAGATCCCATTACTCTAAGCTTCCCAGACATTCAAATCCCATTACTCTAAGCTTCCCAGACATTCAAATCCCATTACTCTAAGCTTCCCAGACATTCAAATCCCATTACTCTAAGCTTCCCAGACATTCAGATCCCATTACTCTAAGCTTCCCAGACATTCAGATCCCATTACTCTAAGCTTCCCGGACATTCAAATCCCATTACTCTAAGCTTCCCAGACATTCAGATCCCATTACTCTAAGCTTCCCAGACATTCAGATCCCATTACTCTAAGCTTCCCAGACATTCAGATCCCATTACTCTAAGCTTCCCAGACATTCAGATCCCATTACTCTAAGCTTCCCAGACATTCAGATCCCATTACTCTAAGCTTCCCAGACATTCAGATCCCATTACTCTAAGCTTCCCAGACATTCAAATCCCATTACTCTAAGCTTCCCAGACATTCAAATCCCATTACTCTAAGCTTCCCAGACATTCAAATCCCATTACTCTAAGCTTCCCAGACATTCAGATCCCATTACTCTAAGCTTCCCAGACATTCAGATCCCATTACTCTAAGCTTCCCGGACATTCAAATCCCATTACTCTAAGCCTCCCAGACATTCAGATCCCATTACTCTAAGCTTCCCAGACATTCAGATCCCATTACTCTAAGCTTCCCAGACATTCAGATCCCATTACTCTAAGCCTCCCAAACATTCAAATCCCATTACTCTAAGCTTCCCAGACATTCAGATCCCATTACTCTAAGCTTCCCAGACATTCAGATCCCATTACTCTAAGCTTCCCAGACATTCAGATCCCATTACTCTAAGCCTCCCAAACATTCAAATCCCATTACTCTAAGCTTCCCAGACATTCAGATCCCATTACTCTAAGCTTCCCAGACATTCAGATCCCATTACTCTAAGCTTCCCAGACATTCAGATCCCATTACTCTAAGCCTCCCAAACATTCAAATCCCATTACCCATACACTCCCAAACCCCACAATCATCAGGCCTCCCAATGCTCAAATCGCGATGACTCACGTGGCTACAGGAGCGGAATTCATGCAAACCCGCGAAAACAAAGTAAAAAAATGCTTCTTTCGGGAACTAAAAGCAAGAAGCAGTGGATTAGCACAGAAAACGGTTTAAATCTTGACTGCTGCAGCTACCAAAGAGATGTTCCAATAAGCGAGTAAACAAAAATAAAAAGGCCGATGAGCAGGGCGAAAAATGCTGCCAGAAAAATGTGGTACTTTTAAACATTTATAGACACTTTGGAGTTGCGTAGAGCAACACTTGCAAGCAACAGTTTCTATGCTTTGAGGGACTCGGACCGTTTACCAATCGGGCAGTCAGAAAACAATTAATTTTCATTATAGGAACTGGATAAAATACAGCCAGAGGAAATACTTAAGTGTGAATAGCAATATTCTAGGAATAGGGAGATATTCTCGGAATAGGGAGATATTCTAGGAATAGGGAGATATTCTAGGAATAGGGAGATATTCTAGGAATAGGGAGATCTTCTAGGAATAGGGAGATATTCTAGGACTAGGTAGACATTCTAGAAATAGGGAGATCTTCTAGGAATAGGGAGATATTCTAGGAATAGGGAACGTTCAAGCAGAGGTGAAAATTTTTAGGAACTATAAGGAACTAATTATAAAGAAATATTCTAGGAATTGGAATTATTTTTATTGGGAAATATTCTAGGAATTGGGAAATACTCTAGGAATTGGAATTCTTTTTATTGGAAAATATTCTGGGAATTAAGAAATATTCTAGGGATTAGGGAATATTAAAGAAATGGGAAAATACTTATTACGAGAAAAACAGGGCATCGAAGACATAAGTAAATATTTGCAATCGATTTATCCCAAGGAGAAGGGAAAAGCCAGAGGATCAGGCAACTAGGCCAATGTGCTCATGCATGCAACTAAAATGCAGCTCAGGCGGTGCAGCGAGCAAAGCGGAGGCAAAGCAACGGCGCGGGCCGAGTTTAGTAAGAAGCAGAAAAATAGGTAAAAATGTGCTAAAAGCGGTGAAATTTACAGGACAAGGGCCAGAATTGAGCGCCTAGAAATTCACAGAATAATTTAAGGCAAAGAAAAGCAGTTGAGCACAGCTGCTTATCAGCTGCTGAATATGAGCGGATCAAGAAATAAGTACAATGAAATCGGTTCAAAAAGATGGCAAAGGTTGTGAAAAAATTGCTCTCAAACTGAAGAGCTTGTCGGTGGCGTCAACGGAGTATATAAATTCAGTGTAAATACAGGCATATTGAGCAGAAAAGTGCATTAGTCAGATTGTAAGTTATGAGCTCATGCAGTGCTCATACCGTTAATAATGCATAAATCTTCACTTGCTGAAGAACTTAATATTCCGCAAAAAATTCGCGCGACCTGAAAACTAAGCAGCCAACCCGCACTACACTACTGCGGTGAGTAGAAATGTCAGCAAATCAGCCGCGCTAGGCCAGGCTAAACACATGGACTCCGCTGGCGCTGTCCAGCAGAGCCAGATGCCCGGCTTCGCTCAGAGCGAAATGCTCGATCGAGGCGGCTGCGTCGACTGGCGGAGGCAGCGCCAGTTCAACTGACTGCAGCACGGCAGCGCGCAAACCGCCGTGACTGGCGTCGCAGTCCAGAGCCAGAGCCGCAATAACCGGGCTGCCATGGCGCCTGCCGGAGCCGACTAAAACAGCCGCGCCGTCGGTGTGGCGAACCGTGACGCCGCAGGGTCTGCTTGGGAGGCCGGGGAGGCAGCTCAGCTTGCCTAGGCAATCGCCGGCATAGTTGTACACCTGCGCACAGGTGAGGCAGCAAAATAGGGCGGCATTCGCTAGAAATACATCAGGAGAGGCAAATCAAAAATTTTACTAGGATTTGCGACTAGGATGCAATGGAGAACCTGGGCGCTATAAACAGAGAAAGGCACTGCAAAAGCCCCCACACGTTCCTGAATCATAAACAGACTCAGGTACTATAAACAGACTCTGGTACTATAAACAGACTCGGGTACTATGAACAGACTCTGGTACTATAAACAGACTCAGGTACTATAAACAGACTCGGGTACTATAAACAGACTCGGGTACTATAAACAGACTCGGGTACTATGAACAGACTCTGGTACTATAAACAGACTCAGGTACTATAAACAGACTCGGGTACTATAAACAGACTCGGGTACTATGAACAGACACCGGTACTATACAAAAGGTCTGCAAATAAAATAGACACATGTTCTCATGAGCAGTAACTAGACTGGGATTAGATAACTTGTGATTATCTCAGTAACAGAGCCTTTAACTCACAATGACGCAGCCAAAGTCTCCGCAGCGGTCGCTCACAAAGAGCCTGTACAGGTCGTCAACAGCGGCGCCGGTGGGTGCAGAGAGTCCGGCGCAGAAGAAGGTGGTGAGCAGCTGGCAGCCGGGGTTGAACAGCACCGCCCGGAAGGCCTGCGAACCGGCTGACCGACGGTCTCGGTGGGCAGCACGCGGCAGACGGGGCCGATCAATCACCAGGACGCGACCGTTCACATCGAAGCAGAGGCAGCGCGGCGCGTGCAGCTGAGACTCAACGCCAAATTGCTTCATTTGGCGGAAGCCGTGGAAGGCATACAACAGCAGGCGGACAGTCGGCGGGCCGGTGTCGCACACTACAATGCTGCCTGAGCCACGGTGCACTGCCACCTGACAGCGGGAATGGGTGGTCATCAGATGGCATCATACATCACTCACCTGACACCTCACCCATAACACATCTGACACCTCACCCATAACACATCTGACACCTCACCAATAACACATCTGACACCTCACCCATAACACATCTGACACCTCACCAATAACACATCTGACACCTCACCCATAACACATCTGACACCTCACCAATAACACATCTGACACCACACCAATAAAACATCTGACACCTCACCCTTAAAACATCTGACACCTCACCCTTGAAACATCTGACACCTCAACCATAACACATCTGACACCTCACCCATAACACATCTGACACCTCACCCTTAAAACATCTGACACCTCACCCATAACACATCTGACACCTCACCCTTGAAACATCTGACACCTCACCCTTAAAACATCTGACACCTCACCCATAACACATCTGACACCTCACCCATAACACATCTGACACCTCACCCATAACAAATCTGACACCTCACCTATAACACATCTGACACCTCACCCATAACACATCTGACACCTCACCTATAACACATCTGACACCTCACCCATAACACATCTGACACCTCACCCATAACACATCTGACACCTCACCTATAACACATCTGACACCTCACCTATAACACATCTGACACCTCACCTTTAAAACATCTTGACACTTAACCCTTAACACATCTGACACCTCACCCTTAACACATCTGACCGATACACGACCGTAACTTACTTCCCAGCCAACTTACCAGCGCAGGATGTACAAGTCGCTCAGTGTGTTGCTGACTTGCTGACACGCCTCCGCCGGCTCCTATGCTGTCCCTGCGGCTACCGACTCCAAGGCGGTACATTTGCTTCCCGCTAGTCATGCAGAAGGCGTACACGAAGCCGGCCGGTCCATCGGCCACGATTAGCTCGCCTGATGGCGCAAAGGCCAAGCAGCTTGGTTGGTGGCTGCCGGCAATGTTTAACTTGCTGCGAGTTTCGAAGAATTGTGAAAAAGTAATCTAAAGCAAAGTACAAACTGTACTACTTTTTAAGTAGTAGCGGCAAATTTTAATGGAAAACTGCATGCATTTTTGAAGACAGATTAAAAGCGCTCACAATTTGAAATAAAACTGCTTTCGCTGCGGCTGTAGACCGAGTGTCTTCTCAGGGGGACATGCGGCATCGCCGGCTGCAGTGGACATGTTCTCCTTGTCATTGTACATTGAGCCTGTGATGCTTTGCATTCTGCTGTTGTTGTCAAAGCTGCCATTGTTGTTATTGTTTCTGTCACCAACAGCAGCAAGAAGAGGTGAAACAGAATGAGAGACTGGCTGCTGCTGTTGCAGTTGCAGAGGCGGACTGCAGGCGAGGCTGCCCATTAGCAGGTGGGCATTCGCTGGGATGGACATTGGCTGCACGTAGCGAATGCAATCGTATGGATTGCGTTGCAGCAGCGGATAGCGGCGGTTCAGGATCTGCAAAGGAGTCAGGTGTGGCATGGGCGATGTGTCAGGAGTTGCATGGGTGAAGTTTCAGGTGTTGCATGGGCGATGTGACAGGTGTGGTATGGGCGATGTGACAGGTGTTGCATGGGCGATGTGACAGGTGTGGTATGGGCGATGTGACAGGTGTTGCATGGGCGATGTGACAGGTGTGGTATGGGCGATGTGACAGGTGTTGCATGGGCGATATGTCAGGTGTGGTATGGGCGATGTGACAGGTGTTGCATGGGCGATGTGACAGGTGTGGTATGGGCGATGTGACAGGTGTTGCATGGGCGATATGTCAGGTGTGGTATGGGCGATGTGACAGGTGTTGCATGGGCGATATGTCAGGTGTGGTATGGGCGATGTGACAGGTGTTGCATGGGCGATGTGACAGGTGTGGTATGGGCGATGTGACAGGTGTTGCATGGGCGATGTGACAGGTGTGGTATGGGCGATGTGACAGGTGTTGCATGGGCGATATGTCAGGTGTGGTATGGGCGATGTGACAGGTGTTGCATGGGCGATATGTCAGGTGTGGTATGGGCGATGTGACAGGTGTTGCATGGGCGATGTGACAGGTGTGGTATGGGCGATGTGACAGGTGTTGCATGGGCGATGTGACAGGTGTGGTATGGGCGATGTGACAGGTGTTGCATGGGCGATGTGACAGGTGTGGTATGGGCGATGTGACAGGTGTTGCATGGGCGATATGTCAGGTGTGGTATGGGCGATGTGACAGGTGTAGTATGGGCGATGTGACAGGTGTTGCATGGGCGATACTCGTATGTCAGGTGTTGCATGGGCGATGTGACAGGTGTGGTATGGGCGATGTGACAGGTGTAGTATGGGCGATGTGACAGGTGTAGTATGGGCGATGTGACAGGTGTGGTATGGGCGATGTGACAGGTGTTGCATGGGTGATGTGACAGGTGTGGTATGGGCGATGTGACAGGTGTTGCATGGGCGATGTGACAGGTGTGGTATGGGCGATGTGACAGGTGTTGCATGGGCGATATGACAGTGTGGTATAGGCGATGTGACAGGTGTTGCATGGGCGATGTGACAGGTGTTGCATGGGCGATGTGACAGGTGTTGCATGGGTGATGTTTCAGGTGTTGCATGGGCGATATGTCAGGTGTGATATGTGTGATGCGTCAGGTATGACTGTGTCAGATAGCTAGGCAGTCAAAGGCATGACATGTCACCTCATCCAGGCGGCCCTCGACAGTGGCCAGCAGCATGGCCAATTCAGCTGGCGAGGCTCCAAGCGCGGAGTGCGCCCGCACTAGCGCCTGCAAGCGGGCCAGTGTGCCCCTGTCGGCCATCAGGCGGCGCCTGGCGGACTCGACTTCGGAGGCCAGGGCGGCAGTCCAGGTGGCCAGCTCGGTAAGCAGTTCGGCGCGGCGATTCTCCACTTCCCTGAAATGAGGACATTGTTATGAACGTGTGAAAATGTATGCATCTGGGATTGGGAGGGCGACTCGCTTAGATCACGTGACCTTTGCACCAAGTGCTGCATAGTTGACATGGGGGTCTGGAAGAGAATCTCGGCGAGTGAGGATTTGAATATTAGAATTCTGGTGTGAAACAAGACCATAGAGAATGTGTTCGCACTGGCTTCATCGCTTTGAAAATCGAAGCTTACCTGGCATAGTCCTGACAGCAGCGGTCGATGCGCGCTGCGGCCGAGCCCACAGCGTCGGCCAGAGAGGCCTCCAGTTCCGGCAACAGGCGGTCGTGGCAGTCGGAGAGGACCCGGTGCCTGGAGGCCGCCGCCTGGCCCAGCAAAGCCAGCCGCCTTGCTTCGTCGTCAATCGGCGAAGAAGTCGACGCCGGTTTGGAAGCGACGCCGCTGGTGAGGTAGCGCTTGGCGGCGAAATTCTCAAGTACGCTGGAGGCCGGGATGTACTCGGACTCCGGGCAGAGGCGGCAGTGATAAGCGAAGGCGGCCTCGCCAAGCCCGCTGCCCAGGTGGACAGCCCGGCCAGAATGAAGGCAGCTGCGGGTGCGGGAAGACTGACTTGAATGAACAGCTCAAACTCCGGAGTCGAGCCCAGGACCATGGTTAGGGTAGTACTCCAATACGGTTAGAGCTTTGGAATTCTGACCAACAGGTCAGGATTTCCGACTCTTAGCCAAAGAGACACAAAATTTATCCGAGCAAGACACTTTAGTTTAGCCAGTTTCAAAAAATAGGAACCAGCGTTAGGTAAGGCGGAACTTCGGTGACTATGTTGAGAAAGACATTTGAAATCTTTTGGAAGACAGCGGACCAACTGTTTCCTGGTACTCTATATCCAGCCTCCAAGTTCCTGTTCGTGAATTCAATCAATCAAAAAATGCAGTTGCCGTTACTATTGCTGGCTGTTAATAAAACAGCTATGTGAAAAGTGCTAAGACTTTTGGACACCCTCCTAGGATGAAAAAACTGGGAAACTGGCGCACTCACCCGGCGCAGTAGTGGTGGCCACAGGGCAGGATCAGCGTCGGCCTGGCCTGGCCGCAGTGGCCACAGACCACAGTCCAGCGGACCCGCATGCCGGGGCCGCAGTTGGGCTGCAGCAGGTCTGGCTCCTGGCCGCCAGGCTCAGACACAGCTGGCAGGCTGGCGAGAGCTGCCTGATTGCTAGACGGTGAAGGCTGTGGCAACAGGCTGGCTTCAAGGCTGTCGGGCGCCAGACCGCACACCAAATCCCGGCTGTTGATGTCCTGCAGCAGATAATCGCACCAATTTGAGAATGATCATTTCTGTTTTGCAATGTTACTTTTTCCCATTGCCATGGGCTGGTAACAAGTTGTTACCAACAGAGTGTATTTCTTGTTAACTGTTTTGGTTACCAGCTTCCAAAATAATTATAAAGAAATTAGCAGCACTGTCAACTATTTGTTTTGCTATTTTATTTTTTATAACTAGTATAAATATTGTCTAATTTATATAATTATCAAATATATCTTTTGATTTCCTTGTTTTACATTGATAACATAGCACATTAATTTTGATATAAAGTTTTTTGTTTTGTTGCGAACTGCAAACTTTGTGAAATATTTATTGGTCAATCCATAGACTGACTAAAGTTTGTGAATTTACTCTGACAAAACTATTTTATAATCATCAATCATAAAAACCATCCATCTAATCTAAAATATCCATGTTGTTATCTTCATGGGTACTGCTAAACCCAATCCAAAATGGTTAAGATCAGTGAGAGTGATAATGATAAAGTCAAAAAAATCGATGATGTTGTAAATTACAATATATTATTGGATTAATGCCTGATAAACAAAGCAAAACATGTTAATAACATGCCTTCATAAAAATAGATCTTTAGAAAAAATAATAAAGTGTAAAAAGCAGAAAGTAACAATAAAAAATGGTTACTCTTTTTGGTATTTATTGTTACCAAATGGCCAGTAATAATTCTTATAATTATTACCATAACTTTCAGGTAATGTGCCCAACACTCCCTTTTGATTAGCTAATCTGCTTTTTATAAAAAATACTGCCCAAAGCTGGCTGATTAAGCAAAGCAGGTAAATGTTCACTCTCCCATTGAGCTAATTTATAAAATAAATTCTTTTTTCTCACAGGCTTCCTTTCAGGGAATTACATAAAGCTGCAAACGTTTTCAATTAGCTATATTTGATTTGATTTGATTGCTGCTTTAAACCATTTCTATGTTTTAAAACAACTTTAAATAGTTTACTTGAAATAATTGAATAGAACATTTCTTTAATCTTATAGATTGTCATGGAAGCATTGCAATAAACTCATGGAAGCTTACCAATAATCCCAAAAACAATTATCCCCTCACTTGTTAGCAAACTACCCAAAGCTTAATTAAACAAAAACACTATCACCACTTCATCAGATTCATGCCTTTTGGCAGAGCAGACAGCTCAGCCTGAAGGCTAAACTACTGGATCAACCAGTAGCAGCTTGATGCTTGCCTTAAAGCAACTGATGGCTTGACCTTTTGGGTTAAAAATAGGAAAGTATTGTGTCTTCTAGGGCCATGGTAATTGAGGCACAAAATCTATGAGCTATAGACACTACACAGAATTGCTTTTGCAAAATTTCCTTTGGGATTTTGCAAACCTTTAAATTCTCTCTTTTGAAATAGGGCCTCTTTCTTAAAATTTTTTTTCCAAAGAATAAATACTTTGTTTAAAATTCACATTTTTTATTGCACCTAATGAAATAAGAAAGTGCATAAAGCAAATAAAGTAGAGACATAAATAAGATTGATATAAAGATAATATTTGAATCAAGTGTAAACCCTACAACAACTTTGGTGACAATAGTAGGATTGGCATTATTGGAATTAGAGTTTAGTAAGAAATTAGAAAGAGGCCTACAACAACTTTGGTAACAGCAGTAGGATTAAATTAGCCCTACAACAGAAGTCTTTGTCTTCAAGTTATTTCAATAGACATTAAGAAAAATGTGAAAGGAGAGTTGCAACCCTAGATCCACTGGTAAGCCCAAGACAGACTGAATAATAATTGAAAATTGATTGAAGAGTAACTGAAGAGTGATAAGACTTAAGAAATATTGTTAAAGAACAATAAAGAAGACTAAAGATGGATAAATAGTGATAAAGACTGATAAAGAGTACTTACAGAAATAATAAAGTAATTTTATAAGTGCAAGTAAATGAATTGCGGTTGTTTCGGCCATACGCAGTTTTGGCCATAGCCATTTCGGCCAAAAGCCGTTTCGGCCATAGCCATTTCGGCCCACATACTTATTAAGCAGCTTTATTGTATTGTTTGTTTGTCCAGGAACTTCTTTTGGCACAACTTTTTCAGTTTTGTTAACTTTCTAAACAACGATGCTATGGCACGAATTCAACTTATACAATATTTACAACACAGATGAGCATAATAATGCTACATGGACTACTGATAGTAGAAAATGGAACATAAAGAGTTCTGTCTGTAATTTTCAGTACATTTAAGCAGTCCTTAAAATGAGTTGAAGCCTAAAGGGCTGTACATCTGTAAGTTATCTTTCGTCATTTGATTAGAATCAACAATTCAATGCCTGTGCATATAGCTATCCATCGCGCATAAAATAACTGCTTAATTTTACAATTAGATATACAGCAAAATATTTTTCCATGGGGCTGAGAGGTGGCATGATATATGCTGGCGACAATGCTGGCAACAAAGATGGCGGCGGAGATGACGACAAAGACGATATTGCTATGGCTGATCCAAACAATGCCGTTGAATGAGCCCTGCTACAAGACAACAGACAAGAGACTTTTATTAAAGTTGATCGAGGGACGAAGTGTGAGAAACAGCGGCTGATCTCGTCAGATGGATTCGCCTTCGTAGTTAAGAGTCATTCCAAGACAAATATTACTGCCACTGCTCGAAGCGTAATCCAAAGGCAGGTCAGGTTTGCCCCGTAACAGTTAAGGAACGAAACAGAGTGTTTATTAGCAATGGAAAAGACCACATTCATGATAGCCCTGGAGAATCAGTCTGTGTCGTGTCAATGAAGGTCCAAATCAAAGACAGGTGTCGTGCCGATGTATTTGAACCTACTAGTACCGTTGTTGATAATGAATTCGTTGAAAAAGCTGACAGGCTGATAGCTGAAGCTCCAAGCTTGCCCAACCCAAGAAATTTGGAGCGGATGGGCCGACGAGCGCGGCAAGCGGCTCGGCCGGAAGAACCAGTCAATTTGTACACAAAATACCAAGTACTCTTCTTTTATTACTTTTATGCTGCGCAAAAGTCAAATTCAAATTCATGCTTTCCATCGTCGCTAGGCCTATCAAATAAAATTAACAACTCTTAAATAAATTAGAAATTAGCCGTAAGAATACTGCTTTAAATAAGTATGTTGTGAGTTTGGGGCCGAACTGGTTTGTGGCTGAAATGGTTTGAGGCCGAAACGGTTTGAGGCCAAAACGGCTATGGCCAAAACGACTGGTTACCAGTAAACAGAAAGTATAAATATCGGCCATATTGAACATATAATGCTACCAGATTAAATATATAATGCTACCAATTTGAATTTAAAATAAGAAGAACATTAAGTAAATAAGTAAAGACACTCATAAGTTTGTCATTAGACAATTTTTTAATTATTTGTTTCCAAAAACATATTTATAAGAACAGCCCTAGGACAAATTTCATGGCATAATTGGGATTAAGACTTTACTAAGAAGTTAGGCCTACAACACTTTCTCCATTTCTTAGTGTACATGTTTCTACCAAGGCCTGGTTAGGTCTGGGTCTGGGTAGGGTGTTTATCAATATTCTTATGGTTGATCCATACTTTCAACTTTCACTTCCTTACTGGGAGGAAAACATTGTCGCAATTTTGAACACTTTGAAATCTGCATTGTCACAAAAGTCACAAGTCACAAAAAGGAGGATTTTGTGATACATATAAAAATTCTGGCCATAAGAAGGCTTAGACTGCTATTCTTAAATTGACTGCAAAAATTCTGGAACTGAATGCAGAAATATATATTATATATATAGTAGGCCTAAAGTATCAGTTTATCAAACTTGCTTCTGAAGATGCTTGTAATAAAAACTTTACAGTAACTACTTTACCTACAGAAAAATAATTTGTGGTTGTGTATAACCATTCATACTATCAATATAATCAATATACAAGATAAGCTTTGTTCTACAATAAGTTAATTTAATTCAATATATAGAGAGCCTGTCAGCACGTTTCACATTTAAGGGTACGAGTTTAAATGTGAGCGTTAAATTACATTATTTACTATAACAAAACTTACATATCTGAATTTCAGTCCATTAAATAAAACTAAAGAGCCTGAACTACTTTTATCACACTCTGAGTCACTGTGCTTTGAAGGTGATGACTCAGTATTTAATCAGTAGTGCTGTATCAAGAGAATAATATATATACGAGAAACAAGAGAAACAAACCATGATTGTTTCTGCATGGTTTCTGGTTTCGAGCTTTAACTCTGAAATATCTTCAGATTAAAAAGACGGATTCTTTCCTTCGAGAACAACAATTACCATTTGGATTGTATGCTATTATTTTTCTTTGATAATCCCTTTTTCGCAGCTGCTGTATGCATACAAAAAATTAGGTGAATCTTAATAAAATCATATCTTGACTTCTGGATATGAAATCAATCAAACATTTGAAGATGTCACAACAACATAGAAGAAACACAGAAATTTCATGCGCCGTTTTGATTATTTTAGTAATTTTTATTTGAGGAAATGAAAAAATCGTAAGAACTTATTTTGCTAGCAGGATTATCCCGGCAAGTGCGTAAAACATGTCCGAAGAGCACAGCTAAATACAAGCTTTGGGGGGATTCCGATCATTTTTGGTGTGTTTTTGACACAGGCCCAAGATGATCAGTTATGTACTGAGGGCTCTCAAAATTACTTAAACAAAAACTCATTGTCATCGATCCAATCCCGTTGTCTGTATCATGAACACTATGTAGTACTTCTGATAAAACATCAGCCCCCACAGCTCCTGGTTAGCAAGGAGACGAGGCGCATCGTTACACGGCCGTGACTGGCCGTCGCGCCACCACCGGTGACAGCCAGGCAGGCGAAGCCACCGCACCAGGAGCCTCCGCCGCCGCCGCCAAGCGAAGCCGACAAGCCGGCGGCACCGCCGCTGAAGCCGCCGCCGGCGCCAGCAGCGCCAGACGTGCTAGGAGCCTGGAAGATGCAGATTGGCAGAAGCTCACCTGGACTAAGGCTCAGATAGAAAGCTATTATACAGTCGCGAATCGCGGTAAACTTAAAGGCGTGGGTTTTCTCGACATGAAGAAGAAAAAGTGCAATAATATTCAATATTAGGTTTTTACTTCGTTTTGTGTAATCAGTCTTTCACTAAGACTAGAGCTCTTAGTGAGCTAGAAGACCGTTGCATTTTTTTATGAGAAATCCGCAACTGACTAGGATAACTTTCCTGGTAGCAGCCGCTGCCGCCTCCGCCTCCGAAGCCGCCATCGCCCGAGCCGAACAGTTGGCCGCCGACGCCTCCGGCCCAGCCCTCGGCGGGGCCTCCACCGACGTCGCCGTCGTACGCGCTGCGCCGGGTCTCGTTGGGCCGGCCAAACCAGCCGGCGCCGCTGCCGCCCGGATTGCACTGGGGTGGAGGCAATCCCGGAGTGCCCGCACCTGGCTGCCCGTTGACGCCGCCGAAGCCGCCAAACTGATCCAGGAAGGGGTCGCCGCGGGCTCTGGTGCCGTTCTCGCCGGCTTGACCATTGATGCCGCCTTTACAAAATTACAAATTTACAAAAAGTTGAGTACAAATTTGAGTAGGAGCTTAATGCCCTCTCGACCGCACGAAATGTCGCTAACACAGAGCTAAAAAAATAATAACTATAACAATCGACTTTGATATCCAGTAGAAAGGTTGAAAGCTTTGCGCTGATACTATCATCGTCAGGCAGATGCACAACTCAACTGGCCCAATAAGGTTTGGTCCTCAAGGATGAAGATCGCACGATGGGCATATCCCGCACTTTCACTCTCACAGTATTCCAAGTTGAGACCAAAGCCCTATAGTTTTTTGGGGCAGACGCACTTTTAAAATAAGAATTCTAGCTAGCTGCCAGTGTCTGCCCACACCCGCTTACTATAGTATGCCGGCGCTGCTCCTCCGCCTCCTCCAGCAGCCACCATCGGCATGCTGTCGTTAAGGCGGTACACAAAGCTGCCGCCGCCGCCTCCACCGCCGACGCTGCTCATGGCACCTTTGCCGCCCTGCTGGCCGACAATAACCTCCAGGCGCGTGCCGTTTGCCAGGTAAAACCGGCCGGACACCTGAGCGCCCCGGCCCCCGGGCACTCTGGTGGCACCAGCTCCTCCACTGGCGCCTACGGCCTCGATAGCAAAACAGCCAGTGATGTTGAGCACCGCCTGCTGAGCACTGCCGGTTCGGCCAGCGCCCGTGTCTAAAAGTACCACAGAATCAACGGGATTTTGCCTTACTCACTGGATAAAACTTGCAAAGAGCTGAGCACGAGGACAACTTGAGAACACGGGACGTTGCACTCGCTAATGTTGACAAAGTCAAAAGGGCAGCTTTTATTATTTGTGTTAATGGTTTTAGTATGCCTCGAGGGCCGAAATCCCATGTATTTTAACATGGACTAAGAAGAGAAGCGTTCTAGTCTAATAGAGATTCTTGTAAAGCAATAGTTCATACCAAATGATAAGAAAATTTCCTTCGCGAGAAAATCGCGAGATCCCAATGTAATTGCTGGCTTTACCAGAAATTACAAGACTATGCTCAGTATACTCAGTATTACGGCTTCCAAAAGATCAGTTAGAACCCGATGGCTGGAGGAAGGCGGTACAGTAAACAAGGAACAACCTTAATGAATAGTACATATTTTGTTATTTTCTTTGTTCAATTTAGTCTTTCGTTCGAGCTGCGTTCGCTTATTTCGCGTAAATATACACGTTCTTTATTGCTCGCATTTTGGGTATTTATAGGAAACTTTATGCATAAAACCATGGACACAAGGAATCAAAGCGGCCTCTTAGATTTTCTGTCAATATTAGCGTCCTGTGTTGTTAAGTAGTCATTGGCTGAGCACAATACATTTGAGCACTTCAATGGCACCAGAAGGCTAGCAACAGAGATTCGACTCACTCTGGAAGCTCAGTGCATAGTTGGGCACGAGCTCCGGCTTCGTCTTCGCCAGCAATTGGGCCTCAAAGTCGGCCGCCTTCCAGACACTGAGCCCTAGCTCAGAGCCCAGAACTCGCAGCTGGTGCGTGTCGCCGGGCTGGTCGACGAAGGACTCGTTGTTGATGATCAGCAGCTGGCAGGCACCGCTGCCGGAGCTGGGGGTGACCGCGGCTGCGCAGCCCAGAGCCTGGCAGTGGACCAGGCAGTCGAAGCGGGAGCCGGTCATGTTCAGAATGCCGCTGCTCACGGAGGCTTCGATGAGGACTTGGCCGACAGCCATGGAGTAGGGCGGCTGAGTGATGCTCAGCGGAGTCTTGCTGGCTGCGACTGAAATACAGCGACAGACTGTACAGTCGCTAGTAGATTTAGTGCGGCAGAGGGACATGCTCAGACTCACCTTGAAGAATACTCGAGCAGACAATTACAGTGAGCATGCTTGTCTCGAAGAAAATTCGCATTTTTTTTAAAAACAATGGACTCGTTTTTAGTCCATTGTAATCGAAGTTAGCTAGAAAGATTCGGCTGCTCTTGCTGAGCTGGGGTGTTGATGGAGTCCTAATAAGCGCTCCCGTCTCCAAACAGAGCAGGTAAAATGAGCAGACTGTGAAGGGAGACGCGACTGTCTCCCCACAGTTGTGGGGAGTTGATAGAACTGAAACTAAGCTATTGTTGCGCATGCTGCCATGGCAACCCTCTGATTAGTCGATCGCAAACCAGTTCAGGCTCAGCCGAATAGAAAAAAACATTTAGCAGTGAGTTTTGCATGTCAGTTGATGCGCGCTGAAACTGAAAGCATGAGAAGAAAAACTGAAAGCATCAGAAAAAGAAAGAACTGTTGAGTACTGTACTGTTACACTATTGCACATATCCCATCTCCAATTCTCCCATCTCCGATTCTCCAATCTCCGATTCTCCCACCATCTCCAACGCACTGAATTTTTTTAACTCAAATCAAATTTTATATGAGACATAAAGACTCCTCGCCGGAAACTTCAAAAAAATTTTGGAGTAGATCTTTACACTAGTCATGGATTCAAACTCGGGACGATCGATGCTATAGAGTCGAGCGGCTCATTACAGAAAAGAACAGAGAATAGAGGTATAGATCAGGTAAGAGTAGCTATGGAAAACAAGCTAAAGCGCAGGTGTGGAACATTGTGGAAGTGTTGCGTGGCGCCAAGCGGCTCGATGACGTGCCGTGAGAGGCAGCAGCCGTATCGGCCTCAGCGATGGCATCGTGAGAGCAGCCAGATGAGTCCTTCTAAGCTAAAGTATTCCACTGCCGTGGCAAAAACTTTCCAACTCAAACTGCTGAGTAGATAAAATAACCACGCGGCTGCAATCCGTGCCAATAGCCAGTAAAAGCCAGCTGATGCCAGAATGCTCAAACGCTGAGCTTCATCGAGACTATATTCCTGTGGGCAGGCCGACAGGTGCGATGAGGCAGAGCTGCATATTTAAAGCCAGAAACACTCGATAGACTGCTCAGGGTTGAGCACAGCCTTGCATGCAGTCAAACGCAGGCCGCAAGAATTTTCACTGTCCCAAAATTTCCCTTCGCTGAAAAGATAATTCCCGTCACTGGAAAGAGAGTACAGTTTCATCACTTTTCGACAAATGCGAATTCTTTTCTAGTCACTAAATGATCCAGTAAAAATGATTAAGTCGTGACTCCTTTCGTAATTGAAATAACAGGCTTTCTGCTTACATTCTGACGGTAAAATATCAATAAACAATTAGCTCTATAGCAGACGCTGAACTAAACACAGCAAGAAATGACACATTTGAGTACAAACGCATGCTAACTTATGCTCATACACACGCTGGCTGCTCAATATATTAGGCAATAAATTTTAAATTATGATAAGCACGAGTATTAATTCTAGATCTGAGCAGAAAATGGAAATCGAATGAGCAACATAAAAAACATGCAGAAACAGTTCGTGTTTGCTGAATTTCACGAAAAACCGGGTCAATGCAATATATCAGCAAAAGAGAGCCCCTCTGCGAGAGAGACACGCAGAGGCTAGGGAGGGCCATAGCGACACAAGGCTGGCTTAAACAATGAAGGGATGACAAAGCTGATTAGCACAAAAAGAAGGCAAAGCAACGCAGGCCTGAGAGAAACGCGAGAGATCGAGCAGGAGGGCCAGCCAATCGCCTCGAGTTCCGGGGCAGGAAAAGGTGGGACTCAGCCAAAGGTCAGACAGGCCAACCGGCCAGAACTGGCTGGGCTGATCAAAATGCAGAGGGGAGGAAAAGGGCCTCTGCAGTTATAAAAAAATTACTAAAACAATCATGGCAGCAAAGAATATAGCATCAGTTTCAGAGACTGCCGCAGTGTTCTCCTAAGCTTCTCCTAAACCAAAGCGACCAAACAGAAGATGCTCACAAAAGCGTGCAGCACGGGCAGCAATTAAGTTTCGCAGAAATATTGACTGAGTCCACTCGCCTGTCCGGAGTCAGCACGTCGACGTGTTGACCGCCAAAATGTCCCTCGCGTGGCCGCGCGTTCACCTGAATATGGTGACTCAGCTGACGATGTTGTTCCCGCTGCCGCTGTTGTTCCTGCAGTCGCTGCTGACGTTGCTCTTGCTGCAGTCGCTGCTGACGTTGCTCTTGCTGCAGTCGCTGCTGACGTTGCTCTTGCTGCAGTCGTTGCTGACGTTGCTGTTGCTGCAGTAGCTCGTGTTGCTGTTGCCCCTGCAGTCGGTTCTGGCGCTGTTTCTCCTGAACTTTCTGCTTTTCTAGCTGCCTCTTCTGCAGTTCCTGCAGCCTCATCTTATCAAGCAGTGGCTGGTGCTGCCACTCCTGCTGCTCTAACAACAATCGTTCAGCGGTTCTGAATCTCTTAATCGCCGAGTCGGCAGCTGGAATGTATCTGAAATTAAAGTTGCCCGGGCCTCGGGTGTACAGGCAGATCTGCTTTCCTGTAAATTTACGTTTAAAACCGAAGTTCTCAAGCTGCTGCACACTTCTGATGTCATTGTCCATGACAAAGACCTGACCAGACTTGCTCAGCATTTGAGGCAGCTTCACGCCCACCAAGCTCAGACTGCTGCCGGCATCAACAAAGCTGACACTGATGATGTCGAACAAATTCACTGTACTGTTGTGCACGAAGTCCTCCATCGCCTGCTCGATAAACTCGCACTGGCTGCCTCTCAGCACTGTGGAGGTGGCCCTCCGAAAATGACTGTCAAACAGCTGCCGCTCCCACGGAAACGCGTCGACCCCGGTGCATCTCAGCGAAATTCGGTAACCGGTGCTCCAGGACTGGATGCTCGCACCGGCGCTTCTGTCCAGTGCGTCCCTGATTGCCCAGATTATCCCGAGCAGATCGCTGCCGGGACCGCAGCCAAGCGACAAGACTCGAATCTCACGCGATGCAGCCTCAGAGCTAAGTGCATTGAGCACCTGCGTCACCTCTTCCCGAGATTGGGTGCGCATCAGATTCGACTTTCTGAGCATTTCCCCACTCGTGTAGGCCTCTCGGAATTCGGGGTCGCTGTAGTACTTTAAGTCCTCTTTTTTCTTTGCCGTTAGCCATTCCTGGTACAGATCGCACTGCATGCTTTCTTGAATAAGCAAGTTCCTCGTTTGTTCTGAAACAAGCCAGCAATAATATTTAAGGCAGTGCTTATCCCCACGGTACCGTGGAAATAATTTTTGTCTTATTCCTACGGTACCGTGGGAATAATTTCCTGCTTATCCGCACGGCACACTGACGAGATAGCTGTCCTATCTTCAACATATTCCGTTGGCACTGTCAGACATTTTTTATGGACCTATTTTAACTTGGCTTAGAATAAAGTAATATAGACTGGATTATAGACTTAAAAGGCTTGAGCTATAAGATTTAAAAAATACACACTTCAGTTGTATTCTTTTGAATATATAAATAATAGAAATATATTTTTATATACTTAAAAAAGCCACCGTATTGGGTAACTACTTGCGAAAAAAGCAGAAAACTTTAATTTGTTTACTTGCTTTTAAAAACCGGAAGAAAAAAAGGAAAATTGCAGTCATGATAAAAAAGATAGATGATAGGACAGCTATCTCGTCAGTGTGCCGTGCGGATAAGCAGGAAATTATTCCCACGGTACCGTAGGAATAAGACAAAAATAAGCACTGCCAATATTTAAAGCGTCTTAGAGGCAATATAAGAATCCGCTCTTTTCGAGTTAATTTCCTGGAAATTTTCTTGCCTGCGCGTAGGGGCAAAGCACAGACCAAGTAATATAACTAGGCTGCGCACGGGGGAGAGAGGGGCGTGTCAGTTTTAGTGTAGAAAAAATGGGTCCCCCGCGAAACCCCCCTTCGCGATCGATATAATGGCACTAAAGTTGATTCCCCCCCAAAAAGGATTCCCCCCACTGGCGCTGCCCTTATGCGAGCATTAAGCACCCTATACTGCCTGGCTAATTTTATTCATGTGCACTCTATAGGATTCATATGATGCATGTTTTCAAAAAAAAAGCATATATTATTATTTACTTTTCAAGTGGATAAAATGTTAGTTTCAATAATGAAACAATTGACAACGAAAGAGAAATTATTGACGAAAACAGCGACAAGAAAAACAAAATAGCTTGTAATTAAGTCAGCATTAAGCATGCAAATGTTCAGTTAGCAATGGCTTACCAAAAAAAGATAAGAAAAGTCCAACAGCAAGGAAATTTTAGCACGCAATATGTTCACAAGTTAAGAAAAATAGCTGTTCTTAGCAGTTTCTGCCTCCTTCCAGACTTGACAGTGGAGAGATCCTTGGCTACCTTCTTCATGCGCACGTTGATGAAAAACTGGCTGAGAACTCGAATTAGGTGCAGCTTGTGGGATTCAATGCCGATGCTGGAGACAGCTGAATGAGAATCCAGATCACCGAATAGATTGGCTGACAGCCGCAGAATCTCCTGGATGGCGAGTGCGCTCCGAAAGCTGCAGTCATAAGAGGATCGCCGGATAACATACTCTGCATGCAGAAACACTCGGGAGTCGGAATGCATCAGCGCTGGGAAACACAAGTCCTCCACGGCCTTCGCTATTCGTTGAATTCTTTGCAGGGCGAGGGAGGACGGAAGGTGCGAATCATCGGAATCAGATAAGCTTGAGCTGCCAAGTAGGGCGCAACGACACGGTGCACAGTCCAGGATCTTCAGCACACTGCGAACCACAGCTCCTCCTATATAGTGCACAACGGACTGGCACATCTCGCAAGTTGACAAGGAGCTGCAGTGCTGAATCGAATCCACACGCTTTCCAACTGAGTTCAGCACAGGCATAAGACTCCGTAGAAGTTGAGAACTGGATTCCGCTGATGACTGCAAAGTAGAGACAGTTGTACAGTCTCATCCTGCTGTCTGACGTTGGCACCTGCTGATGGAATGATTCCAGTGCCTGCGTGGACCAGCAGCTGGCGAAAAGCAAATCAGAATTGTCTCGGAGTGGGGTTGTGATTCCATCCGTTGCGAAGCCGAATGGCGTTAAAAAACAATTCGAGAAAATCTTGGGACAACTTGTATGTCAACAGGAAAAAAAGTCACCAGTTGAAAAGAGAAACTGAGCGAGTGACATCACTGCATGGCTGTTGCTGATGAAGCCGAGAAAGCCAGTTTTCTTTTGAGTGGAAATGATTTTCTGACTGCTGACTGTTTCCAGGCTCGCAAGCATACTGATGCAGTCATTGAAGAAGTTCTTCCACTTTTGCTCATTGTCACCTCTCAGGCCCACCTTCAATTTGTAGTTCACAAGCTGTTTTGAATTGAATGCATCGAACAGATCGTTGATGCGTTCGACAAAGTCTGCGGTTACGAGTACATCAGGATGCTCGAATCCAGGGAATTGCTTGATGGACCCAGCGCAGTGAGTCGGCAACCGACTTGCTGAAGAGCTGTGCAGCCAGATAGACCTACATTTTTAGATTGCTGAAATTAATGTGAAACCTGCTCAGCTTATTGCCCAGGCGAAGGCCGTGGCGCTCTTGAACTTCCTGTAGAAGGCTCACGTACTGCCATTCAATTCTCCCTCTACCTGGCCACACAATCGTTCCAAGTGCTTGCCACTGGTTGCACAGCAGCTTGAGCATGTGAGCCGCATCCAGAAAAGTTGCAACAGAGATCGTCGGGTCGCACGGGTGCTGGAACGAGACCCTGATTCCATCAATTGCACCAAGACTAGCGCCAAGGATTTCCATTGCTCTGATGTTATGCTGCGTTCCGTCACACGTGAAAGATGCCGCAATGATGCCAATCTGATACAAGCGTGCAATGGCCTCTTCAATTACATTGGACAGAAAGTCACTCTTGACGCCATTGACTAAGAAGTAACCAAGAGGCAGCTTCCAGTTGCTTTTGAGTCCAACGGCCATAATTACAAGCGAAGAGGTGGCCTCTTCTTCCGTCACTGCTCCGTCGCCCTTGTCCACGTAGCCAAAGAACTTGCCTTCACAGGAATCCCATTCGATCAGCTTCTCAAGCGACATTTCATCTGCCACCACATTACAGTAGGCAAATGCTTCTGCACCAGGCAAGTTGCGTCGTCTTGAAAGCTCTTGGAAGGATGATTCGCAAAATCCGGGGAGACATTTGACATTTGATGTCCATCGGCGAAGTGTAGCAGGATGAGGAAGTTGAAAGTATTTACGGATACGGACATACTGGTACGCCTTTGCACTGTAAAAGTGCAATGTCGAGGCAAACTTCTTTACATTAGGAGAGAATTTCTTAGAGCGCGGATTCTTCTGGGACACCAAACTGTTAAGAAGGAGAGTTGGATGCCAGAAAGTTCAGTCGCGAAGCCTCAGCTGCAGAAAGGACATTCTGTCCCTTTAGCGACGTGATCAGCTGAAGCAGTGATGTCGCCTTACTTTTTAAACGCGAATTCTTGGACCGCAGACGGCGAATGCTTCCATATTTTCTCTCCAGTTGCTTGCGCGCAAGTTGCAAAGAACGGGTCATTACTTTAAAATCGTCACTTGCCTGTGTAAGCCTCCTGTACCGGCGCCGAAGATTTTTCAAAGCCTTCACTTTCTTGTTAAACTGCTCCTTACTGACACAGTTTTGGTGGCAGTCATCAGCGGGTGCGGCCTCAGATTGAGCCGTCGCACTTTCCTCTTCAGCCAGCTGTGAGGGCGCATTTTCCTCGGCATCCTTGATGAAGCTTGAGAAGTCGATTTGGCCAGCAGCAGCCGAAGTCATTGTCTTTCTCATGAGTAGCACATTTGAGTAGCACTAGCAGGAGTGCTACTCAAATGACTCGGAAAGCCGGGAAAAATGGAGGGCACTGCTTCCGGATAGAGTCGCTTACGTTCCAATGGCCGAAATCCTTCTACAGGTTGCACAAAACACTCTGGAGTAAAGTGCTCAGAGCACACCTTGGAATGCTTTGAAGGTTTGAAATCTTTGCGGCGGAGAGCAGCTATCCATTTTTTCTTAACATCATTGTCCTTCGGGAAGGAGTGAAATGAGATTGCTGACGAACTTGAGGCCCTGTTGCTACAGCCAAATGCTGTGCAGAAGTGACTGTTTCCTGGCTTATTAGGTTGCTGCATGGTATGCTGATTGAATTATTTTTCGCTACACATTCATCAGTTTTCTTAATTCATCAACCATATATATATTTCATTTGTACTTAGCAGTCAGTTCAACCATGTGTGCTTGATGAGATTTTAGTCAGAAGAACTGCGTGGGGACCAGGGCACCCCACTATCATCTAACGGCCGCCGGCTAGCCGACACTTCCACTAGTCAAAAAATACTCGGCTAGCCGGGTGATTCCACGTGGACCCACGGGGGGCTAGCCTTACTGGCGGTGGCCTTGGGGGAATTGCATTCCTAACCCACGTGCATGTAGTAAGAAACTATATAAATAACTTATTTCCAAACATATAGGGAAGCCATTTTTACGGCGTAGTGTAGAATAACTTCGACTAAGTAGCTCAATGAGATACATGAGATACATACATGACAAGGCCATTTTTCAAAAGAAACCAAACTAGAATCCTTGTCCCTAGAACTCAAAGAACTCGATATGGAAAACTCTTGCATAATGAATTATAGCTTTTTGGCTAGAACGGCAAGAACTATATACAACACAGGCATATATGCATTTTAGAAATGAAATAGATGACAGATTAATAGAAAGGAGGAATGAAAAGAAAAAATGACAAAAAGTGAAAAAGTTTTATTTCGTCAATTACAAAAATCAGTAGTGGTTGGTAATCGAGCTAGGGACCTTCCGCATGCGAGGATTCAGCGCTACTCAACAATCTACACAGACTTAATACAAGTGAAGGGAAAAAATATTATTATACTGGCTGGCCATAACACTAGCCATTTCTAGACATTTCCAAACATATAGGGAAGCCATTTTTACGGCGTAGTGTAGAATAACTTCGACTAAGTAGCTCAATGAGATACATGAGATACATACATGACAAAGCCATTTTTCAAAAGAAACCAAACTTGTCCCTAGAACTCGAAAGAACTCGAAGCAGTGGCGAACGAATTTCGTATATGGAAAACTCTTGCATAATGAATTATATCTTTTTGGCTAGAACGGCAAGAACTATAATACAACACAGGCATATTATATGCATTTTAGAAATGAAATAGATGACAGATCAATAGAAAGGAGGAATGAAAAGAATAAATGACAAAAAGTGATAAGTTTTATTTCGTCAATTACAAAAATCAAATGTAATTGGTAATCGAGCTAGGGACCTTCCGCATGCGAGGATTCAGCGCTACTCAACAATCTACACGGACTTGATAGAAGTGAAGGGAAAAAATGTTATTATACTGGCTGGTAGAAAGCCCAACTTAAAAGTTCTTTATCGTTCTTAATCGTTCTTTCATTCTTATTTATTCTATACCGTAACAGTTGAACCTAAAATCTGTAATTTAGAAGATACAAGAGAGAATAAGTATACAATTATAAATATAGGAATGAATAAGTAGAAGCTAGGTATGTAAGTATGCATAATTTAAAAATTTGGCGCGTTCCGATGCACAAGATTGAGATTCTAAATAGAGGAAGAGGGACTGTGTTTCGTACATTAATAAGGTAATAGTTTGGTATCTTATCTCCCTCCCGAGTTCCGGCCAACAAATGAATTAGTAATGAATTTCGATTGCTAGGGACCATTGAAAGGTTACACGATCGATCATAACCAATTGTGAATTATTTGATATTTTTTGTTTTCTGCAATCTAAATTCGAAATTTATTCATATACATTCTGTTTTTATTAAACGTTGCTTCATTTTGTGTTCATATGTGTTTATTTTGGTACGTCCCAATTCCTTCACGCAAACTAAACTCCCGGACGATAAAATGTTACGTAAACACGTTAAAACAAAACAAACGCTAAAAACAAAACGTAGAATTAGTAAAAAATCTCATTTTATTGCACAAAAATTAAAATTGCTTTAACAGTTTTTAGTTACAGACAAGCGCTTTATTGACTTGAAATTTAAATTTTAAATTACAGTTTTTGCGGTTGTTTTATTCCTATCCAATATTCTATCCTATTCTATTGTAGTATAACTGGGTTTGAAGGCCGCGAATTTAAACAGTTTTACTACAGCAATTTAACGTCTTCAGTTTACACGCCGCGCCGCGCCTTACACTTACAATCGATTGCAGCGCGCTTTTCAAACTGGTGCGATTATATTTTAATTAGACAACGATTAAAATAATTTATAATTAATATTTGCATTATTTTCAAGGGTCATAAAAGTAGAAATTAATAACATAATAATGTTATTTGCAATCGCTATAGTTACTGTATAGCAACAATTAAATATTTAGCGCAATTTTAAAAGAACATTTCCAGCCGCACTACACTATGCTATCCTAAACCGATTAGGTTACTTGTGTTAATTATCTACTGATACTACTACTAGATAATAGATCTATTCTTAAATCTTTAATTTATTTTGAAGTCTCAGTCAAAAGCATTGCAATTTTTTTGTCGCAGCGCATTTTTATAGCAAAATAGTAAATATAAAGTTTCTAATTAATTTAGATTAAATCGTCAAATTAGCTATTTGTTAACGTAAGTATGACCGTCAGTGCTTTCTATTCACTCATATTTTCCTTAAATATGTTGCCCGTAGTTGTATAGACAACTAATATAATTAATAATTTTTTATTAACCATGCTTCCAGGGCCTAGCTGTGTCCCATAGGAAGTGCTAATTCACATGGTCCTATGCTGATAATTTCAATTTTATCTACGTGGTCCTATGCTGATAATTTCAATTTTATCCACGTGGTCCTATGCTTATAATTTCAATTTTATCCATATGAATCCATGCTCAAAATTTATGCTTATCTGCTGGTGTTTTGTTTTGCAATCAGTCCTAAAAACAGTCTGGCTGGCTGCCTACATCGATCACCCTCAAACTGCAGCCAATTAAACCTGCCACAGAAAATGAATTCCACTGAGCAATGTAGAGAGCCTGGCACTTGCTGTCACAGCTAAGACCTGTGATTTCCTTTGGCAAATCAAAATCCCTCTGGGCTTTTAGACAGACAGACCCATCAATTGAAAAGGCAAGAATCTCATAACTTTAGTCTCCATGTAAAACGGAACAAAAAGGGAGCCTCACAGTGATATCACCTGCCAATTCTCTCTCACTAGCTGGCCTGAAGAATCAGCAACAAAAGTTTTAGTGTTGGAGCACAATGCAATAAATCTAGGATTGCCTAGACTTTCCAGCTCACCAGACTGGAATAAACATAATCCAACAATCATATGTACAAAAACATTCAAGACACAATAGTTTTGATGACTATAGTTGGTTGTAGTGTCTCAAACAAACTTTTCTTGTACAACACTTAAGCATGCAGATAACGCCTATGCCATATCTATCCATAGTGTGGATCATGTAGTGCAGACAAGAATTTTCCTGTGTGTATTTTCAGAAGTGGCATGCAGTGGTGTACAAATTGGTCAGTGGCCTGCATAATGCACACTACATAATTACACTGGCATGGCAATGTTGCCAATGCATTTATGCATGCAGCAAAAAACATATTCAACTTTTTTTAAAATCTATTGTATATTAACAGTATAAATAGAGAAACAAAAATTAACATTTGTCTCCACTTGATTTGTGTTGCCTATGGATGAGTTAGCTCTATGTAGAAATGTATGCAGTGCGCTGCACGTGGCCTACATCTTGAATGTGCATTGACTTCCAAATTGCAGGTACTGCTTGACTGTTTTCACCTGCCTGTGACCAGTCACTTTACAGATATTGGCATTTGAGTAACCAACATCAGAAAACTCATTGCAGAGCTATTGCTGCGGCTGCCTCATGGAATGGTTGGAGCAGCAAATCAAACATGTCGACACCGGTGACGCCCATCTGAAGTGGTCCCAGACCCTCTGACTTGGCCACCAGCTGGAACACGTCCATGGCGGCAAGAAGGTCGCTGCTGTTAGCGGCCTGATTATGCGAACATCCGATGGGATTCCAATTGCTCTAACAGACATTTGACATTGTTCTAAAATAAGAAAATGCAATGAAATTTACAGAATTTTATCATGTAGTCTAAAAATTTACTGCAACATGCTAACAAAATATGTGTTAAATTATATTCACCTCATTGAAATTGGAAGGAAATCCATGGAAGTAAAGACGAAAATTTTCAAAGTCGTTTCTGAAATATTTGTTTTTATACGTAGGGTGTCCCAGAAATAGCGGGAAAAATCGATGCACAGGCAAACTGGTGCAACATAGTTTATTGAAACTTACGTCACTGATATATAAACATCCAGCAGTTCTAATGCTTTTTAAATCAAGTAAATATGTCAACTCATTAAAAAGTTTTAGCTAAAATTAGAACAAGGGGTAAGGGGTAGAGTTACACCAAGTCAAGGCCAGCGGAATCGGTCACGCAGCATCGCCATTGCTGACCTACTTCTTTGACTTAGCGGCAGGGAGCCTCCATGACAGACGCAGCGAGGAGGCGGCCGGTGCCGCCCATATCGCTAACCCCTGGCAGCATCGCCATCGCCGTCGACTGACGACTTTTCGACGAAGTCCCCCTTAGCTCGCAGCACTTAGTCCATCGCGTGAGAAGCGCATTGATGGCATCTGCATAAGCTCGACGCGGAATTTCGTGCAGCAGAACCCGCCTGAATTCACCTTCCAAGTTGTCGCGATGGTCAAAGATGCGCCCCCGCAGGTGCTTCTTTAACTGAGGGAAAATTGCGTAGTCGCAAGGAGCTAAGTCTGGTGAGTAGGGTGGGTGCGCAAGCAGATCAAAATTGAGTTCGTTGATACGATCAAGCGTTTTCTTGGCCGTGTGAGGTCGAGCGTTGTCGTGCAACAGGAGGTGAGGCTTCATCGCAGCCCTGCGCTTGTTGCGGATGTCTGATTTCATCTTAGTCAGCGTCTCCGTGTACCGGTCCGAGTTAACCGTGCTGTTAGGCCCAAGGAAGTCGATGGTCAGGGTTAGACCCAGAAGGGTCAGGTCAACCTTCTTGATCGAAGAAAAGGGTCAGCATGATCTTCTTGCAGTGCTGGTCTCGCTTCGCTTTCACAGGTGGATCTGAACCCTTCAACGCCCACACCTTGCTTTCTGCTTGGTCTCAGGGTCAAAGTGCGGTATCCAGGTTTCATTGCCGGTCACCAGATAGGGTGTATCTGGTATTCGCTCGTATTTTAAGCGAATTTTTTTGAAGTTCTGTAAATTCTGTAAATTACCGAACTAGGCTACAACAAGCAAAAACAATTACAGTTTAGCATATGATAGCTGCCTAAATTCCTGATGTACATAAATATATATCTCGGCTCCATTAGTAAAAAAACACTAACCTGGCAGTTCAATCGCCCAACAGGCTACCTTCTGCCGCATTCATTTGAGCTGAAATTGGTAGGGATATTATACTCAAATCGCCAGAAGTATAATATCGCCAACTTAAATACTAACGTTAGTTTCCCTTTTGATTAGTCAAGATTAGTAAACATAGAAGCACAGCCGTTAATTGGCTGCGAACTTTTAATATCTGATTCAATATTGGGAACACTTTGAACTGCAGACTTCACCTCTAAGTTGTTTAAAGTACTTATTGGTCTCAGTTGCTGCAAGCTGTTGAAACATGGCACAATGATTTCAACCGCTACAACATATTGAACAGAAACTACTTAAAAATAAATGAAAACGAAAAGTAATAAATTCCAGATCTACCTATCAATCAGACGAGCCAAGAGCTTTCACCTTCAAAGGCATTTTCCGGTAGATTATTTAACTCTTAGTCGTTATGATTATATTATTATATATTTTGCGGTGCCCTAAAGTAGTGGATACAAATAATAAGGATTCAAATAGTCCTGGTCAAACATGATATTTGTTGCATTATTAAACTTCATTAAATCAAATTAAAGTAAGTACATTTTACTTATTTCAGATGTACCGTTTTAAAACCCTGAAGAAAACACGCAAGGTAACTTACGTTTCTGGCCTGCGTGGACGACCAAGATCAACAAAATACTCTGCCGGTAAAGACTGTTGGAATCAACATAGTGCTAAATCTGCAGTTCAAAACACTTCTGGCACGTCCAGTTCTGTTTTTCAAGAAGCAGATTTCGACTTTGAAAGTTCGTCCGATTGCTTTATCGAGTGGGAAAATTATGATTCATTTGTTGAAAATTGTTCACCGAGTTATCGGAAGTCATTTATTTTGAGCCAGTGCATACGCTGCCGAGAAAACCAAGGTATTTTTCGCTGTATAACCTGTAACGTGGATCTATGTGCTGACTGCAAGGAAGTAACTCATGGAGATTTCGTTGCTCATAAATTTCTACTCTGGAATGTAAGCAAACCTACATATATTTAGTGATCTTTAGCTCATAAGTGCACTTTTTTAAACGAAACAAGAAAAAAAGATCTCAACAGCAATTTTAGCAATCTATGCCAATCAAAAATGTAAACTAAAATGTAACTTCCTCCCGCAGATCGATCTACTGATGTTTAGTGAGGAAACTTCCGGGGCAGCCATATCTTTTCCAAAACTTTACTGCTGTAATGACTGTGCGAGAGGCAAAGTATTTAATGCAGCGAGCAACGTGCAGTTAATTAACATAACCGGAAGCGTCCAGGCAAAAGTTTTTACATGTGCAGCATGCGACACCTGTTGTGCTTTGCTGTCTCAGGGCTACTTCCCAGCAACGGCTTCATCAGATGGCGAATGTTTAACTTTTTTTTCATTTAGTTTCCTTTCACTTCTTGATTCAATGTGCATGGATGGACAGTTGCCTATGCATAGAGCAATTCACTCATTCTTTAAGGGCACAGTCGTGGGACAAGGTTGCTGGAGTCCAGACTTAGCGAAGAGTGTCTACCAACGTATTCAGCGGTACGGTGTACTTTTGCGCTTTCGCGAGTTGCAAAACCATAATTCATGTTGGCCAAAAACATGCCTAAGTTGCCCAGAAAAAAACTCTAAACGCAAGACTGTTCTATGTGGTGATGGTCTCTTCGGTTGGCAGCAATTTGCAGCGTCGGGTGGAAAGCAGAAGGATTTACCAGGTGATGGTCGTATTTTGCCTGAACCTCTTATTTACGTAGATGGAAATTCTCAACAAGGTTCTACTGTCCATCATCCTGAGCCTGACAGTTGTCCTAACTGGAGAGCTGGTAGTACAACTAAAGAGACCTCGAGAGGTGCCTCACGGAACAACGTCTATGGATTCTTTGGTCTGTTCTGCAGACACAATAGGCTTGTGACAGGGTGTAATATAAATACTCCAGGAGAGCGTCTTTGCTATCCAGAGGAATGCCTGCTTCATTATTTAAAAACGACGCCAGTGTCAAAGCATCTACTGTTTATTTATGACGTTGGTGAGTAATCCGATTTAACATGCGTACAGTTTAAATCATATCATTATAATTCATACTTCGTGCAAAATATTTTTAACAGTTTTCCAAAAAATATTGAAAGTGGCATAAAATGTTTTCTTGCTCGAATATACTCGAAATCGTTTCAATTTCAGGTTGTCGTGTCTCCAATCGGGTCAAGTCTATCGTTGCACAGTCCGGGGCTGATGTCCATAGCAGCATGTGTGCTGTTAATGCGTTTCACGTCCTTGGACATAAAACTAGCTGTCAGCTGAATTTATCCGTACGCGTTACTCCGGGAGCTGGCTTGTGTGACGGTGAGCATTCTGAACGAGCCTGGGCTGCCTTAAGACCGTATGGAAAGTTTTTTAAGTACATGCGGAATGATCGGAGGACAATGTCCATATCCCATATTTTACACAATTTCAATGCTCAACAACTTTTAAATGCACATGTGTGGTTTGCGCAAAGGTTGAAATTGATTACAACTACCTCTACAGCAATAAAAAACGAAATTCAAGCTCTAATGCATGAAATGGCTGTCTTAAAAAATTCTGGTTGTATTGACACTCGCTTTGACGTATCGGATGAGCAGATTCTGGTCTTAGGCCAGCAATGGCATATGGAATCAATTTCGGGTCACGCCTCTCTTGAAGAAGATACGCTGGGCTCTTTAAGGTCAGTTGCCACTCAAAGAATATATTGGCTTAGAGAACTTGGTACTTCCACAGGTCAAAGTCGAACAAAAAGTTGTGCTCGTAGAGTTTTTAGTCTAACTTCGGAAATGCAGAAACTCTATTCCAAATAGATGCCACAAAACGATAGACCAACTTTTACAGAACTTCAAAACCCTAAGCATAGCTTCTATTCCGGAATTGCTAAAAACGATTTTACAGGAAGCTTTCGTAGACGCGCCATTGACGTAAGTCATAAAAAATAGAGGCTTGATGAGGAAAAAAACTTTCTTTTTGATGAATGGCGTGATATTCAGAAGCGTATTCAAGAGCATTGTATAACTTTAGAAGGTCAACCAGGTCTACCGGCACACTTTCACCGACTGTTTCAGATTATTTACCGGCAAATTGAAAGTGTCCCTATAGCAATGCTCTCAGTCAACCAAGACTCAATCCAAAGTTTAACTCCCACGGTTGACAGTTTAGACAAAAATGATTCTAACGAACGACTGGACGATCTAGATAACTCATTCAATTCAGCATCAGATGATTCTGATGATGACGAGACCGCGTGTTAAATATATATTAGCAGCTAAGTGCATCAAACCAAAAAGTCTCATAATATTTAAGTCAAAATGCAACACTTAACTATTAAGTATCTGCTATCTGACACAAAAAAATGCTGGGACTGTCAATGTGCATTCATTGCTTTGACATTTTTCCCTCTGCAAAAAACTAATGCTGGGATTGTCAATGTGCATTCATTGCTTTGACATTTTTCCCTCTGCAAAAAACTAATGCTGGGATTGTCAATGGGCATTCATTGCTTTGACATTTTTCCCTCTGCATAAAACTAATGCTGGGATTGTCAATGGGCATTCATTGCTTTGACATTTTTCCCTCTGCATAAAACTAATGCTGGGATTGTCAATGGGCATTCATTGCTTTGACATTTTTCCCTCTGCATAAAACTAATGCTGGGATTGTCAATGGGCATTCATTGCTTTGACATTTTTCCCTCTGCATAAAACTAATGCTGGGATTGTCACTGTGCATTCATTGCTTTGACATTTTTCCCTCTGCATAAAACTAATGCTGGGATTGTCAATGTGCATTCATTGCTTTGACATTTTTCCCTCTGCATAAAACTAATGCTGGGATTGTCAATGGGCATTCATTGCTTTGACATTTTTCCTCTGCATAAAACTAATGCTGGGATTGTCACTGTGCATTCATTGCTTTGACATTTTTCCCTCTGCATAAAACTAATGCTGGGATTGTCACTGTGCATTCATTGCTTTGACATTTTCCCTCTGCATAAAACTAATGCTGGGATTGTCAATGGGCATTCATTGCTTTGACATTTTCCCTCTGCATAAAACTAATGCTGGGATTGTCAATGTGCATTCATTGCTTTGACATTTTCCCTCTGCATAAAACTAATGCTGGGATTGTCAATGTGCATTCATTGCTTTGACATTTTCCCTCTGCATTTGTCAGATAAATTTTTCTTTCACGAACGTGACGCGCCTCATCGTGGCGTGAAAGTGAACAGTGCGCGTTTCAATCTTTTGCACTGGCCAAGACGTCACTACTAGTTAGTCTAGGTGTTTTACAACCTTCTGTACTGAATATCCACGAACCAATCACTTCATATATTTTATTCTATCTATTCACATTCTTTATACCCAGAAATTTGCTGTTATAGTAGACTCCCTCTCACAAAGTTGACCTATTTTGTCTTGTTTCCGGTACGTAAATCAAGAAATCAAAGCAATGAACGCTACTTTTAGTTTAAGATTTAGTATCATTTGCGATTCAGCTCTCAATCTGCGTGTTCTCAATATAATTTCCTGCTTTCATTCATTTTTTCCCTATGTTCCGTGGTGCACAACTGCTGGACTGGAGAACAATCGCACTCGGCACCAAAAGATGTAGTGGCACTTTTAGGCTTAAATACAGGTAAAAGATGCTTTTAATTACTTAAATTTGTGACTTATTTATTGAATTTTATATTCAAGTTCAATTCCCACCCTGCCAGGAAATGCGAACTGGACTCGACAGTTTAGATTATTCGGAGGCAGCCTTGCAAAAACAGTGGCGAAGCCTGTCTGTCACGAGCAGAAACCGTAGCCGGCCGTCAGTGTCGGCCACCTTCGCGATGCGCGGTTTCTCAATGTACGACGGAAGATAATTGCATATTATGCACTGTCTGCAGCTACCCATCTAGCCGACTAGCGGGCCTGCCATCCCACCAATGCAGCGCTGGAATACTGAGTACTGGTTGCTAACTGCAAAGATACATGCTTCTCACCTTAATTTGATATTATTTTGCGCATTCTCAAGTCCGTGTACTCTGTACTTACCCCCTGTTGAGCAGTTATTGCAATATGCACATTTTTCTTATTTACGAGTAGCTAGTAAATATACAAATTGTACTTCGTCTTACTGCTTGCTAATAAATAAGTAGCTTACGAAATGCGCCCGATACCATCCCGTATAAAGCCAGTCTTAAATGGCGCATATTTTGTTACACCTACTGTGAGAAGCCTACTATGAAAGTGGTTGATAGTATATAACGACGTGTTATTCTTTGGAAATTATATGCTTAACATATCGCCATTCCAGCATTAAAATAATTTTGTGTACAATTTGTTACTTAATAAAAAATTAATCAATTTTCGATATGTACAGCAAGCAAACCGATGCCTTAAGTACCCAAGTTCAGCCGACTGTACTTTTGAAAAAACAAGAAAGTGTTTCGTGTTTAAGATTTTAACAGTAACGGCATTGAGGTCGATTGCTGGTAATGTACTGTACGTATCGAGTACAATCGTAACAAGTAGCTCTACATGTACCTCAATCTCAGCAAAAATTAGATTAATTGGATGTCAGCCCTAAAAAAAAAAACATGCTAAACTTTGTAAGTCAATCATGGTACTTTCATGACATAGTTGACTTATAAAGTTTACCAAGTACATAGCATGTTGCAATCAAGTACTTATAAAGTATGCAATGTTTCTGCCCTACTTACTTTGACTTGCAAAGTTTACAAAGTAGACTTCCATGCGTACTTTTAAAGTTACTTGCCAAGTATACAATGTTGGTGTCTACTTGGTTGACTTTCAAAGTATCCAAAGTAGACGCATGCCATCTACTTTGTAGTACTTACAAAGTATACAATGTCGGTGTCTACTATACTATACTTGGTTGACTTTCAAAGTATCCAAAGTAGACGCATGTCATCTACTTTGTAGTACTTACAAAATATACAATGTCGGTGTGTCTACTATACTATACTTGGTTTGACTTTCAAAGTATCCAAAGTAGATGCATGTCATATACTTTGTAGTACTTACAAAGTAAATGTTGGTGTCTACTTGGTTGACTTTCAAAGTATCCAAAGTAGACGCATGCCATCTACTTTGTAGTACTTACAAAGTATACAATGTCGGTGTCTACTATACTATACTTGGTTGACTTTCAAAGTATCCAAAGTAGACGCATGCCATCTACTTTGTAGTACTTACAAAATATACAATGTCGGTGTGTCTACTATACTATACTTGGTTTGACTTTCAAAGTATCCAAAGTAGATGCATGTCATATACTTTGTAGTACTTACAAAGTAAATGTTGGTGTCTACTTGGTTGACTTTCAAAGTATCCAAAGTAGACGCATGCCATCTACTTTGTAGTACTTACAAAGTATACAATGTCGGTGTCTACTATACTATACTTGGTTGACTTTCAAAGTATCCAAAGTAGACGCATGCCATCTACTTTGTAGTACTTACAAAATATACAATGTCGGTGTGTCTACTATACTATACTTGGTTTGACTTTCAAAGTATCCAAAGTAGACGCATGCCATCTACTTTGTAGTACTTACAAAATATATAATTTCGGTGTGTCTACTATACTATACTTGGTTTGACTTTCAAAGTATCCAAAGTAGATGCATGTCATATACTTTGTAGCACTTACAAAGTAAATGTCGGTGTCTACTTGATTGACTTTCAGAGTATCCAAAGTAGACGCATGCCATCTACTTTGTAGTGCTTACAGAGCATACAATGTCGGTGTCTACGTCTACTACATGTACATGTACTTTGAAAGTTAAAACAGGTGGACCATACCATAAACAGCTTACTGGAACATGTACTGTATACGTACAATGGCAATACCACATTGTTACCATATAATTTCCCACATTGTTGCATGAATTATAACGAAATTTTGTACCTAAAAGTCACTACATGCATTTTCTCGCATAACATTTAGGCAAATAGGGTCACAGATACGTCAAAAAATTCGAAATGCTCTTTTTATGTTCAGAAAATGATTTGAAGCCATAGTTAGATATGAATGAACACAATCATTGCACTAAAAAGTTCCAGAACAAGTATTCTCATTCTTCTGGCTTGACGTATAATTTTATAGTTACATTTTAGTTAAGCAATTTATTTGGCAAAAAGTTACGCTTAAAATGACGAACTTTCGGTTGACATAGCGACAATAAATCAAATTGTTAAATGCTTTTTTAAGCTATAAGGTTTTACAGAGAACAAAACGTGCTTTGTTTTGGAACAGTTTTTTTCCATTTGTAGCGACTGCAATTTAGAAAACGTAGATAGGAGTTTGTTAATTCGCGTGTTACTTGTTCCTCTTCCCTTTTTAAAAAAGTTTTCGCTTTCACAACCAAGACCAAGTGAAGTCTTGATTTATAACTATAAGTTGATTCCTTCCTTGATAGATGCCAATAACAATAACAATACCTCAATGGCTTGCTAATGCCTACTACCGGTTTACTGGCACTGACTCCTTGAGTCCTTTGATGGCCTCCTTTTGCACGAGCCAAATTCTACTTTCAAAGTCTACTTGCTCTATTGCCTGAATTGCCATGTTGTGTTGTCGCTTTTAGTTTTGTATGACCTGTGAGAGCTAGGTGCATGTCAATGTCAACGCCGGCTGTCCAGCGTACTAAGAATTGTGTGACATGCGATAATTCGTTAGACCCCAATGATTTTTTTCATAATGGTTCGCCCTATGTCTCTAAGTCTAAGTTCTAAGTTTTGCCTCAGTCTTTAAATAATTAGGCCTAGTTGTCAGCCAGTCAGTGCTTTTTGTGTGATTAGTCTAGAGTGCTCAGTGCTTATATGCCAACTAATACAACTATGGAATAGAGCTTATGCATCCTGGAATTGAACCTATGATGCAAATGCACAACCTGATTTTGTGATTTTAGCTTGCTTATTACTGGGAAAATGCATTTGGTGATTTGGACATTGAAATTCACATTCTGAAATTGGATAGACCTAGGCCTATATTATATTATATAATGTAAATTGCAAATGATAAATGTCACATAGGTGTAGATCCAGTAAATTTTTCTTGTGGTCTAAAAATTTCTTTGGTAGATAGAAGCCCTATAGTAGGCCTATAATTCATAAGTTTCTCAATTAGAAATAAATTATAAATTATAATGTTTATATTTATGATGATGCTTTGTCTTAGTATAATGTATTATATTGTCATTAAATACTTTTTTATAAAATATTAAAACTTAGCTAGGAAGATGATACCATTTGTATCTCCCTCTTTAAATCTATCCTTGATATAAATGTCATATCTACTTTAGGCAATTGTGAAGTTTCATTTGCATTAATATTTTTTCATTTTTAAATAATTCTAATGACTCTTAGATGAAAAGTAGCAACTTTAAAAGTCTTTCTTTGGTTCCTGAAGTTGTGCCAGAGACAACACTAAATTCATAAGTTATTTATGTAACTTGTGCAAACTATAAAGTATATTTTGGTTCTAGAAGTTGTGCTGGATAGACACCAAATTAAAGAGTTAGATAATGAAGCCTCAAGGGGGCCTAAATGAAACCTATAGAATGAACCTGGGCACATGTAAAGGCCAAGTTTTGCCAGATGCATGGGACCTACCCAGATCTCTTTGAGAGTCATCTGGAGGAATTCCTCTAGTGGCATCTATATCCACAATAACATGTTTGGTGCTATATTATATTGGATTGCTCATTACTACCTATTATATTGAAACACAAGGCTTCAGTGCTATGTATAATTGTTTAATTGTTTAATCTGTTTATTATTACATATATTAATTATCAAACTATATCCATAATAGAATGTAGGTCCTAACTCTATTTTCCTATTACAATTATAGCATAAAAACAAATTTTGGTATGCAGAAACAATTCAAAGTTAGGCCAAGGGCAATGAATTTGTTATATATATTTCATGTTTAGCTAATGAGTAATGCAAATATTTTGTTTACTTTGTTATGGGACTTATTTTAACAGGCTAATTAATTTTCTTATATTTCAGTGTCTCTGAGGAAATGCAAGAGCCAAAAAGAACCAAGAAGGTTCTTGACCGAAGACCAGAAGTGCAATCATCAATGGTTTCATATGTTTTATTATATTTTCAAGAAGATAAGTCCTACTCAACATTGTCATCTGTATCCCATCTGTTGCCAGCTAGCTTGCGCAATTGCGACCTTAGAAATCTTGATGTGAAATCGACTATCAAGCTAACTAACAATTATGTTGGTTCTGTTGTTGCTATTAAATGCTGTGCAACATGCTTCATATCAATTTTCTTTTCTTTGCTTATTCGCTTCCTGTGCAATTGGGTGTCCCTGGCGTTGTCAGTTGTCAACTTGTCAACAGCAGCTGTTAGCTTGTGCCTGGATAGATAGATAGTTGTCCGCAGAACTTCTGCCACATTCTGAACATAATTTTTTCAATAAAGGTTACACAGTTTTGGAATAAGGACGATCATGTGTTATAAAGTATTTTTTGCTTCCATTCTCGATAACACGAGCTTTTGCGTTTCTAGCAGAAAAATTATCCGGTCTACATTTTCTTATTTTATTTAGAATTGCTTGTAATGCAGTTTTACTGGGCTCCGTCAGTGATGTGCCAAATGTAAGCCAACTAATGTAACGAATACTTTGTAAGTCATCTAGGTATATACATCGTCTACTTTGCATACTTTGTAAGTCAACTAGGTAACATGCAACGTCTACTTTGCATACTTTGTAAGTCATCTAGGTACATGCAACGTCTACTTTGCATACTTTGTAAGTCATCTAGGTATATGCATCGTCTACTTTGCATACTTTGTAAGTCATCTAGGTATATGCATCGTCTACTTTGCATACTTTGTAAGTCATCTAGGTATATGCAACGTCTACTTTGCATACTTTGTAAGTCGTCTTACGAAAACAATATATACTTTACAAGTCAACCTAAGTACATGGCAGTCAAACATGGTAAACTTTGTAAGTCATGGCAACAAACTTTGGTTACTTTCTAAGTCAACCATGAAAACATCCTAGTACACTTGGGTGGTACTTGTCACGACTTTTGATTGTTTACTTTGTAAGTACTTACAAAGTTTAGCTTGTTTTTTTTTCTAGGGAGTATAGAAGTGGATTTCTCATCTCAATCTGATACGAATTTAACGCCAAAAGCCCCATTGTCAGAACTCTGTTTCCTGAAGTGCAAGTGTAAATTAATTGTCATGATAGTCGAATTTAAGCAGTATGTATTCAACTCAGTGTAACCTCTGATGAATCCGTAAATGTACCCCCGCTTCAACAGTTCAGATGGTCAACTATAAGCCGTATATATTCAACTCAGTGTAACCACTGATGAATCCGTAAATGTACCCCCACTTCAACAGTCCAGATAGTCAACTATAAGCAGTATATATTCAACTCAGTGTAACCACTGATGAATCCGTAAATGTACCCCCACTTCAACAGTCCAGATAGTCAACTATAAGCCGTATATATTCAACTCAGTGTAACCACTGATGAATCCGTAAATGTACCCTCACTTCAACAGTTCAGATAGTCAACTATAAGCCGTATATATTCAACTCAGTGTAACCACTGATGAATCCGTAAATGTACCCCCACTTCAACAGTTCAGATAGTCAACTATAAGCCGTATATATTCAACTCAGTGTAACCACTGATGAATCCGTAAATGTACCCCCACTTCAACAGTTCAGATAGTCAACTATAAGCAGTATATATTCAACTCAGTGTAACCACTGATGAATCCGTAAATGTACCCCCACTTCAACAGTTCAGATAGTCAACTATAAGCCGTATATATTCAACTCAGTGTAACCACTGATGAATCCGTAAATGTACCCCCACTTCAACAGTTCAGATAGTCAACTATAAGCAGTATATATTCAACTCAGTGTAACCACTGATGAATCCGTAAATGTACCCCCACTTCAACAGTTCAGATAGTCAACTATAAGCAGTATATATTCAACTCAGTGTAACCACTGATGAATCCGTAAATGTACCCTAACTTCAACAGTTCAGATAGTCAACTATAAGCAGTATATATTCAACTCAGTGTAACCACTGATGAATCCGTAAATGTACCCCCACTTCAACAGTTCAGATAGTCAACTATAAGCAGTATATATTCAACTCAGTGTAACCACTGATGAATCCGTAAATGTACCCTAACTTCAACAGTTCAGATAGTCAACTATAAGCAGTATATATTCAACTCAGTGTAACCACTGATGAATCCGTAAATGTACCCCCACTTCAACAGTTCAGATAGTCAACTATAAGCAGTATATATTCAACTCAGTGTAACCACTGATGAATCCGTAAATGTACCCCCACTTCAACAGTTCAGATAGTCAACTATAAGCCGTATATATTCAACTCAGTGTAACCACTGATGAATCCGTAAATGTACCCTCACTTCAACAGTTCAGATAGTCAACTATAAGCCGTATATATTCAACTCAGTGTAACCACTGATGAATCCGTAAATGTACCCCCACTTCAACAGTTCAGATAGTCAACTATAAGCAGTATATATTCAACTCAGTGTAACCACTGATGAATCCGTAAATGTACCCCCACTTCAACAGTTCAGATAGTCAACTATAAGCCGTATATATTCAACTCAGTGTAACCACTGATGAATCCGTAAATGTACCCCCACTTCAACAGTTCAGATAGTCAACTATAAGCCGTATATATTCAACTCAGTGTAACCACTGATGAATCCGTAAATGTACCCTCACTTCAACAGTTCAGATAGTCAACTATAAGCAGTATATATTCAACTCAGTGTAACCACTGATGAATCCGTAAATGTACCCCCACTTCAACAGTTCAGATAGTCAACTATAAGCCGTATATATTCAACTCAGTGTAACCACTGATGAATCCGTAAATGTACCCCCACTTCAACAGTTCAGATAGTCAACTATAAGCCGTATATATTCAACTCAGTGTAACCACTGATGAATCCGTAAATGTACCCTCACTTCAACAGTTCAGATAGTCAACTATAAGCAGTATATATTCAACTCAGTGTAACCACTGATGAATCCGTAAATGTACCCCCACTTCAACAGTTCAGATAGTCAACTATAAGCAGTATATATTCAACTCAGTGTAACCACTGATGAATCCGTAAATGTACCCCCTAAGTTTGTAGAACAGGTGCACATCTGGAATCGCGCATGCCGTTATTGGATAGCCCCTGATGTGCCGTCAAAAATTCAGCATCCGAAACTTAAAAAAATAACGATATTCGCACTTCAAAAAACTAACTTTTA